>JAQQTO010000046.1:9570000-10262500 GCA_029884595.1 Ormosia semicastrata | reverse complement strand
TGCTAACTATGCTAATGTTGGTTTTCTTCTTTACAAATTAAGTTAATTTGAGTTTATAATTGTTAGATTCTGCAAAAAAGCTGGTTGAATGTTGCAAATTTAGTGAAGATAGAGTTGATGATGTTGAGGTAAAGGAATATGTTGTTATATTATGTGCTTATATGTCAATGTGCTTTTTATTTTGTAGGCAAGTGGCAATGTGGCACATAGGGGATGAAAAGAATGAAGACTTATTAGTGGATGGCACAATTAAGAGTTGTAGTTGTTGTGAACTTGATGTTTTCTGAACTTTATGATTTTGGTGTAACTTGGAAGTTGCACATGTTGAAGTTGTTGAAGCATGTTTTTTGAATTTCTTTTAGAATGTTGAAAATGCAACTCTTGAATTTCATCTTTTGCTTGATATTGTGCTTGATTCCATTGGAACTTGTTGAACTTTTAAAATGTTAAACGAGTAGAAATCCCTTAGAATGATTTTAGAATGTTGAACTCTTGAACTAATATTGTGCTTCAAATTTTTTTTCTATCTTCTAAATTTTATTTTATTTTTTCTGATTTTCTTGGTATAATTCGGGGAGTTCTTGCGAGTATCTGTGGGGACTCGGGGAACGGGGATAGGGAAAAAATTCTCCTGTAGCAAGGATTGGGGACCGGGGAAATTGGTTGGTAGGGACCTGGAGCAGGGAGGCACCCAAATCACTTTCAACAAATTAGAGGATAGCTCAAAAATCAATGGAAAAACACAACCAATAAATACATTTTTTTTACTCAAGTACAAACACCTAATTTTTAGAGCAACTCACTGTACCTAAGAAAAATCTCAAGGAAGCACAACTTGCTAAGTCAATCGCTTTTATTTTCCTCTTCAACTTGCAAATTGCTTTGAGATGTGTTGGCATGTATCTGCTTCTTGTTGGCGCATAGGGTCTCATGAAGGTTGGTTTTGTTACCTCGTGTTTTTTTTTTTCAACTTCTTCTCGTTGAGGTATACAACTTTGTCATCATTTTTGTTATCATCATTGTCACTGTTATCATCTCTGTTGCTGTTAAGGCTTCATTTTTTCTTGTTTCATCTCCATGAATTTTCATGATATGTAGCTTTGATTCACAAATATGAAGATTTTTTTATATTGTAGGTCAGACATGCAACCAAGTCTAAAAAATTAAGGTTGAAAATTTCTAGATTTACCTAAATAGCATGAATCTCTAAAAGACTCGTATCCAAACTTCTCAAATCTAGAGATTTGGATTAATTTACTCTTAAAAAATTAAGGGAAAACGAGAAAAAAATTTAAATAAAAAAAGAGCAAAGGGGCTGCCGCGGAGATTGGTGGCAGCCTTATAAAAAAAATTCTATGGGAGAAAATCAAGCTATATAAAAGGAGATCAAAATTGCTTGATGCAGAGATAAACTGCCAAGCGCGAATAATTGTTGACTAAGGATGAGTTAGAACCACATCTTCGAAGAATACTATTGTTTATGACTGTTTGCATACTTATTTGTATAATAGTGTGCTTATATTTTAAGTGTTTTGTTAAGGGTATTTGTTAAAAAAATCAAAATATAAAACTTTTGATTAAAACAAAATAAATTGTAGAATTTTTTAAGTTTCTAATATATTGAATACCTTATTTTTATTAAAAGTTTATTATTTTGACTTTCTTAACAAGTGTCTTAAAGTAACAAAACTTATTTTAATATTATAAAAAGGTTTAGATGAATACATTTTAAATATAAATTAATTTATTACAAATTCAATTCAACTGCAAATGGTATGAGATATTTTAAATGCAAAATTAGTATGTATTTATAGAATAAGAATCTTTTAAATTGAAGATTTTTATAAAATAAATAAGTAAATTTATATTAATCATTGATAATTAATATGAATTTATTTATCAATAATTGATATGTGTTTACTTGTCTATTTTACAAACAATTTTTACTTTAACAAATCTTTTGTCGAGGTACCAACAGTACATGATTCGAAATTGATCAGGCCAGCAATGAGCCAACTTGGATGGACGTCCCTATTAGTAGGTAGTGGTCTTTTTTGTAATTTCTCTCTTCCAAAAGACGAACACTTCTTTTTTTTGGGGGGTAGAACAACACTAATTTTACCTCTTCAATCTACTATGGAAAACCGATCGAACTGTGTAACAAATAATTGATCGCATTATCTACCCAAAAAAAAAAAACGATCACATTGTTACTTTGAGACAAACCCAATAGAACTCTAATGTTGGTTGAGTAGCATTGAGTCTCTACTCCTTCTCAATTGGTTTTTGCTTTGGCATATTCGAGATCAGATACATCTCAACAATTTTAATTTTGGAATCCACCAAATTGATATTGTTGGCCGCTATGGCTTGAGAATATGTCAGTTCTAGCTTCTGGCTGTGAAGGAGTGAATCCAGACATACCAAAACCAGATCCTGATCCCATTCCCATAGCTCTCCCCCATGTAAAATGAAGGTGGAGGGCCTTTCTCCCTTTCATCTGAACCATCACTTAATCCACCCACGATTCCAACATCCGCCAAGGGTTACTTTCTTGGCTGCAAAACAATAGAAGAAAATTACAGAAGCTACTCAAACAATTGCTATATTAGATGGGTAAAAGCAAAATGTGCTTGTAAGGTAAATCTAAGAGTACAATCTAACACAAAAAGGAAACACAACAACAATAATCAAAGTCCCATTAGATGGGATTGATTACATCAATCAATTGATGCAATTAGGTCAAAAGGGGAATTCATTTCTCTTTTTAGATTGCATTTATTTCACAAGTGCATCATTTAGTACATTGTGATTCAAGATATTGCACGTGCATATATGTACTCTCAAGCAAGGGACTTGTGCATATGTTATCAGAGAATATGTTATACTGTGAAAAATCTATTCAGGAAGTCAAGAAAATAAACTTACGAGCAGATATATTGAGATCAATCAATCCACGGCTCAGTGAATCAGCGCAAATGCCAAACTTCACCTCGAAAGTATCCTTTTTATGTGAAACTTTTGAGTCTGCTAACTTACCATTCATGTTATCACGGCTGCCATCACTGACAGGATTTTTTGAGGGTTGTGAAGATATTGAATCAGATTGAGAAGTAAATTCACCAAAAATATCAGATCATCAAACTTATTAAGTGGAACAGCAGCAAAGCGATCAACAGTGCAATTATTTATAGGATCAGAGTTTTCTGACTTGCTGTCTGGCTGCACGACTGGTTCAGGAATGGAAAACAAATCAACAGTTGATGTAACTGAAGAGGAAATGGCTGGTTGTGAAGCAAAGAGATCCTATCAACAGTTGATGTAACTGAAGAGGAAATGGCTGGTTGTGAAGCAAAGAGATCCTATTCATCTTGCACAAGCAATCACCAAGAATTAAAATATTTGAAATTTTGATACTTAATTAAAACACAAAATTCAAAATTCTCATTGTCAATTTAACTTCAAATATGACATACACAATAATATAGATTGTGTTATAAAATTATTTAGATAAGATGACTATGAAACTATTGAGTTTTTGAAGAGCGATCACGGAAAAATCTATTCTTATTTCATGATAATTTGTCATAATGAGACAACTGTCACATTAAAGTGAAAGAAATAAGAGAATTTTTATATTAAATTTATCTATCATTGTAAGTCTATATATAGTATCATTAACAAAACTCATTTATGAACCATGCTTAAGAACAATATGCTCAATAATAACATTAATCACTATTTTGGATTTAAACAAAATTTACTCTAATTATTTTAATATCTAATCAATATGAATTTTATAAAATTGTAATATAATTTATTTTACTCCATGTAAAATTATTCTAACATAAAAAAGTCTTTGTTAAGTAAATTCAGCAATGTGAAGGAAAATGTGGAGAAAGAAGATAACCATTGTTCTCTCTCATAAGCAATTCACAAATTTAAACTTATAAGATGATCAAACTGGAAAAATGTTACCAAGCTCTCCTCCTTAATTTCCATTCTCCTTTTGCTTTTATAGATTCCCTGCCCTGGTTGCATACTAAACACCATTTTGATTCGGTCTATGTGGCTTAATATCTTCGTAGCTAAAATCAAACAACTCAGGATAGCAAAATTCACCAACTATCTCATGGAAGTAAAGACCACTGACAATATCATAAGGAAACCCGAAGCCAAAATCCATTTAGACATCCATAGCTTCTTCTCTTGCATGTTCTGGCAGCGATACACACTTGTTAACATTGTGCACTGCAATGGAAGATTAATCTGAAATGCTTGAACCTTCTTGAGGCAATGACACCATGGAATTGTTTCGTGAATTTGCACCAATTTCTGAGATCGCATCCATGACCCATGGACTGTGCAGCTGATGCATTAGGTCAAAACTCAAGCTTTTTTGGTTTATGTTAAACCCAAAACTAGCATCAGTATCTAAAATTGGCAGCACAGAAGATGTAGAGCTTTGATTTTGTGAAGCAGGGAAATATGAAATTTAAGTCTCAGCATTTTGAGTTTGGGTTTGAGAAAGTGTTGAAGGAAGAGTGTGATTGTGAGTCATTGTTTTGAGGCTAACTTTTCCTGCCATAAGCTTCTTCTTTAGTTTCGTGTTCCAGTAGTTTTTCACATCATTGTCTATTCTACCAGGGAGTTGAGAGGCAATGGCAGACCACGTGGACAACAAATACAAATTTCATGAGAATTTCATGATCCGTGTAGTTTAAAACGCAATAATATATTGTGCATAACAACTAACTAGCAATCAATTAACTTATCAGAAAATTTGTGTAGTTTTTAATTAGGGTAATTGTGAAATATTTGCCCGCTTCCCATCTGACCATAGAGGGTGCAAATGATGTTGTCTTCCTCTTCAGTAAAGCCTCCATGTTTGATGTCTGGCCTAAGATAATTGAGTTCCCACACCGCCTAAGGCCTGCAACATAACATACACGATGGCGTGAAGTTTTTTTAAACAAAATGAGAAATAAAAATCAAACTATAATTATGATACTGCTATATTTATTTATAAAAGCAAGAACACACAATATCAATGCGCTGAAAAGTGAATAATCATGTTTGGTTGGAGCTCTTATAGGTTAGAAAAGAAATTCCATTTCTTGTTTCACGGTTTGCTACCCGTTCAATTGGAAGAAAAAGCCGGAATGAAGATTTAAAAAATAAAATAAAATCATTGATGAAAATGGGTATTCCGTATATCCATGAAAAGTAATAGACTAATCCATGGGGAAGAGAGGAATATATACCAGCTTTTTAGGCAATGCAATCCAATTTCCCCCCGGTGCCATGAGTCTCTACATAACTTTTGAGGGTTGCGTCTTCATCGGGAGACCATGGCCGTCTCTTTTAACATTTGCTTTGTCACAGCATGGAGCTCTTTCCATGGCCAAGACCAGGGAGACAGTCTGTCAACACAGGCACACGCACAGCAGGGACTTTGTGCTAAACAATAAACACAGAACGTATGGTGAAGGCGTTGTAACGTTGGTGGCACTGCTACCGTACCATCCAAAGACCTTCACTTCAGTATTGTCAAAGTCGGCCTAGATAGCGAACTAAAAAAAAAAACTTTCAGTTTAAGTTTTGTTTGGTTGAGCCATATAATTTTTAAATATATAAATTTTTTTATATATAATTTATTTATCAAATTTTTATACATCAAATTTATATTATATAATAAAAATCATTTAATTCAACTTGTAATGTGTTTTTCCATGTTAAGAAATAAGTTTTGACACATGTCGAATATTGAGAAAAAAATAATTACAAATTACTTCTTCTATCACGTCAATTTTTCAAAATAAGTAAAACATGTCATGTGCTAAATTCTAAAAAATAATAACTGCAAATTACTTTTTTCTAAATACTGTTACATTGCGCTTTTCAAAAATAAAATTCTCCATGTGTAGAATCTTAAAAAAGGAGCAATAAAAATTGTTTCTTCCTAAATACTATCACATCATGTTTTTCAATGTTAAAAATAAAACTTGACACATGTCAAATGTTAAGAAAGAGCAACTTCATCATGAATTTGACTCTTTTTTTTTTTGAAATGTTGTCAATCCATCTTTGTATGCCACTACTTGTTTCACAAAATTTTTGCAAATTTCACTCAAATTGATGTTTACAAGTAGTATAACCTATATTAATACAAGATAAATGTTAGCTTTAAAAAGCAACAAAATCACATATCATAATAAAACATTATCAAAGTGAACTTGTATAACCTGTTATGTGGCCACAGGAATCATAATTTATCGACAATTCTTTATTCAACTCACTTTCACAAAAGAAAAAAAAAATTGTCAAATGCTCACATAATCGATTGCATATATGTATTTGTCAAAATGACATGCTGCTATGGTTTGAAGAGCAATTTTTGCACTTGCTCTTTTCTTAGCATTTGACATGTGTCAAATTTTGTTTTTTTAACACTAAAAAGCATGACAATAATTAGGAAGAAACAATTTGAAGTTGTTTTTTTCTCGAGATTTGACACATGACAAGTTTTATTTTTTAATATTGAAAAGTGTGATGTGACAATATCTAAGAAGAAGTAATTTGTAGTTGTTCTTATTTCGGGATTCAACACGTGATAAATTTTATTTTCTAACATTGAAAAACACAATATAATAGTACTTAGGAAGAAGCAATTTGCAATTGCTCTTTTTTCAAAATTTGACACGTGACAAGCTTTGTTTTTTCTAAAAAATTGGTGATGTGATAGAAGAAGTAATTTGTAGTTATTCTTTTATCAACATTTGACATGTGACAAGACTTGTTTCTTGACACTGAAAAGCATGATATGATAGTATCTAAAAAAAAGTAATTCACATTTGCTCTTTTCTCATGATTCGATACATGACAAGTTTTATTTTTTCTAGAAAATTGGCAATATGATAATACCTAATAAAAAATAATTTGCAGTTATTCTTTTTTTTTTAATTTGACATATGACAATTCTCCTTACATGTTTCTCTATAAAAGTAAAATACAGCTATTTCTGTCACCCTTTAATAACACGTGGCACCACATAACATGACAAAAAAAAAATGAAATCTCATGTCAATGTAGCAAAAAAGATCATAAACCAAGAATTTGTTTCAAAAGTACCTTAAATTAAAAATTAGTTTTAAATTAACATTATTATGATGAAAAAGCCGAATAAAAGTCTCAAATGCGTTATTTTTAATATATATATTATGTTGCTAACATCAACCACATGAAGGAAACCGTATATTAATCTTGAAAGAGGGAACTATTACAATTTTTATAGTATAGAACTAAAAATAAAGTTCGTCTAGTTTTTCAAACGCCATAAACGATCATACCTTGATAAAGGCATATCTTTAGTACGTAAAGGATACTTTTCAAGTTATTATTTTCCAAAATTTGGACAAATTTCACCACCCAAAATGAAGGAGGGAATTTATCATTTATGGCAAGGGCTGAGGCACTTGATGAAAAGCCACCGTGGTCATTAGTAAATGGTTTAATTTTTACGTTGAAAAGTAATTTTATTAGACATTTTTTTGACTTATGAGTTAAGTTTTTTTTATAAAAGAAATATGAAGTAATTACGGTTTATTTACATAAATTGGTCAGACACATTAAATTTGAAAGCAAATAATTATTTACAGAGCTTCCTAATTAATTACTACGATACTTGAGGTGTTAGTCTCATGGACTTATAGCAATATACTTATGAGGATACTTAATCAATAAGATAAAAAATAGAAAAAAGAAAAGAACTTATCAAATGCATCATAATATTAAAGAAAAAGTCCTTTGGTTTGGTTGACTGCTTTTTTTATCTTTTAGTTTGTGTTATAGTATTAATAAAGATTTTTTTTTTAATTAAACTACTCTTTAGGTCTTTATACTTTTTAAAAAATTTAAATAGCTCCCTATTATTTATGGTTTGGAATTGCATTTGTATACTTTAAAAACTAATTGGGTCCCTAAATTCAACTTATCATTAAAGTACTATAGGGATCTAGTTTTAAAATTTAAATTAATAGAGATTTAATTACAAAGTTTAAATTAGAACCTTTTTTTTTCAGAAAGAATAAAAATGTATAGAATAATTTATCATTTTCTAAAAGCATTAAGCTTTAATTTGATTGATTTTTCATATGGTATTAGACATCAAAGTCTTTTCAACCAAGTGATCAACCACAGAGTTTCTGATAAACAGCGTATTTTGTCTAAGCTTAAGCCTAGTCTTAACCAAACATGTCCTTTAGGATCTTTAATCTTTGACCATTTTTTTTTTTTTTTAAGAAAAATACAATGATTGTCCAAAATGGGAAAATTAAAGCAGAAACCTAATGGTTGTGCTCAAGTTCGAATCTTAAGTTAGCACTAAAGGAATTTGTTAATTTTGGAGTATATCTTTAAGGTTCCCTTTTACATGTTCTTAAAATATTTTTTAGCATGAATATTATTAGAAAAATGCCTATTATAACAAGTAACTTTGTGTTGACCTTAATTTTTTTTTAAAAAAAATTGTAGGATATTTTGTTTATTTGTAAAACCTTTAATTATCTTATTTTGCTTAATAGTTTCTCCCTCGTTTTCTCTTTCTAAATTTCTTTCTCTAACTTTCCCTCACTTTCTCTCTCTAGTTTTTCCAATTATTCGGGTCTACAAACCCACTTGTTCATGTCACACCACCAGGGTTGCACTACTTCACCCTCGCAGCCATGCACGATGGCAAGCGAATCACCATTGCAATTCGCTGGCAACAGAGCAATTTCTGGTACATCGAGATCTTCAATATGGAGTCTCAGATGTTCCAACCAATCATCGAGTCAATAAACTCGAGTTTTCACCACTACAAACTTGTTCATCTCACTCGATACATGTTCATCTCACTTGATTCGCACCACATTGAGTACCACCGATTTAGAGATGAGTCAACCCAAGGCGAGTCCATATACTCTCACCTCGATCATATGTTGTCTCAAGTTCATGACTTATAGTTACTAAGACTAAATGGTTCATTCTTGAACTTCTCTCTTGACGAAGATTTCATCGCCTTCAATCACAATTTCGATACCAATGGCAGTGTCAAGATCATCAGGGGAGTCCAAAATGACTTTGTAGGTTGCACCATCAGGAGGTGCGGTGTTGTTTTCTGGTAAATCGTCATTGGAATGGTGTAGTGGAGGTTCCACCGTCGTTCATGGTGATTGGCAAATATGGAACATAATATTTCAAATTAGCAAAGGTCAAGTGTGTAATTACCTATTGTAACAAATATTACCTTTAGTTAAAGTTACAAGTAAATAATATCAACCGTTGATTAATTTTTATACAAAATTTATGATTTTCACTGCATGAAGCATGGATCTTTCAAAAAAAATTTGTAAGCATATTAAACACCACCTTTTAAAATCAGCTATGGAGAGACTTTGTCTCTGTTGAAATAATTATATAGAAGGAAGAAAAATTAACTGGACGTAAGTTTAATTTTACTTTCATTTTATATTTAATTTTCTTTTTGGGTCGTGGGTTTTATATTTATTTATAGTGTGGGGTTTTACATTTTTAATGAACATCAAGGGCCTTGGTCTGTGGGCCATCAAGCTTTCATGCAGTCTTTCTTTTTACAACCCAAAAGGGGAATCGCCTAAATCTTGGGCTTGTTAGCTGATGTACAAAATCATTACCAAGCAGGCCAAAGAAACTATCCAAAAAACGAACGGGGAAAAAGAGAGAGATAGAGAAACAAGTGGAATGTGAAATAAACAAATATAATGGATCGATTTACATATGGGAAGATCTTTTTCTCTTCTTTTGCCATATATATTTTGGAGATTTTACTCCTCTAAAGTAAGAAATGTATTTTAGAGAGTAAAATATGAGATTTTAATTGTTGATAAAATAAGAGTTTAAGGTTTTATAATATACAAGTATTTACATGATTTTTTCATTAACGATTATAATATTACATTTTATTTTGTAAAGTACACTCTTTACTTATTTTAGAAAAAAATTTTCCATACTTCTTTGATAGAACTCAAGTTCTCAAATCACCTACGCGGAAGGAAATTAGGATCGAATATAATTTTGAGCCCTATAAATAGTGACGGGCCTAGGAATTTTAAGTAATGAGAAAAACAAATATTGAAGTTAAAAATTTAGATAAATAACTTAATGAATGCTCAATGATGGAAGTTAGTGAATTTTTTATTAAAATTTTATTTATCTTTCATATGAAAAAAGTTAATGCCATAAAAATGATGTAATAAATTTTATGAATATAAGTAAATTGTATACAAATTTAAAAGTAAAATTAATAATATAGTAATAGAATAACTAAGAAGTCAGTGAGGGCATTTCACTAACATGGTCCGTCCCTGCCTATAAACAAAAGGAATCTAAATGGAAGTATAAATAAAGAAAATCATGTGAGTATTAAAAAATTATCAGAATATTGACGTATTTGAATTATCACATATTTATATTTATTTATTTACATGAGAAACTTTATAGATTTTGGATAGGAGAAAATGAAGTGATGGAACATGGATAAATTTATTATGATCATTATATATATGAGCTATTTATAAAAGTTTGACGAAATGTTGGCTTGGCTCATCGAGAAAGATGGCCAAGAGATTTATTATATAACAGAAACTGTTACAAAAAGATAAGAATAGATACTAACAAACGATAAACTACAAAATTCAAATGAAATGCTAAACTAAGAAAACAGAACAGAAGTGAACATAAAGATAAAGCTTCTGCTGTTAAGATAAGGATAATTCTTCTTCACTTTCACTATTAACTCAAACACTTTATTATTATTATTTCCTGGTCTCTGAGGGAAATCAATGTCGATGAGACCAAAAAAGTCCTAATATTGTTTTTTTTTATTGTACTGTTCATTATATTATTATTTGGTGATTTAGTAACTGAATTTTGATGGAACAATAGGGCTAACAAAAAGACCTAAAGAGAAGAGAAGAAAAGGTCAGTTCACACCAGGGTCAACAACTGCCTCGATCATACTATAAGAATGGCAAACAACATCATCCCTTTTTTATTTATATTCAACGTATTATGATTTTAACCTCTAATTTTACCGCTTCATCCTTTTTTTTTGTACTTTTTTCCTGATATTTTTTGTGGAGGATTCTATATGGACCTAAATAGATGTGCTCCATCCCTGGACCCTGGTCCTAAATACTTTGGAGGTAAATAGGTTTTTTAACTTTTTATATTATTATTAGTTTTTGTTATTTAGTCTTTGTAAAATATTTGCAGTTTAGTCCTTGTGAAAATGTTTGTAGTCTCTTGTCGAAAAAGTGAAGGAAAGTTGGGTTAGTTTGAGGCGAAGAGTGAGGAGAGATGTGCCAAATGAGCGATCTGTAATGGTGAGTTGATTTCTGAAATTTTAAGTCTTTTGTAGTGTTTGCTCATTTAAAAGTTGATGGTAGAGGCGAATCCACAGATTCGACTTTCAAAGCTAGTGATACTGGGTTATAACCCAGTAAAATTGGTTGCTACAGCTGAGGCGAATATGAACTTTGATACATTTACCAACGGAGGTTGGAAAGGTGGTGGATGGTGCTTTGAGAATGCCTGGGTGGTGGTACGACTTTTGGGCACGACTTGGGGAGCGGGCGGAGGGGACGCACATTTGAAAGGGTAAGTCTTTTCTCTCTATCCGTTCGTTTACTTGTTGAAGTTCATAGCAGTCGATTAGACATCCATGGTGCATTAGATTTTCAAGTTTCCATACTTTGGAACTAGTTTACTACCACCCTTCAATTTCAGTTAGCAGATCTACCATCAACATTTGATTATCGACAACTTGCGTAATTCAAAATTGTCTCCCCATCGATGGGACCATACCGTTCAATTGTTCGCACAGCTGCCGGACCTCCGTTACACTCCACAATTGACCGTTTCTGGAAATACCTTACCACCCATTAAGTAATAAAATTATCTTACTTGTAAGTATATAATATTTATGTAATATTTGATAAATATAAATGTATTATACTTATAAAAAATGATATGATTAACTAAAATTTAATATCTATTTAAATTAATTTAAAGAAAAAATATTTTCATTTTATTTACTTAATCTAATAATTTAAATTATGTGTTAAATTAAAATTAAAATTAAATAATAAATTTAAATGAAATAACTCAAATTAAAATATAAAATTAATTAAAAAACAATTATAGAACCTTGAATCCACCACTACACATACAAAGATAAATTTAACTTAAATAGAAATTAATATTGTTCTATGAAGTGTCTACGACTACAAGATTTAACCATTACTAAAGATTATTATAACTTAATTAATGACATAATTCATTTAAAATAACATGACATATTCAAATTATGATATAAACCATTTAATATAACATAAATTATTCAATCCTTAGATAACAAAAGCATTGAATACTATTGCATAACTCATAACTAAGACTACAAGAATTAAGCATGTGATTAAAATATATCAATTTAAATTCACTAATATAATTGACCACAAGACAATCAATAAAAATTAAATGGAATAACAATTAAAGATCAATAATCATAATTATTGTGTAATTATAAAAAAAAAAAAAAATGAAATAAAGTTAAATTATTTAAAATAAAGATTAAGATTTCATCTTAATACTAAAAAATAAAATTAGTTATTCATAACAAGAGTATTCAATACAAAGAGAGAAGAAAAATTTATAAGAGATGAAACAATTGTTACGCGTTGTTCTCCTTCTTCCTTTGTTTTGTGTGACGCTACGCGTCTTTCTCTAATATGTCTCAAGCCACTGTGCTTCCCCTTCTCCTTGTCTATTAATAAAAGATTTTACCTAATATGAGTATATCTTACACAAAATCTTATTAATTAGTTCCCAAATAATAAAAAGATATTGATTAGATTTAAGAAACTAAATTTAAGAAACTCAATCTCCTTAATTGATCCGCAATTAATGAAAAGATCTAGATTGGATTTTAAAAATCAATTTTAAGAAACTTAATTTTCCTTTATTGAAGGTTATCAAATTTTTGTCTTTTTCTCTCTTTATTTTTATCATCCTTCAAATGATAAAATTAGTGAAGAGTTGTTATATTTTCTGTTAGGTTTCTAATACCGCAAGAATTGCATCGATCTAATATCTGTAACTCAAGATATGGTCCAAATACAATAATAAGATCAAAAAATACGAGTTTAATCTTAATTTACAAGAAATTTCTTTTTCTTTAAAGATTCTTATTCAATCTTCAATTATCTTTATCTTCAAGTTTTCACACTTAATTAAGATTTTAGATGAGACATAAAATTTAAATAAGATCTATTCAAAACTCTATATTTATTGTGCATTACAGATATCTTCTTGATTGCACTATTTTATTTTTAAATATCTATAATTAACACATAATTTAATAATTAATTGATCTAAAATAAATAAATAATAATGTCACAAAATAAATAAAATTAAATATATTAAAACATAATAATACATATTTTTATAAAAAATATAAAAAATTAAGTTATTATCACTTACCAACCCTGGTCCCAAATGATATTTCATTGTTCTCAAATAACCAGGATTTATCAAACAAAATAAAAAACAAAAGAAACTACATTCTACATATTTTATAATGGTGAAGATTTATTCTTCTTAAAAATTAAATTCTTCATTTGTTTTAACGGAATAATTAATTTCTCAAAATAAAAATATTAAGTATCAACTATAGAAAGTGATTGTTTTGAGTTTATTATTTTTCATTAACATAGTAAGGTAACCTGTCAATTTGTTAGGCCCTAATTCTGTATGTCTTGGTCCTAGTTTATTATTTTTTGTAGGACTAGACTTATAATTTGAAATAGATTCCCTAACCAAATTGGTCTGTTCCAGGTTATAAATCTTAATTTTTTACATGTTAAATCAACGGGAGACATTATCTGCATTTTAGGTCTATCGATCGACCAACTTTTTTATGTTCCACTGAAGACGAACCCATTTTTTGTACGTTTTCATTTAAAGCAAGAATTGTACAAGGTACAGCAATCCTTGCATGATAAAGGGAGGTAAATTGAAGAATCCAATGTCAGAAAAAAAAAAGGCATGGTCTACTAGTCCTTGCATGATACCAGGTGGAGCAGAGTTTTTATTATTATTATTATTCCTCTATCAATCGAAGTTTTTTTTTTCACATTAAATTATATGTAAAAGTTTAGGGTGCAAAGAAAATAGGTAGTTTCAGTTAGATGTTAAGTAAATTAACTCGAATTATATTATTATTATTATTATTATTCCTCTATAATCCATTAAATTATATGTAAAAGTTTAGGGTGCAAAGAAAATAGGTAGTTTCAGTTAGATGTTAAGTATAACTATATATTATATATATATATATATATATATATATATATATATATATATATATATATATATATATATATGATGATGATGATGATGATCCAAATCTTTTGCTATATGAATAGGCAGCATAACGGGCCCATGTCCTTTGCCCACGACATTCCGCAGCTGCCACTTGAAAGACGTGACAATAGAGCAAAAGGAGGAATGTATTGCCAGTTGGTGCGTGTCTTCTTCAAATTGGTACGATAGCCCGCGGATTATGGTTAAGAAATATGGCTTCTAAGGGGAAAATTACTTTGGATGAATTTTACATAAACCTGCAATCTCAATCTCAAGTCCGTAGGCGTCTGAAAATTATAAGAAGAAAGAAGGAAACTATATGAAAGTGCTCTTTATGAATACTGTTTTAATTTCATCCCTCCATTATTTTATTATTCGGCATTTCCGTTTATTATTAATGTACCGGTTTGAATCAAACAATCAAACCGTGAGAGTGAGACGCCATGAATGGACGGAAAAGAATGCGAGGACGTGACTTGTATTTTTATATTATTTAGTGATTTGTTACTTGCTTCCTTTTTATGCATTTCACAACTAATCTTATCTCAAACCCATTCCATAAATTTATTCTCTCCCTCTTCTGCTTATATTTCCTACCCTAGGTGATTCCAATCAGGCCCATCTTCATACAATTTTCCAACCCACACTGCCAATATAAGCAGCTCCAATCATAAAAATGCATCGGCATAAGCATAACTTTGATGTTTGTACAGGACTTGGAGTCTCTCCGAAATTGTCTTGCCGCGAGCATAAAAGGATCACAATATGTCAATAAGAAAACTAGAGAAAATAGTTTTTAGCTATAATCCTTCATAATTATTAGAATTGAAAACGAACTGAGTTTACCTCAATTCTATAAGTTAGCCCATAAAGTTAATTATTTAAATTATTATAAAAATACTTTGTTCATATACTCAATCAATATAAGATTTTAACATGTGATAAAGTTTTGATATCACTCATTAGAATTGAGAATAAATTTTGCCTAACTCAATCTCAAAAATTAACACATGGAAAAGGAGATTGTCCAAATCATTATTTCTATAAGTTAGCTCATAAAATTAATTATCTAAATTATTATAAAAAATATTTTGTTCATATACTCAATCAATATAGGATTTTAATATGTGATAGAATTCTGATACCACATTAGAATTGAGAATAAATTTTGCTTAACTTAATTTCAAAAATTAGCTCATGGAAAATTAGATTGTCCAAATCATTATAAAACTTATATAAGATCTTAACAATAATTAACTCATCCCCAATTTGGTGGAATAAAAGATGACACATTAGTCTCTCTGAATAGTAGTAATGAATAAATGTAATTTATTTAATGATTTTTTTTACATAAATAGTTAGCTCGAGTAGTGAGGAGTGGTATTTGAACCTGGACATCACTTTATGGGAGCATGCATTGAATCATTTGTGCTAGTGTATGCTGTGTCTATTTGATAAGCTGTTTGGATTCCTCCAAATTCCAATTGTCATTTCATACCTTCAAATATATATATATATATATAGCGAAGCAATACATAATGTAACAATAAAGCTAATGACACATACTTATTATTCAAGTGATAATAATAATTTTGATTTTTTAACATAAAATTTAAAATTAAAAATGACTGTCCCATTTTATAATGAAAATGTTTTTAAGCTCAACAAATATTTAAAAAATACTTAACAACGAATTTTAACACAATTCAAACTTTAATTAATTTAGTTGATATAATTCGTTCGTGTTGAGTTACGGTATAATTTTGCTTGATCTATGTGGGCGCATAACGAGTAAAGAGTCCAGAAGCACTTATATTCTTTTTTCTTTTGGGATCGGAATCACATTCTCAATTTTGATTTTTGAACGATCAATTTACGGATATCTATAAATAACCAAACCGAATAAATTTTTGCCACCAAACAATCCTAGACGTCCCACTTGCTTCGTGAAGAAACCTTTTCCGTTTGGATTGTGATTGTGATTGTGATGGATAATGTCCATGGACATTGTTTCACGCAGCACGCCACTACAGAATCTCTCAACTCGAGTAACTTTTCCTGAAGTCATAGTGAACGAAAAATTCTTGTATGCGTTTGATGCACATAAGTTGTATATATTAAGTTAATTAATATTAAATAATTATATAAAGTTTTATGTTACATGAATATTTGTAAATTAAAATAATTAATATATTAAAATTTATTATATTTTCTTAATAAGTCTTTTAATATTAAATAGAGAAAATATTAAATAAAAAATAAATATATTTAATGTTTTAAAAATATAAAAAATATTTAATATATTTTATTTAATAAATAAAAATTATTAAAATAATTTATTAAATTTAAAATTATCCTTCCTATTAAAGATCGTTCGACTACGACCGAATTGGGAAACCACCGACCTCTTTTGTCTAGGTTATCATTTATTTACTTTTCCTTACCGGTAGTAATTAATGCTAATGTGTCGGATACCATCCCTCCTACTTGTCCAGTTGTCCCCCCTCTTTGCCTTTTTAACAGTTTGCTTTGTTTGAACTCAAAGGGGCCCCTACAGCAATGGTGCATCCTTGACCACATCCTGTCTCTTCCAACTTAAGATTTTCACATCGATGGATATTATCGATATTATTTTATTTTCTTATTTTAATATATTAAAGAAGAAGTCAAGTACCAACTACATGTGGCGCCAAATGGACAAATTATAAGTTTCTTTAAGGAATAGAAGATAAGGGCGGCCTTGTCAGCTTCACCATCCACATCCTAAATCTAATCTAGTTTCAGATAAACCCTAGCGCATTATTAATACAAGCAATTGGTGTTAGAGATAAATCTTTAATAATATTTGATTAGTTCTTCATTATCACTAACATAATTTTATTTTCTTGTTTTTAACTAAGGTATTTTTCACAAGAATTATTATGAAATTAATCCTTATGCATTTTTGTGATTAAAAAATTCTTTCAATAATTAAACTTTGATTAATTTTTTAAAAACACGACTCACTTATCACTTATCGATGCTAATATAATTATTTGAGAGACCATATTTTTATATATTTTACACCTTAGCCCCAAACGACTAAACTAAAGCCTATTAAATTTGATGGCCTGTCTTGATTTTTGATAAAGACAATCATTCTCTCACATTAAAATTTAGTATTTAAAAAAAAAAAACCGAACTCAGTTGTTGAATTAGTGGACATAAGTGAGAACAAATATTTAATGTGTGATTTATGTGTAATATTAAAAGTTTAAAATCTTAACTTTGACATTTTTTCTGGAATCAGATTACAATAATTTCTCTTTTTAGTTCTTTAATCTCAACTTAAGTAGTTTAATTTTAATCGTCTTGGAAAATTAATCAGTTATGCTGTGCGCAACTTATACAAATATCACCTAATTACAATACTAAAAGGAAAAACTCCAAAGAATTAGCATAATGGCCAATATGTGATGTTTGGTTTATCAATCATTTCATGATATACACCTTAATCATAAATGAATGAACAGGTGCTGGTGGACAATGTTCTATCAAAAGATAATTATAATAAAGGTTTTCTAATAAGTGAGAACACTCGTCAAAGAATAAAAAATAAAAGTATTAAATAAAAAATATTTTTAAAAAATAAATTTTAATATATTAAATACTTTAGTTTTTATTTAAATTTCATATAATTTAAAACTTAACAATTCGATAATACTAAACTTATAAAATCATATAAAGTAGTATAAAAATAACTTCTCATGCATGTAAAAAAGGAAATCACATAAAAAAATCAATATAGATGATTTAATAATTTCAATAATTGAGTTACTGAATCTTGAATACATGAAAAATTTATGCAATTGACCTATAATCTAAGGAGTTTTTTGCATTTGATGTCAAAGTGGTTTTGGAGGGTGTGTTGTTAATTTACCTTGCTACAAATAAATCATTAAATTTCCCTGTCATTCGGTGTTTTAAAAATAAATCAGATTGGACTGCCGGTTCAATCAAGTAAAGCTCATCCATTATTTTTATGAACTGATCGTGTTTTCAATTTAATTATTCTTTGTTATATTAGTTTAATCTTAATTGAATTATTAATTTAATTAGTTAAATCAATTGAATTATGACTCAAAATTTTAAGTTTAATCTTCCGTTCAAGTTGTTTAATTTAACTGATTTAAGTTTTAATCAGTTAATTTTAAGTTTCAACACTTTAAGTGATCTAAATTTTGTTCACAAAAAAAAAATGCAGAGTAAATAATTAAATTAGTACATGAAAAATACAATTTTAGTTTTATTAATTTTTAAATGATATAAATTACTTCTGATTTATTTAGATGTGTATTTTATCATTCAAATTAAATTTTAAATATCTATTCATTAATTAGTATTAAAAACTAATTTAAATGATAAAATACAAATTAAAAAATATCGAGAATAATTTTCATTATTTAAGAACTAATATCACTTATACTATATCTTTCAAAAATTAATTTTATTATTTACTTAAAAAAAAAGGTGTTTGATGTCATTATACAAGGTGTTCGTGTGTCAAAACTTGGTTGTAACACATATTTCAAAGAATTATATTATTTGACCATATTCATAAAATGACACTCAATCTTCTGACACCAACATATAATACATTCATTTAACAGAAAAATGTAGACGAAAATAAAAGTTAATCAAATGCTACCCAATCTTCAGCAGCCCAGAGAAATTCTTCTTACAGGAACAAAGCTCAATGTCAGAAAAGGAATTATACAAAACAGAGAGACACCAACAGTGTCATGCTTCTCAACTATGTACAGAGAAATTTTATTCCATTGCATTGTATTATACCACAACTTAGCTATACAGAGTCAGAAGAGTCAAAGGCCACCGAATTCATGCATATAATAAAATTAAATCAGCAACTCCTTCACTTGACCAGTTCCGAGACCCATCCAATATCAGGGATAGGGGCTGAAAATCCCGCGTCCTTTCCCCCAATTGAGTTCTCCCTACTCAGCTTGGCGTAGATTCTCGCTCTAAGGTCTCTTCCCGATTCCACCCTCTCCATAGCAGGCTCTTCTTCAAGGCTCAAAAACCCGGGTCGGACACTCCAACCACGCGGACCTATTTGGGATCCCCGGGTCAAACCCGAAGAGGGCACCTCATCAAGTTGAACATTACGCATTGAACTTACTATTTCACGCACGCTCACCGCGTTGAACGGTACGCCGCCGTATCGGGTGTTTCCCGGCGAAGTGGGTGGCGAATCAGACAGCAGCAGCGAAGAGTTAAGAACTGAAGTAGGCGACGAAACAAATGATCCATTTTGACGAATCAGTGACCCGTTCGACAATGATTCGCTGGAGCCATGAGTCAAGACACGCAGTTGGTCCGGCGTGTGAGCGAAGAAACACACTTTTCGGCGACAATTGGTTCCGTCCTTGCAGAGCTGGGTCCTGTAACGAGAGGGGTGGAGCCAGCATTCGAAGACGCCGTGAGCGAAGTGGCAGGAGTCACCTTTGTTGCAGTTCCCTTTGCGAAAGTCGTGGCAGGGGGTGCCGGAGTAGTGGTACTTGCGAGGGTCTCTCCGGCGAGCCTTCTCGGCGGGGTGGGCGTAGGGGCATTCCGTCCAGTCGTGTGACTTCCCACGCGGGCAGCTTCGGACCTTGAATTGGAACATTCGGAAATGGTCGGTGGAGAAAACATCATGAATGGGCATGTCGAAATCTTCAACGACTGTGTGTGTGTCCAACTCATTATTGGAAATAATGGGGAATGGGGAGGGTGCTCCTCCATCACAGTGAGTTGTGTCCCAATGAGGAATTTGAAGGTTTGGGATCATCATTTTGTGATTACTGAATAATGACTCTGAATGGAGTAGTTGAGTTGGGTGTCCGAATATGAAGTAGTGCACACTGCAGAGAGAGAGAGAGAGAGAGAGGGGTTGAGAGTTGAGTATGGTGGGGTTTGTCTAACTGTGGTTGAGTCCGATTGTATTTTATGGGTTGAGTAATATATTCTTTTAAATATTTTTTAATATTTATTTTATTAATAATAAAATAAATATTAAAAAATCTAAAAAAAGTATGGATAACATTACATTAAAGTATGTAAGGCCTGATGTGATGTGTCCACATGACTAGCCTGTAAGAGATGGTGTTGTTGGCTCCTATCTTACCCACGTGTTACGCGAAAACAATGCAACGTCAATTTGGATTTTGATTAAAAATGCAACACCATTTTTTTTTAAGACAGTTTAGGAGCTATTATGCTATTAAAATTTTTTTGTCAAAGGAGACCTTTTGTATATGATAATGATAATGATAATGATGATAACAAAGTGTATTAATTATTTTCGGTGCAATTTTCGGTGTTACAAATGGCCAAACGCCCAACTTTCGGTCTACCTTTATAAAGGATAATATTAGCTTTTATTTTAATACAAGGTTAGATATATTATTTTTATTAAATTTGTAACTTATATGATAAAAAAATTATTTTTTATGACAGGATTTCCTTGGAAAGCAGTGCGATTTGAATACTGTTTTATTCCCTGTTTTTCTTTTTTTAAGAGTTGTTCTTGTTGGGTATATTTGGAATGGTCTTTTACTGATCTAATTGCCCTGGGAGTTTGGTGCAATGTCGGGTTGGAGACAACAGTGGAGGTATTTACAAAAGGAATATTCGAAAAATAATATTTTTACATTATTTTATATTATATTTTTTAATAATTATAATTAAATGATAAAAATAATATAATTAATAATATAAAAAATAATAATATAAAAAACATAATTAAAAATATTTACCACTCAACTTAATATCTAAAAGCGATAGATACAAGTTGTACATAAAAAAAGAGAATTTTCTTAATTATAATATAATTCTAATATTTTTATTATTAATAATATATATATATTTTTATATTTATCTAAATATTATTTATTATATTTATTTTTTTATTAAATTTAATATTTTTTAAAAATATCAATAATACATACACTTCAACAAAAAATATATAATAATTTTTTTTCATCATAGTAAGCTCACTAGCATATAGGGGTTAGAAGGGGATTCTCAGTGGGTGAGTGTAGTACACCCCGCTCATGATTGCTGTAAGGATTGAGGGAAATTTTGTTATTCCAATAATGTATCAGGTACTGCCACATGTGTATGTTCTATAATTGGCCCCACGTGGATATGTGACTTAGGCGTGGATAACCCAGATAAAGCAAGGGTCCCCGTGTGGTCAGCTTCATAGGGGTAGACCTTTCCTAGTTGCTGGCATGGCTTGACTAGGCCTGGGATACTCAGATGACCAAATAGGGGAAGTGATTAGCCTGGCTGAGGAAGTTACGTTGCCCAATATAGTCCAAGAGTAATGGCCATAAAATCTTAATAGAATTGAGTTGAAAATTGGCGACATAAAAGGTTTTATTATGGTTAAATAAGTTAAAAATAATAAGAATCACTCGTTCATCTAAAAATTAATAATAATTAGTAAGTATTCCATTCATTCTGCTTGTTTTTTAAAAAAATCCAGGTAAAATATAAACAAATATAAGTTAAAACAAATATTTAAAATGACAAAGGAGATATGCATAATAAGTTTAAAAAAATTAAATTTAAATTTTTAAAAAAATTAGAAATAATATGTGTTATTCTTTGTAAAAAATACAATAAAAAATTAAGTCACTATCAACAAAATTATACTTTAATTTAATAAATAGAGTCGATGTTAATTCATTATAACAATTTTTGTTATCTACATTATAACAAATTGTTTTAACTATTTAATATTTATCCTTTTTAATGATTTGTTAAAATGAAAGTAGTTTACATTTATATCATGCTACAATGCCAATTGAAATTGGCTCACTTGGTCAACCTTTCGCTCATGACAACTGTACAATTTGGATTTGAATCTTAAGATCTTCCGTTGGTAGGCAAATCCTTGTTGAGATTGGTGGTTTGATATATATATATATAGGGCATATGAGTTAAAAGTAAATTTTGACTATACAATCATACATGAATGATTAAGATTAAAGTTACTTAAAAGTTACGTGACCTGTAACGTCTCAAATACTATAACTAATAACGTATCTGGTTTACGTATCAGTAATTAGGATTTAGTACATTACTTACGAATATCACAATTTTACAAATAAATAATTTATATAGATATCAAAATATGAGCCATACGCAACATGTATATATATATATTTAAGTTATGAAACAAATTATTATATAATATCTTACATCATTGAATTTAATATACAAAAAATGTCTCATGACAACAAACTCTCTAAAACTAATAAGCTAAATGATCTAAACTATTATTCTCAAGCTCAAACTTCATCTTGCTCCATAGCTTAATTCCTGTCTAAAATTATCACAGAAAATTTCATATACGGGGTGAAAATTAAGAAATTCTCAGTAGTACCATTAATAAACAAAAATGTGTCATCATAACAATTTTAACTGTTTCGAGGAAAAACTATCTTTCAAATACAATCTTTATAACGTAAGAAGGTGACAGAAGTCAAATCCAGTCATTCTTCTTCTCGAAACAGAATCCTCATTTCCATTATTATGAAAATCATTTAAATCCATATCCCATGAATCATAAATTGCTTCAATAAAATCCATGAAAAAAATCAATGACATTACTCAATATCAAATCATTAAACTCATGCATTAATCATGCTAGCATTACAAAAATCATTGGCTTGGTACTAGTCTACTTTTAGGTTGGTGCACATCAACCTTTTTATGGCCGTACGTCGCCACACAAAACTACTTCGGGTAACTAGGTCAGTCTTCCTGTATCTAGTTTAGAGGAAGTACGTCTCCTCAATATCAAAGTTAGGGTTAGACTTCGATCCATCATGATAAGGAGAATATATGTTATTTCACAATATTAATTATCGGGAATAGTAAGAGAGGTATGTTACTCAAATTATCCAAGATTTAGGATTACCCCAAGTAGTGAAGGAAATACTCATCCTCATCCTCATCCATTTAATGACTAGGGAAGTTCAGGTAAAGAGGAAAGTTTTTCCTTAACCTCAATTACTCTGGTATAGAGAAAATCATTTATTCTCTTACCATTAACCAAATCTTACCCTAGTACAAGTACATCCAAAATCCAACTTGACCTAATTTCACAAAGGGATACCCATAAGTGGAAACCATTTCATCAAATCATCTTGCAACATAATGCATAATTCAATCATTCTCACTTGATGTAAACATATCATGCATTTCCTAACCAAAAACGCATCCTGCTCAATCTCAACATTTAACATTTGTTCAGTAA
Organism: Ormosia semicastrata; assembly: GCA_029884595.1. NCBI lineage: Eukaryota > Viridiplantae > Streptophyta > Magnoliopsida > Fabales > Fabaceae > Ormosia > Ormosia semicastrata. The sequence goes on along the minus strand of JAQQTO010000046.1, from coordinate 10,238,754 downwards.
AATGAACATAACTTAAACTACGGTTATCGAAACGACGCGGTTCTAGCTGCATTGGAAAGCTAAGAGAAAGAGATACAACGTTCATGAAAACAAAAGAGCTCATTCTCATTACAGAGGGAGACACGGCCGTGTCATTTGACACAGCCTACCCCGTGTTTTCGTCTGTGAGGAATTTCTTCTGGAAGAGAGGTACACGGCCACCCCGTATTTTCAGACATGGGTCGTGTTTCTAGGTCAGAAACTCTTGAAGAGTCGCGCCACTGTTCCTTGGGCCAAAATCTTGGATTTTGGCCACTCCAATCCAACCTATAAGTGATTTTAAGCCCCAAACAAGTTTATAAACATCAAGAAAATTTAAAACACCAAATTATTTAATGAAAAATGGATCAAAATACCAAATCTCTTATTCAAATCACAAATCAAAAGTGGTTCAATAACTCTTTTTCAAACTTAAAAACCTTCAAGAAACAAGAGAGGAAATCAAATTCTCACATCATGAATCAAACACAAAAGGTTAAATCTTTCATCATCAAACTAGAAATCTCACTCAAGCTATCAAGAAATTAGATCTTGAAATACAAAAGAGGAAGAAAAGAGTGAGAAAAATTCCCCTACCTTAGCTTAGTATCACTTTCTTCTTGCCTTTTCTATCTTCTTCCTCTTGATCTTGGCTTGATCCTCCTCTATTCCACTTAATTTCCTTCCTTTGCCCTTGTTTATTTCTTCTTCTTGCCAAAAACGAGAGAGAAAAGAGAGAGAGCATAAAGAGAAAATAGAGAGCAGAGTGAAATGTGAGAGAAGAAAGAGAGATGAGGAATTAATGGATAGGAAGGAAAGAGTTAACAGTAAAAGTTATATACAATTAGAAACATTTTATTTGCCTAATTTGACCAAACATCCTCCTAATATCATAAAAAAATACCCAACTAATTTATTTGAGCTTCCAAAATTTTACATAGCTTATTTTACTAAGTCAAAACTTAGAAATAAATTTCTTATATCTATTTTATCTTTTACTCTCGCTATTTCACTATATTATTATTATTATTATTATTATTATTATTATTATTATTATTATTATTATTATTATTATTATTATTTAAACTTATTTGAGCTATCATGACCTTAATTAACTATTATATTAAGCAAACTGTTACATGACCACTTAAAAAAGTCACATGTATTTATGTTCTAATCTTGACCATTTATGTAAGATCCAATAGTCAAGATTCACTCTTTTACCTCTTACAATAAATACTCATCTCATCAGATATGCTTCAGATATATATATATATATATGGAACCTATCAAGTGAGAGAAGTGTATATCTGGTGAGAGAATAATTTGTTGTGAGAGGGTAAGAGAAGTAAATCTTGATCATACAATTATATATGAATAGTCAAGATTAAAAGTTCCTTAAAGGTCATGTGACCACTTAAAAAAAAGTCACATGTATTTATGTTATAATATTGACCATTCATGTAAAATTTAATAGTTAAGATTAACTCCTTTTGTATTTTACAATAAACACTCATTTTACCAGATAAGTTTGATATATATATACATAAAGAGCCTATCAAGTGAGAGAAGTGTTTTATTGTGAGAGTAAGAAGGTCAAATATTGACCATTGGATCGTCCATGTATAGTTAAGAATAGAAGTTAAAATCATGTGACTTTTTAAAGTGATCATGTGACTCTTAACTAACTTTTAATCGTGAGTTTTAACTCTTAACTATCTATGTATGGTTTAATATCCAAGATTTGCTCCTCTCGTATCTCATAATAAACTACTCTTCTCATTAGATGTGTTATATATATATATATATGGACATATCTAGTGAGAGAAATTTTTATTGTGAGAGGGTGAGAGGAGTAAATATTGACCATACAACCATACATGGATGGTCAAGATTACAAGTTACTTGAAGGTCATGTGATCACTTAAAAAAATCACATGCACTTATGTTCTAATCTTGACTATTCATAAAAGATCTAATGGTCAAGATTCACTTCTCTCACCTTTCACAATAATTACTCCTCTCACCTGAGTAAGATCCTATATATATATATATATATATATATATATATATATATATATATATATATATATATATATAAGGGACATATTTAGTGAGATGAGTTTTTATTGTGAGAGGATGAGAGGAATAAATCTTGACCATACAACCATACATGGATAGTCAAGATTAAAAGTTACTTAAAGGTCATGTGACCACTTAAAAAGTCACATGCATTTATTTTCTAATCTTGACCATTCATAAAAGATCTAATGGTCAATACTTACTCCTCTTACCTCTCATTATAAACACTTCTCTCACCTGATACACATTATATATATATATATATATAAGGGAGATATATAGTGAGATAAGTTTTTATTGTGAGAGGGTGAGAAAAGTAAATCTTGACCATACAACTATACATAGATGATCAACATTAAAAGTTACTCAAATATTATGTGACCACTTTAAAAAGTCACATGCATTTATGTTTTAATATTGACCATTCATATAAGATCTAATGGTCAAAATTCACTCCACTCACCTATTATAATAAACATTTTTCTCATCAGATACGCTATATATATAATGCTGCAAATTCATTTGTGTCATTTTTTTTGTTAGAAAGAATTTATGACAAATAGCAGTTTTCTTTTTAAGATCTTTAATAATTTTACACGTTAATTTGTTGTGATTATAAAAAAAATGTTTTATATGTTATAAAGTTTAATTGATATATATTGCCAGTGTAAAAGAGTTTTACACTAACATTTATTGATATTTTGACAAATCAATATTTATTGTCACTTGTTTTTTTAGTAATTAAATAAAAGCAACAAATATATCAAAATATTAATAGATATTAATGTAAAACTCTTTACACTAAGCGTTCATATCATTTCAATTCATATTCATACGTGGCAGTAATATAAAATGAAATTTTATGACATTTGCTCTTGACAACTAAATGAATTTATGAAATTATTAAATTTATTAGTTCAATTTATTAAATAGACTGAAAACAACCTTTCCTTAAATTTTGAAAAGCTGCATATTAAGTATTTTAATTTTAAAATATATACCTACTCCCATTTTATCCTTAAAGATAGGTATAAGTGTGAAATAAGTTTATGAAAAAGATGTCACGAAACTTTCAAGAATATATTATACCAAATATCAGGAATTTGGAGATATTTTCCTCAAAGGTATCATAACAAGAATAACAGTCCAAAAAAAAAAAATTTCATACATTCTGAATAATTACCACAAAAAGTAAAAGGAAAGAAAATCACAATAGTGTGACAATAATTAATATGAGATAGTTGTGGTATATTATAAATCACCTTTGAGATAACGATTTCAGCAAAAATGGCAGTAATTTGATTAGAAGTCAGAACCACCGACCACAGTTATGGATTTATTTTGACAGTGATAAGTATCAAAATAATATAAATTAATTGACGATTCTTTCATAATTTATATCTATCAATAGTAGCTCCGAAATTTTTGAAAATTATAGTTTTTTAATATTCAATGGTATGATTATATTTTTGTATTAAACTTAAATAAAATTAAATGAAAATAATTTTTGAAATAAAAAGTGAGTAATAGACAGTATGATTTTTTTTTAAAATAATAAGTGGGCCAAAGCTCAAAGAAAAAAAAAACAAAGAAAACTAAGTAATAGTCATTAAACGGGAAAAGGATTAGGAGACCCCAAGAACATCAGAATGTAGTTGCGCTCTCAACTCCATAGGGGAGTTGCAACTTGCAATATTCATGAAAGGAAGCTACATACCAATTCATCTGAGTCTATGCTAAGATTATTTGGAATATAGTTTTACCCCAGAGGGGCGGTTTGTTTCCCTTTTCCAAATAAATAATTTTATCGGTACAAATGAACAGAATGGATGTATTTAATAAAAAAATATTTTTTTGGTACAAATAGAAAGTGAATTTAATTTTTAGAAATTAATTACTAAATAAATATTCAAATTTTCAATTTTGTTATTGTAGTAAAAAATGATGAAAAAAATGTTAGCATATAAGTATGACAACATTTCCTGTTGGGCGTTAGTTTATTGAGATAGAGGATGTGGCTTTCAATTTCAATGAATAAATAAGGAGACAGTGAGCTGAGTATGAGTAATTGCGAACTACGAATTGGAACATGGTAAATTAAAACTAAATACTTTTTATTAAAAATTTGATGTGAGAAGAGTCCACGTTACCATTGGGCTGAAGGCATAATGATAGATGACATTGGCAAACTGCTTAAATTCTGAGATGGGGCCGGACGGGCTTTAAGTAAGTCTTGGGGCTAGGTACAGGCTGGCCCATGGACTATTCTATCAACTTCAAATGCTAGCAGATCCATTTTCTCATGTCCACTCGTCTAGGCCTTCTCACAAAAGACAAAAACCATTAATCCAATTCCCATACTCCTAACTTCTTAGATTATAAAAACAAAAAAAATAATCCTAAAGAAACGGACGATTTGCAGCATTAATTATGAGTACTGCTATAATGGAGACCACGAATCCTTCTACGAAAAACGTGGCCCAATAGCAAGGTAACCAACGTTCATTTACTCTTCTTTTTTATCAAGAAAAAAAAAATAAAAAAGGAAAAAGATGTCAAAACGGTATTTATTTGGCATATCTTGAATCCTTCGTGTGCCGTTTTCACGAATTATGTTCGTGGGAAAATGCATTTTCCCATTAATTATATGGGTCATTTTCCCATTAATTATATGGGTCAATCCTAGCGGGTGAGTACGAAATTACACGAAAAAGGAGTATAATATTATCACATATAGAAGTTATGCTTCTGATTGCAATCTTTATTAAGCTATATGTTACTGGATTTATTAATTTTGTTGTCTCAACACAAGACAAATTTATTTATGTGAATTACGAAATTTCAGTGACATACTAGTGGATAAGCTATATAGTCAACGGAGATGAGTGGATAAGTGAAGTGCCCAACCATATTGATTATTAGAAACCATATATAGGTAAATATAGTGAATATAAAAAAAAATATATTGTGAACAAAGGCATCAAGGCAGCATCGTGGATATATATTTTTTATTGGTTGATAGAAATAAATATATGAAGTGAAATCCTTGCAGATAATTCACAAACAAAGTTTTTGTGCACTTATGGTGCATAATGTAATTTCCACACTCAATTAATCATCATGGACAATTTTTTTTTAAAAAAAATCGAGTCTGACCATATAATACTTGTCAAAGTAAAACTTGTTTATGTTAGTCCAGTTATACAAATTAAATATGAGTGTTATGCTTCAAGTCAATTCAATATTTCAATTGCACATGCCGTGCCTTACAAGTTTTTAATCTTCCTTTAATAATTGCTAGAATTTTAATTTTGCTAAAAACAAATTGTTCAAACATATACAACTATACAAAAATAGTTTAGTGAAGTATGTACCCCCAAAAAAAAAAGAATTTACTGAAGTATTTTGTTTTTGGTCCATGTATACCGAAGTACTTTTTTTTTTTTTTGACTTGATGTTTATTGAAGTACTTCAAGTGACTAAATGAGGACAATGTCAAAGTCCAAACCAACAATAATTCAGAAGAATATCATATCAATGGTTGACTCAGAACTAAGAAGAATATCTGATTCAGGCGATGCCCAAGAAGAAGTTGCACTTTGAATTATCAAATTTTAATTGTTGATCCACATTTCAGGTTTGGGCTTATTAGAGCCCATTCGATACCTCCTAAGCCGAAAGTCAACACTGGGAAAGAGAAAAACTTTCTCAGTGAAAAAAGGAAAAGAAAAGAAAAGAAAGAATTGAAATGGAGAAGAGATTCAAGAGAAAAAGTAATGTTTGTGCAGTTCAGTTTCAGTGTCCCTGACGAAAAGAATCAATGGAATTTGTGCGGTGTTTCCCCTCCCTTACCACAATCTGCAGAAACTATGGAATGCCTTGCTTTTCATTCTCCGCACGTTCATGTCTTCGACTCCGCTGCTGTAAAACCAACCAGCCACATTGGTTTTTAATTCGCTCCATTTTACTATTGTGAAAATCTTTGTTAAATTCGAAATTTACACATGCACCAACTTGTTTGATCTGTTGCAGGGCGCCTCGGTAGTTTACATTGAATTTCCCACTTATCGATCCTTGTGTTCCTTAATTAGAAGGGCGAGCAACATTGGTTATTGTTTCCCCTCCTCAATGATGCGAGCCTTGATTTCTTTCTCTAATTTCACTGTCTTCCCCTCTAACAAGTTTCATCGCGTGCTCTAGAATGAAAAATGAAAAATGGAATTTGAATTGAGATGAGCCAACTTAGTCATCATTAGTGACTAATTGTTGTTGATAACCGCACGTTTCAGGAAGGAGGAACCCCCAATGGGTTCACAAGGACAAGGGCATGTTTGATATTCGGTTTGCCTAACTTACAAGGAATCCTTTGTAATATACATGAGATGAGCATACATAAACAGATAACATTTCATCAACTCACTTTTGGTTTATCTCAATCGGATTATTTAGCTAACATAACTTGCCCCATGACATTTTTTTTCTGTTGCAAGTTTGGCTTTTGCAAAACAGAATGATATGCTTTAGGAGTTCCGTTACATCAGAATTTTGCAAAGACCGGGAGATGAAGAAATTCTAAACTACTCTCATAGTAATACTCTACGTCATTCTATAATCATTCAGATCTAATTTTAAAAGATTTAAAGTGTTGCAATTTTAGTAGAGTAGTGTATTATTTCAAGAGTGTAAAAGAACTTATCCTGGAGATAGGGTTAGTGATAGGCATTTTATAACTCGAGGTCGTATATTTTATACTTAGGAAATTGAATTTGCAGTAAGCTTGCCAATATATTAAACGGATAGAAAAGCTATATACACCAAACTCCTGCAAAACCTTGTAATCCAAGTCTCATACAAATGGGTAAGTGGTAATGTTAAATTAATGAACCAAAGCATTCTTCCCCAGCCTGCGAGCCTTAGGCTTCCATTCCAATTCAAGCATTGCTTATCTGCAAGACAAAGCAAAAGAGAAGGAAAAATAAAAAGGAAAAACAGAAAGACAATTCCTCTAATTTTTTTTTTACTTTTCTTTTATTGGGATTATTTAAAAGAGTCTTTTAATACTAATCAGTTATGAAATTCATTTGATCCCGTTGTTTGGAAATCAACTATGATTTTCTTATATCATTTTTTTTACATCACTTCTTATACTACTCATCATATCATTAATCATATCACTTTTTTTCTATCACATTCTCCCACTTAATTGCTTCAAATGATGTAAAAAATAGTGTTTTATGAAAAATGACGTAGGAGTATGATTTTACTTTGGAAATTGGATAATATACAGACAAAGGACAACTGGGATGAAAAGCTAACGGCTTTCTCACGAGGGGTTTCTCGTTGATTGGTTTGGCTGGTTGGCCCCACTGTTTTCCGTAGCCTTCACTCGCAAATTTGCTGAGCCACTGTCTATATATAATGAAGGGGTTTTGGGCCTTTGCTTCACAAGCAGAGTCTTGAGTTTCACTCCCACCGCAAGCACAAGCATCCTCAGCCCAGGTACCCTGACGGGCTTATTTCTTTCTTTGTAAAATGTCTTCACCATTCGTGTTCTCTAAGTGAGTCATATTTGTTTAGTGATGAACTGATCACCCATTTGGCGTTTTTCTAATTGAAGGTCTTCTGGTTGATTGTTGTATTGGCTTAGAGGTCTGGAGAAGCTATGGAAAACTTACAGAAGATCAATGCTGGAAGCCACTCAGAGGCATGAACTTCTACTACTCTCTATTCAGCAAGTTTTCATATGCTTGCGTTGTCTTACCTTATTTAGTTTGTTAATAAGGCTCCCGCATTAACCAAAATGAAATGAGTTGTGCCCCATTATTGTTTGGGGTTTGTTAACTTGTTCACTTAGGGTACCATAGGAAATAATAAGAGTTAATGTAGTATTGGAAATAATAGGATCAGAGGAAATAGTTCATCTAGAGCTTAATTACTAATTATGATTCTTGTAGATATAAGATGTAATTATTCTATGTATATAAATGCCTGACTGCTGAGTTCCAAAACAATCAAGCAACTTACAAAACACCTTTCATAAGTCTATCTTCAAGTTTCCAACTGTTTTCTGATATTGCTTTCTTTGGCAGATCATGAAGGGGAACATATCTGGTCCTAGTAGGAGCAAGGCTACTAACATTTTACTAAATCATGATTTCTCTTGGGGGCTGAAGTCTTGGCATCTCAATTGCTGCAAGGGCTATGTAATTTCAGCTGCACCAGGCCCTCAAGGAGGAAAGACAATGGAGTCAGATGGTAATTATGCTGTTATCACAAACCGTAAGCAATGCTGGCAAGGTCTTGAGCAAGATATCACGAGCAAAATTTCCATTGGTTCCACTTACATGGTTTCAGCTTGTGTTGGAGTATCTGCCCTTTCTCAGGGGTCAACTGATGTTCAAGCTACTCTGAGACTAGAATATGGTGATTCAGCTACTAGCTACTTGTGCATTGGAAGGTATACAATTTTATAATTTCTTTGTATCCGTCTCTCTTGTTCTAAAGAGATTGAGGAAAATACTTACACCATTTACCATTATCTTCTACAGAACTTCTTGTATAAAGGGTAAATGGGAGAAGTTGGAAGGGACATTTTCATTGTCAAATATGCCTAATGGGGTTATATTTTATTTGGAAGGACCTGCTCCTGGAGTTGACCTGCTCATACAATCAGTAGAGATCACCTGCTCCAGTCCAAATGATTACGAATGTCATGTAATTATGCATTTTTAAATAATATATTTAATGAACATCAAGGTTCAAGCTCATACTTGTGCAGTAGTTATCACTTCTTCAATTGCTAGATTGAAATTGCATTATATATGTATTAGTTTCATTTCTTTCACTGTCTCATGAAATCTTCATATTTTTTACTCACTAACTTGTGATACATTTTCCTCTTATCTCAAAAGACAACAAACACAGGATGTGTTTCCACTGAAGATGACAACATCATAATAAACCCTCAATTTGAGGATGGCCTGAATAATTGGTCTGGAAGAGGCTGCAAGATTGTATTACATGATTCCATGGGAGATGGGAAAATCCTTCCGAAGTTTGGGAAATTCTTTGCATCTGCAACAGAACGCACACAAAGCTGGAATGGAATTCAGCAGGAGATCACTGGAAGAGTGCAGCGCAAGCTCGCCTATGAGGTCACTGCTTTAGTTCGGATATTTGGGAACAATGTCACTACTTCTGATGTACGGGCTACATTGTGGGTTCAAACACCAGATCTTCGAGAACAATATATAGGCATTGCCAAGTTAGTGTCTATCTTATTTCTTTATTACTGTATTTCATATAGACTCTGCGGGATATGACTTTCATGGTTATTATTCTTGGTAAATAATATATATAAAAGAAAAGAAACTAGATGTATTACTGTATGATTGAGTTCTTTCCAAACCATGAATAATTGACAGTAGAAAGCTCCCTTAACATTTCTTTTAATTGCTGAATGAAGCTTATGTGTACCATAGTGTGCAGGCTACAGATAAAGATTGGGTTCAAATGCAGGGAAAGTTCCTTCTAAATGGTTCCCCATCAAAAGTGGTTGTTTATTTAGAAGGTCCCCCTGCAGGCACTGACATTCTTGTCAATACTTTGGTTGTAAAGCATGCAGCTAAAACACCTCCTTCACCACCCCCGGATTTTGAGGTTGGACTTTCAAAATATTTTCTGTAAATTACTTTAATATATATTAGCAATTCCTGGAATTTCATTTTACACATTAGTTGTTAAAAATAAAAAACTTAACTATTGCCTTGATATACTTTTGTTGTATGGCCAATTCTGTATGTTTCAAGCACCTAAAGATTGATGTTGTTTTTGTAGAATGCTGGTTTTGGGATTAATATAATAGAGAACAGTAATCTGGCTAATGGCACCAACGGATGGTTTCCCCTTGGTAATTGTACTTTGAGCGTTGGGACTGGTTCACCACGCATAATTCCACCAATGGCAAGAGACTCTCTTGGGCCTCATGAATCCTTAAGCGGGCGCTACATCCTTGTAACCAATCGTACACAAACATGGATGGGTCCTGCTCAGATGATCACTGAGAAATTGAAACTCTTTTTAACTTATCAAGTATCTGCTTGGGTCAGGATTGGTTCAGGATCAACTGTGCCTCAGAATGTGAATATTGCCCTTAGTGTTGACAACCAGTGGGTCAACGGAGGACAAGCTGAGGTTGCTGATGACAGATGGCTTGAAATTGGTGGGTCCTTTAGAATTGAAAAGCAGCCATCAAAAGTTATGATTTATGTTCAAGGTCCTGCTTCTGGTATTGACTTAATGGTTGCTGGACTTCAAATTTTTCCTGTTGATAGACAGGCAAGGTTTAGATATTTAAGGAAGCAGACAGACAAGGTAACATCAAGGTTTATTCTATATCTTATATAATTCATTTTTCAGCATACTTTCACAGACATATGTATAGTTCTCAAGACCTCTTGCACCTGAACTGATTTGAACGAGTAACATATGGGTAACACCCCTTGCCCATCCCCCAATAACAAAAGCAAAAAGTGAAAAACATGGTATAAGAACTGAAGGGCAAGTGATATGCAGATAATGGCCTCCAGTGTTGGAGGTATCTGCCTTGGGGTCATCAGTCACAATACGTTTAGAACATAACTAATATTTTAATGGGTCAAAATGATTAGGATGGATTGGCATGGGGTAATATAGATTAAAAACTTTATCATGTTATCATGTCAGTAAGATTGAAGTATGATAGTCTCTATAATACCTTCTATTTTCTATGTCCTATATGATCTGCCTACTGACATATTTCATTCATTCTTCGTATGAACACAACCAAATGTTACGTGGCAAAAAAAAAGAAAGTTACAGGAAAATAAGTATATTCATTCTGTAATACTTTATGTTTTCTATTGTATCCATTCTTCATTGATAGGATATGTGAAGCTTTGCATTATTCGTAATTTTTATCGGTTTCTCATTTCAAACATTTCTCACTCGCTGCTCTGCAGATCCGCAAGCGTGATGTTATCCTAAAATTCTCTGGGCTGGACTCAAGTGGGTATCTTGGAACCTTGGTGAAAGTTAGACAAATACAAAATGATTTTCCAATTGGATCATGCATCAATAGAACAAATATTGACAATGAAGATTTTGTTGACTTCTTTGTGAAACATTTTAACTGGGCTGTGTTTGGGAATGAGTTGAAGTGGTATTGGACTGAGCCACAACAAGGGAATTTCAACTACAAGGATGCTGATGATATGTTAGACTTGTGTCAGAAGCACAATATAGAGACCCGTGGTCATTGTATCTTCTGGGAAGTGGATGGCACTGTTCAGCAATGGATCAAATCACTGAATAAAAATGATTTGATGACAGCTGTCCAAAATCGCTTAACTGGGCTGTTGACTCGCTACAAGGGCAAGTTCAGGCATTATGATGTTAATAACGAAATGTTGCATGGTTCATTTTATCAAGATAGACTAGGCAAGGATATCAGGGCAAACATGTTCAAGACAGCACACCAACTAGATCCTTCTGCTGCCCTGTTTGTGAATGATTATCATGTTGAAGATGGATGTGACACCAGATCATCTCCAGAAAAATACATTAAACATATTCTTGATTTGCAACAGAAAGGTGCCCAAGTTGGGGGTATCGGAATTCAAGGTCACATAGACAGTCCTGTAGGGCCTATTGTTTGTTCTGCCCTTGATAAATTGGGTATTCTTGGTCTAACAATATGGTTTACTGAGCTTGATGTGTCTTCCAGTAACGAATATGTCAGAGCAGATGATCTGGAAGTTATGCTGAGGGAAGCTATGGCACACCCTGCCATAGATGGTATAATGCTGTGGGGATTTTGGGAATTGTTTATGAGCCGGGACAATTCACACTTGGTGAATGCAGAAGGTGACCTCAACGAAGCTGGGAAAAGATACCTTGCTCTTAAACAAGAGTGGCTATCTCACGGCCATGGTCATGTTGATGACCAAGGGTTATTCAGCTTCAAAGGCTTCAATGGAACATACAACGTGGAAGTTGTGACCTTAGCAAAGAAAATTTCCAAGACATTCGTTGTTGACAAGGGTGACTCGCCACTGCTGGTATCAATCGATTTATAAGCGTCCTGCTTCACCCTCGAACTAGTATATCTTGGTTGCAATGTCATTCATTCGTGGTTTTAAACAAAATTGGTCTCTTTTCTTCTTCTTCATCTTTTTTTTTTTTTTTTTTCATGCGATTTGCTGAAATACAAAGCTGGTAATGTAATGTTATGATTGCTGTGCTCTACCATTCTGGCAAAGAAATATAATAAGATTTGCTGATTCTGATATTAAACTAGTTGCTTTTAATGTCAGATTTTCTAATTTCAAGATTAGAGTCAGGCAATGAAACATATAAGTTAAATTAAAGTTTTCGTACTTATAATTACATTTATTTTTTAATTTAATATTTATAATTCTTTCCTTTTTAAATCAGTTTTCATATTTATAAAAAAATTTAAAATTATTTATGTCATTAACTTTGAATATTTATTGAATAAAAAAATATTTATTTAGAAGAAATAAACATCTATTAAAATAAAAAATACTTATTAAACAAATAAATATTTATTCAAAAAATAAATACTTACCAAAATAGAAGAATACTTATTTGAGATTTTATAAAAAAAAAAATTAAAAGAATTTCTATTAGAGAAAGAAACACTTTTCTGATTAATGAATTGTCGTATTATAACTGCTTTATAATAAAAGTTAACAATTGAGATTATTTTAAAAAAATTTATAAGTATAAAAATTGGTTTATATATATATATAAGAGTTGAGTTGAAAATAAGTATAAAATATAAAAATCAAAACTTTAATTTAATCAAACATATAATGGGGTGGGCTAGTTGTCATTTGCAATGTGAGAATTACTATGGTAGAGGAATGATTAAATAGACAAAAATAATTATTTAAAAAAACCCAAAATGTATGATCTAATATGTTCTTCATCAATCACATACTTAATGTTTTTCATGTTTCATCAACACAATATATTTTGTTTTTTTAATTTTGATTATTTTAGAGTTATATCTTTTTTATCTAAGGGTAAAAAAAAGGAAGAAACTTCAAAGCTACCATTGAAAGAGAAAAAAAGTGGGGTGGGTGGTTGGTAGGGGTGAAAAATGGTCAAGTTAGGCTTTGTCTTAAACAGGTCTGATCTGTATCTCAATTATAAGGCTTGAATCTGATCTGTGAATCTGTAATAAGCCAAATTTTAAGGCTTAAACTTAACATTTTTAAAATTCTGGTCTGAAAACCTATTTAAAAGCTTACTTTGCAATGAGGTCTTTAAATAGGCTAACAATCATACATTTAAATAAGGCAACAGGCCTTTACATAGGCTAACAAGCTTAATTTTAAATAGGTCAACATGTCTTTACTTAGACTAACAAACATAAGCCTTGAAATAGGCCAACGGACCTACTTAAGGCTAATAGGTCTTTGTTATAATTTAGCACTCACTTTCTAATTTTATAGATGCTCACCACTTTCTTACTCTAATCTTTGGTCGATATGAGACTTAGAGATATACGAAGTTGCAAACTATATGCCTCCAATAATTTTGTAACTTGATATATCTCCAAGTCCTACATCGACCAAAGATTATAGTAAGAAGGTAGTGAGTATATATAAAAGTAAGAGGTGAATGTTAACTTATTATTTTCATTCTAATAAATATATTTCATTAAATATATTAATAATTATGTTATTTTTATTCTAACTTACTAACTTAAGTTTTAGTTACTTGACTTTTTTTAAAATTTAATTAAAAAATATTAATATATTATAATAAATTAATAATTATTATTATTATTATATATATTATATTATATATAGTTAAACAGTTTAGGATGACTGTCAAGCTTAAAAGTGTTAGTCATGGCAACCATTACCCAAGATGGGGGTGAATTGGGTATAAAAACTTTTTCTCAAATGCTCTTAAAATAAATATAAATATTTAAGCTATTTAAATAAACGCACGAATGAACGTGATGAAGAAAAGAAACTTTAAGAACAAATGAAAGTAAATGTGCAATAAAATAAATTACATAAAATAAAGAGATAAAGAGAAGAAGAAGCGAGGCACGACATTTATCCCGATTCGACCACCAACCACTTGTGGTCTACGTCCCAAATTCCCCAAACACACGCTTCGAGATTTTTTACTATATGTACAAGCTTCAATAGGTGCTTGCAACCGTTACATGAAAGAGCTCCTTTCACACACAGGAAAACTCTACCCTTGTGCTAAAGTCTCACCCGAGGATACCTCACCCTTATACAAACCTTAGAGGATACCTCACCCCTTTACAAACCTTGAAGGATACCTCACCTCAATACAGAAGAACGAAAATATAGATGAAGAGAAAACTCTCACAAAGAGTAGATTATACAAATTGAAGCTCTATGAAGCTCTCTAAGGATATCTCAAATTTTGGCGAAAAAGAGCACAGAAATTTGGTAAAATATGTATCACAAAATAAAGCAAGAAAGAATCATTTCAGATAAATGGGTGTGTGTAAAAGATGTCCCAAAAATATGTATTTATAGTGGTATAAGAAAAAGAGCCGTTGGGTATAATTTATTTCAACATTAAAAGTATAGAAAATAGCCGTTGCGAGATTCTGACCGTGTTTATTCGAATAAGCCAAGTCTTATTCGAATAAAACCTTCAAACGATACGTTCCTAAAAGTCTTTATTCGAATAATAGGTTTACTATTCGAATAAACCTTCAAAACCAAGTTTTGGAACGTTTTATGGGTCATGTTATTCGAATAGCCTTTTGGTTATTCGAATAAACCTCTAAGAACTCGGTCTGATATAAATTTTAAGGTGTGTTATTCGAATAACATTTGGTTTATTCGAATAAACCACTCAGATTTTGAAACCTGAATTTAAACGGTCATAACTTCTTCATTTCTTATCCGTTTAAAGCAAATGACCAGTCATTGGAAAGATCTTTGAGTCTACTTTCAAATGAAAGAAGTTTAAAAACAAAACTCAAAGTATTTTGAAAGATATGATTAAAAGAGTGACTAAAGGTCAGTTTTAAAAAAACTCAAACTTGGCTATTTTTCATAAATTTGAACTACCACCATAAATAACTTTTCAAAACTTATTTGTTGGGTATTTTAGCATAGGAAAAACATTTGTAAAAACATATTTGAGATATCCATAAGGCTTCGTACATAAAGACACTAAGTCCTATAAGCTATACCATTTAATCTTCCTTTGGACTTGGTCTTTGACATGACTTTGATGTTTATCAATACCTTCATGAAATAGGCATTCACATTCTCCTTTGTGTTGAGCTTAATTGAAATCTTTTGCTTTCTTGTTGCAAGCTCACTCTTGGTACTTGGACTATCCTACAAAGTATCACTCACTTAAACAAGCATAGTTAGTCCAAAAACATAATTTAATATCTTCATATGCATGAATCATAAATATATAGCTTTAGTTAGTTTAACATGCATATAAGACATTCATAGACACATCCAAATAAGATATTTATTAAATATTAATGGATATGCTCTATATAGAATGCAACAAAGAGTATAAGCAAGATATTCTTTTTGTCTTGTATTTGTCATCATCAAAACTTAACATATAAAACCATTTGGGGCAAACTTATTTCCACAATCTCCCCCTTTTTGATGATGACAAATCACCAAAGAAAAATATATTGAGCAATATATAAGAATTGATATTTATGTAAGCATATCAAGCAATTGAGCACAAGAACATATTTTTCTTTCTAATTTTCTCTCCCCCTATTTGACATCAACAAAAAAGCTTAGGAAGGAAAGATAAAAAATTTTCTCTCCCCTTATAGATTCTACATATGATTCAAGAAGGGTAGGATAGAAGGAAAGACAATAAGAGATGATCTTTGTTGACATGTTGATAGAATTAACAAAAAAAGCACTTCATGTCAAATAAGGATGTAAGCCAAGAGATATAAACAACTTCAGAGCTAGGCTCCCCCTCAAAATATGCATATTATCAAAATAAAGTAAGGGCAAAGATATTTATTCTTAATCCAAAATTTTAAGACTTCTCCCCCTTTCAAAAAGAATTTTATAAGAGCAGCATTTTAGAAAGGTAGAGATGTTTTAAAAAAGACCATATATTCCTTGGAAACATCTAGTTATTTAAGATTAATTTATCAACAAGTATCATACAATTCATAACATATAGAATACCATAAAAGCTAAGGGATAGAGATACTTATTGAATCATATAAAGAGTGATACTCCTTCTTTATTAGTCCTTTAACTTTGAGCTTTCTTCCTTTGAATTCTACATTCCATTGCACTAGAAGAAAGTATTCTTTATTTTCCTCTTCATTTGAATTCCATTTAGCTTTTCTCGTTTATGCTTGTATGTAAAAATCTTATGGCTATATTTGAAATACATAGAGAGACTTGCAAAGCTAACTTTAAAAGTCCTCTAAAACATAGGTTAGCATCAAATATCATTTAATATCATTTACAAGCATAAATTAGGTTGATATATAATTTAAAGCATGTATCACATTATCAACCATGCAATATTAGTTCTAACAAGAATGCATGAAGCATATATGCACTTGAATCCAAAAAAATGTTTAAGCATTTTAAGGCATGATTCAAGTTTATTAAGAAATACATGATCAACATCAAAACTTATATAAGCATTTTGGGGCAAACAGTGATCATGTTAGGCATGTAATATCAAGTAAGGAATTTTAGTACTCACACATACCAAGAACAAAAAGTCCCTTATTGTAATGAAAGAATTGAAAAGCCATGGAGCTGTAACTTTTGAAATTATTTACTTCTTGTTTTCAAAATTTAACATATCAAGCAAGAAGACATGTAATATTTTACTTTTCAATCTCCAAGTAAGTATATAAGACAATTAGGCATCAAAGAGAAGGGATTAGAATGACTTCTGAGAATATGAATTTTCATATTTAAACAAAGAGAATTGATCACAAGCTTAATAACAAAGATATTACCATAGCATGTCATTCCAAGCAAAAATGTATGCATATCTAGCATGTTAGCATATGTAGAGATACTTTCAAGACATAATGCTAGAAAAGCACAGCTTAAAACATGGTAAGACATAAAAACAAATTTCTACTTATCCAAGTATCACATAATATTCAATAATAGTTTGATATCACCAAAAGTGTATTCTTTGAGTTTTTGTAGATGACTCCCACTTTCACCAACTTCCAAGCTTCAAGCTTTCGCGAGGGAATAGAAATTTTTTGCATATCTTTTAAAAGTTGAGTCCTTTTAAGCTTTACTATCCTCAAGTTGAATAAATTCCATTTAAATGCTTGCTTGAGGTAGTTATCACCCTACAACACAATTCAAAGAATTTTCTTTGGTATCCATCAATTTTGGATCCATAGAGGTTAGTTATTATGCCAAACTTATAAACAAATAAGCATTTAAAGTAATAAATAAGTTCATAAGGGCAAAAGATATTTCATGATCAATTAAGCAATTACATATGTTCATCAAAAGAATAGTGAATTACTTTTGATTAAGCATTTGTATTTTTAAAAGGAATTCAAAGATATATTAACGAAACATAGTAGAACATTTTGTTTAAAAACGAGCCATGTTTATTCGAATAAAAGAAGAAGATTTAGGTTTTATTCGAATAGAGGATCTGCAATGGCCAAACATTTTGGCCATTTAACAGGTTTTATTCGAATAACCTAGGGGTTATTCGAATAGACAGAAGGCAATCACTCAAGACTGATAAACTAAGTCTTTGGTTATTCGAATAATATGAGTTCTATTCGAATAGACAGAGAGCAAACGTAAACAACTGATAAAACGAGTTTCAGGTTATTCGAATAATCTAAAAAGTTATTCGAATAGACAGAGCATATTAAACATAGTTTTTAACACAGGAATCAGTTTATTCGAATAAACTATGTTTTATTCGAATAAAGCCGATATGCAAAGACATTATTTGACAAGCGAATTGAGTTTTATTCGAATAAAAACCTTATAAACTGACAAAGAACCACAGAGATGCATACGTTCAAGAAATCAAAGCATATATACATAGATGTGATTTAAAAAGAAATAATAATCATATAAATTCAAATATTTAATTATATATATGATTGATCAAAAACTTAAGATTAAACAAAAACTCATGCTCAAGGATATTATCATTTTAAACAAGAAGTATATTTTATCTAGCATATTAACATATAGAAATATTTTCAAATTATAAGGCTAGGAGAGCATAATAAAAGTTTTCACTTATCCAAAATTGCAAGTCCAAGCTTTACGGAGACAAGGAAGAGAGCTTGAAATTATTTCTGGTCTTTGTACTTGCAGCAACCACTTTCAAGATGTCAAAGTCAGCTCTTGGCCTTCAAGCACACCTACAACACACTTTAATTTTTGACTTTTGGTACCCAAATTTTCTTGGGTCCTTATGTGTTAGTTTTTGGCTACTAATCTATTATGCTCTCATAAAGATCAATTTTTTCATAATATGTAAATTGAGCACAATAAATTAAATAATCATTTTCTATTAAGCATATAATCGATAACATACTTGCTTTCATGATACATAGACAGTTTTAAAGCATATAAAGCATACATAAGCATTATAGAACTTTATGTACCAAGATATAACAAATTAATGAATTTTAATATAATAAGAATGAACATAATCATGTGTTAAATATAATATTCAAATTTTATCAAATACACATGATTCTATCCTCTACCTAAGGCCTACAAGGAATATACCTCAATTTTATTAACTTTGCATGTAAATGCTTATGAGAGGTAAAAACTGTTGATACCTTGGCCTTGGTAAACAAGGGAACTCTTTTCCTTACCCATTGCTTCTCTTTTGGTGTTTTGAACTTTGCAAGTTCTACATTTTGTACTTGAGAAGCTTTAGTTGAAATCATCTTCCTTCTTTGACTAAAATCTCTTTCATTGGGTGATCGACGATGTCGCACTCGCCTCAAAATAGACTAGGATTTACAATGGAATATAGCATAGTGTATAACCTAGGTCATCTCCCAAGGACCAATTCGGATTCTCAAGTATGTTAGCAGTTAAAATAGAATTAAAATAAGTAAGGGGGGTTTTGTTCATTCCAATAACAGAAAACAAATTTAAATTGTAAGAAAATTCAATTAAGAAAAACACCAATCCAAGGCCTTCAATTCAAGTGGCAGAATTAATCATTGTTCGAGAGAGAATAAAATTATGTTGCATTCACCTCATTAATTCGAATTCAACTAGATAATCATCTAGAATTTCATCAACTAAAACAGAATCACAATCGCAATTCTTGATTAATATTGATTTAGGAACAGATTCAGATTAACATAGATTATCAATCGATGATCTATTCTCCATTAGATTTAGATTAATCAACCCTAATTCTAACTTCAAATTTGAAATCATATCGAAAATCAATTGAAGAAGGAGAAGAGGGAAGAACACAAACATAATTTTCAATTAAACAAGAGAACTCAAAACTCTAACCACAATCATTGAATTCCTTGGATTGATTGGAGCTTTAGCCTTCCATGGCCATTACGAAATTGCAGAGAAGAGAGAAAAACGAAAAATAGAGAAGATGAAAAGAGAGAAAAGGTTTCTTCTGAATAAGATAAAAGTGAACAATAATAATCAAAAGGTGAATTCGGAATACTGTCTTGACCTATTTGTAACTGAAAAATCTTATATAATTCCTAATCTACCCCTGGCCCATACTGTAGCCCTCTGAAACAGCTTTTCATAGACATATCATTTGCCTTATTTGGGCTTAAATTGAGAGAATTAGGCCCAAATCATTGAGGAAAGGTCCAAGCTTTGTGACAGCAACAGCGTCCTAACTTTGAGGCCCAGTTTTCGCCCTGAATACAGCTGAATTGGAAAAACTGCATTAGACGCAAAATTGTGTATCTTCGTCTCAGCTTTCAGGGGACACCAAGATCATCCAAATATGACATTTGTAGCCCAAGTTATGGCCTGCACAAGACAGAAAGGTCAAAATGGGTTAAAATCCGAAAATTAATGAAGTTTTTACAATTAAGCTCAATGTAGACCAAACATCTAAAACTCATCTACAAACATAATATTGGGCACAATTATCATCAATTAGGCCAAATATAAAACAATAATGAATGCCTAAAAATTGATTGATCAAATTCCCCACACTTGAACCTTTGCACTCCTGGGCAAAATTTAAAATTGAACCAAAAGGGGTTTCCTCACAAGCACACAAAAACAACATACCTTCCAATGAATTGCAAGAATGCAAGGTAGTGATCAAGATTCAAACATCCAAAGTATCAAGGAGTCAAGACAAACATGAATATATCCCTCAACATCTCAAGCAAGCAAGAAGACAAATCGAGTCAAATGATGAACCAAAAGTGATAGGATCCTCACTAGGCATACTATACTCTCAAGTACTCTCAAGTGTTTAGGATTGTATTTACACTCAAAGCACCCATGAAAGCAAGTACTACCATAAGCTTGACAAGTCTCTAATTTTCACCACTTGAAACACATGCAAATAAAGATCAAAAGGACTTTATTCAAGGTTGTAATGGGGCCAAGGTAAGGAAGGAACAATATGGATATGGCAAGTTAAGCACCCAAGAGAATAAAAGAGCAATGAGAGGAACTCAAATGACAAGTAATGCAAATTCTCTTACTTTGATCACCTTTCCTTTTGCCTTTCACAACCTTTCTAGAACCATTTTTTTTTCATTTTTTTTTTCATTTTTTTTTATTTTTCTTTTCTTTTCTTTCTCTTAATTCTGGTTTTTTTTTTCTTCTTTTTTTTTTTTTATTTATATTTTTTTTTGAACACCTTGCACATTGCAAATCAATTACATAACCCCCACACTTGAACTTCTACCCACAAGCCAAAAGAGCTCCTCCAATGAAATGAACCAATGCAATGCTCTTCCATTCCCTAAGGTAAGGGTAAAAACATGGTTTTTCACATAAGGTATAAAATGAGCTAAAACAAAGAATAGGCAAGTAGGCTCAAGGGGGTTAAACAAAGGGAAATAATGCAAGGTTGGCTATTTGGCCAAAGTAGCTAAACAAAGAAAGAAGGCCTCAATCATCTCAATACATGCATGTGAACAAGAAGCTTCAAAAAGAATCAAGTCAAGTTCTAGAGTACCAACAATCATGAGTGAGATCACACAAGAAAGAACGGAGAATGGCATAATGCGCAATCCATCCATTATAAGGTCCAAAATCTCACCAAGGACAAGCCTATCACAAATGATTCAACACTTTAATTCTCAATGTCAGCTTGCTAAACTAAAAATGCAAGAAAAGTATTTACATTATGTCATGAAACCTCAAACTAAGAATGACGAAATTGCTCACAACCTTTACAACTCAAGAAATGCAATGAAAGGCATGCAAAATGGATCAAAACAAAATTAAAACAAACAAAAACAGAATTAAAAACAGCAAAATAAAAACAAAAACAGAAAATAGAAATCAAAACAAAGAGAAAACAAAAACAGAAAATAACAAAACAGAAAATGTAATTGCATGACAAAAAAAGTAGAAAACAAAAAAAAATAGAAAACAAAAAAGTAAACAAAAAAAAAATGAAATGCAAAAACGAAATGAAAATAGAAACAAAAAATAGAAACAGAAAACGAAATGTAAAATAGAAACAGAAAACGAAATGTAAAAACGTAAATGAAAAAACAAACAACAAAACATAAAAACAGAAAAAATAGAAACAAGAAAACAAAAACAACAAAATTCCTCCCCCACACTTAAATCACACATTGTCCTCAATGGAAAGACAAATCAAAAGACAAGTAGACAAGTGAAATAAAAGAGCAAGGGAAGAAAACACCCTTATCATGGTGGAAAGATTTGCACTTGGGAAAAGTGGCGTTGCCAAGGAGAACTCTTCTACAAAGGGCTTGCGGGGCTCTCAAGAAAGGGCTTAAGACGGTGGCCATTAACCTTGAAACTCTTATTGGTGGCTTCATTCAAAATCTCCACCGCACCATAAGGGAAGATGCTAGTGACAACAAAAGGACCATCCCACCTAGAACTGAGCTTACCTAGGGCATGAGTTTAAGGCGAGAGTTGAACAAAAGCACCTTTTGGCCAATGGAGAACTCCTTTCTAGAAATCATCTTATCATGAAAATGCTTGGTCTTTTCCTTGTAGATCCTTGAATTCTCATAAGCCTCCAAGCGAAGCTCTTCCAGTTGTTGCAATTGAAGCTTCCTCTCTCGAACTTGCTTGGTCAAATGCTAAGTTACAACTCTTCACCGCCCGTATGCACGATGCTCTATCTCCACCTAAGGTGACATGGTTTACCAAAGACAACCCGAAAGGAGACATCCCTATAGGTGTCTTGTAAAGCGGTACGATGAGCCCAAAGAGCATCTTCTAACCTAAGTGGCTCCAATCTTTCCTATTTGGTCGCACCATTTTCTCCAAAATCTGTTTTATCTCTCGGTTAGAAACCTCGGCCGCCCGTTAGTTTGGGGATGATATCTGTAGACACTCTATGCACGACCCCATACTTCCGAAACAAGGCCTCCATGGTCCTAGTTACAAAAATGAGTCCCTTGGTCACTAATGATAGCTCGGGGCACTCCAAACCTGCAAAATATGTTAGACCTGACAAAATCCACAACAACTCGAGCATCATTAGTCCTGGTGGCCTTAGCTTCCACCCATTTAGAAACATAATCAACTGCAAGCACAATATAAGAGAAACCAAAAGAAACAGGGAAAGGGCCCATAAAATCGATACCCCAAACATCAAAAACCTCGCAGAACAGAATGGGCTGCTGGGGCATCTCCTGTCTACGAGTGATGGCCACACCTGCTCTCTGGCACTGCTCACAAGTACTGAAAACCTTAAATGCATCTCTGAAAATGGTAGGCCAGTAGAATCCAGAATCCAGCACCTTCCTAGCGGTCCGCTGTGGTCCAAAGTGACCTCCAACTGGAGAAGCATGACAGAAATGAAGGACGGACTGGATCTCATGGTCAGGTATGCATCTGCGAATCACCTGGTCACTACAAAACTTCCACAAATATGGATCATCCCACACATAATATTTAGCATCACTCTTAAGTTTAGCTTTCTGTGATCTAGATGCATGAGGAGGAAAAACAGATGCAACCAAGTAATTAACTAAATCAAAGAAACCAGGGAGAAAGTGGGGTATCATGTAGGCGCATGAGTTTGCTCATCCGGGAAATCATCTCGATAGGAGAAGGGTCAACAACTCCTTCTATCCCGCTCAAATGATCTGCCACCAAGTTCGCTGCGCCACTCCTATCTCGAATCTCCAAATCAAACTCCTGGAGGAGCAGCATCCATCTAATCAATCTAGGCTTCGAATCTGTCTTCTTCAACAAGAATTTTAATGCCGCATGATCAGTAAAAACAACCACTTTAGAGCCAAGCAAATATGATCTAAACTTATCAAGTGCAAATACAATGGCAAGCAACTCTTTTTCAGTGGTAGTATAGTTAGCACAGTGCGGATCTAAAGTCCGAGAAGCATATGAAATGACATGAGGCGATTTGCCAATTCTCGTGCAAGGATAGCTCCCAATGCATAGTTAGATGCATCACACATGAGTTCAAAAGGAAGCGTCCACAAAGGTGGGCCGAATGATGGGAGTGGTGGTCAAAGCTCCTTTTAGGCAATCAAAAGCCTCTCTACACTTGCCATCAAAATCAAAAGCAACATCTTTCTCGCAACAAGTTGGACAGGGGAAGGGCCTTTTGCTGAAATCCTGAATGAACCGCATTGTAGAAACCTGCATGGCCAAGAAAAGAACGAACCTCTCGCACGCAAGAGGGGTAAGCCAACTGGGAAATAACATCAATTTTAGCAGGATCTACTTCTATTCCCTTCTTAGAGATGATATGCCCTAAGACTATGCCCTGTTCTACCATAAAATGACACTTCTCATAATTAAGAACAAGGTTAGTCTCAATGCATCGATGCAAGACTCTATCCAGATCATTCCAAACAGGCATCAAAGGAGGAACCATAAACAGTGAAATCATCCATAAATACCTCAATGCAATCCTCTAAAAAGTCTGAAAAGATACTTACCATGCATCGCTGGAAAGTCCCAGGGGCATTACATAGGCCGAAAGGCATCCTCCTGTAGGCAAAAGTGCCAAAAGGGCAAGTGAAGGTGGTCTTCTCCGGTCCTCGGTGCTATATGGATCTGGAAGTACCCTGAAAAGCCATCAAGAAAGCAGTAGAAAGACTTTCCAGCCAAGCGCTCAAGCATCTGATCGATAAAGGGCAAAGGAAAATGATCCTTTCTTGTTGCTTGGTTGAGCCGTCTGTAATCAATACAAACTCTCCAGCTACTCTGGACTCTAGTAGGAATCAGCTCATCACGATCATTCTTCACTACTGTGATTCCTGATTTCTTTGGAACCACTTGAACTGGACTCACCCAAGTACTATCTCGAGATAGGATAGATGATGCCTGCTTGCGAAGCTTGGTCACCTCTTTTTCTTTACCACATCAAGGATCAAAGGGTTGAGTCGCCTCTGTGGTTGTCTCACTGGTTTAGCACCATCCTCAAGTAATATTCTGTGCATGCACATGGAAGGACTAATGCCAGGAAGGTCAGCCAAGGTCCAACCTATAGCTTTCTTATGCTTCCTCAAAATTTGCAGCAGCCTCTCCTCCTGGTCAGCATGGAGGCGGTAGAAATGATCACTGGCAGCTGCTTATTCTCCTCTAAATATGCATACTTAAGGTGTTCGGGAGTGGCTTAAGCTCTAGTATAGGTGGTCGCACTATAGATGGAAGGATCCCGTGGAAGTAATCGTGTTTACGACTGCAATCCAACGAAATCGATGCAAAGGTACTTGGCCAGTAATCAAGCTACTACATTCGACTCCACACAATCACGTATCCACACAATCAGATCGTAATCACCATTTAAACAAGAAGCAATCTCAGTACAAGCACTGCACATTTCTGAAACAGTACAAGCATCACATGTATAGGTATCATCAAAATCGAGAAAGGATGGAAGATCAAAGAAAGATAGAGCTCGGAAAAGCCATCATCAACTACATCGACCAAGAAATCTATGTGGAAAACTGAATGGTCTTCCATGGGGTGCTTCATGGCATCCAGGATGTTAAATCTAACCACATTTTCTCCAAACTCCATAGAAAGAGTGCACGCATGGACATCAATTTTGGTTCTCGCGCTTTTGAGGAAGGGTCTACCAAGAATGATGGGAGCCTTATCGGATTCGGATTCTCCATCCATATCCGAGAATGTAGAAGTCTGCAGGAAAGATCAAATCATTTACTCTAACAAGGACATCCTCAATGAGTCCAAAGGCAGGGGTATGCATTACTCCCGTTTGCCAACCGAATAATAACTTCAGATTCGCAAGGGCCCAAGAGCAAGAGAGTTGAACACCGACATAGGCATAACATTAATTGAAGCACCTAAATCCAACATGGCATTTTCGAATTTGCTACTGCCTATGGTGCATGGGATAGTAAAAATCCCGGATCCTTGCATTTTGGGGCATTGTGGGCATTGTGGGTCAGTATGAGTGCGGACACATTTCTTCCCATGCCGATCTTCTCATTTCCTTCGCCTCCTTTCTATGAGTACACAAATCCTTAAGAAACTTGGCATATCTTGGAATCCGCTTGATTGCTTCAATGAGAGGAATGTTCACCTCAACCTTCCCGAATGTCTCCAAGATTTCCTTATCTCGTGTCGGGCTCAAAAGTCTTCTTAGGCTCGCATAACTCTCTCGAGGAATGGTAATGGAATGGACCGCTCGGTTGTGACTACAGGAATGGGGCCAGAATCTGGATTCGTATTTTTCCTGCTACATGGAATTTCTGGCAAGGGTTGCTTCTCCTTATCTGATTCTTGTTGCAACCCACAGTTTGGTGCATCAACATTCTTACCAGATCTTAGAGTGATGGCACTCACATTTCTTGGATTTACCACAGCTTGTGCAGAAGTTTATCAGAATCTTGGGACTGTAATTGATTCATAGAACTAGCAAGTTGCCCAATCTGATTCTCCAAATTCTGAATGGTGGCTTCTGTCCTCTGCTGGAATTGCAAATTGTTCACAGCCATCTGTTTCATCAATTCTTCCAAGGTTGGCTCGGATTTAGGAGGGACTGTAACAAGCTGCTGCTGATTTTGCTGCTGCATAAAAGGTGGCTGGTATGGCCTGCTAGGCCCTGCAGTGGGCTGGAAGGGTAGCCTGCTGCCTCAACTGAGTAGGGACAGGCTGTGTAGGGGTATTTCCCCACCTCAGATTTGGATGATTTCTCCATCCGGGGTTATATCTGTTGGAGGACGATCATAACTCTGTGGTTGCTGCTGCTGAGGCCTATTATTGTAGATGTTTCTGCATAGGCCAGGGGGTACCATCGCATCAACCTCTTGCAATGTATGTAGGCGGGCGCATCCGTTTGATGATCGCCAGAAACACATTCCACATACTGCGGCAGAGCTACCGCAGCAGTCGCTATCTTGTTGAGTAACAGCCAATTGCCTCACCAAGGATGCAAGGTCATCAATTTTGCTTTCCAATTTTCTGTGATCTGCAGCATAAGTTGCCTCAATTTCGTGGACACCTCTACTCAATACCACTGAGTTGCTTCTGGTGCCAAACTGTTGGGAATTAGTGGCCATATTCTCAATCAATTCTCTTGCAGCCATAGGAGTCTTGTCTACCAATGCTCCTCCACTAGCAGCATCAATCATGCTCCTATCCATAGGCAGCAAACCTTCATAGAAATACTGGATTAGTAACTGGTCACTAATCTGATGGTGAGGACAGGTAGCACACATCTTCTTGAATCTTTCCCAGTACTCAGACAATGGCTCTCTATCAAACTGTCTGATGCCACATATCTCTTTTCGGATTGAGGCAGCCCTTGAGGCAGGGAAGAATTTCTCCAAAAACAGCCTCTTAAGGTCATTCCAGCTAGTGACAGATCTTGGATGCAAATAATACAACCAGTCCTTAGCAGCATCCTGTAATGAGAAAGGAAATGCTCTAAGTTTGATGTGATCTTCTCGAGATGCCTTGAGGCTTCATGGTAGAACACACAATGTGGAACTCCTTGAGGTGCTTATGAGGATCTTCTCCCGCATGACCGCCGAACTTAGGCAAAGAAATGGATTAGTCCCGCATTTAAGTTCAAATGGAACATCAACATCAGGATACTGAATGCATAAAGACTGATATGTAACATCAGGAGCAGCCAGCTCCTTTAAAGTTCTATTATCCATAATCTCAGTATGCTCAATATGCTCAGTATGCTCAGTATGCTCAGTATGCTCAGTATGCTCAGTATGCTCAGTATAATCAGAATTGGAAGATGGATGAATGACGAGAAAGTGCAGAATCAGAAAATTCGAAGCGAGAATCACTAGTATGATAAGTATGGGAGAATCACTACTTCCTATATGCTCAAGAATGCAGAATCGATCTATTGACCCTATGCAAGGTATGAAAAGTCCTATCTATCTCAGGATCAAAATGATGCAAATAACCAGGATTAGACCTAGTCATATAACATGCAAAACTTGAAAACAACAAAGCAACAAAATGGAGAATCCAACACTAGAAATGCACCAAAATAAATGTAGTTAACCTACCAAATGATTTTTAAAAATATGGGACCACCACACGGTGAAAACTACACTAAAATGGAACTCAAAAATGCAAAGAAAAAACTTCAAAAATGAAAAAGTGGTCTAAATGAAGGAATTAGGGTGAGATAGGGTGGTGCTTACGGCATAGCTGTGAGCCTTGTGGAGAATGCCATTTTCCTTCAACCACCAATTTTCAGCTCATTCTGAGCATGTTTGATCACCAAAAATTACAAAAATGCCAATTTGTTTCACCTAAATCTGCTCAAAAACCCTACCAAACGATGGAATTTGGCCAAATTATGCAGGAATGATCCTTTTAGGATCAGTTTGCTTAGAATGATGGTTTACCTTTGGGGACCAAGTTTCAGCTCAAGACTCCAATGCAAGTACAATTCCTGTCTACTAGTCCCTTTTTGGATTCAAAAATTTGGGAACAAAGTGAAACTCAAAAGTGAAAATGGGGGTAAAACTCAGGAATGAAGATGAGAACTTTCATATGTCAATAATGAAGTATATGGATGCTCAAATGCAACAAAATGACATGCAAAAGCCGATTGTGGTGCAATGGAACCAATGGAACAGTAACCAGGATGTTTAGCACAAAATTATGCAGACCAATGCAAAAGCCCGAATGTGATGTCAATTATGTTAAGTGAGGCAATGCACATTCACAGAGTCATCAAATGCAGCAAAAATTCAATGGAACAGTAAACCACCAATGGAACAGTACACGCAGAAGATTATGCGAAAAAATCGCAATTCACCAACAGTTATGCAGAACTTTTGTAGCGTATGATTGTGGTATTTGGGCAACGTAAGTATCAATTGTGTTAAGTGAAACAATGCACAATCATAGGCGTCACTTAATGCAGGAAAATCCAATGAAACAGTAACAGTGACAATAAAATGAAAATTATGCAGCAGATGAAACAAAAGCCAATAGAACAGTGATTAATGCATCAAAAAGCAATGCAGCAGGCAAGCACAAAATGTGAATTATGCAATGAATTCATACAAAAATCCAATGCACAGTAGTTCAATGTAGTTGTGCGCGGAAAAGGCAGAATCGCCAGCAAGAAACAAATTCTGCAGATGAAAATCCAATGAATCAGTACTTATGCAGCAGAATGCAACATAGCAGAATAAACAAGCACACTGCAGCAGGATGGACAATTATGATCAGAATGCTTAATGTATAATGCAGCAAAGCAAATGCAATGCAACAAAATGCACCTAATATAACTACAAGAGTGTAACAGTATGCAGAAACAGAATGCAGAAATGGTATGCAAAAAAAAAAAACAAAATGCACAGAATGACAATTATGCAGCAGAAGCAGAATGACAATTATGCAGAATCAGGAGAACAAAATATGCGATATGAGAATCGGGAATTGAAAGAAGATCAATTTTACAAAGCATTTAATTATGCAAAGAACAGATCGTAATTATCGGTAGAAGAAATTATGCAACAGACTTCGGAAGAGTAGCGTAATCAGATTGCACTTCGATGAATGCAGAATCGGAACAAAAGTAGTATCAAAATCAAGAACCTAAGAAACCTAAGAAATCGAAAATAGATCCCTCAAGAACGGCGCTAAATTTTGATCGACGATGTCGCACTTCGCCTCAAAATAGACTAGGATTTACAATGGAATATAGCATAGTGTATAACCTAGGTCATCTCCCAAGGACCAATTCGGATTCTCAAGTATGTTAGCGTTAAAATAGAATTAAAATAAGTAAGGGGGTTTGTTCATTCCAATAACAGAAAACAAATTTAAATTGTAAGAAAATTCAATTAAGAAAAACACCAATCCAAGGCCTTCAATTCAAGTGGCGAATTAATCATTGTTCGAGAGAATAAAATTTCATTTGCATTCACCTCTGTTAATTCGAATTCAACTAGATAATCATCTAGAATTTCATCAACTAAAACAGAATCACAATCGCAATTCTTGATTAATATTGATTTAGGAACAGATTCAGATTAACATAGATTATCAATCGATGATCTATTCTCCATTAGATTTAGATTAATCAACCCTAATTCTAACTTCAAATTTGAAATCATATCAGAAATCAATTGAAGAAGGAGAAGAGGGAAGAACACAAACAGAATTTTCAATTAAACAAGAGAACTCAAAACTCTAACCACAATCATTGAATTCCTTGGATTGATTGGAGCTTTAGCCTTCCATGGCCATTACGAAATTGCAGAGAAGAGAGAAAAACGAAAAATAGAGAAGATGAAAAGAGAGAAAAGGTTTCTGCCTGAATAAGATAAAACTGAACAATAATAATCAAAAGGTGAATTCGGAATACTGTCTTGACCTATTTGTAACTGAAAAATCTTATATAATTCCTAATCTACCCCTGGCCCATACTGTAGCCCTCTGAAACAGCTTTTCATAGACATATCATTTGCCTTATTTGGGCTTAAATTGAGAGAATTAGGCCCAAATCATTGAGGAAAGGTCCAAGCTTTGTGACAGCAACAGCGTCCTAACTTTGAGGCCCAGTTTTCGCCCTGAATACAGCTGAATTGGAAAAACTGCATTAGACGCAAAATTGTGTATCTTCGTCTCAGCTTTCAGGGGACACCAAGATCATCCAAATATGACATTTGTAGCCCAAGTTATGGCCTGCACAAGACAGAAAGGTCAAAATGGGTTAAAATCCGAAAATTAATGAAGTTTTTACAATTAAGCTCAATGTAGACCAAACATCTAAAACTCATCTACAAACATAATATTGGGCACAATTATCATCAATTAGGCCAAATATAAAACAATAATGAATGCCTAAAAATTGATTGATCATTGGGCTTTGGAAGCGCTCTTCGTGATGATTCCTTTTTCTTTTGACCAATAAGTCCATCCTTTTGAGAAATTTTCTGCATAATTGAAACACTAGGAGGACATTTTGGTACCTACTTCATTTTGGGTCCTTGAATATTAGTATTAGGGCCTTTAGGATTTTTAGGAACCCATATCATACAATTTCTCATATAAGGATTTCTTCTATAATTGCATAAATGAGAAATATGTCCTAGATGACCACAAAAATTACAAATAATTGAATTTAATGATGGCTTAATCATTTGAATATCATTTTTGAAAAACTTAAGCTTTTTCTCATTATTACATTCTATGTTATTTTTGCCACAAGCTTTACTTGAATTTTCATGTGGAATAATACTAATTTTATTCTCATTAACAAGCATAGAATGTAAGCAATTAGAATCATTAGCTTTGAAAAATTCAGAATATAAGTCCTCAACTTGATTTTCTAAATCAATACATTTTTCACAAGAAGTTGAGGTTTCACATTTCAAAGACATTTTCTCATTAAGAAAAACATATTCATTTTTTAAAGTCTCAATTTCATTTTCAATAGAGGAAATATTTTTCAAATACGATAAGTTTTTCTTTTCTAAATTTAGTAAACCATCATGCAATTCATTATATGCTCTTTGCAACTCATCATAGAAAGGACTATGATATAATTTAGAATTATTTACCTCAAAGTCCTTTTTAGCCATATAAGAAGTAGTCTCAATTTCTAGCATACTTGGCCCTTTAAGGGAATCACCTTGTTCCTCATCAATTTTATTTTGCTTTGCCTCTTCTTCGAATTGAGCACCATCGTCACCAAGAGACATTTGGCTTGCTTCAGTAATTTGAACATCTCTTTTAGCATGCGTTTCATGACAGGCTTCCTTCAACGACTTTTGCTCTTCTTGCTTTCTATATGCAACTTTATGCACAAAATCATCGTTAGAAATATAAATAGCATTAAGAGCATCCCATATATCTTTAGCACAAGAACAATTTTTAATTTCAGCATAAGTATCATCATTTAAACTATTTCTCAAAATTTGCATAGCTCTAATATTCAAAGAAAAATATTTTTTGTCAAAACTATTCCAAGTTTGTTTTGATTTGTAAATAAACTCATTTAGCACAACATCCCACAAATCCAAATCAATAGACTGTATATAAAACTCCATTTTAATTTTCCAATAAATAAAATTCACACCATCAAAGAATGGTGGTTTATCAATTTCAAAACCTTCCATTTTAAAAAAAAACTTTCAAGGTTGCTAACAAGCAAGGATCTTTAACTCTAAGCGGTTAAGCTTTCACCAGAGCACGAAGCTCTGATACCACTTGTTAGTCATGGCAACCATTACCCAAGATGGGGGGTGAATTGGGTATAAAAACTTTTTCACAAATGCTCTTAAAATAAATATAAATATTTAAGCTATTTAAATAAACGCACAGAAGGAACGTGATGAAGAAAAGAAACTTTAAGAACAAATGGAAAGTAAATGTGCAATAAAATAAATTACATAAAATAAAGAGATAAAGAGAAGAAGAGCAGGCACGATATTTATCCTGGTTCGACCACCAACCACTTGTGGTCTACGTCCAGTCCCTGAAACACAGTTCGAGATTTTTGACTATATGTACAAGCTTCAATAGGTGCTTGCAACCGTTACATGAAAGAGCTCTTTTCACACACAGGGAAACTCTACCATTGTGCTAAAGTCTCAGCCCGCAGGGATACCTCACCCTTATACAAACCTTAGAGGGATACCTCACCCCCTTTACAAACCTTGAAGGATACCTCACCCTCAATACAGAAGAACAGAAAATATAGATGAAGAGAAAACTCTCACAAAGAGTAGATTATACAAATTGAAGCTCTATGAAGCTCTCTAAGGATATCTCAAATTTTGGCAAAAAAGAGCACAAAAATTTGGTAAAATATGTATCACAAAATAAAGCAAGAAAGAATCATTTCAGATAAATGGGTGTGTGTAAAAGATGTCCCAAAAATATGTATTTATAGTGGTATAAGAAAAAGAGCCATTGGGTATAATTTATTTCAACATTAAAAGCATAGAAAATAGCTGTTGCGAGATTCTGACCGTGTTTATTCGAATAAGCCAAGTCTTATTTGAATAAAACCTTCAAACGATACCTTCCTAAAAGTCTTTATTCGAATAATAGGTTTACTATTCGAATAAACCTTCAAAACCAAGTTTTGGAACATTTTATGGGTCATGTTATTCGAATAGCCTTTTGGTTATTCGAATAAACCTCTAAGAACTCGGTCTGATATAAATTTTAAGGTGTGTTATTCGAATAACATTTGGTTTATTCGAATAAATCACTCAGATTTTGAAACCTGAATTTAAACGGTCATAACTTCTTCATTTCTTATCCGTTTAAAGCAAATGACCAGTCATTGGAAAGATATTTGAGTCTACTTTCAAATGAAAGAAGTTTCAAAACAAAACTCAAAGTATTTTAAAAGATATGATTAAAAGAGTGACTAAAGGTCAGTTTTAAAAAAACTCAAACTTGGCTATTTTTCATAAATTTGAACTACCACCATAAATAACTTTTCAAAACTTATTTGTTGGGTATTTTAGCATAGGAAAAACATTTGTAAAAACATATTTGAGATATCCATAAGGCTTCGTACATAAAGACACTAAGTCCTATAAGCTATACCATTTAATCTTCCTTTGGACTTGGTCTTTGACATGACTTTGATGTTTATTAATACCTTCATGAAATAGGCATTCACATTCTCCTTTGTGTTGAGCTTAATTGAGATCTTTTGCTTTCTTGTTGCAAGCTCACTCTTGGTACTTGGACTATCCTACAAAGTATCACTCACTTAAACAAACATAGTTAGTCCAAAAACATAATTTAATATCTTCATATGCATGAATCATAAATATATAGCTTTAGTTAGTTTAACATGCATATAAGACATTCATAGACACATCCAAATAAGATATTTATTAAATATTAATGGATATGCTCTATATAGAATGCAACAAAGAGTATAAGCAAGATATTCTTTTTGTCTTGTATTTGTCATCATCAAAACTTAACATATAAAACCATTTAGGGCAAATTTATTTCCACAAAAAGACCTATTAAATGACCTGAAGCCTGACTTTTTTAGTTAAACAGGTTTTTAAAAAAGCCTTGACCTAACTTGTTTAGCTTAAAAAGGCCAGGCTTCCACCCCTAGTGTTAAGGGTGTAATCGGGTCGATTTGGTTTAGTTATTGTGGAAAAATAAATTCAAATTAATCAAAATCAATTAGTTCGATTTGGTTTGATTTTCTTTTCTTTTTTTATAGTTAAACTCGAACCAAACAGAACGAAATATCTACGGATTGGTTTGGTTCGCGTGGTCAGGTTGACCATTTTTTTTACTCAAAAAATAGTTATATAATTAGCTTTCCATAGTAAAAAAATGTATAATAAACCTATGAAAAATTTTCTAGAAATGAAATCAAAATTATTTATCTCAATAAGCACACTATAAAGTACAAACTCCAAAATTATATGTTCAACACATTTCCCTAATCTACTGATAATACACTCAGTCAATGCCTTTGATGTATGATACTCTGTTTATTTTGAAATCTTCAATAGAGTGTTTAGTCCCCATATAAATAAGGGCATAAGTTAGTTGATTTGTATGATCTTAATGGTGGATTATGGTATACGCTTCTGGACTTATTGTTTGTAATATATTATAAAGTTTTTTGTGTTAAGTTACTTCACAGTAATAACCTGCATGCAATACAACTTTTAGAAGGTTAGTTTCAAGTTAAATGAACTTTTTTCTTATACTTCTGGACTTGCTATTTGTTATGTATTATAAAGCTTTTTTAGGTTAAGTTGCCATATTAATATTTTTTGGTCAAGGCTTAAAAGCTTTTAACTTATGACATGGAATAAATTAGGTTACACTTTCTTTAATCTTTTTTTTTTTTTTGCTTCTATACTTAGTTTAGTCATTATATTAACAAATGACTATGGCCGCAACAGCCTTTAAAGGGAAAATAATACTGATAGAACTTCAGCCTTCTTAATTGTTATGGGATTTACAGGCCAGGTTAAAGGATGGTGGGATAATGTGCTAAGTCAAGGAGAAAAAGATTTTATAATGAATTCAACAAAAATTGATTCTAATGGACAAGTATTTGAAGATGCTGTAACAACTCTTTTGTACACAATAACAAAGCATTTTATAGGAGAACCACTTAAAATTTCAAAGAAAAGAATTGGACCAAATTGTTAATCTATATTGTCCTCCATGTCTGATTATAGATGGTATAGGGATATGTTTTTGTCTAAGCTATATTTAAGAAGTGATGCATCAGCTGATTACTGGAAAGAAAGATTTATAGTTGGTCTTCCTAAATTGTTTGTAGAAAAAGTTAAAGTAATGATTCAGAATCAAAATGATGGTACAATTCCTTATGATCAACTTACGTTTGGTCAATTGTCTAATTATATTATAGAAACTGGATTGCAAGTGTGTTTAGATCTTAAACTTCAACATAAGCTTAAGAATGAAGCAAAAACCACTAGAAAAGAATTAGGATCATTTTGTTCCCAGTGGGGAATAGAAGGAGTCAAAGCTCCAAGTAGACAAAAGAAAGTTCAAAAATATGTTCCTCATAAATCAAGAAAATCTAGGCGCTACTATAAAAAGCAATATAGAGAAGAAGCAAGCTCATCAAAACCTAGATCATCAAAGAAAAATAAGTATAGATCATCTAAGTCTAAAAAATGAAATAGTATGTTACAAATGTGGTCGAGTAGGACATTATAAGAAAAGTATCGTAAAGTAAAACAAAAAAATTAATAATCTAAAAATTGATGAAGAATTAAAGAAATCTTTAATAAATATATTAATTAATGAATCTGAATCTTCTGAAGAAGAATACGATTACGAAGAAGAAATGGTTAATCAATTAAAAGACTCATCTTCATCCAATTAGAAAGCGATAGCGAGAAAGAATGTACGGCTTAGGACCGAACTATGTGATTGTTCATCGTGCTTAAAAACTATTAATGTAATTACTAGAGATCAAGCATCATCATTATTAAGCATAATAGAAAACATGGAAGAATCATCTGTTAAGCAAGAGTTCATTCGAAGAAATAAAAGAATTTCTAGAATACGAGGATAAGAAAAAAGAAGAAGTGCAAAAGATAGATATGAAAGAAGTATTAGAAAGATTTAAGAAACCTCAAAGAAATGAAGTTACCCTAAAAGATTTACTGACAAGAAATAAAAAATTTAAAGAATGAAGTTAAATTACTTAAAGAAAAAGATCTTGATTTAGAATTCAAAATGCTAAATTTACAAGCACAAATAATAGTACAAAATCAAGATACAAGTACCGGTCAAGACCCGAGAAAAAGATCCTTATATTTATTTATTAAGTCAAGTAATTGTTCATAAATGGCATTGTCCGATAGAGTTAGTAATAAAGGATGAACGATTTAATTTTATAGCCTTAATAGACTCGGGAGGCGATATGAATTGTGTTCAAGAAGGATTAATCCCAACTAAGTATTACGATAAGACCACGAGAATCGTTAAGTAGTGCTTACGGAAATAAAATGCAAATTAAGTATAAACTAAATAATGCTAAGATTTGTAAAAA
This sequence comes from Ormosia semicastrata, assembly GCA_029884595.1. Lineage (NCBI taxonomy): Eukaryota > Viridiplantae > Streptophyta > Magnoliopsida > Fabales > Fabaceae > Ormosia > Ormosia semicastrata. Next base: position 10,202,424 of record JAQQTO010000046.1, on the reverse strand, counting down.
TAAAATTTGTTATAAAACCTCATTTTTATTAGTAAAAAATATTTCTGAGCAAATAATTCTAGGTACTCCTTTTTATCTTTACTATACCCGCTTCTCAATAAACGAAAAAGATTAGTTACTAATGCATTAGGAAAAGAAATTTGTTTTGAGTTTATAAAACCGCCCTTAATTAAAGAATTAAACATGGTTCAAGATTCATTAATTTCTAAGATTAACTTAATAGAAAGGAAAACAAAGCACATAAACATGTTAAGCGAGAGAAGTTCAATATAAAAGAATTCAAGAATAAATAAATAAATAAACCCCAAGTTCAAGATAAGATAAAAAATGTTCAACGAAAATTTGAACAAGAAGTATGTAGTGAATTCCCTAATGCTTTTAAAGAAACGAAAAAGGTACACATTACTTTACCATATGAAGAAGGATTTGAAGAAATTAATATTCCTACTAAAGCAAGACCTATTCAAATGAATCAACAATACTTAGAATATTGTAAGAAAGAAATTCAAGAATATTTAGATAAGGATTTAATTAGACCAAGTAAGTCCCCTTGGAGTTGTGCGAGGATTTTATGTTATGAGCGCTTGAGAAATAGAAAGAGGTGCCCCAGTTAGTAATTAATTATAAACCTTTAAACAAGGTTTTAAGATGGATAAGGTATCCAATTCCTAATAAAAAGATTTAGTAAGTAGAGTTCATCAGGCTAATATATTCTCAAAATTTGATATGAAATCTGGATACTATCAAATAGAAGTAGCTAAAGAAGATAGGTACAAAACTGCTTTTGTAGTACCCTTTGGACATTATGAATGGAATGTAATGCCTCAAGGATTAAAAAATGCCCATTCAGAATTTCAAAATATAATGAATAATATTTTGAATCCTTACTCAAAGTTCACCATAGTATATCTAGATGATGTATTAGTATTCAGTAACTCTATTGATCAACATTTTAATCATTTAGAAACTTTCTTTAATCTTATTAAAGAAAATGGTTTAGTAATCTCTGCTAAGAAAATGAAACTATTCCAAACTAAGACTAGATTTCTAGGATTCGAAATTAATCAAGGTACTATTGTTCCCATAGAAAGATCCATAGAATTTACAGATAAGTTCTCTAACGAACTCAAAGATAAGAATACTCTTCAAAGATTTTTAGGATGTGTTAACTATGTAGCGGAGACTTTATTCCTAATATACGAATAATTTGTGCTCCTTTATTTAAAAGGCTAAGAAAAGACCCGCTTCCTTGGGATAATCACATGACTAATCTTTGTTCAACAAGTTAAGAATTTAGTAAAAAATATTCCTTGTTTAGGACTTCCAGATCCTCAAGCCTCTCTCATAAGTAGAAACAGATGCCTCGATTTGGGGTATGGGGGCTTAAAGCGATTACTACGAGTCATCCAAAGAACAAGTCGTCGATATCACTCTGAGTTTGGCAAACCGAACTTAAATTATAGTCTTGTTAAGAAAAAGTTTTATCTCTAGTGCTAAGTATCACAAAATTTCGGGATGATTTATTTAATAAAAGGTTTTTGTTAAAAAGCGATTGTAAAATTGCTCCTTCAATTATTCAAAAGGATGTTAAGAACTTGGTTTCAAAACAGATTTTTGCCCGATGGCAAACATTGTTATCTTGTTTTGATTTTGATATTCAACATATTAAAGGAAAAGATAATTATCTTCTGATTTCCTAACCAGAGAGTTTTTGCAGGGCTACAATGGCTAAGAAAATTACTCGGATAAGTACATCAGATTTACTTGAGATAAAACATTGAGATAAGTACAAGGTCATCTACCTCCTTAAAAGGGTCTTCCACCTAGTTCATGTTCCTAATCTATTCGGTCTGTACGACCTTCATCTCCTCTCACCCAATAGGTTTACACCTCTATCTTACTCACAAACCATTCTTGGTACTTCTTCTAGAACTCCTCGAGAGACCAAAACAATCTTCATAGCTACTCACCAATTCTCCTACCACAGAAGAATGCAAATACGTTAAGAAAAATATTTTTGAACCTATAATCACCCTTGAACCAGGATTCTTTTCTCCTCACTCGACCCTTCGAGAAATCATTCGAGAACATGCTTCCCAGTTTTCATTTTGTTCCTCAAGAGTCACTTAAAAAAAACGAGAACTTTTTATGAACTCATCCTCATTGAATCTTGAATCAATCTCTTTAGATCATTACTATGGTGATACCAACCCCGATTATATTGATTTTCTAAAGTAAAGATCCTTAAGGTTTTAGGTCCAAAAGATTGGAATCAAGCTCCTCACACTCCAAATCATTTTCAATTAAATTTGATCCTCAAACTTATACTTCTTGGGATTATCGAAAGCTTGAGTACAGATTTATGCTCCTCGGGCCATATTCTCACTCTTGGTTCTTTTGGTTCCAAAAAGGGATAAAAAACTTTCCTTTCATGGTTTGCTTGATTGGATGTGTACCACTTGGTCCTTGTGTTGATATTCTTCCTCGACTTGCTAAGGATTCTTATAATTTGTTTACTCAAAAAATTGATTTTCCTCGGGGTTCAGACTTTTACAATTTTATCTTTGCTTTTGGAATTGCTTGGATTAATGTTTGGGATTATAATTTCTATCGAAGTATCGATTCCTCATCGAATGGGTCGCCGAGAGAATTTAGTGTTAAATGGTGGCCTCAGTCAACATGAAATTAGTAAGTATTGAAGCGGTTAATCAATGGTTCCTTGCTAATCCTTCTTTGGTTAAGAAGAATCATAAGAAGCCATCACAATTTGAAGAACTTAAGAACAAGCTTCTTCAAGAGCTGGCTTCTTCGTCCTCGAGCAAGAATTGCTAAGCAAAATTAAGACAAGCATGTCCACCTCTGGTTCGTCTCCTCCCAGTGAAGGAAGTGAAAACAACGACCTTCTTGGTAATAGTAATGAAGATGACTGTTATGGTGTTGACCTTTCCAACTTGTAAAGGCCCACACAGTAATTTATGAGAAGGTTCCTTATTTGTCATATTATGAAGCTTCCTGATTTGTTGTTTAGCCAAGCAGGAAGTTTCCTAAGATTCCTAAGAAAGTCCCCACGAAGGTTACTTATTTGTTACTTAGCTGAGCAGGAAATTTCCTATGAAGGTTCATTATTCGCCGTCTAGCTATTCGTCAAGATTCCTACGAAGGCTCCTTATTTGTCGTTTAGTTCATTTGTCTAATTATGAAGTTTCCTAGTTTGTTGTCTTGCCAAGCATGCGACTTCGAGAAGATTCTTGTCATCTACCTCGATGAAGCTTCAAGTGAAGGTTCCTCATTTGTCACCTAGCTAAGGATGAAGCTTCCGTGAAGGCTCCTCACTTGTCATCTAAGCGCGACCTGAAGCTTCCATGAAGGTTCCTGATGTGTGCATATTCGAAGTCTTTTCTGTATATAAGCTGAAGCTCCTTCAGAGAAAGGCATCGGAAAAATTTAGCTTGAAAAATTTCTGTAAACACTTTGTATCAAAACTCTTGTATTCTGTTTGCTCTGTAAACCTTTGGAATTCAGCTTTTGTTCAAGACTTGTAATTTTGTATCACGTACTCTGTAAGTATTTTGAAATTATCAATAAAGTATTTTGATCCTGATTTTTGATATATCTCTTCTTCTTATTTTCAATGGCATAGGCTCAACAGTAGTAAAAATATGCCGTTGAAAATAAGAAGAAGAGATATATCAGAAATCAGGATCAAAATACTTTATTGATAATTTCAAAATACTTACAGAGTACGTGATACAAAATTACAAGTCTTGAACAAAAGCTGAATTCCAAAGGTTTACAAAGTAAACAGAATACAAGAGTTTTGATACAAAGTGTTTACAGAAATTTTTCAAGCTAAATTTTTCCGATGCCTTTCTCTGAAGGAGCTTCAGCTTATATAGAGAAAAGACTTCGAATATGCACACATCAGGAACCTTCATGGGAAGCTTCGTGCTACGCTAGATGACAAGTGAGGAGCCTTCATGGGAAGCTTCATCCTTAGCTAGGTGACAAATGAGGAACCTTCACGTGAAGCTTCATGCTGAGGTAGATGACAAGTAAGGAATCTTCTCAGGAAGCTACATGCTTGGCAAGACAACAAACTAGGAAACTTCATAATTAGACAAATGAACTAAACGACAAATAAGGAGCCTTCGTAGGAATCTTGACGAATAGCTAGACGACGAATAATGAACCTTCATAGAAATTTCTGCCGACTAAGTAACAAATAAGTAACCTTCGTGGGACTTTCTTAGGAATCTTAGAAAATTTCCTGCTTGGCTAAACAACAAATCAGGAAGCTTCATAATATGACAAATAAGGAACCTTCTCATAAATTACTGTGTGGGCCTTTACAAGTTGGAAAGGTCAACACCATAACAACGTCTTCATTACTATTACCAAGAAGGTCGTTGTTTTCACTTCCTTCACTTTGAGGAGACGAACCAGAGGTGGACATGGTTGTCTTAATTTTGCTTAGCAATTCTTGTTCTGAGTACGAAGAGGCCAGTTCTTGAAGAAGCTTGTTCTTAAGTTCTTCAAATTGTGATGGCTTCTTATTATTTTTCTTAACCAAAGAAGGATTAGCAAGGAACCATTGATTAACTGCTTCAATACTTACTAATTTCATGTTGAACTGAGGCCACCATTTAACACTAAATTCTCTGCGCGACCCATTCTGGATGAGGAAATCTGATACTTCTGATAGAAATTATAATCCCAAACATTAATCCAAGTAATTCCAAAAGCAAAGATAAAATTGTAAAAGTCTGGAACCCCGAGGAAAATCGATTTTTGAGTAAACAAATTATAAGAATCCTTAGCAAGTCGAGAAGAATATCAACACAAGGACCATGTGGTACACATCCAATCTAAACCATGAGGGAAAGTTTTTATCCCTTTTGGAACCAAAAGAACCAAGAGTGAGAATATGGCTCGAGGAGCATAAATCAACTAAGCTTGGCGATAATCCCAAAGAAGTATAAGTTTGAGGATCAAATTTAATTGAAAATGATTTTGGAGTGTGAGAGCTTGATTCCAATCTTTTGGACCTAAAACCTTAAGGATCTTTACTTTAGAAAATCAATATAATCGGGTTGGTATCACTATAGTAATGATCTAAAGAGATTGATTCAAGATCAATGAGGATGAGTTCATAAAAAGTTCTCGTTTCTTTTTAAGTGACTCTTGAGGAACAAAATGAAAATCTGTGGTGAAGCATGTTCAATGATTTCTCGAGGGTCGAGTGAGGAGAAAAAGAATCCTAGTTCAAGGGTGATTATAGGTTCAAAAATATTTTTCTTAACGTATTTGCATTCTTCCGTGTGGTAGGAGAATTGGTGAGTAATGCGGTGAAGATTGTTTTGGTCTCTGAGGAGTTCTAGAAGGAGTACCAAGAATGGTTTGTGAGTAAGATAGAGGTGTAAACCTATTGGGTGAGTGAGATGAAGGTCGCATGACCGAATAGGATTAGGAACATGAACTAGGGTGGAAGACCCTTTTAAGGAGGTAGATGACCTTGTACTTATCTCGTGTTCTTATCTCTGAGAAATTTGCATGTACTTATCCAGAGTAATTTTCTTAGCCTTTGATTTTGATGAGGAGCTAGCGGCCATTGTAGCCCCGCAAAAACTCTCGGTTAGGAAATCGGAAGATAATTATCTTTTCCTTTAATATGTTGAATATCAAAATCAAAACAAGATAACAATGCTTGCCATCCGGCAAAAATCTGTTTTGAAACCAAGTTCTTAACATCCTTTGAATAATTGAAGGAGCGCTTTACAATCGCTTTTAACAAAACCTTTTATTAAATAAATCATCCCGAAATTTTGTGATACTTAGCACTATAGATAAAACTTCTTTCTTAACAAGATTATAATTCATGTTGAGCCGATTGCCAAACTCAGAGTGATATCTCGACGACTTGTTCTTTGGATGACTCGTAGTAATCGCTTTAACACTCCCCCATACCCCAAATCGAGGCATCTGTTTCTACTATGAGAGAGGCTTGAGGATCCTAAGTCCTAAACAAGGAATATTTTTTACTAAATTCTTAACTTGTTGAACAACATTAGTCATGTGATTATCCCAAGGAAGGGTCTTTTCTTAGCCTTTTAAATAAAGGAGCACAAATTATTCGTATATTAGGAATAAAGTCTGTCACATAGTTAACACATCCTAAAAATCTTTGAAGAGTATTCTTATCTTTGAGTTCGTTAGAGAACTTATCTGCAAATTCTATGGATCTTTCTATGGGAACAATAGTACCTTGATTAATTTCGAATCCTAGAAATCTAGTCTTAGTTTGGAATAGTTTCATTTTCTTAGCGAGAGATTACTAAACCATTTTCTTTAATAAGATTAAAGAAAGTTTCTAAATGATTAAAGTGTTGATCAATAGAGTTACTCGAATACTAATACATCATCTAGATATACTATGGTGAACTTTGAGTAAGGATTCAAAATATTATTCATTATATTTTGAAATTAAGGGGCATTTTTAATCCTTGAGGCATTACATTCCATTCATAATGTTCAAAGTACTACAAAAGCGCTTTGTACCTATCTTCTTCACTTTACTTCTATTTGATAGTATCTAGATTTCATATCAAATTTTGAGAATATATTAACTGATGAACTCTACTTACTAAATCTTTTTTATTAGGAATTGGATACCTTATCCATCTTAAAACCTTGTTTAAAGGTTTATAATTAATTACTAATCTGGGGCACCTCTTTCTATTTCTCAAGCGTTCATAACATAAAATCTCGCACAACTCCAAGGGACTTACTTGGTCTAATTAAATCCTTATCTAAATATTCTTGAATTTCTTTCTTACAATATTCTAAGTATTGTTGATTCATTTGAATAGGTCTTGCTTTAGTAGGAATATTAATTTCTTCAAATCCTTCTTCATATGGTAAAGTAACTGTGTACCTTTTTCGTTCTTTAAAAGCATTAGGGAATTCACTACATACGTCTTGTTCAAATTTCAGTTGAACATTTTTTATCTTATCTTGAACTTGGGGTTTATTTATTTATTCTTGAATTCTTTTATATTGAACTTCTCTCGCTTAACATGTTTATGTGCTTTGTTTTCCTTTCTATTAAGTTAATCTTAGAAATTAATGAATCTTGAACCATGTTTAATTCTTTAATTAAGAGCGCTTTTTATAAACTCAAAACAAATTTCTTTTCCTAATGCATTAGTAACTAATCCTTTTTCGTTCTTGAGAAGCGGGTATAGTAAAGATAAAAAGGAGTACCTAGAATTATTTGCTCGAAATATTTTTTACTAATAAAAATGAGGTTTTATAACAAATTTTATTTTTACAAATCTTAGCATTATTTAGTTTATACTTAATTTGAATTTTATTTCCGTAAGCACTACTTAACGATTCTCAATGTGGTCTTATCGTAATACTTAGTTGGGATTAATCCTTCTTGAACACAATTCATATCACTCTCTGAGTCTATTAAGGCTATAAAATTAAATCGTTCATCCTTTATTACTAACTCTATCGGACAATGCCATTTATGAACAATTACTTGACTTAATAAATGAATATAAGGATCTTTTATCTGGGTCTTGACTGTACTTGTATCTTGATTTTGTACTATTATTTGTGCTTGTAAATTTAGCATTTTGAATTCTAAATCAAGATCTTTTTCTTTAAGTAATTTAACTTCATTCTTTAAATTTTTTATTTCTTCTTGTAAATCTTTTAGGGTAACTTCATTTCTTTGAGGTTTCTTAAATCTTTCTAATACTTCTTTCATATCTATCTTTTGCACTTCTTCTTCTTTTTCTTATCCTCGTATTCTAGAAATTCTTTTATTTGTTTGAATGAACTCTTGCTTAACGATGATTCTTCCATGTTTTCTATTATGCTTAATAATGATGATGCTTGATCTCTAGTAATTACATTAATAGTTTTTAAGCACGATGAACAATCACATAGTTCTGTCCTAAGCCCAGTACATTCTTTCTCGCTATCGCTTTCGATTCAGATGAAGATGAGTCTTTTAATTGATTAACCATTTCTTCTTCAGAACTGTATTCTTCTTCAGAAGATTCAGATTCATTAATTAATATATTTATTAAAGATTTCTTTAATTCTTCATCAATTTTTAGATTATTAATTTTTTGTTTTACTTTACAGTCTTTCTTATAATGTCCTACTCGACCACATTTGTAACATACTATTTCATTTTTAGACTTAGATGATCTATACTTATTTTTCTTTGATGATCTAGGTTTTGATGAGCTTGCTTCTTCTCTATATTGCTTTTTATAGTAGCGCTAGATTTTCTTGATTTATGAGGAACATATTTTTGAACTTTCTTTTGTCTACTTGGAGCTTTGACTCCTTCTATTCCCCAGGGAACAAAATGATCCTAATTCTTTTCTAGTGGTTTTTGCTTCATTCTTAAGCTTATGTTGAAGTTTAAGATCTAAACACACTTGCAATCCAGCTTTCTATAATATAATTAGACAATTGACCAAACGTAAGTTGATCATAAGGAATTGTACCATCATTTTGATTCTGAATCATTACTTTAACTTTTTCTACAAACAATTTAGGAAGACCAACTATAAATCTTTCTTTCCAGTAATCAGCTGATGCATCACTTCTTAAATATAGCTTAGACAAAAACATATCCCTATACCATCTATAATCAGACATGGAGGGACAATATAGATTAACAATTTGGTCTGCAATTCTTTGCTGAAATTTTAAGGGTTCTCCTATAAAATGCTTTGTTATTGTGTACAAAAGAGTTGTTACAGCATCTTCAAATACTTGTCCATTAGAATCAATTTTTGTTGAATTCATTATAAAATCTTTTTCTCCTTGACTTAGCACATTATCCCACCATCCTTTAAGTCGACTTGTAAATCCCATAACAATTAAGGAGGCAAGTTCTATCGATATTATTTTTCCTTTAAAGGTCACATTCTGACCATAGTCATTTGTTGAACAAATGTCAAAAATTTGTTGTTCACCTAATCCGTCTATATTCCATTCATTAATTGATTCACCGAGAAAAGGCTACGAGAATCTTGAAAAGGTCTTTCTTCATACTAACATCAGGATATGTGGGTCTTGGGTAATAATTTCTAGTTTTTGAGACAGACATATCTTTCCTTAACTTATTAACTTGAAGATTTAAAAGTTCATTTTCTAATTCTTCAATTTTTTGTAAAGTATGTATCTTGGGTGTAGAACTCGTTCCTATGGTTAACTGTTCTAATTTTTTCTTAATTTCTTCAATAGAGTTGTCGATTTTGAACCAAAGTGTATATTTTTTAAATCGATTCTCGGGACATTAATTACCTTATAAATGGGTCTATTAGGATCTAAATTTTTATTAACATTTTGAGCTGATGTATATTCTTTAGGTTTTTCACTTATTTGATTATCTATCATTTCTAATGTTTTAGACATAGTATGGAGCATTTGATTAGAGTAATTAAGTTGTTGATGAACTTTATTAAAATCACCCTTATCTATAGGTAAATTATGAGCTCTTGAAGCTATTGCCTTAAAAGGGGTGGCTTCAACTTCTAATCCTTCTTTTGTGGTTACCTTAATGGTTTCTAAGGGAGGAAATTCTGAAATTATTATCTTGTCTTTCTCTGTTTTCCACGAAGTTGATATTTTATTATTTACTAATATTTCTGGTATTCTTATAAAAGGATTTTGAATATTATTTTCTTTGCAATACTTTTCAAACCAGTCAAAGAAATATAAATTAATTTGTTGTTCCCTTAAATATGAGTAAAATTCTTCTCTAAACTTAGTAGTTTGTTCTTTACTAAAATTCTTAAAATATCAATATCTTTTATCTTTATTATAAGGAGCTTCAAAATCATTACTTATCCATTTTTTATCTATTTCAAAGGGTTCTTCTTTAGTTAATACATTAATGACTTGGGATCTGGTGGGTGAATATTCTGGTGATTCTGATCTATGAGTTTGTTGGTAAATTGGTTGAGGAACATTAGGTTCAAAGTTTACACCAGTTAGGTTTATATTAACAGCCGATCCATCTACTGAATGTCTTGAGGAAGTAGGAGCAGTTGAAGGGATGTTAATTATCGGATTTGTAGGAGCGTTTAGTCTAGAGTGAGAATTAGACCTAAGCATTCCTATTCTTATATTAGAACCATCTTGAACTATTGTTCTTATTCTAGTATTTCTTATCGGTTGAGGGGGTATTACATCTGGAAACACCCAATCTTCAGGAATCCTAGACAAGATTTCTTCATGAGATAATCTTTTAGGAGTTAGTATTGATGATTTCTTAAGATTTGCTTCCATAATTACAGTTTCATGCTTTGGGGATTGTCTTAGTGCTTTAAAGTTTTGATCTTCATAAGAGACTTTATAATGAACTCTATACATAACAGACATATGCTTAGTTCCTTCTTGAAAAACATTATCTAATATCTTAACATTTAATTCTAAAGCTTGCTTAGTCATATAATCATTTAATGGCATGGTATAATTAGGATAACAGTTAAAGAAAACAGGACCATCATGCAAATTAGATTCTAAAATAGCAGTAATTTGATCATGAAGTTTTCTTAACCTTTTATCTCTTAACAAAATTAACACAGGATTATCAATTCCTAACCTATGTTGCCCTTTGGCGGCTACTTGAATTAACCCAATATGTATAAACTGATAATTATCCTTAACATGTTGATCAATAATATTATCTTTTAGTAAACTTATCGATTCACAAGGTTTTTCTAGAATATGAGTAGCTTCGAACATATGGATCTGATCCTTAGGCTTGAATAATGAAGTACTAGTTTTATAAATTTCTTTAGGAGGAACATAAGGAATTGCCCAATTTTGAAGGTTGTTTTCAATATTAGCAATTTCTAATTCATTTGCTTGAACCTGATCTTGATCTACTTCTAATCTAGAGGATGCAGATTTAAACTATGAGGAACCTATGCTAGAAGCCTTCCCGCTACGGAAGGAGAGCTCGCTTAAGTTTCTGAATATCCTAGACATAATGAAGGAATTCTCTTACCGGGACCACCACTTGCATGTACGGGACCACCTAACCTTGCCTTCTCCAGCACTAACAGAGGCTGACCAACGTACCGACCAAGGGCTGATATATATATAGGAGACATATCTAGTGAGAGGAGTTTTTATTGTGAGAGGAGTAAATCTTGACCATACAACCATACATGGATGGTCAAGATTAAAAGTTACTTGAAGGTCATGTGACCACTTAAAAAAGTCACATGCATTTATGTTCTAATCTTAACCATTCATGAAAAATCTAATGGTCAAGATTCATTCCTCTCACCTCTCACTATAAACACTCCTCTCAACTGAGTAAGATCCTATATATATATATATATATATATATATATATATATATATATATATATTTGGTTTGGTTTGGTTCTCAAGTTTGAAACTTTTAATCTCAGAACCAAACCAATTAAGTTTCATTTGGTTCGGATTTTGCTTGAACCAATCAACATACTTAAACCAAACTAAACCAATCTAATTGATTCGATTCAGGTTGATTGGGTTGGTCGGATTATCCGAACCAATTTACACCTCTAGTAGGTGGAGTGAAATTTAAGATAAATGCTACTGTTTAAAAAGAATATCAATTAGCTAATGATAGTTAAAAAACTTGAATTAAAATAACTAAAAAGTATCAATAGAGAAATAAAAATATAAAAAAGGGAATACCAAGGAGATTAACAGCTCTTAGCAATTAGGGGTAGAAATAGGTTAGGTTACCCGTCGGTGACCTATTGCTTGACCTAACTCGTTTAACAAAAATATTAGGTCAAAGCTTTTTAAAAAACCTATTTAGTTAAACAGATCAGACTTCAGACTTTTGAAAAAGCCTTTTAGACCTAATAGGTCGATCTATTTAATTATATATATATTATTATTTTACATATATTATAAAATTTTAATATTTATATAATATAAATAATTTAATAAATAATATAATTTTTTTTAAAGCTTAGATTTGTTATCATATATAAAGGCCTAGATTTATTAGTATATTTTGTTAGTCTATTTAAAAGTAAGTCTGTTAGTCTATTTAAAGGTCTAATTGCAAAGTAGGCATTTAATAGATTTTTAGGCCAGACTAAGCTTTTAAAAGTGTCAGACCAAGCCTTAAAAATGATTTATATCAAATAAATAGATCAAGTTTAGGTCTTATATTTGAAAAATAGGTCAGACTTGTTTAAAGTAAGGTCTGACCTGACCTGACCTATTTCTACCTCTACCAGTAGCCAGCACTGTAAGATTATTTTGAGAGCAGTACCAGTTGGGGACAAGCACACTACTTGGGCTAGACAATAGAATTAGGCTAAAATGTTCTAGCTAGAGCCCATGAAGTAGCGGTAACCGGTACCGCTGGGCCAAAAATGTTCCTTTCATTTTGCTAGGGGGAAAAAAAGAACACTTGAAAGTAAGCCACCTAGATTGTAAAAAAATGTATGAAAGTCAAGACCAAGGACCTACCCCATCATTCTTAGTTCTCAGTGAGCATGAATAATTTTCTTTTCAGAAAAAGAAAATCAATTGAAAGTTATACAATAGATTTATTTATTCTTTTTTTATATAAATTTCTATTCTAAATATTGACGTACTCAATATAAAATTAAAGAGAAAGATATGAACCTCCTTTCTCAACAGGCTGCCCAAGAAGAGAAGAAAACAAATTTCTTTATCAAAGAACACGAGCATCATCAGAATCATGTTGTGGCGAACTTTGAGAATAATGAATCGATTGAATTGAAAAATAGAAAGAATAAGGACTTTAATAAGAATTGATTGGAATTGAACGACACATCTAGAAAGAAATGATGAAGTAGAGTCTCTTGGTCTTAGGTCATTTTGATTACGTACGTGACAATACAGTGGATCGCAACTCACAATTGTCACAGGAGATGATTTCGTTTGAAGATATGCACCATATGTTGTGAAAAGTGTTATATTTCAAAAAGAATAAAGTCTCACATTGGTTGGAAGTGAGTCTTTAGAAGAATTGATATATCAACTTGTGTTTTGGGCTTAGTAAGAAACAAAATAAGTGGTGGGCTTACGCGCACAAAATGGGTCAAAGGCTCGTGGTTAGTGCAAATTATCAATTTGCCCCCCTCCCCATGCACGTGATAACATGAGACCCAAATCTTTTGTCAAAATTTAATTTATTTTTTTGAACTTACCTGAAAATAAGTTTTTTGAAGAGGTTAAAATTGACTTGGTCTTCTAACGTTTAGATTTGTTTCTTAACATGCAAATCAATTTCTAACGTGTAGATTTGTTTATTATTTCTCAACGTGCAAGTCAGTTTCTAACGTGCAGATTTGTTTATTGTTTCTCAACATGCAAGTCAGTTTCTAACGTGCAGATTTGTTTTGACTCAATCCTATAACGTACATATTTTCTAATGTTTGCTAACATTTCATTTCTATTTTCTATAAATATCATCCATTGTATTAAGTTCTCTACGACTACTATTTTTCCTTCCTAAAATTTTCTACTTTCCTTCTCTTAGAGCCTTGACTTTGTTAAGAGGAGCCTGCTGTACCCTGGGAGATTATCGATTATACTGATATAATCCTTGAGGGAAATGTTTTACACGCCTTAGGCTACATTATTTTTCTATTTAATTCTCATTATAGGTCACGGTCTTCAACACCATGAACATACACTACAAGAAATGCACGATTTGGTGATGAAATTTTGCGAGGGAAGTCTGAGCCCTCGCTAAATTTCAAAAATAAAATCTGAGAAAAAATAGCGAATTAATAGCGAGGGAATTGAAAGGGAAAATATTCCTCGCTAAAATTTGCGAGGGTATTACGATGGATGTTTTCCCTCACTAACGTTATCAAGGGAATTGAGAGGGATAGTTTCCCTCGCTAACTGAAAAAAATTTAACGAGGAAAATTTTTGTCGCAAATCGCTCGCAAAACCTAATAAACCTAATTACAGAATTCTAAATCCTTCACAGCCGCGCTCTCTCTCTCACTCTCACCCTCTCTCTGTTGTGCTCTCCCTCTCCTTCTCACCCTTTCTCTCTCTCGTGCTTTCACTCTCACTCTTATTCTCTCTCACTCAAAGCCGCGCCACCGTCACGCCACTACCACTTGGTCCACCCTTCTCTCTTCTGCCTTGTCGTGCTTTCCGCGTAATCGGTATTGTTTTCTTCAAATTAAATTTGAATTTTGTTGTTCTCTGTGTAGGTTTTTTTTTTTTAATTTGGGATTACTCTCTAGTTAGTAAACCCCTCATATACCTACTCTGTTCTTCCTCCTCAGAAAATTTCTTTTTGCTACCAGAGAGACATAGACGGCACCGCAGCAGTAGCATCACCAAGGAGAGCACTCAATTTCTCCTCTACACTCCAGGAAGTCCTACCTTCTTCTCTATCAGTCTCACTCACAAGTTCAGAAAATCAAGCCCATCTCAAGGTAGGGAAGCTTATAGATTTTCCTTCACTATTTTTCTTTCATCAATCCTAATTTTCTATTGATCTATGGCGAGGTGGACTTCTGGATTTTTATTTTGGTCGAGCTTGCAACTGCATGGGGCTAGTTCTACATTCTCGTCTCTTGATTTTTCTGTGTAACCCATATGAGGGTTAGAAGGTGGAAAACATGCACCCTAAATTCTGTAAATTAGGGATTGTGAATTATTTATTAGTTTTATCCTTCTATTTTCATCAAGGACAGAATCGATTTTTATGGATTTTTAGACTTGAATGCTTTTAAAGATTTTATATTTTGCTTGGATGTTGATTAATGTTTCCTATTTTTGCTGTTCTTGGTAAAATTGAGATTTTGGTTAAATTTGAAAGAATGAGAACTAACTATTTTGAAGGACTGAAAGGAATTTTAAGTGTTGGAATAGCTTTATGTTTTGACAATATACTGATGGGACCAAAGTATAATGTTGTTATGCTTATAATCCTACTTGAAATAATTGATTTTCTCCATGTGTCTTCCTAAATCGAGATTTACTCATCCAAGTTGTGATGATTTACTTGTAATAGCTCAATGCTTGTTGTTGGTAACCATGTTTTTGGTGTATGGAGTTGAAATTGTGATCATTTTGCTGTTAGAAATTCAGTAATATCTATTAATCATCTTTGGTTGATAGAGACAAAATTCTAATTTTTGGAAATGTCTCCATAAAGTATACACTCGATACTAGAATGATTTGTTACTCAATTTTTTATGTTGTAGCTACTGTTTTGGGACTTTGCAAAAAAAATTATAATGCTGTCCAGATTTTTAACAAAATATATTTTATAGGATGACTAAGAATTCAGCATGGTATAGTTAATATTGTAATGCAATCTCAGGATTCCCATATTTAAACCTTGGCCATGGTTACTATTAGGGTTCAATGAGTAGAGAAAGTGATAGAAACTGAAGGAAAGTGTGTGAGAGATGAGAGAAGAGCGAGAAAGTGAATTTAAGTAAACTGCATTAACCACAGAACCTAACTTAGGGTCTGGTACTTATAGAAGAGAGTCTAGAGTATGTTCTAGAACTCTGTTAGCAGTAACTGACTAACTAATAGTAAACAGATTGTTATGTTTAACAACTAATAGTAAACAGCCTACCTAACAATTATACAAGTATACAAAATTTAGGTAAATTTTGGCTTTCTTAATTTGACATTTACTAATAAATACTGGTTGGTATTGAAGTCAAATATTCTGTCTTTCTGATTTGCATATGTTGGTGCAGCTTCTGATAGTGACAGTTCCTCAACATCTGGATCTGAGGTAGGGTCGCAAGGGACTTAATTATACTATGTCAGGTAGAGTTACAGCCTCCGACGTTTTATATTGCTTTATGCTCTGTGACTGCTTATGGACAAATGTGTCTAGAAATTACAATTATATATACTGGTCCATCTTCAAATAATTAGGTGGCCTTCAAGTATTGTCTCCTCTTTCTTATGATGAGTTTAATTAATTTCAATAGTTTAATTTCATAATATTCTTTTGAGTTTAAATTGGACTTGGAATGATTCACCCACAAAATAAGTTAAATAGACTTTTTTTTTTGTGTCAATGAGATAGGAATAAGATGAGAGGAAAATGTTAAGAGAAATTAATAGAAACTCGTTAAGCATCACATTAGCATAATCGATAATATGCTCTTGGAAGGCATAAAGAGTACCATCAATCAGAATATCTTCCAACCGGGCATCTATGTCAGATGCTCCCAAGTTAGTGACCACCTTCTCAATAGTTTCCATAACCATTTGCCTGTAAGGTTCACTCTCATATTTAAGATCCTCAATAATTTTTCTGACAATATTAGCAACGCCAACTTTGTTTTCTATCTCTACAGTAGGAAATGAGCACATTGCTTACAGTTTCTTCGATCCAAAGCCATCCTCCTAACTCAGACGTTCTTGAAAAAGTCAGGGAGAATATTATTTCTAATATAATCAGTTTTCACACCCTCAGTGCTTACACACTGCTTCACCACTTTCAGAACAATTTTATTCATTTCTTCATCAGGTGACTGAAATTCACGAATCAGAATGATCATGACTTCTTTAGTATAGTAACTGGCATATAAGGCTTCCAATTCCTTGCATTTGGTTAACCTTCTCAATCTATTGCACAATCTTAATCCCAGTATGCCGAGCTTACCATGATTTCTTCCTCTGAAAAAGTAGAGGCAATAACACTGAAAGCTCTAGCAATAGTGTTCCTAACATATTCATCAATGTTGTCTATGTCAGGCTACATAGCAGCAATCATTGTGGCCAGTGAAAACTTAGATTTTCTTTATGCTTTTCTCTCTTATTCCAGTACATTTAGGACTATCTAAATATGACATCAAATCTTAGATGTTGAAAATAAAAATTATGAATTTCTAACGAATTATGTGTTAAGAATATTAGTTTGATTTAACTTTTGAATGTGCTTTAACATATACTTAAAGTTTTATTTTCTTATTCGAGTAAAAATTTGAGCAAAACCTTAGTTTCCCGTTTGAGATTCTATATTAATGAGCATGCATACCTTTTCAAGGTACTGCTCATTGTATTGAATCTTGAATTGTCCAAGTGGGATAGTTTGGTAAAAAAAAATTTCTTCACTTAGTTAATAGTTATTCTTTAAATATCATATATTATACTTGTTGAAATTTTAGTTTGTAATATTTCTTTTTGTTCTCTAGGTGTATACTTAAATGCGGTAGATCTCACTGCGTTTTTAAGTCATGCACTTGGAGATCAATGAGAAATATTGCCAAAATTTCATCAAGTATAAAATATGAGGTTTAAGGAATAATTATTAACTAAGTATTGAAAATATTTCTTATTGAATGGGATTGGGTCATACCATGTTAAGAAGGAGATGGAGATATAAGGATTGTGTTAATGTGCTAAATCAATTTTAGCAATCATGAGACCCGATCGAAGTTGGATGTTACAAAAAAATGATCCTACTGGCTATGTAAGTGAAGAATTCAAGGATGAAGTTGATGATTTCATTAGGGTTGTTCAAGGAGACCTGACAGTTATTGATGCATTAAATCACATCCTTTATCCATGTGCTAGATGTAAGAATCATGCTTGGAGGGAGGTATTTGGGGTAGAACAACATCTGTATAAGTACGAATTTGTGGATGGTTATATAAATTAGACCATTCATGGTGAGGACAGATGTGGGGATAGCAGCTCAACATCCATTGTCCATGATGATTAAGTGGATCCTAGGAATCCATAGATGGATATGGTTATGGATGCCATAGGTGATAGATTAAATCTAGAAGCTCAAGATTTAGAAGAGGATCTAAATCTTTCAGCTGCAAAGTTTTATGACTTGCTAAGAGACACTGACGAACCTTTATGGGATGGTTGCCATAAGCACACGAAATTATCAATTGTAACTTAACTTTTGAACTTAAAGTCGGAGTTTAACATGAGTGAGAGTTGTTATGATCGAATGATTGTCATAATTAAAAGCATGCTTCTAAAGCCTGAAAGGTTACCTGAAAACTTCTACAAATCGAAGAGAATGGTTCATGAGTTGGGATTAGGATATGAGAAGATAGATACATGTCTTAATCAGTGCGTGTTGTATTACAAAGAATACAGTGATAAGAGACTCTACTCAGTTTGCTTAGTATGTGGACACCCACGATTCAAACTGAAGGTGGGACGTTCATCGAATGAGAAGGATGTGCCGCATTCAGTGTTGCGATATTTTCTCATTATGCCAAGACTCCAATGTCTATTTATGTTCAAAAACACTGCACAGTATATGAGTTGGCATGCAGATGGAGTGCGTCAAGATGAATCAGTGATTAGGCATCCAGCTGATGCTGAGGCTTGGAAATGATTTGACGCTACTCATTCAACATTTGCGCTAGACGCTTGAAATGTTAGACTTGACCTGTGTACAAATGGTATTAATCCATTCAGTGGTTCAGCCACACCATATTCATGTTGGCCTATTTTTGTCACATTGTACAATCTACCTCCAAGTATGTATATGAGAAGGGAATACATATTACTCACTCTTGTGATTCCTAGACCAAAATCACCAGGTAAAAGTTTAGATGTCTATCTTAGACCCCTAATTGATGATCTGAAGATATTATGGGATGAAGGGGTGCAAACTTATGATGCCTGAAAGAAGTAAAATTTCGATATGAAAGTAGGTTTGTTGTGAACAATAAATGATTTTTCAGCCTATAGAATGCTATCTGGGTGGAGTATTCATGGAAAACTTTCTTATCCGCTTTGTATGAATCACAGTAAGTCATTTGTGTTAAAGCACGGTAGGAAATACTGCTGGTTTGATTATCATCGCCAATTTTTACCTTTTGATCATCCATTTCGCCGTAATCGAAACTCTTTTAAGAAATCAACAGTGAAAAAATCTAATTCACTGTAACGGCTGAGTGGGACAGATGTCTTGAATAGAGTGACTCAACTTAAGGAAGTCATTTTTGGCTTGAATTCAGGTAAATAAAAACAAGATGACTTTGGTATATACTACAATTGGGTGAAGAATAACATATTCTGAGAATTGTCTTATTGGTCCACTAATCTAATATGACATAATTTAGATGTTATGCATGTCGAGAAGAACGTGTTTGACAATATCTTCAACACTGTCATGGACATAAAGGGTAAGACAAAAGACAATGCAAATGCAAGAGAAGATTTGAAGATAATATGCAAACGTCTTACTTTGGAGCTAATAGTTGAGAATAACATGTGTAAAAAATCAAAGGCGACGTATGTCTTGGATGCCAATCAAAGAAGGATGGTGTGTGAGTGGATAAAATAGTTAAAATTTCCTGATGGGTATGCGTCGAATATCGCACGTTGCATCAATGTAGACGACGGGAAGATATATGGAATGAAAAGTCACAATTATCATGTTTTTATGCAAAGGTTAATTCCTCTGGACCGTTAACAGAACTAAGCTTATTCTTTAAAGAAGTTTGTGCAACTGAAATTCCTGTTTCCATCATGGAGAATGCAGAACTTTCTATCATTGAAACAATTTGCAAGTTAGGGAAGATTTTTCCTCCAGCATTCTTTGACATGATTGAACATCTAGTTATGCATCTCCCTTATGAAGCTAAGGTTAGAGTACCAGTGCATTACAGGTGGATGTACCCCTTTGATAGGTGTATACTGTACTTGAAAAGAAAGGTAAAAAATAAGGCGAAAGTTTAAGGATCTATTTGTGAAGTGTATATTTTATAAGAAATTTCTAATTTTGCTTCCATGTATTTTGATCTCCACCTACAGATCAGGCGCACTTGAGTTCCTCGGAATGACGACGGTGGGGAAGATACAATTAATGAACGATTGTCTATTTTTAAACATCTATTCCGTCCTATCGGGAGAGGTCGAAATAGATTCTTGACGGATGTGAAACTTCATATTACTGAGACATATGTACTTGTAAATTGTTGAGAAGTAGAACCTTATCTCCAGTAAGTCTACTCTCCATCTAATGAATTTGTTATTTTTTGCTAATTTTATGTTAAATATTAATTATTGTATTAATTAGACAATTCAAGGGTTCGTTAAGGGAAACAGATCCCAACATCACTGATGATCAAATATTGGAAGCTCGAGATAAGGACTTCAGTAGGTGGCTAAAACATCTAGTGAATCCTTTTATCCATAATCACATCTATCATATTAAATTCAATGTTCATTACGCTAGATGTTACAACTATCTACCGTCTATGTAATGCTACAAGTTAATATAGGCCAAGTCGAGGATCAAATGATACAAGAGATAAGTTATGGTCCATCCAAGTCCGTGACTTCTTACCGTGGCTTAATAGTTAATGAGTATAGATTTCATACTAAAGTATACAGACAAAATAAAGCTACCATGAATAGTGGCATATGTGTTAGAGGTAGTATATATGGTGAGAATGACTTTGACTATTATGGCATCGTTGAAGATATATTGAAATTGTCATATGTCAAAAATCAGAACAGAGTATTTATTTTACAATGTCATTGGTTTGACCCGATAAATGGAGTCAATGTTGATGAGAGATATGGATTAGTTAACATCAAGCATACATCAAGACTTCACTCAAATGAGCCATTCGTCTTAGCCGAACAAGCACAACAAGTGTACTATACAAGATACCCACAAAGCGGGAATAGAGCTAATGATGAATGGTGGGCAGCTTGCAAGGTCAGAGCAAAACTCTTCGTGGCTGAGACATTAAATGATGAATGTGATGAATTGAATGACCCAGTTGCTACTAATTATTACCAAGATGATGGATCCGTTGGAACACACAATATTGTCATAGATGATGAAGCAGTTTCTTTATTTGATGCACATGCCCAAATGGAAGAAGTGAATATACGTGATATACATTATCCAATGGACGTTCTGGTTGATGATGAGTTCATTGATGACAATGAAAATAATAAAAATAATAAATTCTCAGATGAAGATGATGAATCTTTTGCTTCAGACTTAAGTAGTTAAAATTGAATCTTATTCAATAAATTTTGTTAATGGTATTTACACTGAAATATCATTATTATATTTTGAGGTTTTTATTGACGCATAGTTTCTTAACTCGTCATGTTTTATTATGTTTTCTTATGCAGATATTCATCATGACCATTCGAGGTAGAGGTGCTGGACGCGGCCGTAGGAGAGGTCGTAATGTTTCATCTGACCATGCTTCTCCACCACTACAGCATTCTCAGCCCTCTCCAAGTATACCTGTAGGATAATCTTTTTAATTATTGTTAACTTGTGATTTATATAAATGTAATATATATGAACCAATATTTTTGTTTATCTATAATTATGTTAGGTGTAACTTCAGCTACTAGCCCATCGACTAGTGCAGGTCTACCAACGTCTAGCCCATTGACCATTGGAGGCGGATCAGCTTCTGTCTTACGCCTTACTGACCAAGCCCTTTCTATGCCACCCCATGCTGACCCACCCACTAGCGGCCCGAATGTGGTGCCTTCATGTAAAGAATCCAATTTAGAAACAGATAGTAGGGAACTTATATATGTGGCGCTTGTCCCTGAACCGTGAGTAATAGTGATTATCATCTTTTATTACATTTATTTACTTTTAGATTACCAACATTATCTTCTTGTACTTATAAGAGGAGGTTTCTCTCGCCGAGAGTGACACGTGACATTATGTACAATGTCATGACAAGGATGTCTGTTTCAGCTAGTACATGCCGAGGTTATCCAGCTGAGATAAAGGAAATACTATTTAACGACTTCAAGGTAAGTAATTGTGTTTATAGAATTATATATTATACATTTATTGAAAAATAAATACACATACATATCATTTGTGTAGGTTAAGCATCGGTTCACATCTGATGCTAATCGCGACATGGTGAGAATTGTCTGGGAACGGACTATCATGGATCGTTATCCAGACCATTTGAACAAAGCACGAGATAAGGCCTTTGAGAAGGCAAATTCAAACAACTTGACTGATGTTAAGGGCCATGGGCCCAGAGAAATGAAGACAAAAGTGTGGGATGACCTGGTCGACATTTGGCTACAGATAAATGGATGACAAAGTCTGCAGCTACCCGAAGGAACAGGGCAGCCATGCCTGATGCCTTAAAGCATATAGGCTTTGGTCAACACAAAAGCAAGATGGTAATATAACTTCCTCATTTAAAGTTTTGATGGTAATCTATTTGGACGTTCTGGAATTTTCTGAGTTTTAATTTATTTTATTAATCTGTTTATTAACATGTTGTAATTATTTGAGTTATTTACCTATCTTGAGTATGACATAAAGACATTGGTATTTTAGAGGGATTGGCCTATTGGGTATGTGTTTATTATATATTCTTTCATATGTGATTACAGGAGACAAAATTAAAGCATCAGGTTTCTTACAGAGATCTGTATGCCAAAGTTCACAAAAAGAAAGATGGAAGCTATGTTTCCGAGCGCTCGATGAATTTTATTATTGGCGTCTTTAAAATTTGATTGTCATTTATATTTATTGTTATTGATTTTTGTTAATATTTTTTTTGTTATTTTAGGAGTTGTATGACACTACGATGATAGAAAGATATGGAGAAAACTCTTCCTCTCCTATGGTTGACCTGGAGGTCTGGTTGGATGTAGCGGGTCCCAACAAGAAGGGACGGGTGCATGGCATAGGTGACAACTTGCACATTGGCATTAATAACATCGTGCAAGCTTCATCCTCCTCAGTTGCGAGTCCTTCCCGCTCTACACCACTGACACAGGACATATCTGAAGCTGTAAATATAATAGTGGCAACAACGATGGCTTCTTTTGTCCAGACTCAACTTGTCTCTATGTTGGTGCCCTTCCAATCGTTCCTATCTACGATCGGATCAGCAAATGTTGCTCCATAAGCACCATCGCAAGGTGCAACAGTTGGCGAGGGTCGAGACGAAGACGAAGACGAAGACGATGATGAAGCCAACTTATAGACTGACTGTCTATTCTTTTTAAACGATATTCTTTTTTATGAATTCTTTTTATGACATTCTTTTTTATGACATTCTTTTTTATCTTGTTTTGTACATTTTATGAACTATTTACAGAACTAGTAGATTTATTTTGGATTCTACCATTTGTTGTTGTTGCTATTAGATTTCTATTTGATATACAGGTTTGGGTAGGTCAATAATATACAGGTAATTTTTTTTAAAAGCAGACTGGTCAACAAGGGATTAGCGACAGAATAACGAGTAAATCATATAGACAATCAACGAGGAATTAGCGACAGAATAGCGAGTAAATCATATAAATACTTAGCGAGAGATTAGCGATGAAATATTGATAGAAGTTTAGCGATGTATTAGCGAGGGAATAGCAAGGGTTTATTAGCGAGGAGGAAAGGTCCAAATTTGGTATAGATTTTTAATATACAGCGACGGAATAGCAATGCAAATTCCCTTGCTGATTTGCGAAGGAATAAAGGTTTATATTTGTGGCGTATTAGCGAGGGATTATAGACGGATTAGCGAGGGAAATGAATTCACTAGCGGTGGATCAGCGAGGGTATACGTTCCCTTGCTAGTTAGTGATGAAAAAAAGTGACTAAATGATCCTTCACTAGTCTGTCGCTACTCCCTCGCAAATAATATTTGCGAGGGAGTAGCGAAGAACTAGCGAGGGTAATTTTCCTTGCTAATTTGATTATTTCTTGTAGTGATATCATACAGGTACGTGTATCCGATACGATATAATACGAACATATCAAATTGTGGATGGATCAATTCTGAAACGTTTAGTTGCAGATCCTTTATATATGGCTTGGGATCATTGCAATACATTGGTTCTTTCTTGGATCACACTTTCATTAAAACCTTCCATTGTTCATAGTGTTCTTTGGATGAACATTGCTCTTGAAGTTTGGAATGATCTCAAAGAACAGTATCATCAAGTTGATTCCTTTAGAATTTCAGCTTTATTGGAAGAATTTTAAGATTTTAAACAAGGAGAGGCTACAGTACCTTATTATTTTACTCAGCTAAAAATTTTTTAGGAAGAGTTAGAAAATTTTCATCCAATTCGTTCCGTTCTTGTCAGATTCTATGTAGTTGCAATTTGATCCCTATCATTAAAGGTTATATGGAGAAGGAATTTGTAATCAGATTTCTAAAAGGGCTTAATGAGCAGTATTCTTTGAAAGGTACCATATTATGGTCATGGATCCTCTCCCCACCATAAACAAGGTTTTTTCTATGCTTGTTCAGCAAGAAAGAGAATTAGTAGTGGAGTTTGATGAACCAAAAATTTTGGCTCACTCAACAGAAGGTTCTGCACCTAGAGGAAAAGCTACAGGAGGAAGAGGGTTTCAGGGTCAATTCCTAAATTCTAGAAGAAGTTTTGCAGGACGGGGAAATTCCTTGAATATGTGCAGTTTTTGTGGCAAGGCTAGTCATATAGTTAATATATGCTATAAAAAGCATCGTTTTCCTCTAAATACTAAACCTAGAAAGAGTGAGGTAAACAATCTCATTACAGAAGAGTTCTATGATGAAGATGATGGTTCTTATTCTCAAAAGGAAATTCAAGAAAATCTAAGTATGTTTTTTTACACTAGAACAGCAGAAAGACATATTGGCTTTACTTCAACAAACTGATTCACATCCTACTACTCATTCAACTAATCAAATTACCTCATCTTCTTCTAAACATATTGTTTCCAATCAATAACACACTTTAGGTATATCGTATGCTTTTTCTTGCAGTGTTAAGCCAAAATATTGGATTCTTGATACTGGAGCTACAGACTATGTCTGCTGCTCCTTATCATAATTCACATGTTACAAGCAAATTAGGCTTATCTCAATAAACTTGCCATATGAAAGTCAAGTAGTTGCTACAATTGCAGGCACAATAACCTTTTCTAGTACTTTGTTATTTCCTAGATGTTCTTTATATACCCTCTTTTACTTTCAATCTTGTTTCAGTTTCTAAGCTGGTGTCTTCTTTAAATTGCTAGTTAGTTTTCTCACATATTACTTGTGATATTCAAGATTTGAATACCTCAAAGATGATTAGTGCAGCTAGTCTCAAAGATGGTCTCTATGGTTTTGTGTTTCCTAGTTCCAGTCAACAATCTTCATTTGTACCAAAATCTATTTGTTTAACTCATTTTGTACATATTACACTTTCTTTTTTAGACTTTTGGCATTTAAGATTAGGCCATCCATCTTATGAGAAACGTATTCTTTACATAAGTCTTGTCCTTATATCTCTTGTACAAATTAAAAAAAAAAATTATGATGTTTGTCACTTAGCAAAATAGAAAAAATTGCCTTTTGCTTACAGTTTTACCACTTCTTTGCATCCTTTTGATATCATTCATGTAGATATCTGGGGTCCATTTTCAGTGCCTTCTAGGTTTGGTCATAAATACTTCTTATCTATAGTAGATGACAAAAGTAGACATACATAGGTTTATTTTATGAGGTTAAAATCTGAAGCCTTTAGTTTAATTCAATATTTTATAAAATTAGTTCATACTCAATTTGATTAAAAAAAATCAAGGTAATCAAGTCAGACAATGGTCCTGAGTTTACCTTGAGTTCTTTTTATTCCAATAAAGGCATTATTCATCAATTGTCATGTGTTGAAACTCTCCAGCAAAATAGGGTAGTTGAAAGGAAGCATCAACACATGTTGAGTATGGCTAGAGCCTTGTTGTTTCAATCTAATTTGCCAAAAGTTTTTTGGACTTTTGCAGTGGCACATGCAATTTTTTTTATTAACAAATTACCTAGTCCTTACTTAGGTCACAAGAGTCCTCATGAGTTACTTCTTAGAAATTATCCTAATTATTAAGTTTTAAAAGTATTTGGATTACTGTGTTATGCTACTACTCTGGTAGCATATAGACAAAAATTGGATCCAAGAGCTAGGAGATGCATTTTTTTGGATTTCAAGTCAGGAACTAAAGGCTACTTGTTGGTTGATTTAAAATCCAAAGAGGTATTTACTTCTAGACATATTGCTTTCCATGACACAATGTTTCTATATTCAATTGAGTCTTCTACTCCTCAAGTCACTTATGTATCCCAACCTCTACCTTCTATTTCTTTTCTAGATCCATTTCTTGTTTCTTTCCCTGAGTCACTTGTTCCTGAATCTAGTCCAGTGATTGATATTGTTATAAACTTTGTCTAGCGCAGTTTCAGTTCCTACTTCAGTTCCCGTCAGTAATTCACATACTTCAAAATTGTCTTTTAATCTAGTATCTTCTCATATAAAGCATTCTATTAGAGTAAGGAAAACACCAAGTTATTTGTAAGATTACCATAATTCCTTGGCATTTCTAAGGGACTGTACCTAGGGATGGAAACAGGTCAAGTCAGGCCAAGCTTCACCCTAAACAGGTCAGGCCTATGTTGTAAATATCTTGCCTGAGCCTAGCCTGTTACCTGTCAAAGGCCTTTTTTTGGGCCTGACCTGACCTGAAATCTGTTTAGAAGCCTAGTTTATATTAAGGCCAGCAGGCCAAGACCTTCATATAGACCTCAAATAAGCCTAAGCCTTTAAGCAGGCCTTGAATGGTCATTGAAAAAAAAAGAATATAATTTTATAAATAAATATAAACAGGCCGGCCTAATAGGCCTAACAGGCTTTGCTGAGAGGTCAGACCTGACATACTAAATGAAACAAACTTTTAAAAAGGTCTGAGCCTAGCTCATTTTCTAAATAGGTCAGGCTAGGCCAGGCTTAAAACAGACTAGGTCATAGGCCCCTGACAGGCCGGCTGACCTATTTCTATCCCTAACTGTACCACATTTACTCAACAATCTAATATCAAATTTTGTGTCATATACTCATCTTTATCCTCAACTCAGACATTTTTCTTTGGCCATATCCACTACTGTTGAACCTAGTTCTTACTAAGATGTTGTGCTTCATGAGTGTTGGAGAACTACTATGCTTGATGAATTAAAAGCATTATAACAGAATCATACTTGGATTCTAACTGAGTTGCCACCTGGGAAGAAAGCTATTGGTTGTAAGTAAGTTTTTAAAGTCAAACATAATGCAGATAGATCAGTTAAGAGGTATAAAACATGTTTAGTGGCAAAAGGATATGCTCAGACTGTACGTATTGATTATCTTAAGACTTTTAGCCTTGTTGCAAAGATGACAACCATAAGGACTTTGTTAGCATTAGCTACAACCAAGAATTTTCACTTATAACAGCTAGATGTTAATACAACTTTTCTTCATGGTGATATACATGAGGAAGTATACATACTGTTACCACCTGGTCTAACTCCAAATTCCCTAAATCGGGTTTGTCAACTTAAAAAGTTATTATATAGGTTAAAACAGGCCAGTAGGCAGTGAAACCCTAAACTTTTTGTTGTTTTGGTTGACTCAGGGTATAGCCAATCACAAGCTGACTATTCCTTATTTGTTAAGGATCAATCTACTGGATTTACTACAATCTTAGTATATGTAGATGGTTTGCTTTTGGCTGGGATTGATTTGGCAGAGATTAATCATGTTAAGACTTTGTTGGATGACAAATTCAAAATTAAAGATATGGGAGATTTAAAGTTTTTTTTTTTTGGGCAATGGAATGCTTTGTATCAAAGGAAGTATACTCTAGAGTTGTTACAGGATACAGGTCTTTTAGGATCAAAACCTGTAAATACTCCATCAAAATGTTCTATAAAGTTTCAGAAGGACAAAGGTTCTCCTTTTTCAAACATTACAACTTATAGGAGATTAGTTGGTAGATTGATTTATCTAACTACAGCAAGACCAAATTTGTCTTTTGTAGTAAGTTCTCTCAGTCAATACTTGGATAAACCTATGCTTCAACATTATCAGGCAGCACTCGGAGTCTTGAAATTAATATATCAAATGTTCACCTGCTAAAGGCTTATTTTTCCTAGTTGATACTGATATCAGACTCATTGGATTCAGTGACTCTGATTGTGGGACATGTCCTAATACACGAAGATCAGTACTTGGTTTTTGCTTTTTCCTAGGGTCTTCTTTGATTTCCTAGAAAAGTAAAAAACAACCTACAGTGGCAAGGTCATATTCTAAGGCTAAATATAGAGCTTTAGCTGCAGTTGTTTGTGAAACTCAGTGGTTGGTGTACTTATTGCAAGATTTACAGGTTTTTAGCTCAACTCTAATAGTAATTTTCTGTGATAATAGATCAACAATACATATTGAAACAAACTCAGTGTTTCATGAAAGAATATAACACGTAGAGATGGACTGTCACACAGTAAGAAAGACAATCAAGGTTAGTGCACTTGTTGCCTATTTCTTCTAAAACACAAGTAGTAGATATCTTGACCAAAGGATTAGCTTCTGGTCCATTTCAACACTTGCTAAGCAAGCTTGGACTGATTGATTTATACAGTCCAACTTATGGAGAGATGTCAACAGACCCCAAAGTCATGAATTCTAGCCCGTTGTAATTACCTTAGAATCAATCCGAATGAGTGGGAGTTAGTTGCAAACATTTAAAGCAGTTTGTTGGTTGCTAGAATCAATCAGTTATAGTTAGTTATAAAGGGATAACTAATTACTATAATTAGCAACTAATTAGTTAGTAATTAGCTTAATTAAATGATGTATATAAGCTACATAAGTTACACTAGATTCAGATTGATTCATTCAGAAATCTTGTTCTTCTCTTTTGATAATTAGTGATAATGCAACTTGAATATATATTTCGGACTTTTCGAGTGATACTACTTTGAAGGTGTTGAGTATCCAAAAGAAAAAATATGGATACGCTAAAAATATGAATACAATAATATCATATAAGTATCGGTATGAGATACAAGTACAATACAAATACGTCATCAATTTTGAAGTATTTGTGCAAACCTGTAGACTAACATGAATAGCCAACACCAACCGGCGGACCGTGCGCACATCTCAATATTATTTACCATTATACTACTGAAGAAAAGAATAAATATTAGAATAGGATGGACATGGACTCTTCTTCCTCCAATCCATATAGATTATCAAGCAAGATTGAAGAATTAACATGATTACAATTATACATATATGGAGCGTAGGTGTCAAGTGCTGAGTTAGAGTTCCAGGTAATGGAGATTTTATTATTATTGTTATTTATGAGAAGGAAAGGTCCATTATTAAGTAAGTAGCCATCAAATCCTATAGGGGACGATGGCCCAGACCCAGACTCCAGCGAGAAAGAGACAGTCTCAACTAAAACCCAATCACGTCAACTTGACAACCTCCCACCATCTACCAATATACTAATTATTGATCACTACAATGACTCGAATAAATGTAAATGTAGTATTAGGCACCATCTATATATGGTGCATTAACGAGAGCTATTAAATTAATTGAATTTTTTTTTTGACAGAATTAATTGAATTGTTGTTGCCCCAACTTATATTACTTAGATATCATACTAAATACTCTGGTTTAATAAAAGTTCAATAAATCTTGTGAACGAAATGATTTGTTTGTATTGAAACTGATAATAGTTGAATTAAAAGGACAATAAAAATTCAAGAGATGTGAATAGCGTGAAAATTTTAGAGGCAGAAAGAGGCTAGACGCGGAGGTTTATTGCTGAAGATGAGATTTGGTACTATGGGTTTGCAGGAAAGGAGAAATAAATAGAAGATTGATAATGGTAGCTCAAAGGATTGAGTTTCTTTTTTGGTAATCTGGATTGTATCTAGTACCATTTGAATATTTTAATTTGATTGATCTGAAAGATAATCCCCAACAAAAAAAACCACATAATTTACCATCTCTATTTAATCAGTGTCAATGGTAGGATTAATATTTATGTTCACGATTACAACAAAAAGTGTATATTCTAGTCAAAGTATCATTTTTATAGGTTTGAGCCTATAAATTTATACAAATTACTTAAATTTCTCACTTTCTCGAGTGGAAGTATTAATAAGCTCTTGATTGATGAATGTTGATTGTTGAATATAATCAATTGATTACAACAGCTGGGAGAGTCCCATCCCTTCCCTGCCTCTAAATTTTAAAGAGAAAATGTTATTCATATACTTTTCTCTTACATTTCTCCTTTATTTCTTTTTTTATTTATATGATTTCTACTTTATTTCTTCTTCTTTAATTTAACATTTCTCAATTTTAAATACATGAAGGTTCTCCCCCTCCACTGGAGCCCACTGCCCACAGAGGATCTCTATCGTAAAAATTCTTGTTTCCTTTCAGAGTAAGTACTTTTTTTCTTTTTTTGTCATACTTTTTAAGGATATTTTCATCATTTAATTATCAATATAACCTACTATATACACAGGTAGTGAAACTCACATAAATTTGATGATAGCAATTTTAAAAAGGGAGAAAACTAGAGAAATGCTACAGGAGTTTAAGCAAAAATGTCTTCCTCTATCGTTTGCATTTGGCTCCTACTCTATTATTTTCACAAAACAGAAATGGGTATGTACTATAAAAGATAATATTTTATGTACAATAGAATACGCACAATGTATATATTTACATCATATGTTAACTTGAGATGTTAGGTATTAGAGTTATAAAAACAGTATCACACAACTAAAATAGAATTGAAAAAATTAAAACTGATACAAAATATTTAACGTGAAAAACTCTCGGATGGTGATGAAGGAAAAATTATGGATAAAAATAGAAGGTTTTTACTATATATGTAGAAGAAAATTACAACTTTCCTTTAATTACAAAGAGAAAATAATAATACTTTCTCTTGAAATAAGATAATACACTTCTATCTATATAAAATAAAAAAGACTCTCAAAAAATACTATGTAATATATTTCTATGTGAAAATGAGATACTAAAATCATTAGAGGAGATCTCTATTTATAGGTGAGAACTTCCTCCCTCGAGCTGTTCCATCGAAAACAAAGGGAGAGTTTTTCTCCTCTTTATTACACCGAATTTCAACCACCTCTGCTTTGCACTTATTGCACCAAATTTCAAGCCAATATTTTTTATTTTCAAATGCCACAAAAGTGGCTTTATATTTGTATGAAAAAAATGTCAAATTATCTTATATATGATTGTAGTATTCTTGCGGTATATAAAATAATTTTGTTAATGAATTGAATAAAACTATACATATTTTAGTTAGACAAATAACGTGATTATACCATAAAAGAGTTAAAGTTTGATAGGATGGAGGATTGGGACCTTTGGGGGCTAACTGGCCGAGTAACGTAAAATGTATCAAAACATGCACTTTCAAGTTTAATTCTGGAATGAAATCATCAAAACAAACAAAATCCAAACAAATTCAGGCCAAACATACAACTCATATTCAAATATATATGTACTTGACAATGAATGAACAAGGGGAAAAACGAAAAAACGAAATGGAATTTGTGAGGATGGTGGGCGCATATTGGAGACTGGAGGATGTGGGGGACAGAGGGGAGCGCAGTAATGAAGTGCAGTACAGTGGAATTATGGGAAATAGCTTCAGTGCTGTTCTCGCGCGCCCTCACGAAAAAGTAAAACGACACCGTTGGTGAGTCGCATACTCAGTCAAGAAACTATTGGCAGAGAGACCAATGTGACTCTGAAAATGCGTATATAGTCAGACAAAGACTCAGCTCAAACTCTGTGTGAACAACAGTCGACTGTATCAGATTCAGATAAAGATAAATATTATATCGGCAATTGTAAGGTTGTTAAACAACTTAACTAAACTCATAGATCCTATCTAGAATTTCATAGGAGAGTAAACACA
This sequence comes from Ormosia semicastrata, assembly GCA_029884595.1. Classification (NCBI taxonomy): domain Eukaryota; kingdom Viridiplantae; phylum Streptophyta; class Magnoliopsida; order Fabales; family Fabaceae; genus Ormosia; species Ormosia semicastrata. Next base: position 10,170,656 of record JAQQTO010000046.1, on the reverse strand, counting down.
TATAGGGAATATAAGATCCTACTTTAACCATAATATCTCGTAGGATAAATCTTGTCTGAACAAACTATTGGAGAGAAAATAAAATTAAATTGTTAAATTATTTTCTAAAAATATAAAATTATTATTTTAATAGAAGAAATATAAAATTAATATTATTTAATATTATACTGCACAATTTCAAAAAAAATAGATTTTTTTATAATATTACGTTTTTCAAAAGAACATGAGCTCATGACAAAACTAAGATGTATTTTTTTCTCTATTTCATTATGAGTTTACTATTTCTTAAACTAGAGATGAATAAACAATAATCATGAAAAATCCAATCACCTTTTGTTTTTACTTGCTTATCTCTAATTTTAAGAAATATAAAATTTACTCACACAAAAAATAACCATGACTTCACGGAAACATTTATATATTATGGCTGTCATTTCTTCCTTTCCAGTGAAACGAAGCATAACAAAAAATCAGAAACCAAGATTACACAAAAAATTTGGAACAAAATAATCCCCAATTTTGCTTTTCGTTCACTCCTTTAGATTTTAAGTAATTAGAACTTATTATAAAATTTTCTTAAGAAGATATAACATTTTTGGTTTGGTTCTCAAAATCTCATTCTAATTAGTTTTAATACAAATTAATATTCAATTTGTGTTGACTAAAATATTTTATAACTAATTATTTTAATTATATATAGTTATTCTCGTTTTTAAGTTAAATAAATAACTCATACTGCTATAAATAATGCTTTTTCATGTTAAAAAACATAGAAAATAATAATAATTTGTTTTAAATTTAAGAGATACTAATTTGCCTACAAAAATTGTTAACGTGAATTTTTAAAACAACTGGGGAAAGTTTACTTCTGCTTTGGCTTCTAATGATTGGTTGTACTTGTACCTAAACAGGTTGATTCCCAGGGCCAGGAGTGTGAGAGAAGTACTAATTGACTAATTGTAGCTAGCAAAGAACATGATTGGTCAACGCCATCTATGACATTAGCCGCAAACAATCCATCATCAAAATGACAATCAAAATGACAAGCCGCGAACATATATGCAAGGAGATTAACTGCAAAATTAGGATCGGATCAGGCTTGATTAAATCGATTTAATAATGCAATCACTAAAAACTGTTTATGCATCAATCGAAATGTCAAATAATTAAATATTGATGACAATTAAACAAATGTGAGCTAGCTTAAGATTCTCTCCGCAGTGAGTGCTATAATAAGCATAGTTGCTTCTCAATTATCATAAGGTTACTCAAAGTCCGAAAGCGAAAGGAGATTCTTCCTTTTTTTTTTTTTTTAAACGGTGATATTCCTTCTTTTTTTAGAGTAAATTATCATTTTGATCCTAAAAGATATATGACATCAATTTAATTTTTCAATTATGAAAAATGACATTCACGTACTGGCGGAACTTCTAAGGGGTGAGAAGTGGCAGCTGCACTCTCAACCCCAAAAATTCTTGGTTACTCCCATGACAACAACTTGTATATTCTCTGCTCTCCTATACCTCACAATCAAGAAGACCTTCAACCTTCAGCAGCTCCCCTACCTCCCTTCCATCGAATTTTCTGCTCTTTTACTCACCCTTTCCACCATACAAATTCACACAAACCCATTCAACCCTTCAATATATACTTGCAAATTGAAGTTGCTATATGCACTCGAACTTTTGATACCTCCAACATAGTTACGCACCCTCTATAGTTTTTCTTCTCCTAGCTTGCATGTTCTATTGGCTACTGCCTCCTGCCCACCCAAACGTTTCCCTCCAGTTTTGTTATTGGTGACATCAAAATTATCTTTTTGTACACAAATTGCGAAATTGAAAGATTAGATTAATGTTAATTATCTATGGTTGAAAAAATTGAATTGATGTCATTTTATATTATTGAGGGACTAAATTGATATCATTTTTTTAAAACGACTAAATTGATGTCGCTTTTTATTTTTCAGGGATTAAATTAATCTCATATATTTTTTAAAGACCAAATTGTATACATCTAGTAGTCTATTCTTTTTCTATAACTAGTTTAATATCAATGAAATAATAATAATTACATTATCTAATGATTTTGATTATTTTTTGATAAACATCGGGGTACAAGTCTAACTAATAGGGGTGCTCATAACTTGAAGCTAATTTAATCGGGTTTGAATTTTTAAATTAGGTTTGAAATATTTTTTGGGAAGCGTAGTTCAAACTAGGCTTGATATTATATAATATATTAAAATTTATAATTTTATAAAAATTAATAATAAATTATAAGACCTTTTAATTTAAGTTAATGTCTTTTGCATTGATATAATTTATTTTAAAATATATATTGTATGACATCTCATAATTTTATTTTTTACTTTTAAAATTTTACAACTTAATTATATATAATATCTACATTTATACATTTTATTTAAATATTAAGTTGATTCGATCTCGATCTAATTATTAATCGAGCCATAATTGAGCCAAATTATAATCAAATCGATTAAACTTGATTCAACTCGACCCATGAGCACCCCGCCATGTAACAAAGAACTAAATAATAAAAAACTTTAATTAGTAGCATTTGCTGCACAATACCTAATGATTTTATTTTTTGGTGAGGACATTACCTAATGGTTTTAATCAGTCTCGTTATTGGTTCAACCAAAATATGTTTAATTTTATCCAACTCACTCATAAAATTATTTTGTATGTTACAGAAATGCTACAGTTGCATATATGATTATTTGACATCTCACACACATTAACATACGATGTGCATATTCTGATATATAAAACATTTCTCGATTTTAATTAGGCACAATGTGTAAGGGACTGAAGGGCCACTCACGTACGACTCAAATGTCATCACATATCTCTAAATGCAGCGCAATTAATGTTTTGACAATATTGTTATCCATTTTTTTTAAAGTATACTTACTCGATAAATGAAAGACTAATTTCTTAAGGTATGATACGACTCTTAAGTAGGAATCTCTCCCAACAGTATTATTTTTATATATATAAATCTTAAAATCAAACTCGAAACTATATGTTTAAGAGATTCAAATCACTTCCATTCAGACCAATACATATTAGTAGGCAATATTATTATACATTACTTTGATTTTCTAAATTAATCAAAAAAAATTCCATGCTAAGAGTTAAAAATAAACTTAGAAAGTTAAAAATAAGTATTTTACATTCTATTTTATTATTTTATTATTTAACTCTCAAATAAAATAATAAAATATTATTTTATTCTCTTATTAACCTTCTAAATAAAGAAAATATATATATAATTTCTTCCCTTTACTTTCCAATCAACCCCTTAGTAAAGGAAAAGAAGATAAGTGGCATATATATTATGATCGAAATTCTGACATTATTATCACTTTGTAATCTTGAATATTGAAGTCAGTGTAAAATTGAATTTTTGTAAATTGTATTTATAATTTTTAATTTAAGATAAGAAATGAGTACATTATTATAGTTATAAAAATTAAACTGCAAAAATAGAAAAGATTTAGTGAGAGCTATTTATTTTATAATGGTATAGATCAATAACACTTTTGAAGAGATAAATATACATAACACTTACAGAATGTTACATTTAATTTTTTTTTATCGCTTGTCAGCAAATTTATACTTAAAATATCAAAATGAGTAATGTGAATTTACGAGAAATGTTTCTGTCTCTTTGCCTCAAATCAATCTCCTGGGTCCTGATTAATTTCTTTAAAATAGACATCTTCTGTCCTTTCTCTCATTTCGTCAATAGATAGTGCTGGCTACTGTACTCACATCAGCTTAAGTGATTAAAGGCCCAATTCTCCTTTTTATAATTAATTTGATAGAAAATGAACCCTTTATTGACTAATTAAGTTGCTTAGGACGCTTGATCATCCTTTTGTTCATTGTTTGACAGCAAAGCAGAATAATTTACCTGATAAAGTAAGCAAATTCTTTTCTTTTTTTAAAAAAAGAATTGCCTTTTATATTTCTCGGCAATAATTACAATTAGGTATTTAGCAGCTGGCCGGAGGGAGAATTATTGATTGATGTACATTATTGGAAGATTTATGGGAACGTACCTAGGAACGTGGATGATATTATTCCACATCAGTCGCATGTTGTTGATCAATTTGTGAATCAAAAGCTAAACATTATACCCTCGGATTCTTACTATAAAGTTTGATTGGTTTGCTTAACAAATAGTTAAAAATGGCTGTTAATTCTTCAACTTTGTGTTTCTTACACAACGAAGTTAGTTGTTTTGTATATTATGACTAATTAAATCTGAAAAAGGTGGCTGCTATACTGCTCAGCATATTTGATATGATTTAATGGCAGACATGGGTCCTCCAAGGACTGTCTCCTGCTTAGCATATATTATTGAATAATTATTTATTTTACCAAACTATGAAGATTTACTATATTTGATAGTGGCAGGCACAAAGATGGGTATTTATCTTCCCTACCTACCACTGAAGTACATGCTCACAATCAAAAGAATAACAATCACCCAAGCCAATCGCCTGTTGTGTGTTAATTAACTAGAACTTCTCTTGTATATAATTTCTAATTTCTAATTAATGTGCGTAACTTCATTTCTTTTTCGTTTAAAACATGCATCTTATTCCTCTTTGCTTTATTTGATCTAAATCCTTGAGAATTAAACTACAATCCGACATAATTATGGATTTGTTCTGTTCAAGAAGCGAACTAACTAATTAAGTGCATGTAAAGGGTTTGACTATTACCCTTTTTAAGATATATAATAATTTTTTTTACCATAAACTAAAATTCATTCAAAACAAAATCTAGCAATACTTATAATTTTAATAAAAAGTAATATGTCTATTAAGAGAAGAAAATATACATAATCTTTATTCAAAACTAATTTATAATATATAACTTTACTCTTAACCTATAAACTATCGATAATAATATATTTTTTAACGTGGAGACATGGATAATTTCATTTCTTTGCTTAACTTCATTTCTAATTAATATGCGTAACTTCATTTCTTTTTCTTTCAAAACATGCACCTTATTCCTCTTTGCTTTATTTGGTCTAAATCCTTGAGAATTAAACTACAATCCGACATAATTATAGACTTGCACTATTCAAGAAGCCAACTAACTAATTAAGTGGATGTAAACGGTTTGATTATTACCCTTTTTAAGATATAATATTTTTTTAACCATAAACTAAAACTCATTTAAAACAAAGTCTAACAATACTTATAATTTTAGTAAAAAGCAATATGTCTATTAATTGAAGAAAATATATATAATATTTCCCTGAAACTATCCTATGATTTGTATAGCTTTGCTTTTGATCTTATAAATTATTAATGATAACATATCTATAGAGATTAATAAATAATATTTTATCGTATGAAGAGAATATTACATCTAAAAGTTTTTACTATTTTTTTAGATTAAAATATGAGATTGAGAAAATAACATGAGACAGATATGAGGAAAACTCTACACGTATATTCAATTCACAATATAACAAATTTAAAAGGTCTAGATAATTTTATTGAAAAAAATGAAAAAAAAAAAGAAAGGAAAGAAAAGTGTTGGTGTTGCTACCAAAGGCCAAGAGATAAGGGCAGCAAGCCGAAGAAATAATAAAAAAAGACGAATAAAACACCATAAGGAGAAGGGAGAATCCCATAAAAAGAAAAGAAAAATAGGGCTTACTACTATATATAATGTAATCAAATACTTGGTAAGGGTACCAAGAACAAGGAGGTGATGCGATTAGTTCCATGGCTCTTGTTTTAGGCTTTCACCCTTTGATTTATTTATTTATTTATTTTTAATTTTCACGATAAGTATATACACGCGTATCCATTTTAGCATGCTGTTGGCTTAAACCTAGATTTATTTCATTGAATAGGTAAGCTGGATTCTCTAGTAATTTAACACTTGAGAAGAAGAAAGACAATCAACTATTAAATATGTATTTGAATTAACTTATTTTGTACTTAAAATAATTTAAAATAATTTTTTTAGAAAATATTTTAAAAAATAATTATTTCTCAAAATATATACATTACCCAACATGCGCTAAACGCTTTTTTAAGAATTATTGAGATCCAAAGAATAAAACGGAAAGAGAAGACACTGTTTATTTCGGTCCGTATAGTTTTTAATGCAACTATACCTCACTCCTTTAAGAACAAATAATATTGACTCAAAATCCCTTATTTGGTGAGTAAATTTAGGTAAATGACACATACACATATAGTGGCGAAATTGAATCAAAATTTCGGAGGGACAAGAACTTAAACATTGCACATAAACTTAAGTTTACTGCTAAGCTTTATTGATAATACAAAATTGCAAATAGTTACTATGTTTTTATTCAAATATACAAGTTTTTATGTGAGATTACTCTACTCTTTAAGTTGGAAAACAGGCAACACTTTAGCTTAAAAGAGAAGGCACATATGTGAAGAGGGATTCGTCTAATTTGCACCATGAATGAGGTAGTGTAGTGTTGCACTAACCATTGGAAGTCGTTGATTTAGTAATATAAAAATGAAGGGCCTAGGTAGAAGACCTGAAACCTCTTGAACCCGTCATTATTTCAATCATGTCTACCATGCCATTGCCATATTAACAGATTAGAGTGTCCAGCTCTCAACCATCGAGAGGTTAGAAATGGAGATGGGGCTACATGGCTCGATGGGGGTGCTTGGCTAGAGGTTGGGAATGTTGGTTTCGAGTTTGCTGGTAGTGGAGTAGTGAGGAGCGACGCTGATGTCATGGAGGTTGTTAGGGATTCTTGCAGAGTCGCGGGTGGCTTGGTGACAGCAGGTCGATGCTGTCCAGTGACTGGTTTGTTTAGGAGGTGTCAGAGGCAGAGGTCATGGTGGTTCGAGGTTCGATTTGAGTTCATTCTGTCATCGCCTACAATCACCAAGCCACTCGAGTTCATAAGTTCGGTTCGAGATCCAGTGCTAGTGTGGCTTAGGGAAGAGATCCGATAGTAGTTCTCGCAGTGGTGGGAGTGGCTTGGGGTTGGGATGGTGGTTCTCACGATGGTGGGAGTAAAAATAGTGAAAAGTGTAAAAAAAAAAAAAAATTAGGAAACTGAGTGTACGCAATTACAAGGTTGGTTCATTGCTGCACCAAAAGTTCTAATGGTGCGACATAGAAGCTTCCTATGAAGAGTATAAGTTCAAAAACTTTTGAGGGCAACTGACACTAGGGCTGTACATTGGTTCGAGTTTGGGGAAAAAATTCAAACCAATTAGTTGAGGTCGGGTGGAGTTGGGTCAGGTTTGAATTTTTTTTTTCAGGTAATTCGAAACGAACCAACCCAATTACAATCGGGTTGTCTCGGGTCGGGTAGTCGGATTGTTCAAATTTGAAAACAGAGAGGTGACAAAGGATTTTATTTCCAAAACCTGTGAAATGGAATTCAAGTATCTCAATAATAATTATATTGATGAGAATCATAACTAAAAATTAAACTAATGTATCCACAATATATAAATCATCACTCACAAATCAATATGTTTTAATCATGTTTCTAGTGAGCAACAAAAGACAGTAAGGAAAGCTTGTTTGAATCATAGAGATTCAAGAATTAAACAAGGAAAGCTATACTAGAGATTGAACTACTTTAACTTTAAACTCATATGAATAGTATATCTTTCTTATCTCCAGTCACCAATAATCAGGCATTTAAGCAAACACCGTCAGTGCGAAGCAATTTACACCAGCCATCAAGTTAAATGCTAATCATCAAGATGAAACATTTTCATGTGTTTCGAATCTTAAGTTCATGTAGATCTCGAGAAACCAGAAACTGGAGAGGTTCATCCCAGTGTGAAGAACTTGAAGGAGGAGAAAGAAAACGACGAAAGTTCATAACTTTCTTTCACCTCATCAACGTTCATAGCTTCAGAACCACAAAACGACAAAGAATCAAAAGCTAAAGCAAAAGCAGAAGCGGAAGTTACAGTAGCAATGGTTAAAACTTCAGTAGAAGGGTCAACGGAGAAAAAAGAAGAAGGGACTGTAGAGACAGAGAACCACCTGAGAAACAATACAAAGAAGAAATAGACTTGACCCACAAAGGATCCGGAGCGAGAAAACGGGTCAAAGGAAGAAAGAGAAACAGAAGAAGAGAGGTTACCGAAGTACTTGCTACTGATGATGTGCAAGCTGAAACTGTCCATGGAGGTGTCCAATGAGACGTGGGTCTGCAGCACTGACTTCGTACAGTGGCTACCGTCGGAGAGAAAGAGAGGTTACCGTCAATGCTGCGGTGGGGCTTGGGGAGTTAGGGTTAGGGATTTTGCAATTTGGGAAGAAGAGAGGGTTGAGATTGAGAGCAGACGCTGCAGAGCAGCGATGACAGATGAGCCATGGGTGAAAAAAAGGGGTTGAAGTGAAATAAGGAGAAACTGAGGACTCGGGTAAGTTAGGGTTTCAATTTGGGAGAGAAACTGAGAAAGGAAGGATGAGAAGAAAGAAATTGTGAAAATGAAATGAAGGCTTGGGTAAGGAAGAAGTGAAGAAATGAAGGAAATATAAATATTTAAGCAAAACGACGTCGTTTCTTAAGTTATCAGGTTGGGTCATCAAGTTAGTTTTCTAAATACGTCACCCAAACTAATGATTGGACGGGTTGTTCGAGTTTAACCCAAATTGACTCGACAACCCAAATTAGCACAGATATTTTATATTGAGTCAAGTTGGTCGAGTTCGCGAATCATTAGGTCAGGTTGTGCAACCCTAATTGACACCTCTGCTCTGACTAATCTCAGCTACTATATACATGCTTTGTATTCTGTATAGGATTTTACAAATAAATGTTCTAAAAACACTTGTTAAAAATTCAAAATAAAAATTTTTGTATATTTTTTTTAATTTTTAATACATTAAATAATATATCTTTTATAAAAAAAATATTTTGAATTTTTAATAAATACTCTTTTACACTCTTTAACAAAACTTTTCTTTATATTTGTTAACTTGAAATATAATTAAAAGTGGAGAGTTATAATGAGTATAAAAAAATATTCACCTCAACCAATGTGAAAAATGGGAACCAAATTATATGTGCATATGACATAAATCATAGGTTTATAGCTCAATTAATATCGGTTAAAACTGTTCAATTTTGGGTACGATAAAGATAATAGATATTTGATTCTCTAATTCGGTTTTCAATCTCAATTACCTTACTTACATCTCTAAACTTAAAAAAATCTCCCATTCTAATCTTTATATTCTCTCTCCCACCTGTTTTCTTGTAAATATTTTTCATGTGAAACTTTCTGATTGACATGACAGTAACAGCTCATTCATATGATATGATGTAGATGGTGATGTGATTGGCAAAAGGCAAAGCTCCAATAATAGCACCTTGACTGTAGCTAACTCAAGAACTGAAGTGAGGGTAAAGTATCATATAATGATAATTTACCACCATCAAGTCATCCCCGTGATTCTAGGTTTAGAGTGACAACCTACCGTTTTGTGAAAACCGTAGTAGTACCATATTATAATTGCTTGACTTGAAACTTTGACAAAGGAGTCGTGCAAGTGCAAAGTTAAACTCTGGTTTACCGTTATTAATCACTGTCACTGATTAAAATCTCGGTGTTAATAAGTCACAATTTTACGTCATTGGGAGCGAGAATTACTTGATTGCTACTTTTCTCATTTTCTTCGTGTGTGTGTGTATATATATATATATATATATATATATATTGATTATTTTCTCTTTAAAGTTTTAATAACAACAGTCATATATCTAAATATTTTTAAATAAATAAAATTTGACTTCAATTTTTTTAATTTTTTCTTTAATTCCTTTAATTATTTTTCATGTATTTATTAATTTAATTAAGTAAAATTAAAAACAAATAAAAAATGATTAAAGAAATTAAAAGAAAAGATTAAAAAAATTGAAACTAAATTTTATTCTTTCCAAATTAGAGTATCATCTATTATTTTCCCTGATTGCAGACTCTAATGCTTTTTTTTTTGTAACAAGCTCCTATGCTGAAAATATAGATTTTATATAATTCATGGCTAAAGGCCTCTCTAGACTAGATTACTGGTACCATTTTTTTTGTTTTGTTTTGTTGTGTTTGGTAGGAAAAAGGGAAGGAAGAAATGAAAAGGTCGTAGTAGCATAGGGAAGTGGCGAAGAATAGTGAAGTTGAATGACAAATGAAGTGAAGTAGTACTGGACATGGGAGAAGGGTACCTGAAGCAAATACACAACACAGCTCATACTGGGACTGCGATGGGGTGGACAGTGGACTCTTTTATGTCGGAAAGTTGGAAACGTCCAATCTGTCTCAGAAAAATAATAAAAATAAGAGGGGGGAAAAAACTGAAGGAGATCATGAAAACTGAAAAGCGATAGAGAAAAAAGAAAAAAGAAAAAGAAAGTAATGAGGAAAAGGAGGAGGGGAAAGACATGTAATCGAAGTAAGGCCCCCACTGGGAGGAGCGCGGGACTCTCGGGGGTGTTGTGTTTGAGAATGAAGGCCTTTTAAAGGGGTGGGGCATGTGGGGTCTTAAAACTGTGAGACTGTAACTGTAACTGTGTGTCTCTGTTCAACTGGGCAAGAATTGCTAATTGCTAATTGCTAATTGCTAAGCATCAAGCAGATAAATGGCATGGTCGTCGCCGCCAGTCATGAGGTTTACCTCGTTGCGGAGCTAAGATGGCATTGGCAATGATAACGCGCGCGCACATGCCCATCCAATCCCATGATGGTGCATGCGAGGTTTTTTTTTTTTTTGCTGTCTATATTTCTCTGTGCAGTTTTACGTGTACTGAGGTTGTGGTAGTAATTGCAATGAAAAAAATATTATTTACATATTTTTTATATTAAAGTGTTATAATTTTTTTTAGAGAAAAAGAGAAAATAAATATTAAAAAGTGTGTTTTTCACTTTTATTAATAAAAAGAATAAAAATTTAATTTAAAAATTGTATAAAAATATCAATTTCTAATTAAAATGGCAGTAGAAGTAGTTGTTGGTGTCATTGTACACACGTGGTTTTGCTGCACTGGGTCATCACAACTTACAAGTTACAACCACACTCTTAAAAACGGGTCACATCTTGTGGAATAATGCTCTTGTGCCATAACTTTATACAATTATATTTATCCATGTATACTTATATATTTTACATTTATATAATTTTATCATTTAATTATAATTAATTTTTTTATACACATGATATATTTCATAGAAATGTGCTAGATCATTTTTCATTTTATATAGAGAGTTAAAATTATAATAGTATATAAAATCTTCAGATTATGTCAATTTCAAATAAGAATTTGTAATATGAAAAATAAATTCAATACTAAAAACTAAAAAGTGCATTTCTTTTTCACGTTTTAATTGTAAAACATTTAGATAAAGAAAAGAATAAAAAAAAGTTAAGTACACATGACTTAAATATTTTATATTTACTTTAATAACAAAATTAAAATAAAAATGTGTAAAAAAATAAAATAAAATATAATATAATATAATATAATATATAAATATAAAATAATATGAATAAAAATGTATATAAATGTGTGATTAGAATTGCTCCAAAAAAAATAAGCATTTGATTACAGATTGAGCTGCTAACTTTTGTACCACTGCTCAAATTTTGTGGACACGATATGACACACCTCTCAGTTGTCAGATTGAAAATGCTTGTTTCACTGCTTACCGTTGAAATAGTTCTTACTGTATAGACTGTCCTCGAGTCGATTAAAATTTGCGCCGAGTCTGTCTAACCATTCGCTTGGTTTGGATCTGGATTATTACACAGAGAGAGGAAAATAAAAATAAAAAAATTACAACTTTAATAAATGAAGGAAAAAAAATAAAGGGAATGAAAATTAATTTCTCATATTAGTTGTATAAAAATAACAAATAAAAACATTTTATAATTGTAACAAACAAAAAAATCTTATAAAATCACATTCTACGGTGTTTCCACTTTCCATAGAAATGCAAAAGGAACTTTATTTAATAATAATCGATAGGCTAATTAACGAATAGCAATCCTCTCATTATGATGAGCAAGCTGGTTAATTAAGACCACACTAGTAACTATTGCATTAAGTATTCTGAGTTCAAAAGAAATGAATAACTAACATAATTGCTGGGCTAAATAATGACATTAATAATTTTTTGACAAAACGAAATGATAATTATTGTAAACTCATAAAAATTATTCTAACAAATCAATCAGTGGATAATTTAACATTTACACTCATAATAATTACTACTGTTTTGATGGGCATTACATGTTCCTTAATTCGTATTTTTATTTTTAGTTATGATTTAAAAATAAATAATGTTGAAGAGTTTATTATAATTACAAAATTTTACAAAAAAATAATTATAGTGTGAGAACTTAACTGTATCTATGCATATAGTAAAATTGACTTGAACTTCAATAAATGTCAATAATAAATATTTTTCTTTATTTTTATCAAAATTCAAGTTACTATTTTTATCTTAGGATCTAATTTTAATATATTATTAGTGTAAATTTTTTTTACATTATCATCCAATTATGTAATGCCATGTAATTAAAAATATTTAACTCTCATAACAACTATCTCAAAAGTCACATATATAATAACATGTGACTGGTTAATAGTATAAAAAACTTTACACTGACATTGTATCAAAATTAAACTCTTTATCTTATCATGATTTCAAGATAGATACATTGAAAACTAACTCAATTTAGATGAAATTAACTTGAGTTTAATACATTTCATTAACAATCCTCCAAGTTGCTTAAATTCCCTCTTATGATTTCAAGATAAGTACGTTAAACATTATCATAATCCAGATAAAACTACCATTTTAAAACATAACATGAGTAACATGCGATTGGTTGATGGTGTAAAAAACTTTACTTTAATAGTGTAAAAAACTTTACATTAATAATGTATCAAAATTTAAATAACATAAGCAAATTTAATAAAAAATTTTAAAAAAAATTAACAAAAATTTATTTTTATAAACTGTAAATAAATAATACCATAAAAATAAAATAATTCATGTATTACTAACATGAGTATTGCACGAGTGATAACTCAGTTTGATCGTAATTATAACTGCTGTGTGTTTGATCAGAATTGGATTTTGAGAGTTACCTAAAGAGGTAGAAGATGGTGAATTCCTCTAAGGCGCAGCAACTGTAATAGTGGAGCGAGGGAGTGAGTACCTACAAAAGACACTGTTCAGAACTGGATTTTGAGAGTTACCTAGAGAGGTAGAAGATGGTGAATTCCTCTAAGGCGCAACAACTGTAGTAGTTGAGAGAGGGAGTGAGTACCTGCAAAAGGCATTCCGACACTTAAGTCAATAGCAGTGTAAGGAGAGTAGTGTGTAATGAAATTAAGACATATTTTGTCTCTCTTACTTATTGTATTTATATTAGCATTTTAGGGTATGTGATGTCTGATCATTCAGTGTGTGCTAAATGCTGCTAACTAGGATCGTGACGATACGATCGTGAGGGATAGGATTGTAGGGATAAGGTCGTGGAGACCGCTATCCTTTTGTCCTTATTCACCCGCTTGTAAGGAATATGATCAGAGTATGTTCTTGTCGTTGCGCCTGATATGTGGGCTGCTTCATGTCACTATACGTCTGAGTGTTAACCTGACATGTTGGATTGCTCTAGTTCTATGGACCCATAACCCGGTTCAGAACTATATATATATAATAACAAAATTTTTAGAAAATAAAATTGTGACCAAAATGATGAAATTCCTTTGTAATAATATAGATAATTATTTCTCTAATAGTTCTACATAAAAAATTTGCATACACCAGTTCAAAAGAAAATATTTGCATACACCTTGAGTTTGGTCAAATTTTTATCTGAAATGAAAAATTATCCATAAAAACATTTAAAGGAAAAGAAGAAGCTAGCAGAAAAGGAGAAATCATCCTAGACTTCAATTTCCAGCTTGTTTGTTTGAGACTCGTTTCACTGCCACCGAGAGTATGCAGCAAGTAAAATCTTAAACAAACGGGCGTTTCATCGTTCTCATTACTCCAGACTCCAGAGTCTCTGAAATATCTTTCTTGATTTTTTCTCATTATACATAAACTTACAGTGACCAATGTCAATAGTGATAGTGATGATAAGGGTTGTATTTTTAGACATTGTAAAATGAATAATTAAATATTCCCACGTCATGGAAATATAAGATTCACACTGCTCCAATGAAAATGAGAGTATAGGAATGTTAGACAAACATCATTTTACAAACCAAATGCCTCAAAATTATTTAATTTTGTGGTACTATCAATGTAAAATGATATACAGTATCAATAATTATTTATTGTCATATTATAAAATATATATAATTTGACATCTACAACTATTATTATAATAGTTGGTGATCACTTTTTGTTTTTTTAAGCTAGTTGATGATCTCTTTTAATAATATATGATAGCATATAAATTGAGTGTGTGCGTGTGTGACATTTTAAGAGAAATAGTTTTTAATTATTTTAATATTTTTTATATGTAGACTCCTTCGGTTAAATTTAGTTAATTTACATAAAATTTAGATAATTAATTTCTTTGATTCATTAAAAGTCACAACTAAAGAATTCAAAAAAAAAAAATAATAATAATATTGACCAACTCTAGTAATTTTTTTTTTGTTTAAGTTTTTAATCGAAAGTAGATTAACCAAATATAGTCGGGGGATTAATTGATAAAAGCGTGGAAACTCCTGCATTTATGGATTAAAAGATAGAAGTGTGGAAAGCCTTAGAGTCTTAGAGTATATATATATATATATAATGAGTGTATTTGGTGAGATGAGTATTTTTTGTAAGAAATGAGAAGAGTGAATTTTGACTATTAGATCTTATATAGATGATCAAGATTAGAACATAAATGTATATGATTTTTTTAAATGGTTATATGACTTTTAAACAACTTTTAATCTTGATCATCTATGTATAGTTGCATGGTTAAAAATTACTCCTCTCACACTCTCACAATAAAAACTCTTCTCACTAGATATATCTCTTTTATACATATACATATATATAGGATGTGTATCAGGTGAGAAGAGTGTCTATTGTGAGAGGTGAGATGAGTGAATCTTGACCATTAGATCTTACATGAATGGTCAAGATTAGAACATAAATGCGTGTGACTTTTTTAAGTAGTCACATAACTTTTAAGTAACTTTTAATCTTGACTATCTATGCATAGTTGTATGATCAAAATTTACTCCTCTCACACTCTCACAATAAAAATTTCTCTCATTAGATATGTTCATATATATATATATATATATATATATATATGATGTGTATCCATGGTGAGAGAGTGAATCTTGATCATTAGATCTTACATAAATGATCAAGATTAAAACATAAATACATGTAACATTTTTAAATAATCACATTACTTTTAAGTAACTTTTAATTTTGACCATCTATTTATGGTTGTGTGGTCAATA
This sequence comes from Ormosia semicastrata, assembly GCA_029884595.1. NCBI lineage: Eukaryota > Viridiplantae > Streptophyta > Magnoliopsida > Fabales > Fabaceae > Ormosia > Ormosia semicastrata. The sequence continues at coordinate 10,155,146 of JAQQTO010000046.1, read as the reverse complement.
TTTACTCTTCTCACCCTCTCACAATAAAAATTCCTCTCACTAAATATGTCTCCTATATATATATATAAATCAATTTTGCTCCATCATTAAGAATTGATCATTAACATAATATTAGATTCTCTATAATTAAGTGATCAAAATAGAATGAGTCTACCGTGCATTATCTAGTTACAAGTTTAAAAGACTCTTGTATGAAAAAGCATGTTAAAACTTTAAAACCAATCTTTGTGCATTTGCCTAATAACACACCCACTTCAAATATATTACTGTTTATCACTATTATCATGTTACTATCTTCATAAAATTTTAATATTGTACAACCGAAATACTGTTAATTTTTTTATGAAAAAAGATAAGTTCCTCATGTAAAATCCTTTTTGAAAAGTGAAGTCCTGATATTTAAAAGATCAAACCAGAGAATATAAATGGCTTGTTCACATATGAGTGTGACATGATAATTAAAACATAATATCATAACACACAAAAAAAGAGTTCCCCATTTGAACTGTGTAATAATTGGTCAGGAAATTAAAAGAATTTCTCGGGACAGAGAAATAAAGCAAGAAACTCAACAGTGATCGGTGGGCTTATCTTCTAGGCTACACTAGCTTTATATAATTTTCAAATGTTTCTTTTTCTCAAAACGAAAGAGTCTTGTCACCCACCACAACACGGAGCCATTGCCGGTTTGGACTGCGCCACCTCTCACTCTTCTATTCCTCACCTCCGTATAACACATCATGTGAGATTATCGCTCTTCACTAATATCTACCTTCTCTACCCTGCCATGCCCAAAATTTGGTAGTGCAATCGTCACCTTAATTCACTAGAGCACCCATGCCTTTGCTCTTTCCTTTAAAATATCCAAACCACGCCCTTACCACTTGGTACACCTTCAATATCATCATCATCAACATAAATAAAATCTGACTTATGCTGATGACGGTGTGGTCCATACCATACCATACCATACCGTAATATTGATCACTAGCAATCTCCTACTTAGGTTTTAGGGTTTTAAGTTGTAGACCTTTCCGTGAGTTTATAGTAACGTAGGGTTTGTGGCCATCGCTTCTTGCTGATATTTGAGTGGTAGTACCTATTGGTTGAAGCTCTTGTTGAGCTGGGTTAGCTGAGTGAGAGAGAGTTTTGATTTTTAAATTGAATAAATGGAGGAATACACTAATAATCATCACCTGAGCGACAACACTGGTCCAAGTCCAAGGCCAAATTTCTTGTACACCTCAGCTACCGCTGCAGTTGGTGGTTCAAGCGTAGGGAACCATCATCAGCTTCAGCTTCCCTTCAACACCTTTCATCTTCAATCGGGTGGATCCGATCACTGCTTTCAATCTGATCAAGTACCACACCCTTCTGTGAAAACCGAATCCAGCACCTCGCACCTCCACACTCCGATTTTCCACTATCCTTTAATGAGAGGAAATCTTAACCACACGCTGCATCCTCATCCAACTCAGCACCAACAGCAAGGAGGGAGCCAAAGCTCTAACGAAGTTGAAGCCATAAAAGCCAAAATCATTGCACATCCTCACTACTCCAATCTTTTACAAGTTTACATGGATTGCCAAAAGGTCCTCGATAATTAATTAATTGGAGTATATGCCCCCATATACATAGTTTTTATGTTCTTCTCTGTTTAACTATCGGACTGTGGCTTCATATTTGAAGGTAGGAGCTCCGCCGGAAGTGGTGGCCCGTTTGGCTGCTGCTCGACTGGATTTTGAGGCACGGCAGCGATCTTCAGTTAGTTCCAAGGAAACTTCCAAGGACCCAGAACTTGACCAATTCATGGTGGGGGTTTTGTTTTGTTCGCCCTTATTGTTTCTTTCCTCCCCTTTACCATTTTGGGCTTTTGTTTTGCTAATTGTGAATAGTTTTATTAGAATTTGAAATGTGGTGGTGGGTGAAAACAGGAAGCTTATTATGACATGCTTGTGAAGTATCGAGAGGAATTAACAAGGCCTATACAAGAGGCCATGGATTTCATGCGGAGGATAGAAACTCAGCTGAATATGCTTTGCAATGGACCCGTGCAGATTTTCTCTGGTACTTTATCTTTCTCTTTGTTGGAGTGGAAGGACCCTATTCCCTCTATACTCTTCTCGTTACTCATCACCTTCAATTTCTGTAATTTCTGTTACAGAAATTGTCAATTGTCAATAATATTAATTTGCTGTCACTGAAATCAAACTAATTACTTCTAAACTATACAGTAATCAGCTATGGGTAATATATCACACTGCACCAAAACTTTGGTCTGGATTGTCTGCGATTCTTGATATTCGTAAACTTAAGTATTTCTGCACTCTGAGTCAGGAAACTTTGACCAAAAGTTTCACCTTAAAATCTTGGGGAGGGACCCAGAAAGAGAGAATAAGATATTATCAACTCAACCCTAATCACCCTAACTACGAGCCCATATATCACTTTTTTTTCCCCTTAAAATATAAAAGAATATACGATTACTGCATCAGTTTTTCCCCCCCCCGACAATTGACAAAGCTACATTCTATTTTTATATATTTTATTAGAAGTACTATCCAACCTTCACAAATCACACACGTTCGCGTCCCCACTCAGCTCCTTCTTTTCCCAAAATTCTAAGTACTGACAAAATTATTCTTCTAGGGTTTCCTAGTTAATACATTCTGTATTCTGATAATTAAAACCTATTATGATTATGTTTTTCCCGGATTCATTGGGTTTTGTGGTTTGATATTCTTACACACACACCCCTCATCATTGCAGAGGTCAGTCCCGGGCTGTCTAACAACAAAACAAATGGCTATTTAATCACATTTGTTTTCTTTTTTAGGAGTCGAAAAATAAACTATTACTAATTAAAACATTGGATGCTGTTCCAATCACCCGCATCCCCAAGGATACTGTAATCTCCTGTAGGTTTGTAAGTTTTTCAGATGTTCAATAAATGTATAATATATGACCCGGACTGACCACCTCATTTTCTGTGTTTGTTTCTGTCCATGAGGTCCACTAATTAGGCCTTTTAGTACAATGCTTTTAGGAGATTGCATTCTTAATTTGTATTAAATGAATTTTTATACTTAACAAACCGCATAAGCAGCCCTGTGGGTTCTGAAATAGTGAAAGCACCGTTACTTTGGTTAATGCTGATATTTCCTGTCTTCATATCTACTATTTGTTAAACTTGTTTTGGGACCTAGAAGTTCTTCATCATTGTAAGACTTTCCCATGTTAATTAATTTCATGGTGGTGATGACTGTTAAAATTTTGACAAATATACCAAGTCATGCAATAAAAAAATAAGTGGATTATCGTTCCCAACGAGAATTGTAAAAAATACTAACGCATAACAAGTCAATCACTATCTAAACAATATTTTAGGAAAGAAAAGAACTCTTAAGCTTTTCAACCACAATTAAGATTAAGACTAGAATTAAAGACAAGGAAAACTAAGGATTCAAATTTTTTTTGGATTTTTATCGAACACTTAGAATGCGCAAAGATGATTTACTACAAGAATGGTGAGATGTTGAGGTTAAACTTACTAAACTTTACTCACATGTCATAAAAGGACTATTAACAGAGTTTCTATTCGAAAAATGACAACCAACCCTCTAGCTTTCTTAAATCCTAATTCTTTAAATGAAATGAGCTTAAATTCCCCCAATTAATCCCTAATTCCTTAGATGGCCTAATTAGTGAATTTGCATAAAGATCAAGGGTCTTATGGTTAGAAATAAATCAAGATCCATTCCTAGATGCATGATCCATGAGGTGATTAATTTCAGATCTAGTTTTAATATGAATTTTCCAATTGCATACCAAAACAAGCATCAATCCATAGATGATAAAACCATAGAGGCATTAAGAGAAGAAATCAATCACTCAATACAGAAATATAAACTCAAATTAATAAATCAATCCAAGAACATGAGAATTCAGAAATAGCTACATTTAACCCTAACAAAAGGGGAGCTTAGCTAGACATGTTAATCAAAATAACAAGATAAAAAGAGATGGACAAAAGAGATAATGAAAACTCCATGGATGTCCTTCTTTTTCTCCAGCCTCCTGTTTCTGTACTCCCAAAAAACATAAAAACTCCAACTGAATAATAATCCCTCTTCTGGCAATGCCCTACTTTTAGAATGCTTCCAGACGCATTCGGCGCTTAGCGTAGCATCAACTGCGCTAAGCGTGATTTAAGTGACTTTGCTGTTGCACAATGCGTGGTCGCGCTAAGCTCAAGTTAACTGAAATACATTTCTCTAATCACTCTATCAGTCAATCTTCTGGCTCATTCAGGCTAAGCGCCAGAACCACAGGGCTAAGCGCCATCTTTCGGATATGGACTTTAGCTTGAACTTCAAATTGGGCTTCAATCTCTTACATTCAAACTACACAAAAACAAATCAAAACATCATTAACTAACCTAAGAACAACAATTAAGACAATACTCCTAATGACTCAATAACATACAAAACATGGGATAAATCAGCCTCTTAAGTCTCAAAAGAGAAATAAACTACCTCAATGTACATCTAAAAAGGTATGCATGTTAGACATTTATCAATGACCTTGTATCCAATATGCTTAATCTGACGAGTGCTTTTGCAAACGAATCTTATGTGGTTTCTATTTCAGTTTTCAATTGTGTCTGCCTAAAATAACCACTTTCAAGTGCTTGGCATTTCTTAAGATATTGCGCAGGTCTGATATTGCTTGGGTACACTTGTTGTTGAGTAATAAACGCGCCTGGATGTTCAGTTCAACGAATTGACAGGTCGTATATATGATGGGAGGCACTTTATAGGCATACTGGCTTTACTAAAAATTTCCATGCTTGATTACTATTTCGGTAAGGAAGTCATATAACCGGCAAAGTTTTAGCAGGGAGAAAATATCAGATATTTTTTAACTACCTAAGTGAAGAGAAATCAAGTGATCATATCATTTATTGAAGTCCAGAACTAGTGTTTTTATTGGAGGCTACATGATTCAGGCAGTCTATCCCCTTGTAAATATCCCTACGGAAGATCTCTAACATTAGAAAACCAATACTTAGTTTTTGGAGTGTACTTTTTGAGAATAAAATATAATTTCAAACTTCAGGGAAAAGATTGAAATGAAATAAACTTACTGGAAAGGAGAAAGGAATATATCAATTCATTTAAATTCACTTCTACATAGTATATGCAAATAAAGAAAACCAAAATATAACAGAAAAGGTTATCGTTTCTTCCTACGTAAAAAGAATCTTTTCCTTGAAATACACCCATATGCGTTTTTGCCCTCTTTTAAAATAGAGATTCTTAAATCTACTTAGAGGATAACATTTCTTTTGCTGTGTGCTATTGAATAAGTATTATGTTAAATTTGTGAGTTATCTTTGTCTCACTTAAACTATATTTTTAATGTGATTATTAAAGTGTAGTTAAAAGTATAATTTATATAAGAGACAAAGATAACTCACATATGTAACATAATACATATTTAATGATACAAAACAAGAGAATTGTTTTGGTTTGAGTGTACTTAATTTCTCCTTTTAAAAATGAGTTCCTTGATGGATTCAAACTCGTTTTGGCATTGTAGAGCGTTATCATTATCATGAAGCTCTGCACTTCACAATAAATTATTAGTTCCATGGTGTTGATGTGAAATACCTTATTGTCCGTGGCTCATTCTTGGAGGATCTAAGGCTATAATTTAGTATAATATTTGGAAATGTTAGGATTGCAACCATGGAATTAAATAATGCATCATGATGTTATAACTGTGTGCATTGGTCATATGGAATTATGTTTTTCAATATACATATCTATCTAGTAGTTAGTATCTTTTCTAGCTAGATCGATGTACACTTGGGCCAGTTTATCATGTGCTTACTTAGACATGTATAAATTGTCTTGTTAAACAAATGAGCAGATGACAAATGTGAAGGCGTTGGTTCATCTGAAGAGGATCAAGACAATAACGGTGGAGAAACAGAACTGCCCGAGATTGATCCCCGAGCTGAAGACCGTGAACTCAAAAACCACTTGCTCAGGAAGTATAGTGGTTATTTAAGTAGCCTTAAGCAAGAACTTTCAAAGAAAAAGAAAAAGGGAAAACTGCCTAAAGATGCTAGGCAAAAGCTACTTAGCTGGTGGGAATTACATTACAAATGGCCATATCCTTCGGTATGTATATGCATGTGTCACTCTCTCTATATTCTTCTGGTCTCATCAATTTCTCTCTCTAAATAAATTCTTCTGGGATAATCCTTAGGAATCAGAGAAGGTGGCATTGGCTGAATCAACTGGTTTGGACCAGAAGCAAATAAATAACTGGTTCATAAATCAAAGGAAGCGGCACTGGAAACCATCTGAAGACATGCAATTTATGGTGATGGATGGCTTGCATCCGCAGAATGCAACTCTCTATATGGATGGCCACTACATGGCTGATGGGCATTACCGTTTAGGGCCATAGCCATTGAATGTCATATGTATATTTTCGAATGCAAGTATGAACTATACATTAACAAAGAGACTGCCCAAATATTGTAGCTAGCTAGTTTCTATATCTGGCATAGCGTGAAAAAATGTTGGTTTAGCTTGTGTGGCGTGAGAGTACTTGGAAAGTTTGCTATGGTGGTCTTGTTTTATTTATCAAAAACTTGGTGGTGTTTTCAGTATAAGTAGTCTCAGGTAGCAATAATTCATATAGATGTTACGTTGTTTGATCTTAATGTTATCAGGAGGATTGCAATTTTAAGTGCATGTCTATTGTCGCGCTGTACTTTTCTTTGATCGTTACATCAACCTGAATCTTTAGTGTGTAATTTTGTTGTGTGATTGCTGTACGCAGAAGAGGAAATTTGCGAAGTGGAGCTTCTGTACCATATTTAAGTATATATAATGAACACATTAATTCATCATGGAACCTATGATCTATGATTCAATGTTTCTAAATCTTTCTTCATGATTCCCTTTCTTTATAGGGAAATGTTTGTTGTAAATAAAAGGATTCACATACCTCACTTAAAGGGTTGTGTGCCACTGGTGGTGAAAAAAAAAGGAAATAAAAAGAGAGAAAGAAAAAAAGAAATAGAAGTTGGTAATGAGACTTATTGTGAGATACATAAAAAAAGTACATTGCAGTATAAGTTTTTAACTCACATAACTATCATTATCACCATTCATTTCTTTTTATCTTTTTAGATGATTTTAAATCTTGGATGAGGTCGTGGGTTTGTCCTGATCTTAAAATGAAAATCTTCTCTTATTCTAAACTTTTTTTCAACAAACAAAAATCTTTTATGTGTAAAATAACTACCTTTATCTTTTACGTTTTATTGATAAAGTAAAAACACTTAAAAAAATAGTTATGTCTAAATCGTAATATTTTAAATTTTCAGTAATATATATATATATATATATAAATATTTAAATTTTAATAACACGTTTTAATTTTACTGTTTTATTATGTGTTAGTCTCTATATTCGTATACTTTTTAAATTTTATTAATCTTAGATGCACTGGCTTTAAAGAATTACAATTAAAAATCACTTTCCGAGTTGATATGTTAGTCATATTCAAAATTGATATCAGTAAAAGAATTTGAAACTTAAATTTAGAGCAATGTTATTTAACATGAAATAAATTATACGAATTTGTTTACGAATTCACGTGACAGCACAAAATAAAATAAATAGTAAAATATTTAAAAACCAATGAAACAAAAAGGATTGGTAATTAATGAACATTTCCATTAAACTTATGCCATTTATATAATAACAATTCAAATTATTAAATATTTTTAAAAAAATGTCTGATGTACTTACATTGGTAATTAAAAGTTACTTTAAGATTAAATCTTGATTATACAACCATACATGAATAAAGGTCATGTACCATCACATGCTTTTATATATATATTCAAAAAAATCTAATCCGACAATAAATTTTTTTTCTATATATATATATATATATATAGACATTCTAATGAGAGGAGTTTTTATTGTGAGAGAGAAAGAATCTTGACCATTTATAAATAGAGTCTAATGATCAAAAAAAATCACATGTATTTATGTTTTAATCAGGAAATGGTCAAGATTTACTCCTCTCACCTCTCACAATAAACACTCTTCTCACCTTATACACATCTTATATATATGTATGCAGCAATTAATTTTCAATTAATTTTGAGTCTAATGAAAATCAGGGAACATAATGTTACACTGGTGCACGGAGTTGTTGTCTTTTTTTTTTTTCCTTTATTTTCTTTTAAGTGAACCCAATGGAATAATTTAATATGCAAAAGGAGAAATTACAATTTATTGTAATATATGAATGCAATTATTTTAAAAGAGTAAAATCCATTTTTAGTCCATAAAAGATACATTCATTGATAATTTAGGCCCTTTATTAGGAGTTAATTTTATCAATTTGATCACTCAAACTTTAAATATACAATAATTTAATTCTTCCATTAATTTTAGTCTAACACTATTGAAAGAAATCTCGAAGTATGCTTTTAAATATTCGAATATCAGTCTTCGATAGATGTCTGTCAACATCTTCCCTACAAGCATTTTCTGTTGATGATGTTAGACTAAAATGGATTAATGAACTAAATTACTAAGGATTTAAATCAAATTGATAAAACAAATCCCTAAATGACTAAATTCACAATGGATGTACCTTTTAGGAATTAAAAATGAATTTTACTCATACAAATCTATAAGCTTTTTAAAGTCAGAGAGAATCAAAATATGTTTAATAAACAGAATAAAAAACTTAATGAAGTGATCAATCATTTGATAATGTCACAAGCTATATAAATACTAAAAATTGTTAGTACAATTTGTACCATTAATATAATAAATCAAGATACTTATTGAATAATTATTACTTTAATAAAATGAATTATACCAATAATTTATAATATTTAACTTGTAACATTGCGACTCTAATAAAAAGAATTTATACAACTTTGGATGCTTGGTGTGGGGGAGATATAAAACTGACTGGAAGCAAAACAACCTTCTTAGGACTCGATCCGATCATCGGATCAAGCATTTTTAAAATAATTATTATTTTGGTATTGCAGCCATTAACGTTTCAGTCAATTTTTGTGTATCTTAACTAATATATTTTTTGGGTTTGCTCAAAGGAGAGCCATTCAAGCCATAATTAAATGAAAAATATTTCTTATTACCAAACCTCAAACAATTGGTGTAATTAATATCCGAACTTGTGATCGTGTGTCAACTAACTCATTCATTATATACTCGTTCATCACTAAACTGTTGTTTTAAAAAGAAATTTGGTCCCATTTGAAAAAGTACACGTTCTTTCCCTTTATAAAGAACTTGAGAGTAAAAGTGTTTATGTTGATATAAATCGCCAAAATCAAAATAAAATAAAATTATATACTTGTACAATGAAACAAAATAAAAGTGTTGAAGAGGAGCAATGAGTAAAGCAGATTACAGTGTTGATTTGGTCGTGTTGTTTCTTGTGAAGTCCCCGATGTGTTGGAGTTGGTTCGTCGCCGCTGTGTCCGGTGTGCCATTCTGCAGGGAGACGAAGATATATAGATGATGTAGACAGAAGGAAAGGGGGAGCATGAGATATGGGAGTTCTTTCTCTTCTCTGTTTCGTGAATAGGGTGGGTGGGATCCTTTATAGTCTTCGTCTTTCAAATCCTTTTCTAAAATGTTAAAAAAAAAAAACCCTTTTTTTAAAAGCATAAGCACATTATTTTACCTAATGGGTCGGCCCATTTAGACCGAAAGACCAGCCCATTGTGTTTCAAGTTTTTCATTAAAACAAGGTCCAAACTTATGCAGACCAAGAAAAACAAAAAGGGCCAAGCTTATACTTAAATAAAGAAAAGAAAAAGAAAAAAGGGTTTAGTGATATCATTACGGTTGGATGTGGGTTTCGATTACTTTCGGATAATATTCTTGCCCTTTTAAGTTCTAGTTCAGATTTCAGTTGGCGGCATTTGTGGGTCGATAACGTTGATATTAACCTAACCAGTAGATTAACAAATCTTATATTTAGTGTTTAGGATCGTGATTTGAGATTTCGTCCAAATTGATTAACTCGGTACACGTGTATGTGGACTCCTTCCTGCCAGGCCTTGAAGGTAGTCAGGGCCTCATAGTTATATACATTGAGCGATATTGGACCATAATATCAAGATCGTTAATATATGCAATGATATATCCCTAAATATCTGTAATTGTCAATTATCTGCTTACGATATTATAGAATCCATAATTGTCTCAGATTGACAAGTAACTATTATATTGAAAGTTCCTAACTTATAGAGATTTATCCCAATAATAGAAAGAAAGTAATTCCTATTAGGATCTTAATCTTAAATACTTACATTCAATACAAATTACATAAGGATTCTGTACATGTTCTATAAATACAAGGCTAAGTAACCCTAATCAGGTATCAGTAAATTACTCAATATACTCCTCTTTACTTGAGCATAGCTTGACTTGAGCATTGGAGTTCCTTTGCAGGTATCCACCCCTCTGTCTCAACATGCTCGATCGTTGTTATACAATGAGGAAACCATCACATACGTGTCTATCTTAGGTACTCTCTAAATTCACTTCAGAACATTGGCGCCATCTGTGGGAATCGAACCCACGACCTTATAATCTCACTCCAACCATGGTAAACATGAGGTAGAATTCTAGGAGAGACGCTGGGCAGGCCTCCATCAACCAAAGACAGGATCAGGCCGTTCAGCCAGTCCTCTTCCTGCCCCTTCGCTCGCTGCTGAGGCCTCTGTTGCGAGAAACCAGGCACTCAATGCAGAGAACCAACGTGATAGGCATGCCACCTCAATTTCTGATGAAAGCCCAAACCCACCACATAGGATTCCTGTGAGAGATAGGCTTGGAATCCCAGCACAATAAGGCAACTCTGATGCCCAACAGCGCAGAATCCCAGTACACCAACGTTTGGGAATGCCTAATAGTGAAACAGGCGATCGTGCATCCCGCTCTCAATGCACAAATCGATCTATGGCATCTCAACGCCAGTTTCAAGATATGCTTCAACAACATATGGCTATGCTGAATGAGTAATATCAGAGGTTGGAAGACATTCAACGAGTCATGCATGAAAATTGACCTAGACCTCACCGTGATGATGGTAGTATTAGCGCGGGGAACAATCAGAGGAAGGCATATCCCAACGCTTCTATGGCTAATATCCGGAATGACAATCCATATCGCGGATTCGAGGAGCACCATTTTTCTGATCAACTAATGGAATACCGTGTTCCTAGGAATTTTAAATTTTCAGCAAACTTAGAGATTTATGACGGAACCACAGATCCCTAGGATCACATCAATGGTTATGAGCAATCTCTCTGTTTTCACGGAGGATCCATGAAGTTGCTATGTTGTGCTTTTCCTCTTTCCCTGAAGAAGGGAGCCCTTAAATGGTTTTTGAGCCTACCACAGAGGTCCGTGGTCAGCTGGCCGGATCTCAAACAATGTTTCCTGCTCCAATACACCACCGGTAAGGAACAAACCAAATCTATTGAATCCTTGACAAAACTCCGCTAAGGGAAGGATGAGCCACTCTGTGATTATGTAAGGCATTTCATGACAACTTGCACTAACGTGGAAAACTTCGACGATAAATTAGCCTTTCACTATGCCAGAAATGATCTTCGGGTTAATTTTGAGTTCTTTGCTTATCTAGTCAAAAAGAAACCGAAGAACCTGAGCGAGTTCCAGAGGTGATCCCAGAAGTATGTGGACTTAGAGGAAGCTACCATGGATCAGAAGAGGTGGGATAAAGGTGAATCCTCCCACCAGAAGCCTAACCATAATTTCTCAAGGCCCCGATCTTTCAAAGATAGTCCACCTCGGGCTAAATACTCCATTTATACTCCACTGAATACCCCACGAGAAACAATTCTGAGGGAAGTAATGCACACTGAGTTTCAGAATATACGGAGACCACCTCCCATTAGGAAAGGTAAGCATAATGACCATTCTAAACACTACACGTGGCATAAGGGTTATGGGCATGATACTGAAGACTACTATCAACTCTGTGATGCCATCAAATTTTTAATCAAGGCAGAATGACTACAACAGTATATCCTCCGGGACCAAAATGAAGAACATCGTCGCAAGCACAGAGATGATAAGCGTAGCCCGCAGAGAAGCCTATCCCCCCGCTGCAGAAGAAGGACTCGTAGTCCCAGAAGAAGATCCCGGACTCCACCACGTAGGGATAACAACGACCGACAAGATAGGAACAAGGACGCCCACGCCAATGATAATGGTGACAGATGCTCTAAGCCAAATAGAATGATTTATACCATTGCTGGTGGCTTCGCTGGTGGAGGATCATCAAATGGAGCCTAGAAAAAAGCTTTGAGAATGGCGGTGTTTAGTGTGTCTTATTCTCAACCCAGAATATAAACTACTAACACAAAAGCGCCCTCCATCACATTTTCGAATGAGGACTACAGTGAAATTATCCCGGAACATGATGATCCACTTATCATCTCGGGAATAATATCAAATGCCGAAGTCCACTGAATTTTCGTGGATCAAGGAAGCTCGACAGATATCATGTTCTTAAATCTCTATCAGAAGTTAGAACTGCCACCATCGGATTTGACTCCTCACAATGGGGAACTGACAGGTTTTACGAGTGAGAAGATTACCCTGGTAAGTTACTACAAAACCCACCTGACTGTGGGATCATCCAAACTCTTCAAGACGGTCAAAGTGAAGTTTCTGGTCATAGATTGCCCTTCGGTTTACAACATTATCTTAGGTCATCCCTCTCAAAATGCTCTTGGTGTGGTGGTCTCCACTACTCACCTCATTATGAAATTCCTGAATAAGAACAGCGAGGTCATTACTGACAAAGGAGATCAAATAGCCGTCAAGAAATGTTACAACGAGAGCTTGAAGATTTGTAGAGTTACCAAAAGTAGAAAATCTACCACCCCGGCCTAGTCCTAGATCAGGTCAACATACTTATGAATCGAACTGGATGTTAGAGAAAAAATCTGTGGTACCAGGCCTCAGCCAAAGGGTAAGTTGCAACATCTCCAACTTGGGGCCAAGCTGGATCAGGTCACTAAGATTGGAGCACATTTGGAAGATAAAGAAAAATAGCAACTGTCAAAACTACTGCTGAAGAATAAAGACCTTTTCACTTGTACATCCTCTGACATATCGGGGCTCGACCCCAATTTCATTTGTCATTGCCTGTCCATCCGAGAAGGTGTGAAGCTGGTTGCTCAGAAGAAAATAAAATTCGGCCCAGAAAGGCAATAGGTCATTGAGGAGCAGGTTAAGGAGTTACAAGTGGCTACTTCATTAGGGAAATCTCCTATACCACATGGCTGTCCAACGTGGTCCTGGTCAAGAAATCCAATGGGAAGTTTTTACCGGATGTGCGTTTAGACTATAAAAATCGTGTAACGAATAAGGCTGTGCGTTTTCTAAAGATCCTTACCCACTCCCCAATATGGATGAGTTGGTGGATAGTTCCTCAAGTTTCAAGTGGTTGTCGTTCATGGATGCGTATTTCAGGTACAACAAAATTCCTATATATCCCTGAGATGAGGATAAAATCGCCTTCATCATTGACAGGGCAAGCTACTGCTATAGGGTCATGCCCTTCGGTCTAAAAAATACAAGAGCCACCTACTAGAAGATGATGAATAGAGTTTTTGAAGTCCAAGTGGGGAAGATGCTAGAGGTGTATATAAACGATATGATAATGAAAACCTCACAAGGTGGGTCATATGCGACAAACTTTGAAGAAGTATTTACCTAGGTCAGGAAATATAACATGAGGCTAAACCCCGAGAAGTGTGCCTTTGGGGTCCAAGCTGGGAAATTTTTAGGTTTTATGTTAACCCACCATGGGATTGAAGTCAACATTGACAAATACCAGGTAGTACTTGACATGAGAAGTCCTCAAAGTGTTAAGGAGGTACAATAGCTTATAGGCTGCATTGCAGCCCTCACGAGATTCCTTGCCAAAGTGGCCTACAAATCTCTTCCCCTTTTTAAGTTACTAAAAAAAGGGAAAAGTTTCGAATGGACCTAGGAATGTGAGGACGCTTTTTTATCTTTAAAGAAGTTGCTCTCCTCCCCTCCTATTATGACAAGACCGGAGCCCGGTGAGACGCTCTACTTATACCTCTCAGTTCATGAGGAAGCAGTGAGCTTTGCATTAATCTGGGAAACAAATGAAGGGCAGAAACCAGTTTACTTTGTGAGCAAGGTTCTGCAAGGACCTGAACTCCGCTACCAGAAAGTTGAGAAGGTTGTTTTCGCACTAGCCATCACGGCTAGAAGATTGCGGCAATACTTTCAATGCCACCCAGTGGTGGTAAGAACAGATCAGCCCATCCGCCAAGTATTACACAAGTCAGATTTAGTAGAAACGATGATTGCCTGGTCAATTGAGCTCTCTGAGTTTGGGATCATTTATCAACCACAGCTAGTAATAAAAGCCCAAGTGTTATCTAATTTTGTAGCGGAATTCACATCGGACCCTGGTAACCCAGCAAAAATCTCTTGGACCATTTTTGTTGATGGATCCTCCAACCCCAAAGGGAATGGCGCCGGGGTAATCTTGAAAAACTCAGACGGACTGACATTGGAGCATTCCCTAAAGTTTAAATTTTCAACATCGAACAATCAGACTGAATATGAGGCGTGTATTGCCGGGCTGATAATAGCAAAAGACATTGGGGCAACCAGGATCATACTCTGTAGTGATTCTCAATTTGTAACCTCTGAGATTCGGGGTGAATATCAAGCTAACGAATCCATCCTACAGAAATACTTGGTCAAAGTGCAAGAGCTCCTTAAGAACTTTGAAGAGACAAAGGTTGAGCACATTTTGAGCGAACAGAATTCCAGGGCAGACCTTCTGTCCAAGTTAGCTAGTACTAAAGGCCCCGGAAATAACCAGTCAATAATTCAAGAAACCTTCTCCTAGCCTTCCATCGCGGATCATGCCATGTTTCAAGTACAGAAGGAGAATCCGTCCTGGATCACCTAAATCATAGAGTACTTACAGTCTGGGATTATGCCTTGCGATCCTAAAGAAACCTCTAAGTTAGTCAAGACAACTGTAAGGTACACCGTCTATGGTGGACAGTTATATCGTCATGGTTTCTCTTCACCCTCCTTAAATGTCTCACTTGAAAAGAAGTCGAATATGTCCTTGCTGAGATTCATGAAGGAATTTATGGACATCATTTAGGAGGCAAGGTCTTGGCTTCGAAAGTGCTCAGGGTGGGATATTATTGGCCAACGATGGAAGCTAATTCCCATACGCATGTCCGGGTTTGTGATAAGTGTGAATCCCACTCGGACCATTACCAGGCTCCCTCTAAAGAGCTGTCTACAATGTCGGTACCTTGGCCTTTCTATAGATGGGGCATGGACATCCTGGGCCCATTTCATCAGGCCCTAGGTCAGTTGAAGTACTCGGTGGTTGCAATGGATTATTTTACAAAGTAGATTGAGGCAGAACCCTTGGCCATGACCACTTCATCTCGAATCTAGAAGTTTATATAGCGCCACATTATCACCAGGTTTAGAATTCCAGAATCCATTGTAACGGACAACGGAACCTAGTTTAAGGATAAGGGCTTCGAAGAGCTTCTAGCAGACTTAAAAATTAAACACCACTGTGACACTTGTCGAGATTATCAAATTTAAATCAATTTATAACCGATTTACCAAAACTACTTGTAGCATAAGGTAACACCAGGTCGAGCCCGTAGATCACTCTAATTATGAAGTCAGATTAAGAGGTTAATAAACTTTGGGGCAAGTTTTGCAAGATTAAACAAAAAGAACAATTAAAATGAGTAAACAAGATTGAGAAAACAACCAATCCAAGAGAATTAACAAATCTTGATTTTAATCCATCCTTGATCTTTATAAACTGCTCAACTATCAACCAAATCTTTGGTCTTAGATCACATCAAGATGCCTCTCAATGATCCATGGATCTTCTATTAAAACGCTTCTAAAATTCAATTAATTAAGGTTAGACAAATTAAGCATCCATCCAAAACCCAAGTTAACTTAAAAACCAAGATCCAACCAAGCTAAATATTTCATCAAACATCTTTGATAAATTATATAACCTCTGAATTCATCTCTTGGCATATGATAATTACGCAATTAACATATGCAAAATCCCAATCAAATTAAGCATTAAATCAAATTTAAACAAGAGAAGAAAAGAAAGAGAAACTTGATTAATAGATGATAGCGTATAACGATTAAAACAAGATCTCAAGATTAATCATCAAGATTGTCAATCTCTTGGATTGATTAAATCAAGTTTAGCTCTCCATAGCCATCACCATTGGAGAACCTTCAAGAACCATACAAAAAATGAAAATAACAAAGAGAGAGGAGGAGAGAAGAGAAGAAGAGAATTCTCCAAAATGAAACACTAAAACTTTAATTATAACAACACTACTACATAAAAGCTCTACATTTACAATGATCTGCATAGCCTCCCTTTTATAGAGGGTTTAGAGGTACAAAATGTCAAAGGGGCAGTCATGGTGGTTGGTGGAGTAGGTGGAGTAGTTGAAAATGTTGAATGACTTTTGGTGAGTAGAAAATTTCAGCCTATTCTTTGTCTCCAAAATCATGCTGCTCTGATCGGGGATTAATGCCTTCCAATCACTAAAGAAGTCATTGCATTCGTCATTTTTGAGCCAAGTGGTCTTCACGAAGATTGTAGGTCTGGATCTTAGCTTTCAAATGGCTTTGGTTTGAGTCCAATATCGTTTCTATAGCTCCAGATGTGTTCAAATTACTGCACACTCTCAGGTCCAGACGCAAGCTTCTCTGTTCTGACTTCCAAGCCCAATATCACCTCCAAGGATTCTGAATCGGAAAAAATGTACAACATGAAAGTTGTATATTTGAGTCTTAACTATCAATCATCAAAATTTCAGCCCATTCTACAACTTTCACCACGAGCAGTGTAATGCACAGTACATAAAGGTCATTCTACCAGAGCAACACTTTAGTTCTTGATTCAATGCCAATTTGAGCCATCCAAACGTGTGATTAAGTCTTTGATGTCTTCATGAAGATTGTAGAGCTCTCTCTCATCTTTAAAATGACATAAGATTCACCTTAAACATCCACCTACAGCCCAATATATGACCCAAATACAAGATTAGTGTAAGACGTAAATCATGTTGAAAAATTCAATTAAATCTATTTTGAGTTCAAAACATACAAAACATAACCAAACTTAATTTATTAAGTGCAAGGAGAGTGTAAATGACTAAAAATGAAGGCTTATTAATGCATCAAATATGTGAACATCACACTGTAGCTCCGTGGAGAACCCCAGAACTAACGGACAGGCCGAGGCAGCCAACAAAATTATTATGCGAGGAATTAAAAGAATATTGGATGATGCTAAGGGGAATTGAGCCGAGCAGTTTGACCATATTCTCTGGGCTTACCGGACCATACCCTATTCCATTACGGGTGAGACTCCCTTTAAACTTACTTATAGGTGTGAAGCCATGATTCCGGTAGAGATAGGCAAGCCAAGTCTGCGCAATCAGTAATTCTTAGAGGACAATAACCCCAGTCTGATTAGGAAAAACTTAGATTTGATTGAAGAAAGGAGATATGTGGCCACATACGCGATGTTGCCCTCAAACAAAGAATAGCGGCCAGATACAATCAGAAAGTAGTCCCTAAAAGGTTCCAACTAGGCGATTTAGTGCTCAGAAGAGCAGATATCAGAGGGAAAAATGCTTCTCAGGGAAAGTTAGCCCCTAACTTGGAGGGTTCCTACCGTATTGTTGTTAGCACTGGCAAATGAGCCTACACATTGGAGACTCTGACGGGAACCCCAATTAAGAATTATTGGAATAAGGATAATATCAGAAGATACTATAGCTAGACGCCTTTGACGGCTAGTCTGTTAGTAAAGTTAAAGTTTAATTTGTCCTTCATTTTGAATCCTACACTCTCTACGGACTTCAGTCCCCCAAGAATCATCAATAAAAACAGAGTTATGTTGATTTTATTCCTTATGAGACATGTCATCAAGCCCAAGTCATGTGGAAGGATCCATACCCATCCTCGACACTTGGCAGTGACTATCAAGCGGTCACACAATCAAAAGACATTACAGAATTAATATTCGTGGTCCTCAATGATACCTAAGTTAGATAGGACCCTAATGGGACGCCGGGTAAGGTTTTAAATTATGCCTAGGACTGGAATGTCATATGTTCGATGAGATGAGCATAAGGCATCGGACCAAGGTTTTAAATTATGCCTAGGACCGGAATGTCATATGTTTAATGAGACAAATATAAGGCCTTGGACTAAGGTTTTAAATTATACCTAGGACCGGAATGCCATATGTTGGATGAGATGAGCATAAGACCTCGGATCAAGGTTTTAAATTATACCTAAGACTGAAATGTCATATGTTCAATAAGATGAACACCGGATCTCGGACTAAGATTTTAAATTATACCTAAGCAAAAAGGGATTCTAAACGCCCCAAACAAGGTATTATATTTGCCTAAATATTAAGATTCTAGACGTTCGTCAGTATAAACTTTGGATTATGGATTAATGTGTTATATTTGCCTAAGTCTCAAATTCTAAAACGCTTGATTATGATAAGCGCTAGACTATAGACTAAGGCGTAATTTTTACCTAAGTTAAGTGGAATGTCATATACTCGGTATATAGGTGTGGGATACTAGATCATGGTCACCCCGATATAAGAAAACTACCTCCTAAGTCCGCATAAGAGAATTGCTACATTCTATCTCGGGTGTTGGACCCAAAACAAACTATGGAAGTAAATTAAATCCGCAAGAAAAACATGCACAGAAAGTAAAGTTTTTGGTTAAAGAAAACCCATATGTGGGGCAATTGTTCTTACAAAAAATAAAAGAACCCCACGCAGGGAGCAGAGAAGAAGAAAAGGGAAAAAGAACTTAGTGTCAACTTTTTCTCCTTCTGGAACCGGATTTGCATTTGAGTTGGCAGCGGAATCAACTTGGGAAAGATCTCATGCCCAAACAAATTGATCATCATGGAGACTTTTTTTTAAGTTAAGCTCTTCCAAGGTAAGAGTAAAGTTGGGATTGAAATGTTGAATCTGGGCCACATCATTTTGAAACTGTTCTCGCTGATGTTCCCCGAAATGGTGTCCAACTCTTCCACATTCTTCTCTAGCTGAGTTATCCGAGCCTGGAGGGTGCTGATGGTATTGTCGGTATGTTAGCTTCAAGCGCCTTCTTGGCCAGGTCGGAGGAAGCCAATGCCGTCTCCAGCTCAATAATCTGGGATTGGGTGTCCTCATTCAGCTTAAGAGTCGAGGTCAACTTCCGGGATGCTTCTTCATTTTCTTTTTTGTTTTCCTCTGTCATCCTCCTAATGGTCACCTCGATGGCGGTTTGAAGTGCAATTGTTTGAAGCTTGGCTAGGGTTTGGGCATCTATGAACAGCCCGACATCAGACTGCCCCAAGATAACGGGTAAGGGGTTCGTATTCTCTTGATTGCCATTATCCAAAGCTCTTTCCCTACCTCGATCAGTAGAGCTCTCGATAACTCTCATCTTCCTTCCTTGAAGGCTATATGATAAGGAGTCTAGTTCCTCCGGGGTCTCCTTAATAACAACACCCCGGTTTACGGCAACTGAGTTGGTGGCAGTAGAGGCACTAGAAGACCCCGGTCCTTTCCTCCTCGACCTCGAGGCTTGCAGGGCTACGAGGGAAGGTCTTGATGCCATGTTACTCACTGAAATGAGACAACAGATAGAAGTCAGATAAGCAAAATTGCGAAGTAGTGAAATTCAAAGTGCAAATAGTATGGAATAAAAAACTACGAGTTATAATATCCTACTTCCTACCTAACAAGACAAAAAGAAAACCATCACCAGGAGTATCAAGGACGTCTCTGATTTTGATAAACCTGTATTTTTCAGAATACTGGGTTATAAATTTAACATAGTTGACCTCGTTCGGAATAAGGTATTTCTCTTCTTTTTCAAGCAGCATAGGGGGGAAACACCAGGCATCCTCAGTCCAATATAAAAGGAACTTGGGCTCTTCGTCGTCTTTCAGGAAAAAGGGGTGAAACCCCTCTGCTGCCATTAGTTTGAAGAACCTAGTCTTAAATCCCTTGAAACTATCTTGAAAAATATCAAAAGATTTGTGACAGAATATTGATCGAATTGTGAGCTAGCCTTTCTATTTTGATGACCCTTGGGGATTTGTTCGGGTATAAAAATAAAAGAAGGTGTTGGTTGAATACCACAGCCTCATGATCAGACAAAATCTTTCAAAAATGATGATGTAACCCCGGCCATTAGGATGAATCTTGGTAGGGGCTGCTCGCAGAGTCTGGAGTACGGCAATTTTGAATTCAGTAAAGGGCAACCGAAGCCCCAATTTGATGAAAAATGGCTCGTAGAGGAACATGAAATGTGAAGCCACCTCCGGAGATGAGCAAACTCACTCGTTCCATTCCGGGCATAGAACTTGGAATTCTCTATCGTGATTTCTCCATTTGGTAAGCTCCATAAATTGTACTAATTGTCTGAGCTCGTTTTCAGAAGAAAGTTCTGATGTACGCTCCTAGACATCGTCCCTTACCCACGGATATACTAGCCCTAGACCACGCCGGATCAGGATTTGCTCCTCCTCGTTTGGTTCATGAGCTTCAGCAACAGGTGCTTGGGCTCTGACTCCCCTTCTACCTTTGGCTATGAAGATCTTGAGAACACCCAAAGAGGTCGGTAAGTAAATGTCAGAATCAATTAAATTAAATATTCAAACACAGTGAAGGCTGAACGGAATGGTCCACATCCACACGCCGACCTCTTCTCCCTCCAAAGTTTGAAACTTCAGAAGAGACACCTCTACCATGTTTACAATGGCCGAAAGGGTGTTTCAAGAGGATAAGACCATGTGAAGAGGATTGAAAATCCTAAATCTACTCCATGAAATGGAAAACCAGAAACACACTCTTATGAGGAACGCGTAGCTACTCTGCAATTCAGTGGAAGAAAGAGAAGGGAAAATACCGTATAAGAAAAGCTCAGAGTTGTTGAAGATGAAAATGATCGAATATCCTCTAGGGGTCCTACTTCGTTACTGTGCAGAGTTCTCTAGAAGACATGTGGGAACAGTAAAATAGAGACTGTGAACTCTTAAACCCCTATTTATAAAGGCTAAGCAGTTAGGAGGCGTTGTTGTCTTTACAACCCAGTTTTTGAAATAATATTCATCATGACGCGCGAAGTACTATGCATGTCCCTCCAGCGAAAATATGTCGCATGGCCCGTACAGTTATTAAGGCAGTTGAAAAGACAGTGGTACAGAAGCTCGAATGTCACACAACTTCTGAAGTTTAAGTTTGAATTATTTTCATAAACCCCGACTTTAGCTGTGATACTTGCTTGACGAAGAGTTATTGCTTTGGATCACTGCTGTTAAAGCAATGGAGTGAGACTCCGGCCAACGTTTTATATATGGTAAATTATCTGAATCCCGAATTAGAGAGTTTGCTACTTATTCAAAATGAGCACTAAGCCGGGGCAAAGTAATGTGATGCCGATATAAGCGTTGGATTTACCATGACAAAAAGGAAAAGATGCGAGTAGTGATAAAAAACTAAAAGAAGAAAGCGGGTGTCGCATAAAATAAACGAATTTTTAATAATTTGTTCTCATTTCATACATCATCTTACATATAGAAAAGAGGGAAAAGAAAATATTAAGACATAGAATATATAAGGAAAGAGCATCGACTCCTCATTCACTTTGTCAGACGGGGTGTAGTCTTTCATGAAGAAGATCATTCCACCAGCTTCATGACTACACCAAGTTGCCTCAAATTACAGAGCTGCTATAGTAATTCCTCCTGCTTATCTGAAGAACTAGCAAGGCTCAAACCGAAGCACCTGCTAAGTTCTCAGAAAGGAGGAGGAGTGCAGGCTTTATTTCTCCGAGGAGGACCGTCTGATGTGACACGAGTCACTGATTTTCCCAACAATAGAGCACGTTTCAAATACTCGCTCGTACGCTGGGAAAGAAAAGTGTCTGTCATTACTACGCTGAGAAAGAAAAGTCCCCATTGAAAAAGTTATTGGCTAATGAAAGGAAAAACCTCTTCACAGATTTTGGAAAAAGTAAGAAAATGATCTTCGCAGAGGGCGAAACCCTCTTTGAATATAATGAGAAGAAAGCCATGAAGGGTTGTATTCTAGAATGCAATGGCAAGAAGAAAAGAATAAAGCAAAAGGAATGCTAACTTAAACGCAAACATTCCCTAATTTATAGGCACAATGAAGCATTCTGATTGGTCCCTGGAAAGGTGAATTGATCATACAATATAAATGTCATCTTTGATGCTTTATGTTTCTGATTGGTGGAGAGGTAAATGGGCAGTTGGGAAATAGCACAAATTTATTACCCTATTAATGGATTTGTTAATTTCCAATAAAGTTGAGGTAGTAGTTTCCCAAGAAAGGCCAGTACAATCAAGAAGTATAGAAAAAGTCAGAGTTATAACTCGTCATTTTGTCGTATTAACAACTAAAATAGAGTTGGGGGCAACACGACTACGGGGTAAGCGTTGGACCTACCCCGGATAACATGAGGAGGAGAGCAGAAAAGTAAAATAAGGTGGAAAGAAGAAAAGGGAAACATCAATAAAGTTTTATTGATAATCTCATTTCATACATCGTCAACCTCCATGGAAGGACAAAGAAAAGTACATTAAAAGAAAAGTGAAAATAGTGTCCGTAAGAGAGCTTAAGGACGGGATGTCACGACCGAAGCATCTTGCCGCGCTGTCACATTCACAATCACATCCATAGTTCCTCCATTCTCTTCACCGGAACAGACTAAAGCCACTCCATTTCTTTTTCCTTGCCTCATTCACAATAAAATAGAGGCCAACCATGGTTATTTCTTCGTAGAGCAAGTCAAAGAAAGCAGACCACTCCAAGTTACTCCCAGAGGGTTTTCTTTTCCTTCGAGCTGGCATTCCTGCATATCTAGCTACACGACGAAGAAGACCAGTTGGGTGCCTCCAAATTACCCAGGAAAAAGGTGGAGGAAGGAACAATGTGCTCCTCAATATCCCCATGCATTGGTTGACCGAGGCATCATTCCATCCTAACAACACGTTGGGTCAGACGTCCCCATATACGCCAGGATAGAAAGGCTTCTGTCTCCCTAAATGCATGGCTACTTTACTTTACGCCCAAAAAGAAAGGCTCCTTTGAAGAAAGGAAGTTGCTTGCAGAGGATCAATCACCTTCAAGAATTTTTAAAGGGTTAAGAGAATAATCCTTACCGGGGACAAAACCCTCCATCTAAGTGTAAAGGATGAAGGGAAAACTACTCTTTCAAGAAAGAGCATTCTCATACAGAGTTACAAAGCAAAAAGAAAAGGATGCCCACTCCACTATAGACATTTTCTATTTATAGAGAGAATAAGGCGCTCTGATTGGCCCCGTAAAAAGAAATCTGATCGCATGATGATAGCCACGTTTAATGCTTCCAGTCTCTGATTTGTTACAGAGTATCAGGCAGTTGGGAAACAATACGAAATTGAGATCTTCTTTAAATGATATTTAATTCCCAATGAAGTCAAAGTAACCACTTCCCAGAGAATTACAAACTGTTACTAACCGCAGTTTCAGAGATCACACTCAGAGTTTGCGTGAAAACCATCAAAGGAAATCCTGAGAATTAATGCTTGGGGGCAGAGAATCTGTGGGATGTTACGACATATTATGAACACTGGCATTACACGTAAAACATTCGAGGTCCAGTGTTAATTTTCTGGACTTTTGTGATAATCGTGTGCCCGGATGATCCTGTTAAAACTTAACACTTGGCTATCCTTCCAAGCGCCAAGTTAGGGGCAATTGTTCTGAACCGTGATCTGGGATCCCATCTAGATGGATCAACTTGGTACACGTGTATGCAGACTCCTCCCTAGCAGGCATTGAAGGTAGTCAAGGCCTCATAGCTATATACATTAAGCGACATTGGGTCATAATATCAAGATTACTAGATATGTGCAAGGATATACCCTTAAACAAGAAAGCACGGACACGCCATTTGACTGGCGTGTCCGCGTGTTGGACACGTGTCCGACTTGGATACACTATGACACGCACACGACACGCGTGTCTCACGTGTCCGAGTGTGTCCAATTAAAAAAATCATTTTTTTTTTGCTCGGACACGACCAGGACACACCGCGGACACGGCCAGGACACATCTGGACACAGCCAGGACACATCCGGACACAGCCAGGACACACCGCAGATATATATTGGACACAACCCATTAAAATTTTAAAAAAAATTACTGTGTGGCAGTGTACTAATATCACGGCCCACAAGCCCAATATCACCCAACCCACCCTCAAGAAAAATTTTCTATTCTTCTTCAATACATTGTGTTTACTGTGTGCTAATAATTCAAGTTTCAAGCGAGTTTCACTCTGGTCTGGTTTAATTTTTAATTATTGTTAATTTTTTTTCTAATTATAAATGAAGATACTTGTGTTGTCATTGAGGAGTTGTGTTTGGAATGTTTATAATCAAAATTATATATATATATATATATATATATATATATATATATATATATATATCGTGTCAGATCCTAAAAAATTTTTTATTTTGGTGTGTTCCCGTGTCCGTGTCCGTGTCGTGTCTCGTGTCCGTGTCCGTTTCCGTGCTTCATAGCCCTTAAATATTCGTAACTGCCAATCATCTGCTTACGGTATTATAGAATCCATAACTGTCTCAGATTGATAAGTAGCTATTATATTGGAAGTTCCTAACTTATAGGGATTTATCCCAATAATAGAAGGAAAGTAATTCCTATCAAGATCTTAATCCTAAATACCTGCATTCAATACAGATTATATAAGGATTCTGCACACGTTCTATAAATATAAAGCTAAGTAACCCTAATCAGGTATCAGTAAATTACTCAATATACTTCTCTTTACTTGAGCACAGCCTGACTTGAGCGTTGAAGTCCCTTTGTAGGTACCCACCCCTTTGTCTCAACACGCTTGATCGTTGCTATACAAGGAGGAAATCATCACATATGTGCCTATCTCAAGTACTCTCTGAATCTATTTCAGAATAGTTAGACATAGAAAAGGTCAAATAATCAAGCTTTGAATATATTAATAAAGTACAAAATCCATATCATTGATATTTATTTTTTCATTATTCAAAGAGATGTTTGGTTATATATCTCATGGTTTCTGCACACAATTGATGGATGTCCTTAATAACAACTAGCTGTTTTCTACTAAATCCTTGATAAGGTAATTTATGGCGGGGTAATTTTTTATTCTTAATAAATTTAAATTGCTCAATGTACCAGTGAAGCGTCACTCATCTATAATATCACATATTGTCCTTACCAGTGGTTGTAGTTATGTAGTTAGGGTTCAATCCCCCACATCTCCATTTCCCGCTTTCCCCCTTAAGTCCAATAGCACATCTTTAGGGGAGAAAAAATTGCACAGTCGTAGGTTTGAGACAAGGATAACTGAACTCGATTTTTTATGATGTGGTTTGTACTATTTAACATAGATATTCTTACAGGTATTGTTATCAGATTAATTTCTCGAATATGTCACAATCAAAAAGTCCTCTCCTAATAATCCGCTTTTATCATATGGTTTGAACTTTATTAATTTATTCCTTAGAGCCTCTTCGCTTATCACATAATTATTATTTACTTTTTGCAGTTGATTTTTCATGAAAAAAAAAACTGAGATAAACATGTACAACATAAAGTCACGTTATTTAAAAATGTTGCAACAGTTAATCTCTTAAGTTTGATTATATACGTGCATTTTGTGAACACGCAACTAAAAGCCCAATTTGTATAATTCACTTCTTTATTTGAAGTAAGTGAAACTTAACAAAGAAAGCTAAAAAATAATACTAGCTTTCGTCTCATTTTGTACATAATTAAGCTTCGCTGATACGTGTTTTAGTTAGTTAAACTCAAGTTGATGTTAAAATAAAAAATTCTAGTTCATTTGGACTTTAGGCAGAAAAAGAGCTTTGAAATTCAACATTAGTAAGGGTTTAGTGCATTCCAAGTAGTTTTGTTTGTCAATAAACCCATTATAAATTAGAATGGAAATTGTCTGAAAACCTTCGCTCAAGATCAGTGCTTTACGTACGCGTGCGTGTGCTCAAACGTGGAAAGGTTACCAAATTCTTGTTGTCATCAAGCATACAACCCTCTAAAAGCATCAACTTGTTTGCCGCATCCAATAGAAAGAACGCGTAAGTAGTTAGTTTATTGATTATCATTATCACGGCCATGTTTTTCCTCAGTGGCTAATTGGGTCTACGCCGCCGACAGATACAAACAATTGGTGCCCATCAATTTTCGATATTGACAAGAATGATTATGAACTTGATCAATATTAATATATCTTAATAATGATCAATAATAACATTTTGATGCAATCAATCATAAATCTTCCAAGATAAGCCCACGCGTGTGAGAAACACAATGGTGACTAATCTTGATGCGAATTATTACTGTTAAATTTGTCTTTTGTACTCGTTTAGTCACTTTTGCTCAATCGTAATGATCAGGCAATGGCATATTTTTATCCTTTCTTTTAAGATCATTTATATAATTAATGAAAAATAATTAATTCTTCTAACACATCTTTTTAATAATTTTTAATTATTAAATAAAAAAAGTATTAAATATTTTTATATTCTCAATATATTTGTTGTATTTAATTTTTTATTTAATATTTTTTATTAAATAATAAGAAGATTAATAAGATGATATTTTAGGAGAATATAATAAAGCTCATAATTAATAACTAACTAAAGGCATGCTTGATGAACCCGTGGAATAGTTACACAGTATTAGATTGCATTTAAAACATTAATAATGTCATAAGCATATATGTCATGCACTTCATGACTTATTTGATAATGTGTAAACTGTGTCCATGTAAAACATCAGCGATGACAACAGCATTTTGAAAAGTTACGAAGAAATAAAAGATATAAACTCCCCCAACCTTATCAAATGCTTATTTATAATACCATTTGATTTAGATTGAGTTTTGGGTTAATGGTTCATGAGCAATCCGACCTACTAAAATGAGATCCTAGATATTTATGTGTTATTAGATAAGTAAATTTATCTATTTATGATGAATAAATTTCTCACAATATCTTTCATAGGTATGGATATAAATTATATTCCTCAATAAATAGACGAATTAATTATAAGAGATAACAATTTCATTAGATTCTTATACTAATTAATAACATTTAATGCAAATTGAACTATAATTCTTATCATTCATGACGTTCTTATAAATATCACACAAGTTAGTAAAAGTGTGCATCTAATTCCAAACACTATCCACTTTATGCACGGTTTAACTTGAGCGTCAAAGTGCCTTTTGCAGGTACCTACCTCCTCGCACCACGGTCGTAACCACCATACATCGATCGGAGGAAACTACCTTTGTCAACCTTATCCAGGTGTTTAACCGAACCTCATTCAGAACATTGGCGCCATCTGTGTTAAATGATAAATTTCAATTCCAATTACCACCATCGTGGTCACCATGAGGCGAAATCACATTTCTGCCACCTAGAACCAACCCTCTTCTGGCCACCACCGTCCTGCGTCCGCCCCAGTTCAGGAGCCAGTCTAGGAACTAATCGCAGCCTAATCAAAACCCCGTTAGGATAGGGTAGAGATTTCCTATACTGGTGAAAATATCTCTCCTTCATCATGGCGAGTTCTTGTTAGGCGGCGACTTAGTTCACAAGGAACACTTTCTGGAGATACCAGACAACGGGTATTGGCACTGCAACGCTTAGGAGTTCGGGTGGATTATGATGAAGTACCATCTCGCCAGGGGAATCCGGTCTCCTAAAGCTATTCGGAGAAGAACTCATCTCTCTTGTTAGACTTTAGGATGAATTTATTCATAACTTGTATAGAGCTGCAAACTAGGAAAAAGAAGGCAAGAATCGAATTCCGAACAAGAACCAAGAAAACCGAAAGGATCTAGCCCTCGACGGGGTACATCATCCGAAGTATTCCAAGATCACAGAACCCAGTCAGAGAGTTGAAATTCAGGTTCAGGAAAATAAAAAGGAGGATCAAGGGGTGAGGAACTCGATTACACAAAACCAACATTTCTCCAACAAACTGATGGCCTACGAGATCTTTAGGCGTTTTAAATATCCAACAAATATTAAAGTCTTTGATGGGACCACGGGCCCTCATGGGCACTTAGATGCTTATGTTTATGCTATCCTATTTGCTAAAGAGGATGATATGCTCATATGTCACATTTTTCCTCTTTCTTTAAAAAAAGCCATCATGAGATGGTTCACCACTTTAACTCATAAATTCGTTATTAACTGAGAAAACTTTTTCTCGAGATTTTTGCTACATTTCACTACTAGTAATGTGAAAATCATAACAAGGAATTATCTGAATATGCATATCAATAGTTTTCATTCAATTGAATCTGATCGTACATAATAGCTAATAGCTAGCTATTTATACAAGTTACTACTCTACAATTCTATATCAGTTTGTTATAACAAACTGAGACATCCTCCCCAATCTGCATCACAATAAGCTTGTAGTTGAAGATTATTGTAGCTTAGAAGAAAAATGCCTTGCCCTAGAGTAGCTTTTATGTATCTCAACACTCTTTCAACAGCATCCATGTGAGTCTTCTTTGGAGAGGTCATAAATTGGCAAATAGTGTTTACTGAAAAGGTGATATCCAGCCTGGTTACAGTGAGATATAGTAGACGCCCCAATATCCTTCTATATCTTGTAGCATCCACATCAGCTTCATCAGCATTTGGCCTTAAGTTGTAGTGTTGCTCCATTGGAAATCTGCTTGGTCTACAATTCTGCATTCTGGTTTCTTTCAAGATGTCAATAGCATACTTTCTCTGGTTTAGCATAATTCCCTTTGATGATCGTGCAACCTCAATTCCTAGAAAGTACTTCAAAGCTCCTAAATCCTTAATGCCGAACTCTCTGTCCAAGTGTGTCTTTACCTGTTGCATAAAATTTGAATTGTTACCAGCTAGAATAACATCATCTACATATATCAAGGCATCTGTTTATTATATGTGAATAGAGAGTGATATGCCCGAGATTAATGGAATCCTATCTTCTCCAAAGCTTTAGTGAATTTCTGATACCAATTTCTTGATGCTCGTTTCAAGTCATACAGTGATTTCTTGAGTTTGCAAACTCTAAGATCACCTTTCTTTGCAAAGCCTTGAGGCACTTTCATATAGATTTCTTCTGTTAAATCTCCATGGAGGAAGGCATTGTTAACATCAAGCTGATGCACAATCCATCCTCTAGCAGCTGCTATGGTGAGAAGTATTCTAATGGTTACCAATTTTACTACTGGAGCAAAAGTTTCATGGAAGTCCTCTCCTTCTATTTGAGTGAAGCCTCGAGCAACTAGCCTGGCCTTGTATTTTTCAACTTGGCCATTTGGTTGATACTTAATTTTGTAAATCCATTTAGAATCTACTGCATTTTTGCCCTGTGGAAGGTCTGTCAAGGTCCAGGTTTCATTGCTCTCTAAAGCTTCAATTTTCTTCTTCATAGCTTCTCTCCAATGTTTATACTTTGTAGCCTGTGAATAAGATCTAGGCTCATCTTGTGAAGAGATGGCAGCAAGGTAAGCATTGTGAGCATTTGAAAACTTATTGTAAGACACATAGTTTGATAAAGGGTAAGGTATAAGATTTTCAGTAGTAGGAACAGCTATAGAAGGTGGCAAACTTACTTCATAGTCCTTTAAGTGACTTGGCAGTTGCCTAACTCTCACTCCTACATTCCTTTGTTCTATGTGATTTCTACTTTCTGTATTTCCTGTATCAGTATCACCTTGTATATCTTCATGTTCTGGACTATAATCATCTAAGTTGTCTATTTACTTAGGAGAAGAGCTTTGTTGCATTTCTTGTGAAAAATCTTCCCACTATACAGGTTGAGGTTGCTGAGATTTCTTAGTTTCAACCTTCTTGTA
This sequence comes from Ormosia semicastrata, assembly GCA_029884595.1. Lineage (NCBI taxonomy): Eukaryota > Viridiplantae > Streptophyta > Magnoliopsida > Fabales > Fabaceae > Ormosia > Ormosia semicastrata. The sequence goes on along the minus strand of JAQQTO010000046.1, from coordinate 10,124,983 downwards.
TGGAAATTCTTCTTCAACAAATGTAACATCTCTTGACACATATGTTTCTTTAGCGATAATGTCATAGAGTTTGTATCCTTTTTGTCCTAAGGGGTAGCCTATAAAGATACAAGGACTCCCCCTTTCATCCAATTTCCCTTCTCTTCTATGCTTTAAGGCATATACTAGACAACCAAAGACTCTTAAATGTGTATAGTCAGGTTTCTTATTGTATAAAACTTCAAAAGGAGTCTTACCATCTATTACCTTTGAAGGTAGTCGATTAATGATGTGTACAGCAGAAAGCACACATTCACCCCAAAATTTGATGGGCAGGCCAGCATGGAATCTCATAGCCCTAACAGTTTCCAGGATATGCCTATGTCTCCTCTCCACAACACCATTCTGTTATGGTGTGTAGGTACAGCTTAGTTCCATCATAATCCCTTTATCTGCATAAAAATCTTGCATATGTCGAGAAGTAACCATTGTCAGATCTTACCCTTTTAATCCTCTTTTCAAATTGAGTTTCTATCATTGAAATAAACATAGGCAAAAGAAACTCAACTTCGGATTTATATTTGATTAGATACACCCAGATCCCTCTACTGAAATCATCAACAATGGATAAAAAATAATGTGCTCAAGTTAAAGAAGCTGTTTTATAGGGACCCCATATATCACAATGTATAAGATCAAAACATGAATTGGATTTTATTGAACTCAAAGGAAAAGGCAATCTAGTTTGTTTTGCCCTCATACAAGAATCACAGTATCTCATATTTGTATTTTTAACTAAGTCTAATCCTATATGCCTGATTTTAGTTTCTGAGGCATGTCCAAGCCGAGCATGCCACAAGTGACTGTCACATTTGCCTACTTTCATTGTGGTTGTGTTATGCTGAATTGGTTCTAGCAAGTATAAGTCATCTTGATGCCTACCCTTCCCAATCAGGATCTTCGAATGTAAGTCCTGTATCACACAAGAGTTAGCAGTGAAAGTTATTGTGCAATTGTGCTTTCTTGTTAGTTTACTAACAGAGACTAGGTTACATTTAAAATCAGGAATATGCAGGACATTTTCAAGTTTTAAACCATTTGACAGGCTTGATGTTCCAAAGCCTTTTACTGGTACATGTGTACCATTAGGAATATGCACTGAATGCTGATGAGATGGATTGATCTCTTGTAGCATTCTTGCATCACAAGTAATATGCTCTGTTGCACCAGAGTCTATTACCCAAGGTTTCTTGAAACTAAGGTTACCTGCCATATTAACAATAGCTTTGCTATGTTGTGCTTCTGCTCCAGGTTCATGATCCATCTTTAATTGCTGTATTAACCTTTCATATTGCTGCATGGTTAGACCTGGTATAGGGCTATCTCCAGTAGTTACTTGAGCTGCCTTGAACCCTGGTTTCTTGTTGTTCCAAGATTCTGATCTTTCTTTCTTTGGTTTCCTCTAACCTTGTGGGTAACCAACAATTTCCCAGCACTCTTCTTGTGTGTGTCCTATCTTTTGGCAGTGATCACACTTAGGCCTTACCTTCTTGCTACCTTTTCTGTCTTTTGCAAAATATCTGGTGCCTTGGGCTTGGAAAGTTGTTGTCTCAATGGCTGGTTTATGCATGGCTGAGATGATCCTTTGCTGCTCATCTTCTGCCACCAAGTGATACGCATGACCAAGGGAGAAGGTTGGTGCCATGCTGAGAATTTGTGACTTGACTGTGTTGAACACATCATCAAGTCCCATCAAGAAATCATAAAGTTGTTCTCTTTCTTGCATCTTGGTGAGGTTCTTTTGGACTTCACACTTGCATCCCCCACATGTACACTTGGGCCATGGTGAAATTGAATGAATTTCATCCCACAGTCCCTTTAATTTTGTGTAGTATGCAGGGACTGATAGCTTTTCTTGCTTGAGCATGGCTATGGCACGCCTAAGTTCATAAACCCGTGGGGCACTGCCCTTTGTAAATCTTTCTGCAAGATCTGCCAATATTTCTTGTGCAGTGTTGGCATACCTTACACTGGATCGAGTTTCTTTATCCATGCCACTTTTGAGCCACCCTTTTACCATGGCATTACACCTCATCCAATGAGCAAGATAAGGTGAATCAGCCTTTGGCATAGGAATCGAGCCATCTACAAAATCAATTTTATTCTTTGCGTACAATGCATTGCTCATGTCATTGACCCACTCTGCATAATTTCCATCATGGAGGAGTTCACTGACAAACACTTGTCCAGGATGATCCGAAGCATGAAGATAATATGGGGACATAGCATTAATGTGGTTTTCATTGCCTGTGATCTTCTCTTCATCGATCTTTTTCTTGGTTGGAGAAGATGTTGGCTCTTCGTTATCTTTAACCTTAGAATCTTTCGTCATGATGGATCAAGAGATTAGATGCAAAAACTTCTAGGACCTTCAACACTTTGATACCATGTGAAAATCATAACAAGGAATTATCTGAATACGCATATCAATAGTTTTCATTCAATTGAATCTGATCGTACATAATAGCTAATAGCTAGCTATTTATACAAGTTACTACTCTCAGTTTGTTATAACAAACTGACCTAAAAACTAACTAAAATAACAGAACTTAGTTTCTTCAAGTAAGGTGTAGTCAAAATCTATTTTAACTTATTGATTGATATATGAAGTCTATAATTTTCTTTTTCCATTTTCAAAAGTGCGAATTTAGGCAGTAGAGAAGTTATTTGGGGTTATTTCTTAACCTTTGAGAAGTATCTTTAAAAAAAATAATTTTGACTTATTTTGTTTATAACACTCACATATTGCCCGAACAATCACGGAGAATTATGGAATCATTGGTGGAGCATTTTTGGGACTAAGGGGTAGCTGTCCCTCCAAAATTTTGGTTTTCAAGCTCAGGAATCCGGATAGTAGTAACTAAGCAATGGTAAAAGAAGTTAGAAAAACAGCAAATGCAGCTGTGCCTAATTCATGGAGTCCATGGTTATATAGTCGGAAATCAAGATCCGACCCCCCCCCCCCCCAAAAAAAAAAAAAAAAAACAGTTTTGAGTGAAGCTTCCTACAATGTGAAATCCATTTTAGAAATTAAAGAGGATTAGGTTAAGAAAATTATTAATTCACTTGTTAAGAAAATTAAAATAATTTTTTTAAATAAAAAAAATTATTGAATTCATTAAAAACTAAAAAAAAAAAATTATTTAAAACTTTTTATTTTCACTTCTTTGTCAAAACAAAATCTTTTCCAAAAAGTAGCATGATAAAGACTTCAGTTTTATTACCAAGCAGTTGTAATTGGGATAATTGAAATAAAAGGAAAAAATTATGTTTAGGGGTGCAATAAATATGTTTTCTTAACCTAATAATTAAAATTAGTTTAATTATTAAATCCCTGAGTAAAATAAATTTGATTTGCCTTCGTTATTGGTTCTCCCGTCTTGTTTCTTTCATACCTTGCAACAAGCACAGCGGGTTACCGAAAAAAAAAATGAAACTTTTGCTGTAGGTAGAATATATTTGAAAATATTTAATTCTCTCCCTTTCTTTTGTCGTAATCCCAGGGGAAAAAACACGGGCAAACTGATATACAACAGAATTTTTTTTTGATGGATGATATACAACGGAATTAAAATAAAGAAATATTAAGATTTATATTCTATATCTTCCTTGGGTCCGGCCCTCCAATGTAACAAATATATATTTTAGTTATTAATTTTTTTTAAGTTATCAACATTTAATAAGAAAGAAAAAAAACAGCAAAATGGACTAAAGACTTAAATATAAATACTAAGATTTTTTATTCTAAAATAATTATCTAATTAGAACATTAGGTTTTTTAAGAAAACATAATTTTTGCCTGCTTAAAGCATATTTAAATGTAGTATAAACTACGAAGACAAAAGTCATTTCTCTCTTGGTTTAAATCTTAATAATTTAACTGTTGGTATTGTTTGGCTTTGTGACATTATACTTTTTTGTTGGAGCAAATTAAATGTCCACATGATTAAGTTTGGTATAAATTAGCATTGCTTTTCAAAATGTGTGCAAAAGTTACTCCCAAAAGCCATTATACTATATATGGGCCTATACATATTAAACATCCTTATTCTTTAAAATTTAATTTCTTAGAATTTGTTACTTTTATGAAATAATACAATAAGATTATTTTGTGATTTTTCCTAAATACTACCTACCTATTTAAAAAAAATTAAAAAATTCACAGTGAAATATCAACTGTTAAAGCTTCTTTCTCTTTAGAGACGATATAACTTTGGGCTTGCATCTGACATTTGACGTTAAAATGAATTTCCAATATGAATCTGTGTCACAAACTTATATAGCAGAAAACAATCTTTAAAGCAACATTACCTGAAAGTTAATGTACAACTTTGATGAGTGGGATTGCTCCATATTTTCATATTGAAAGTAGATCGTTCTGGCCATTTAAAGGTTAATAATAATGAAAGGAAAATGATAACCTTACTTTATAATTCATAATCAATGAGATTCACATAAATTACAACGAACGACCCTTTCAATTGATGCACTTAATTTCTTTGAAGTATATATATAGATATATACAATCACGTGCACATAATAAGCAGCACGTAATGGTAATAATAATCGATCTCTACCCTTAACCGGCTATCTTTAATTATACGACAGATTGCTAACTATATAACTAATGTAGATTATATATCATCGCAAAACCAAAAGCCTCCGAACAAAAATAACGGTTTGCCGGAAAATGAAATTGTATTTAGCCTCCGTATCTAGCAAGCTGCGGGTGATTGGGTGAATGGATAGTTATTTTTATAGAAGTGATGATGGGTGTTTGGGCCAATAAGCAACGCTGTCGTGTTAGAGGAGCCATTGCTGCTCCCGCCACCGCTGCTGCCACCGCAAATTCTCTCACAAGAAGGGCATATGGTAAGGTTGGCCACTGGAAGCTTCATATAAAAGGATCCCGGCGTTGTTTTCATTGATTTAAGCTCTTGCAGCTCCTTTTGCAGCATCTTGTTCTCCTCTGTTAGATTTTCACAGCACTTCTTCAGTAACTCACAGTCCACTTCGTTTTGTTTCAGTTTTGTCCTGCATATACATGTAAACGTAATAATAATTACATTAAAATAAGAACAATTAATATACAGTCAATGAACATGGAGCATCTTGCATAGATTTATGTGAATATAGTTGTAGTCCAAATAATAATATCAGAGAATTGAAATAACCTGGCTCTCCTGTTCTGAAACCACACCTCCACTTGTCTTGCCCGCAGATTCAGCTTCCTTGCCAATTCTTGCTTTTGCTTCTGAAGAAAATGACAAATTAAGGAAATGAAAAGGCGTTAAAAAAAACCTTCCAAATGAAAACTGAAGAATCGTTTTGAAAACATCAAGATCGAAATGAATGACTCAAAATCATATTATCTACTACTAATAATTGATTGCTTAATAAGGACTTAAGATACCGGATTGAGAGTAGAATGCTCTTTGAAGCTATCCTCTAAGACTGCGGATTGTTCTTTGGTGAGTCTAAGTTTCTTCCTGGGGTTACCATTTTCATCAACATCAACAACCCTTGATGGAATCTTCTCCACCTCTAGCTCAAATTCTTCACCTGTGAATTGATCTCTCTCCCTCTTGATGATGCTAGAAGAGTTTGAAAATGAAGACACTGCGCTTGGAGAAGAGACCTGTGGATTGAAATACTCATCCGATTCAGTCTTTGTCGCTAGTTGATTATTTGCCTCATCATCAGGTCGTCCTAACGTAAGAGATGGGTATGCCTTATTATTACATTTTGATGGATCCTCCTCCCTTTTCTTTTGGCTTTGTCTCTGCTTGTGTTCATCGGTCTTCATGCAATTCTCTGACGACTGATCGTGGAGGCCAAGACCAAGGCCAAGTCGAAGCTCTGGGTTAGAGATATCATCAAAACCCATGATATTCTGAGACGGAAGCCCTGGTGAATAACGTTGAGTTGAAGGAATTTGTAGCTTTGCAATCTTCCGAATATTAATGAACAAAGAGTATGAGAGGTAGGAGATGAAAGAATGGATCAGAGAGTTGTAGGAGGGTGTGAAGAGAATTTATGATTGAGCAGAGGGCTCGTGGGGACTCATTTATCTATTTATTAAGTAAGAAATGAAAGAATTAAGGCATTAAAGAACCGAATATGAATATGGTTATATGCTGTGGAACAACAATGTTATTTGTATATTACTTTTAATTTTATTATATAATTTATATATTTTTAAATAATAAAATAAAAAAATATATTATAACATTCTCTATTTTTTTAAAAATAAAATAATGTAAAGAGCAGTATATCGAAAATAATGTGAAAAACATTTCTCATTATGAAATAAAAAATAATTATTTCATCATTTTTATATTATTTTTTATATTAATTAATGAGATATAAATTTATAATTAATTACATATATTAATTAATTAATAAAAATTATATATATTAATTAATTAATAAAATATTTATTAATTAACTTATATATATAATTAATTATAAATTTATATTTTATTAACTAATATAAAAGCGATAAAAAAATGATGCATAAAAATTGAAGTTGTTATGAAATTCCCATCTCTCTTTTTAGCTAAATAGGTTGACCATGTGAAAGTTAATGTCTCTCACTTTTTTCAAACAGGACAAATTCTGCAAAAATTATGCAGTTGAAGTATATGGTATATAGTGAATAGGATGAATATTATCTGTCCTTATTTTTTGTTTTTTATTTTTTATTTAAATTTTGTTAAATATAAAATAAATTAAAATAAAAAATAAAAAATTTAATTAAATTTAAATTATTTAACAAAATTTAATTAGAATGATAAAAAAAATAAAAAATAAAGACAAATGATTCTCGTTCATATTATACGTGGGATCACGTGGATGGTGGGTAGCACAATAGAGAGCCCATAACCGAGAGAATATTTCAGGCCTTTCAAATTCAAAGAAAAAAAATTTGATTTTCCACTTTCCTCCTGAGATTTACTTATCAGCTTTATTCCGCTGTAAGGAATAAGAAATTTATGTTGTTTATCATTTTTTGTTTTGGTGATAATGTTATTTACCATTATGAAACAACATATACATTTTTTTTCATTTTTAAATTTTGGTACGACAAAACAAACTTTAAACTTGATAATTGGTGCAAAATAACTACATTTCGTGCTATTAGTTTATATCATCCAATAACTTAAAACATAATATAACTCTGCGCTTAACATAATTAAAATTAATTATAATATTTTACCTGGATTGTGATGCAGTACGTACAAGGTGTGTACGATGGTGGTTATTAAATGATAGGTTACAGGCTATATGCTTTCTTCGGGTTCTGAATAACCCATCCCGCTTAAGGTGGGTTAAGCGGGTTAAGCGGGTTATGCCATTACCGTATAAAAATAAAATGAGAAAAAATAGATGAGTTGATGGGTAAACTGAACCAAATTTAAAAATAAAAAAAATAAAAATAAAAAATCAATAAATACTATAAAAAATAATAAATAATAATGATAAAAAATTTCAAATCACATATCTAAAATATAATTTTTAAAATAATCTAATTAAATATTCAAATATAAATTATATAATATCAAAGAATTTTTCATTTATAAGTATTCTTATATTTTTTTAAAAAAAAACTAACTGCAGTAAATGCATTTCATACTGCTTAACCGGATTATGCGATAGGCGGCTGAAAAAAATATGAGTTAATCTTTGAATCCAACCCCAAAAAATAACAGGGCCATGAGTTGAACCTGCTACGGCTAGTATGCTATATGCTTTCTTCGTTATGAAATTGTAGTGCGACTGAAAATGGAATATTTTGAAAGGAAAAGAAAATAAGAGAAAAGTATACCAATATATAATAAAAATACAGTAAAATATAAATGTGACAAGACAACGTCCTTAAGGATAGGGTGTTGACCAATAGGGCCCGTGCTCCAATTGGCTGACCACCAAAACTTTTCTAATGATTGACTTAAATTTTTTTTTTCTAAAACTATTACAAAAATGAAACACATTATCTCATTTTGTTTAGAAAAATGATTATCATAATTTTTTTAGAGATGTATGTATTATTAATATTTTTTAAAAGTGTTAAATTTAATCATAAAAAATAATAATAAAATAAATATAATAAATAATATTAAAAAAAATTAATATATATATATATATATTATTAATAATAATAATATCAAAATTATTTTGCTTAACGCATAAGATGTGAAATCTTGTATGTCCACACGACTGATGGGAGTATACAAATTGCGAACATTCGAATGTACATAAAAAAAAATTTCATATGTATGATGTCATTACCTAAATTTTAAATAATACTATTTACATATATTTATAAGTATTTTAATTTATATTTGTATAATTTTATTATTTAATTATAATTGACCATGTTAAAATTTATACACATATATATTATAATTGTATCACTTTATAATAATGTAAAGTGATGTGTAAAAAATTTAATGTGCTATGAACATTTTTTCCTAAGTCTTTTGTTCTCTATCAAACATAGGTTATAGGTTATATGTTTTCTTTTATTATGAAATTGTAGTACTACTGAAAATGAAATATTTTAAAAAGAAAAGAAAATAAGAGGAAAGTATGCCAATATATGATAAAAATACAATAAAATATAAATGTGACAAGACAACGTCCTTAAGGATAGGGTGTCGACCAATAGGGCGCGTACTCCAATTGGCTGACCACCAAAGCTTTTCCAATGATTGACTTAAATTTATATTTTTTAAAATAACTATTACAAAAATGAAACACATCATCTCATTTTGCTTAATGCATAAGATGTAGAATCTTGTACGTCCACACAACGAATGGGAGTATACAATTTGCGAACATTCGAATTAATATAAAAGAAAATTTTCATATGTATGACACCATTTCCTAAATTTTGAGTAATAATATTTATATATATTTATACCCATATATCAATTTATATTTATGTAATTTTATTATTTAACTATAATTGATCATATTAAATAATATCAAAATCATATTAATTATATTTAATTATATTTAAGAAATTCAGTCGTATATAAATCAGTGTAATCCCTTGTACAGTATTATTCAGAGAATACGAAAAAATTCTCCAGTATTTCTCCATATATATATCTCTTAGTTTCTCATACAATTGTTAATTTAATTGAATATAATTATTTTTAAAAACAATATATATCATATATGATTAATCGAATTTGACTCGAGCAAAAATATCATATATATAATTAATTGAATATATATCATATATAATTAATTATATATCATATATATAATCATATATTATGTATATCAATATAATTTTTTTAAATGGCTGGTGTTTGAGTTTGTCTTGAATATAACGGATTCTTATGTCTTATTCTAATTCTAATGTGACATTGTGGATCGAAATCTCAGTTCGATTCTCATTGAGTGTAAATAAGTTGAATTACTTGAATTTGATCCATTAAATGTGTAATTAAGCTTGTCTATTTAACTAATTAAATAAATTTAAATTTGAATTTAGTCTCAATTATATAAATGAGTTAAACTCAAATTTTAAATATTTAATATTAAAAACTTACGAATAATTCGTGTATATATATAGTAACAAAAAAGTTAATTTTATATAAAAAAAGCTATAGATAATAATAATTTATACATTGTTTAAATTTAGTAAAATATAATTCTATCTAGAGAATTGTAATTTTATTTATTATTACCTACTATTTATCTAACTCAAATTTTTAAAAGGTCTTTTAATCTCTTCTTATTTTTATATAATTTTTTAGTATAAAGATGCCAATTAAATAATAAATTAATAAACGGACAAAAAATATTTTAAGAAGAGATTTAATAAAGAGAAAAAAATAATCAAGTTAAACAAATATAGTTCAAACTTCATATTTTTAAACAAATCAATATCAAATTTTGAATTTGATTTTTTTAAATAAATGAGTTAAGCTTGAGTCATATCTTTTTACACAAATTAAACTTGAGTTTCAAATACTTGACTTAGCATGGCTTGACTCAACTTATTTACACTCCTAACTGTCACTCTTAATCAAAAGAAATAACAATTGTAGAATCTTGAATTGCACAAACACAAAATAAAATAGAAAAAAAAAAAGGAGTGATGTTACAAAAGCAACTATTTACATACATAAAAACTCGCATTTTCTTTTTGTGCATCATTTGAGTTACTTATAAATTTGTGTATGTAAAATTCATTTTTTAATATAAAGTAATATACAACTCAACGATTTTATACATTGATTGTTCTTTTCAAAAATTTTAATAGTTATTGACATAGCATTTAACTATGTATAAAAATAATTGAGAAGATAGGATAGCGCATCAAGAAAGACAAACGAGTTGGTGATTTGATCGAGTTGAAAGACAGCCCCGCACCCATCAAGGAAGCAAGTAAGAATGACAAGTGAAAAATGAAAGCAACATCCACTGAGAAACATGTTTCTGAAGCTTTCAGATCACATCTTTATCCTTTGTTTTCGCACTCCTAATTTCTTTGCATCAAACAGTCAGAACCATCATCATGAATTCTGGTTTTTTTTGTTTTGGGGGGGGGGGGTGTTTCTACTTCAGTGCTTATTTAACTACTTTGCTGTATCTTGGGAAACAAATACCAAATTCTTTAATTTAAATGTATTTCTTACCATATTCATTGGTTTATATGCATTTCCAAACAAGGGCAAGTTGCTTGTGAGTGAGATTAAAGTCAACTTTGGATAAGTGATTTGTTTTCCTTTCTCTAGGATTAGAAAGAGTCACCCAGTAAATAGAATTTTGAGATCCAGGAACTCCACATCCAATAATTAACCATTTGGTAAGAATCTCAATGTCACAAACTGAAAAAACTATAATAAAGAAGAGTGAAGGGGATATTAAGAATATTGTGTTTCGTAGTAGCGGTGTAAATGATAATTCGAAGTATAAAAATCAACAAGATTAATTAAGCCATCAAACCTGTTCGGGTTTTGTGATCCTGTCCTCCACTTCTAGCGAACACAAATTAAATATAATACATAAATATAAGGGAATCATTTATAATTAGTATATAAATATACGGACATGAGTTTCCAGTTTAATTCCACTTAAAGTTTTCATAATCTTTTTGATATAATTTTTTTATAGCAGAAAGGTCAATCTTAGTAACAATGGAGTTTGAAGGAATATAGTGATAAAATAATGAAAAGTAATGTATAGTTGAAATAAAATCATATGGGTAAAAATATATATATATATATACTTGGTAGGACATGATTGATATGAATCACCGACGAATCAATTAGTTCAATGCATCATGATTGAGAAATAGAAATTGACATGACGAGTAACCATCAACAATATGAACTTTTGCCCCCTTTAATTGTTCTGCGCGAGATTAAAATTTTATAAATAGGTTTGATTAGACACGAGGACATGGATAATCAGATCTGGTATTCGTTTAATTTTTATATACTTAATTTTTTTTAATTTATTCATAAATTTATTTTATATTTTATAAAAAATTATAATTACATATAAATTAATCTGATATCTCTGTTATATTAATATATAATATAAATATAATATACATATAAAAATATAAAAGTACCTAATTAAGTGAACTAAGAATTTTCTATCACAAAATATATAATTGTATATACTCTTTAATCGGACAAGCCTCTTGCCCGATTTGATAGACATTGACTTAAACACAGTGGACAAAATCAATAGCATTGTTTAAACCAAAGTATGATTGGGAATAATTCGGATTAGACCAGACAACAGTCTCTTGCTCGAAATGGAGTACTAGATTAGACAACAAAAAGAACTATAGAGAAAATAAAGAAAGAAGAATAGCTTAAAATTGAAGGATGTTCTATGCTTGGCATTGATGCTGGTTCTCCAATTAATTTTGGTCTTCTCATCATCTTGTTCCTAGCACCTAGCTAGCAAGTTGGAGAAGAAAGTAAAGGGCGTGTACACATTGATTCCTTTCATTTAGTTTGCTTCACAGATGTCAATGAACGAACGGTGCTGCACGTTGACAGTGGGCAAGGGATAGAGTATGTGGACCAACCAATAATTTGGCATGATTGGGTATTTGATTCTAAAGGAGGATTATGATGATGAATTGATGATGGTTATGGAGCGTAGAAGTTGGCAATGATGGGGGGGGGGGGTGTTGGAGATAAGGTTTCAGATATGTTCCGGGCTTTGGGGCCAGTCGACCAGTGGGAAATTCGGTTTGTGCTCGTTGTTTGGCTTTTCCACATCCTCTCTTTTACTTTTCTTCCTTACCAACCGTCCATGTCAACAAAGCCACCAATTTTGTCTGCATTTAGAATACAGGCTTGGTTTTGATTGTAATCTACGTAATCATTTTAATACCCTTTGTGCATTATTGTCATTAATCAACTAGCATCTAGTTCTTTCTCTTTGGATTCATTGCCTCATTCATTGAGTAAAACAGGGATATGGCAATGCCACTAGGCACTAGCAAGTAGCAACCAACGTATCATGACCCAAATTTCCTTTAGGGACATGATTTATACAGAGAAAATAACGAGTCATATATTAGCCATATGAAATAAAAAAGAGTACATTGAAAAGGTTTGGCTTTCAGCAAAGATTATGTTTAAAGTCATTAATCATTGGCATATGATACTAGTCACAATTCACAGTCTAGGATCCTAAGATATAAAATTTGCACGAAATTATATGCAGAATATAAAAAATAGAGAAGTGTCCCCCCCCCCCCCGGGCGCTATATGGGTCTATGGTTGCGGGCATAAATATATATGTGTGGTCCTTAATTAGTTGAAAGTTCGGGTTCAGGTTTCCCACCTGCTTCGGGTATCTCTATGAAAATATCCCAAATTTGAGGTTCGATTCGACCATCTGTGAATAGTGCTCCATACTGTTAGAAGATGATGGGATGAATGGAATAAGCTAATTGGAATAATTTGGAAATGAGACAAGAAAGGTCTAGTCAGAGAAACATAATCGTCTTCGATATCCACGAGACAGTTCACCAGCTGGGCACCGTCTTTACCAAAAGCAAACCCCACCTGGTTGTCTTTGGTCTACTTCTTACTATTTATGACCAGACTGAGCGCTCGCATTTCACATACACAGAGGGCCATCATGCTTCGTTTAAAATTAAAAAAAAAAATCATAAACGGACATTTTGGACAGAATTTTAAATTCATAATTTAATAATAAAATAGCGTGCAACATAATAATATTTATGTCACATTATGCATTAATAATTTGTTTCAAAATTTTATATATAACATTTACATTCATTCTTATGTTAAATATGTAAAAAGAGTATGGGTAGATGAGGACGCTCGAACCAATCAACTTGACCTCATCCGACCCTGACCCTGACTAAATGCGACGCGGCTCCTTCGTCCCTTACCTCCATCCAGCATAATGTCATGAGGGCCACGTGTAATACACGAGGGATTATAATTGCAAACCGCAATGCTTGCCTTCATTAATCATTTGTTGTCGTTGGCCTCCAACTTTTACGGTTTTGCCTTTTTTTTTTAATCTGTTGCCTTATTTTCATGAATAATCATAATAATAATTTACATTAAGAATTGGTTTTATTAGAAGTAGAGACAAACAAACTTACAAATAAAATTATATAAAATAAATATAATACTGGCTTTTTAAAAGTGAAACTGCCACTAATTGTTTAATATGAATAATGATTTTTATATAAATTATTAGGAAAAAAAATTATGAAGCCTTTTTAAAAATATAACAAAGGCATTAGAATAAAAGTTTTTCTTTTCAATGCATTAGAATAAAACTTAATTGTGGGAATCATATTACTTTTTATTTATTTGGCAATTTTCGTATGAATACCGTAATTATGGTATACATGTGTATGCAGGTAGAGGCATTATTATTTTTTGAGTAGTAATAGTTGTATAGATTTTATTTTTACTAGATAAAAAAAATATTTTGATCATAACAATTATAATACGAAAAGGACAAAACATGTAAATATCACTAATATCTTCTTTTTTATTTTCAATAAAATGAATCATCTGGTGCGTATTGTTGCAGCGTCCATAGGTTTTTTTTTCCCCTTCTCTTTTCTGGTGAATGAGTCCATAGTTGTTTAAAAGCAGGCTTCCCACGTAAGGCCCAATTGTTTATCAAGTTGGACTTCAATTCAGGGTCCGGAAAGTAGCAACTCCATCATGACACTCGCAACCTTGTTTTTCGAACAGGAAGTGGAACTCATACTCACATCAAATGCTCCCATCGTCTCTGCAGTGACAGTGATTGTTGTGAGGCATTGGGTTTGGGTCAATTGTAATGGCAGTCATCTGTGAGGCGGAAAGATGGAGAATGGCATCGCCTAATGGCAGTCTTCTCGAAGAGATGGTGGCCTGTGGGTTCATGTTATTGTTTGACCATCTGTTTGTTTAATCAGTTATTAGTGTCAAGTGTCTAATATTTTTCTATCATCTTCATACAAAAGGAGTTGGGGCGGTCACCCATGCCATGGGTGAGCACAAGCGCTTTGAAATCTTAATTCCCTTTGGACTGGGAGAGAAAAGGTATGGCCCTTGACAGGCTGATCACATCAGATAGCTTCATACGGTAGAGGGAGGGGGGACATAGTATGCCATGGTCTCTCCTGACTTTGTCATTGTCTTCATGTACTCTTTCATGTATGTAGTTGATAACTTTCATAAAATGAATTAAATTTACACATAACTTCTTTAGTTATTTGAAATTTTTGTGCAAATGATATAATATTTATTATCAAACAATATTTACCTATACAAAATAAAAAGAAAAAATAAAAAGAAAGTAAAAAGAAAAGAAAAAGACATGAAAAACTTCATGTTATATATGTTTGGTTTGACTCCCCTCACACTAAATTTTTTACTCTACCTCTATTCACACCAATCGGCAATGGCGGTCCACCAATTGGAGGAAGGGTGAGAATACTTGCAAAGACATTAATTATAGCGCTTAAGTCAATCTCAAAATTAAAAAAAAAAAAGATTAAAGAAAGGGAAAGTAAACATACTTAAAATATCTTATAATGTGTGCTTATATAAGAAGTGAAACTCCTAAGAGAGTCTAAGATAATAGGTCGAGTCGATCCAAGAGATGAGAGACCTAATCCTAATCCAAGGCTCAATACAATCCAAGTTCTTTCCCAAAGAAACACAACTCAACATCATTGCGCCACCTAGTGCGGGTGGTATTAGTGTCTTGTATAGTTATGAAGTGCATGGTTCAAATGAACTTTTCCATTCTTCAAAACCTTAATATGTTTTCTACTTTTCTTCTATATGTTGGGATGCAAAGTGAAGCTAAAGAAATGATTTTAATTTCTATCATTATATAACTTGATCCTCCTTAGGAAAGAAATCGAGTATTGTCGAGGCCTTAATGCACAAATATTGAATTCTTTGCTGTAATATGATTAATTTATAATTCCTAGGCCACTAATTTTTATTGGGGAATATCCCTTCATTATGCGCTTGCTTAAATACTTACAATTAATGAAAACCATCACAAATAATCACGTACAATTTAAGGTGGTTCGGTACAAAATACTTATATTCATAAACGAAAAGAGTCTACTACAAAACAAGATTACAAAATGATATTTCTGAGTATTTTTAATCTTATATATCTTACAACTTCTTATCATTTATCTTTACATCTCTATTAAGTTTCTCAATTTTTACACCCCTTATCATAATTCTATTAATTTTTCAATACAAATATTTATAACCCATAAAAATTTACACTGCAATCAACCACTCCCACTTTATCCTTATCTTCATCCTTATTAAAATAAAGTATTTCTTAGTTTCTTATTTAAAACAAATATATCACATATATCTCCATTATCTTGGTATTAATTACAATTCAAAATCAAATCTACCAATAAAATAAAAACTATCAATTCTTATCAAAATAGGAATTTGTTTCAATAACAACATTGTTTGGCATGTTAGTTTTACTTTCTGAGGTCATTAGACAGTATATATTCCTATTTCCTGGTGTGATAATGTGATGGCGCAAAGTTGTTTCTGCTTTTGCTATTATCATATTTGAAGTGTTGATATTACTGGTTATACATCAGTGAATACGGTCATATCTGGTCCTATTTTTTGTACGCCAATAGTATACAAATAAATTGTCGTTAACTTAGATTGATTTTTAAAGAAAGTAGGTTATAAAGTTGCTGCCTGCTGGTATTTGCTAAAGCAATGCTTGAATTTTGATTGCTGATATTGCCTTGGTGCAGGGTAAGCTTGAGGTGGTGGTATTTGGTTTTTCCAAGATATGTATGTCCGGTCGTGGTTGTTGCTTGTCTGAATTTACTTTGAAATGCAAGTTGTAACTTGTAACTGTAAAGTTCCAAAGTCTGTAGTTAGATTTCTTTCATTTATAAGAATCAACAATTTTATTTTTGGAAAATGGGGATTAAATTGTTTTTAATACTAATGATATTATATTTGTAAATGAATTTTCTTTTACAATTACAGATGTAGACATGGTTCTTGTAGTTTACAGAATTGGCTGCCGTATTCAAGTTAAATGGAAAACAGTGGCATGAATTATATCTTTCATAAGAACCATAAGTTTGTCCTTATGCCTTGCGATGGCGTTGAATCACTTATACTTAGCTTTTCTATGATCTCTGAGCCGTTCATGTCTGTATCGCTTCTTCTGCAAGTTGATGACAGTTATGTCAAGTAATAGTGAGTGAAAAGCGCTACTTAATTGAGAGGCATCTTTGTCCAGACCCAAACTACAATCTTGTTTTGGGTGGGGTGTTTTATAACAGAGTACTGAGAAGTTCCCCAAAGAAGTAAGAAAAGCTAGCTCCATGAAAAGATATAGAGTTTATGCTATTTGGGAAGTTTAATCATGAAGGAAAAAATCTTGAGCTATTTTGTTCTATTGATGTATCAAAGGGCGCATGATTGATTTGGAACAACTTGAGGTACGAAAGAAGAAGCTGGAAGTGCCTTGAGTCGTTATTATCTTTGTAAAGAAGAGGGCCGGCAAATCATTTTCACCTTCAAGACAACTGCCACGTGCTAAGCCATCCATCATGCTTGGGTGTTGCCGTGTTGGTGCGTCGGCTTTGTTGTCACTGTGCTCCGTTCGTAGACCTTGACCACGGAGGTAGTGTAGCCCTTCCAATTGTGAGAAATTATTAGGTAAAGTACTATCTATGTACTCAAATAGTCAAATTAATTGTTAATATGTGTAAAGTTAACGTGGGTTATGTTAAAAATGAATTTCGCTTCTCTGAACCATGTCTTGGTGTCAATCTCAGGCGGATGTAACCACTATTATCGAAAATCAAACATTCCTTTAGAAGTGAAGAAAGCAAGTCATGCTAGGGAAAGATCGTAGTAATGAAAAAAAAAAAATAGTGATATTTACATATCTTGGATTGCTCGAATATGGACGATACGAATTCTTTTTTTCTCCAAAGCCTTTCACAGGAACTCTATCGGTATACTATCGTAAGCTTTTTTCAGATCAATAAAAATCATGTGTAGGTCTTTTTGCTTCCTCCGACACCTCTCCATTAATTTTCGTAAAAGATAGATTGCTTCCATGGTTGACCTTCTAGGCATAAAACCAAATTGATTTTCTGAAATATGAGTTTCTTGTCTTAATCTTTGTTCAATTACTCTTTTCCGTAACTTCATGGTATGACTCATGAGTTTAATTCCTCTGTAATTTACACAGTTTTATATATCTCCTTTATTCTTATAAATAGAGATTAAAGTATTTCTCCTCCATTTGTTTGTATATTATAATTGATCATAACAATTATAATATGAAAAGGACAAAACATGTAAATATCACTATTTTTTTTTTTCATTACTACGATCATTTCCCCTTCTCTTTTCTGGTGAATGAGTCCATAGTTGTTTAAAAGCAGGCTTCCCACGTAAGACCCAATTGTTTATCAAGTTGGACTTCAATTCAGGGTCTGGAAAGTAGCAACTCCATCATGACACTCGCAGCCTTGTTTTTCGAACAGGAAGTGGAACTCATACTCACATCAAATGCTCCCATCGTCTATGCAGTGACAGTGATTGTTGTGAGGCATTGGGTTTGGGTCAATTGTAATGGCAGTCATCTGTGAGGCGGAAAGATGGAGAATGGCATCGCCTAATGTCAGTCTTCTCGGACAGATGGTGGCCTGTGAGTTCATGTTATTGTTTGACCATTTGTTTGTCTAATGAGTTATTAGTGTCTAGTGTCTACTATTTTTCATTCATCTTCATACAGAAGGAGTTGGGACGGTCACCCATGCCATGGGTGAGCACAAGCGCTCCGAAATCTTAATTCCCTTTGGACTGGGAGAGAAAATGTATGGCCCTTGACAGGCTTATCACGTCAGATAGCTTCACAGAGGTAGAGGGAGGGGGGACATGGTATGCCAGGGTCTGCCCGGACTTTGTCATTGTTTTCATGTATTCTTTCGTGTGTTTGGTTGATGACTTCCATAAAATGAATTAAATTTACACAAAACCTTTTAGTTATTTGAAATTTTTGTGCAAATGATATAATATTTACTATTAAACAATATTTACCTATACAAAATAAAAAGAAAGTAAAAAGAAAAGAAAAAGACATAATGTGTGTTTATACAAGTAGTGAGGCCCTTAAGAGAGTCTAAGATAATTGGTCAAGTTAATCTAGGAGATAAGAGATCTAAGTTCTTTCCCAAAGAAATGCAACTCGCCATCACTGCGCCACCCTGTGTGAGTGGTATTAGTGTCTTCTATAGTTATGAAGTTCATGGCTCAATTGAACTTTTTCATTATTCAAAACCTTAATATGTTTTCTACTTTTCTTTTATATGTTGAGAATGCAGAGCGAAGCTAAAGAAATGGCTTTAATTTATATCATTATATAACTTGATCCTCCTCAGGAAAAGATCGAAATCGAGTATTGTCTGCTCAAATATTGAATTCTTCGCTTTAATATCATTAATTTATTATTCCTAGGTCACTAATTTTTATTGGGAAATACTTCATCCCTTCATTATGCGCTTACTTAAATGCTACTAATTAATGAAAAACATCATAAATAATTATGCACAATTTAAAGTAGTGATTCAGTGTAAAATGCTTACATTCACAGTTGAAAAGAGTGTACTATAAAACAAGATTACAAGATAATATTTATAAATATTTTTAATTTTATATATCCTACAACTTCTTATTATTTATCCTAATATCTCTACTAGGTCTCTCAATCTTTACATTTCTTCTCATAACTTTATCAATTCTCCAATACAAATATTTATAACTTATAAAAATTTATATTGCAATCAACCACTCCCCCACTTTATCCTTATCTTCATCCTTATTAAAATAAAGTATTTCCTATTTAAAAACAAATTAATATATTACATATATCTCCATTATCTTAGTATTAATTACAATTTAAAATCAAATCTACCAATAAAATAAAAAATTATCAATTCTTATCAAAATAGAAATTTGGTTCAATCCCAACATTGTTTTGCATGTTAGTTTTACTTTCTGAGATCATTAGACATTATATATTATTGTTTTTATTGGGTACAAAAGTTATGAAAATAGTAACACACAACTAAAATAAAGTTGAAAAAAATAAGAACTGACACACAATATTTAACTTGAAAAACTCTCTAATGGTGATGAAAGAAAAATCACGAGTAAGAATAGAAGGTTTTTACTATGTGAAAGAAAATTACAACTTCTCTCTAATTACAAGGAGAGAACAATAATACTCTATCTTAAAATAAGAGAATACACCCATCTCTATATAAAATAGGAAAGACTTTCAGAAAATACTATGTGATATTTCTCTGTGAAAATGAAATACTGAAACCATTGGATGTTAAGATAGTTAGAATTGGTTAGAGTTAGTTAGAATTAGTTTTAATGGTTAGCTAGTTTACTTGAATTAGTTGGCTATATAAGCCAAGACTACCCATTGTATTTTTTAACTTCTTCATTCTATCAATATACAAGTTTCTTCATTTTCTCTCATCTCCCTCTTCTCCCTCTACTCTGAAACCATGAAATTCAACATGGTATCAGAGACATTCCACCCACCTTGAATACTCTTCTGCTGCATTTTTCTTTTCTTTTTCCCTTTCTTAGCTTATTTTCTTTTCTTTTACATTTTCCCAAGAAAATCTACACATTCTTCTCCATCTTCTTCCTTTCCCCTCCAGATTCCAATTCATTCCCCTTTTCCATAATCTATATTCCCTTCCGTTTTCGTACC
This sequence comes from Ormosia semicastrata, assembly GCA_029884595.1. Lineage (NCBI taxonomy): Eukaryota > Viridiplantae > Streptophyta > Magnoliopsida > Fabales > Fabaceae > Ormosia > Ormosia semicastrata. The sequence goes on along the minus strand of JAQQTO010000046.1, from coordinate 10,104,652 downwards.
ATCCGCAACCAATTCATCAAATCGGGTCATCCATCCATCCATCCATGGTGGCGTCGCGACGGCTCTGGGAGATGCAATCCCAGCTTGGGAACAATATCTGCGTGGACTGCTCCCAGAAGAACCCACAGTGGGCCTCCATCTCCTACGGCGTCTTCCTGTGCCTCGAGTGCTCCGGCAAGCACCGCGACCTCGGCGCCCACATCTCCTTCTCCTCGTCTCCATCAACGGTGCCGCCACAGAGGTTGCCGTTTACCGTATCACCAGATCTCAGATCCGCTAAATGGTTCGTTTTTCTCAGCTTTGCACTCGATCTGTTCTTGTTTTTCGATCTGGTCTCGGTGATGTTCTTTATGGCCAGAAATAGCATTTTCTGGCATCTTTTGCTGCAGTGTTTTAGATTTGTTGGTTTGGTGCTTGCTCTGTGGTGAGTGGTGCCGCCATTTTGGTTACAATCTAAGGCGTGTATGCTGCGATTTTGGGCTTCATTTCTTGTTTTCTTCAAATCCGGTTTCTTCACAACTTTTCTCTCTCCCAAACCTTTTTCTTCCAGGTATATTTTTTTTCTTGGTTCGTTGTTCTTGCTGTTGTGTAATCGTGGACCATAACTTGGTCGAGGATTTAGTGCGTGTGTGATGTCTGGTGCGCTAATATTGCAAGGCTGAGTATAGCTGCATGTTCGGTGCGCTAATATTGCAAGGCTGAGTATAGTTGCATGCTCGAATGATGTTTGTGTTAAGTTCTCTTTGGAAAAAGCTTCAGATACAGGAAATTAAACAAGCAATTGATGCGTTTCTATAAGATGAAGTGATTAATTGTGAAGGACAGCAAGTACTGACATTGATATTGGTTCTTGGAAAAATGCTCTCTCTGGTTTCACGTGGTTCTTTGGTTAGTTTGATGAGTTGGAAGCACAGGCTGGGTTCTTTGATTTGATCAAGATGTATTTCCAATGTTTCTTTTTAAGTTCTGTGTACACCAACTGTTTGGTGATTGCTTCTTTAATATTTTTTTTTTTGTTGTAAGCTTCTGCCCATGGTGGTGGTTAAGCATTGATGGATGTTCTTGCTTCTGTTAAGTGGTTAAGCCTTGAGTTGTGGCTTCTACTTAATGGTTAAGCTTTTGTCCTTAATTTGTAGGCTTTGATGATTTTAGCTTCTGCCTTGTATGGTGGTTAAGCATTTGGAGCTTCTGCCTTGTATGGTGGTTAAACATTTGGAGCTTCTGCCTTTTATGGTGGTTAAGCATTTGTTGACCTACTTGCCTTACTGGTTCTTGGCATTATCATTGTATTTTTCTGGATATGCTTTTGATATGCATTTGTATTGATCATCCCAAGCTAGAAGTGTAATGTACACCTTCCAGCTTGCCGGGGGGCTGTTAAGATAGTTAGAATTGGTTAGAGTTAGTTAGAATTAGTTTTAATGGTTAGCTAGTTTACTTGAATTAGTTGGCTATATAAGCCAAGATTACCCATTGTATTTTTTAACTTCTTCATTCTATCAATATACAAGTTTCTTCATTTTCTCTCATCTCCCTCTTCTCCCTCTACTCTGAAACCATGAAATTCAACAGAGGTCTCTATGTATAGGCGAGAATGTCCCCCCTTAAGCTGCTTCGCCGAAAGCAAACGGAGAAAATGTGCATTTTGCTGCCCAACTATCTCCTACTTCATTTAGTTTTCTTTGACTTTCCTGTGCCACCGAAAGTGGCTTTACATTCAATAATCTCCCACTTAAAGTGGCTTTACATTCAACAATCTCCCACTTAAAGTCATTTTTGGTGAGTTTTCAAAACTTTTTTCATCTTATCAGTTTCATGCTGCTTACATTTTTGATAGGCCATAAGAGGATTTACATCATTTAAACTTGTCAAAGTTGATTGGTTTGGTCATAAAATCTGCTAGGTTCTCTTTGGTATAAATATTTTATATATTCACACTCCCTTCTTTTACTACTTCTCAAACAAAGTGATATTGAACTCTTTGTCTTAGAATGAAAGACTGAATTCCTTGTAATGTGCAAGACACTCTGACTGTCACAATACAAAGAAATCTTTCGTTGCTTGTGCCTGAGTTCCTCCATTAATCTTTTAATCAAAATTTCTTCCTTGCATGCTTGCGTAGCAGCCATATATTCAGCTTCTATAGTAGATAAAGCTACAACAGTTTATAACTTTGATAACCAACTCACAGCTCCTCCTGCAAGTGTAAACACATAGCCTATAGTAAATTTCTTTTTATTAAGATCACCTGCAAAATCAGAATCAACAGATCCCCTAACAATAAAATCTGATCCTCCAAAACATAAAACAACACCTGAGGTCCTTTTAATATATCTTAGGATTCTCTTAACAGTATTCTAATGCTCTTTACTAAGATTTGTTATAAATCAACTAACTGTTTCAATTGCTTATGTAATATCTGATCTCATATAAATCATTTTAAATGACAAATATTTTAAAACTAAGGGAGTAATATCTGGAACAATTTTATTAATTTACCTGCGCAATGCGCAAGTTACGTCTAATTAACTTCAATTTCTCAACCAAACAATTCCAAAATGAGTTGATAGTAAGGCTCTTGGATATAGACATATAGTACAACCAGTTTTATTAGCACAAAACTAATATTCCAATTACCAATTTAATGCGAACATTTGCAACTTTTTTTATAAAAAGAAAACCACCAACCTATGTAGCATGATATTTTAAAATAATAATTGTATCGAATATTTCAATAATTTTATATATTTTTTATCTATATATTTATTAATTATTTTTAAAATTTTTATCATATCAATACATTTATATTATATCATATTATTTATGTTCCATCTCTATATCTATATTTCTTTCATACAAATCAAGTTGTGAGAAAACAGAATTCATGTTATAAAATAATTAATAAAAAATAATTAATTTTTAACATATTTTATAATAATTTTTTAATTATTAAATAAAAAAATATTAAATATTTTTATATTTTTAAAATATTTATTATATTTAATTTTTTATTTAATATTTTTTATTAAATACTATGATAATTATTAAAAAATATTTTAAGAAGATATAATAAAGTTGGTAATCAATTTAAGGAACATGACCCTGACATTTGCACTAACGAGCTATAATTAGGGAAGTGGATTGACGTGGATGTTAGGTAATGGATGTTTACTGTCACTGCCAGCTTCCTTCCTGTTCTCTTAATATAAAATTTAGATATGCTTTTCCTTTATTTTCAGCGAAAAAAATTAAACAGATCATATGCTTTTCCATATCCAGTGTTCCAAAAAAACCATACAAAAGTAAATGGCTGCATAGTTACGTGCTAAAATTGCTATATTGCAAAGCTGGCGTTATCCTTTGTTTCTCCTGCTTTTCCCTGTCTCTCAATTATTATTTTACGTGTACTCGGATTGATATTATATTCCCCCACTAGTAGCAATCCCTGGCGTTATCCTTTGCTGTGCTTTGAACGACTGAGCTTTCCTCACGAGTAGGATCGAGCACCATGATGATTCAAAGAACTGTGTGCTTTCTAAGTTTAAGGAAATTACTTCTTCGAGCTGCTTCTCCTTCTTTCTCCAAGGTGATTAATGTTTTACTTTCTTATTCTTTTCATCCATAATCTGTTGTGCAGCTGTACTTTGTTAAATTCATTCAAAACGTTTTTTTTTTCTTAGATCGATAGTATGGCTACATCCCATAACTTTTTTCTGTTAGGAATCCCTATTCAGCTGTCCTGATAGCTGGGCTGATACTGATACCTTATCTTTGTTTCAGAATTCCTTGTATGCTTCATGAATCGTGATAATGGAGTACGTAACTTTCAATAGTGATAGATCGATTAAAAATATCACTTTGATCTTTTAAAAATATGCGACATCATATTGATTTATTATTTATTAATTAGTAATTGCAAATTATTTTTAAACAATAATCAATACTATTAATTTAATTTTTTTAAAGATTATTTTAATGTTATTTAAAAAATTAGTTTAATAATAATAAAAATATGACAATAAAGGATGAATTTGCCGCTACATCTCTAAAGAATTAATTTAATTTGTTTTCATAAATTGATAATTATTATAATATTACGTATATTTTTAAAAAGCAAAATATATATTTATTCTAATAATTATACAATTCTAATATTCTTACTATTAACAGTGTATACATCTCTTTTTATACTTTTCTTAATATCATTCATCATATTTATTTATTTTTTATTATTTTTTCTCACTTAATTATAATTATTCAAAAAAAAAAAAAAAATTGGTATTGAAAAAAATGATGTAAAAACATCATTTTTGATAGTTATATAATGGGTCAGTATGGGCACACATACACGAAATACGAGGTATATATAGATATAGATAAGGTAACTAATAACAATAATTCGTATTATACATTAAAATTATATTAATTATTAAATGAATAAATTATTAAATATTTTTTATGTTTTTAAGATATTAATTATATTGAATTTTTTATTTAATATTTTATAAAATATTTAAAAAATTAAGAAAATATTTTAAGAAAATATATTAAAACTCAATTAATAATGCTTTGTGAAGTAAAAATTAAAATAAATTATAATTAGATAATAAAATCAAAATGTATGTGTAAAAAATAAATGTGATTAATTATAATTAAATAATAAAAATTTTATATATATATATATATATATTTGTGAGACTATTAGATATTTTTATAAATTCAACTTATTTAAACCACTTATATGATTAATTCTCGTTTAAGTGTTGTATGTGAATATATATATAAATAACTGTATTCTAGTGAAAATTATTCCACACACTAAACCATAGTTGTAAGTGAACCAACATTGGCAATTCACCCAAAAAACTTGATGGTGTTTAATATATATCTTCTAAAAGAGAGTGTATGATATACCATTTAATTTAAATTATTAATTTAATTATAAAAAATATCAATAACTTAGATTAAGTATAGAAAACTTGATAAGTAGGTTTTTTTTATTTTATATTTTTTTAATACTATCATTATCACTGTCGTTGATCTGCAGGTCACTATACGTCGTTTGTCGACTCCATGTATACTCACGGCCGATAATCGTCCGTCACCACCGACCACCTTTATTTTTTTTTAAATTATATAACTGTATAAATATTATCAGTTAAAATTTATAAAAAAATTAACATACACAACTATGATTTTAAGAAAAATAATAATATTTTTTAAAAAATATTATCGTGTATAAATATTACTAACTGAACATTAATAATATTTTTTGATCAGTTAAAATCTAATAACATTATCAGTTAAAAAATATATAATTTTTTTAAAACCCCTTACCCAATTTTGTCTGCATTTAGAATACAGGTTTGGTTTTTATTGTAATCTACGTAATCATTTTAGTACCCATTGTGCATTATTGTCATTAATCAACTAGCATCTAGTTCTTTGTCTTTGGATTCATTGCCTCATTCATTGAGTAAAACAGGGATATGCCAATGCCACTAGGCACTAGCAAGTAGCAACCAACGTATCGTGACTCAAATTTCCTTTAGGGACATGATTTATACAGAGAAAATAACGAGTCATATATTAGCCATATGAAATAAAAAAGTGCATATTGAAAAGGTTTGGCTTTCAGCAAAGATTATGTTTAAAGTCATTAATCATTGGCATATGATACTTGGCACAATTCACAGTCTAGGATCCTAAGAAATAAAATTTGCACGAAATTATATGCAGAATATAAAAAATAGAGAAGTGTCCAACCCCCCCCCCCCCCCCGATATGGGTCTGTGGTTCGGGCATAAATATACCTGTGTGGTCCTTAATGTTGAAAGTTTGGGTTCAGGTTTCCCACCTGCTTCGGGTATCTCTATATGATAATATCCCAAAATTGAGTTTCGATTTGATCCTCTGTGAATGGTACTCCTATACTGGATGAGATGAATGGAATAAACTAATTGGAATAATTTGGAAATGAGACAAGAAAGGTCTAGTCAGAGAAACATAATCGTCTTCGATATCCACGAGACAGTTCAGCAGCTGGGCACCGTCTTTACCAAAAGCAAACCCCACCTGGTTGTCTTTGGTCTACTTCTTACTATTTATGACCAGACTGAGCGCTCGCATTTCACATACACAGAGGGCCATCATGCTTCGTTTAAAATTAAAAAAAAAATCATAAATGGACATTTTGGACAGAATTTTAAATACATAATTTAATAATAAAATAACGTGCTACATAATAATATTTATGTCACATTACGCATTAATAATTTGTTTCAAAATTTCATATATAACATTTACATTCATTCTTATGTTAAATATGTAAAAAGACTCTGGGTAGATGAGTACTCTCAAACCAATCAACTTGACCTCATCCGACCCTGACCCTGAATAATGCGATGCGACTCCTTCGTCCCTTACCTCCATCCAGGACAATGTCATGAGGCCCACCGGTAATACACGAGGGATTATAATTGCAAATTGCAATGCTTGCATTCATTAATCATTTGTTGTCGTTGGCCTCCAACTTTTACGGTTCTGCCTTTTTTTTTTTATCTGTTGCCTTATTTTCATGAATGATCATAATAATAATTTACATTAAGAATTGGTTTTATTAGAAGTAGAGACAAACAAACTTACAAATAAACTTATATAAAATGAATATAAAACTGGATTTTTAAAAGTGAAACTGCCACTAATTGTTTAATATGAATAATGATTTTTATATAAATTATTACGAAAATATTATGAAGCCTTTTTAAAAATATAACAAAGGCATTAAAATAAAAGTTTTTCTATTCAATGCATTAGAATAAAACTTAATTGTGTGAATCATATTACTTTTTATTTCTTTGGCAATTTTCGTATGAATACCGTAATTATGGTATACATGTGTATGCAGGTAGAGGCATTATTATTTTTTGAGTAGTAATAGTTGTATGGATTTTATTTTTACTAGATAAAAAAAGATTTTGATCATAATAATTATGATATGAAAAGGACAAAACATGTAAATATCACCATTTTTTTTTTCCATTACTACGATTTTTTTTTTACAATAAAATGAATCATCCAGTGCGTATTGTTGCAGCGTCCATAGTTTTTTTCCCCCTTCTCTTTTCTGGTGAATGAGTCCATGGTCGTTTAAAAGCAGGCTTCCCATGTAAGGCCCAATTGTTTATCAAGTTGGACTTCAATTCAGGGTCTGGAAAGTAGCAACTCCATCATGACACTCGCAACCTTGTTTTTCGAACAGGAAGTGGAACTCATACTCACATCAAATGCTCCCATCGTCTCTGCAGTGACAGTGATTGTTGTGAGGCATTGGGTTTGGGTCAATTGTAATGGCAGTCATCTGTGAGGCGGAAAGATGGAGAATGGCATCGCCTAATGTCAGTCTTCTCGGAGAGATGGTGGCCTGTGAGTTCATGTTATTGTTTGACCATTTGTTTGTCTAATGAGTTATTAGTGTCTAGTGTCTACTATTTTTCATTCATCTTCATACAGAAGGAGTTGGGACGGTCACCCATGCCATGGGTGAGCACAAGCGCTCCGAAATCTTAATTCCCTTTGGACTGGGAGAGAAAATGTATGGCCCTTGACAGGCTTATCACGTCAGATAGCTTCACAGAGGTAGAGGGAGGGGGGACATGGTATGCCAGGGTCTGCCCGGACTTTGTCATTGTTTTCATGTATTCTTTCGTGTGTTTGGTTGATGACTTCCATAAAATGAATTAAATTTACACAAAACCTTTTAGTTATTTGAAATTTTTGTGCAAATGATAATATTTACTATTAAACAATATTTACCTATACAAAATAAAAAGAAAGTAAAAAGAAAAGAAAAAGACATAATGTTCTGTTATACAAGTTGACAATGGCGGTTCACTAATCAGAGATAGGGTGAGGATACCTATAAAGACATTTTGATATTTAAGTTAGTCTCAAAATTAATCTAAAGAGATAAGAGATTAAGATATAAGTTTTTTCCTAGAGATCTAAGTTCTTTCAAAGAAATGCAACTCGCCATCACTGCGCCACCCTGTGTGGGTGGTATTAGGGTCTTCTATAGTTATGAAGTGCATGGCTCAACTGAACTTTTCCATTATTCAAAACCTTAATATGTTTTCTACTTTTATTCTATATGCTGAGGATGCAAAGCGAAGCTAAAGAAATGGCTTTAATTTATATCATTATATAACTTGATCCTCCTTACAAGTTTCTTCATTTTCTCTCATCTTCCTCTTCTCCTCTACTCGAAACCATGAAAAGAAAAGATCGAACTTGGTCCTCCTTAGGAAAAGAAATCGAGTATTGTCTGCTCAAATATTGAATTCTTTGCTTTAATATCATTAATTTATAATTCCTAGGTCACTAATTTTTATTGGAAAATACTTCATCCCTTCATTATGCGCTTACTTAAATACTATTAATTAATGAAAAACATCATAAATAATTACGCACAATTTAAAGTAGTGATTCAGTGTAAAATGCTTACATTCACGATTGAAAAGAGTGTACTACAAAACAAGATTACAAGATAATATTTGTGAATATTTTTAATCTTATATATCCTACAACTTCTTACTATTTATTCTAATATCTCTATTAGGTCTCTTAATCTTCACATTTCTTCTCATAACTCTGTCAATTCTCCAATACAAATATTTATAACTTATAAAAATTTACATTGCAATCAACCACTCCCCCACTTTATCCTTATCTTCATCCTTATTAAAATAAAGTATTTCCTATTTAAAAACAAATTAATATATACATATATTACATATATCTCCATTATCTTAGTATTAATTACAATTTAAAATCAAATCTACCAATAAAATAAAAAATTATCAATTCTTATCAAAATAGAAATTTGGTTCAATCCCAACATTGTTTTGCATGTTAGTTTTACTTTCTGAGATCATTAGACATTATATATTATTGTTTTTGTTGGGTACAAAAGTTATGAAAATAGTAACACACAACTGAAATAAAGTTGAAAAAAATAAGAACTGACACACAATATTTAACGTGAAAAACTCTCTAATGGTGATGAAGGAAAAACCACGAGTAAGAATAGAAGATTTTCACCATGTGAAAGAAAATTACAACTTCTCTCTAATTACAAGGAGAGAACAATAATACTCTATCTTGAAATAAGAGAATACACTCATCTCTATATAAAATAAGAAAGACTCTCAGAAAATACTATGTGATATTTCTCTGTGAAAATGAAATACTGAAACCATTGGATGTTAAGATAGTTAGAATTGATTAGAGTTAGTTAGAATTAGTTTTAATGGTTAGCTAGTTTACTTGAATTAGTTGGCTATATAAGCCAAGTTTACCCAATGTATTTTTTAACTTCTTCATTCTATCAATATACAAGTTTCTTCATTTTCTCTCATCTCCCTCTTCTCCCTCTACTCTGAAATCATGAAATTCAACATGGTATCAGAGACATTCCACCCACCTTGAATACTCTTCTGCTGCATTTTTCTTTTCTTTTTCCCTTTCTTAGCTTATTTTCTTTTCTTTTACACTTTCCCAAGAAAATCTACACATTCTTCTCTATCTTCTTCCTTTCCCCTCCATATTCCAATTCATTCCCCTTTTCCATAATCTATATTCCCTTCCGTTTTGTTAAATCCGCAACCGATTCATCGGATCGGTCATTCATCCATCCATCCATGGTGGCGTCGCGACATTTTTGCTGGCTATCCTGGGAGATGCAATCCCAGGTTGGGAACAAGATCTGCGTGGACTACTCCCAAAAGAACCCGCAGTGGGCCTCCGTCTCCTACGGCGTCTTCCTGTGCCTCGAGTGCTCCGGCAAGCACCGCTACCTCGGCGTCCACATCTCCTTCTCCTCGTCTCCGTCAACGGTGCCGCAGCAGAGGTTGTCGTTTACCATATCACTGGATCTCAGATCCGCTACATGGTTCATTTTTCTCAGCTTCGCACTCGATCTGTTCTTGTTTTTCGATCTGGTCTCGGTGATGTTCTTTGTGGCCTAAATAGCATTTTCTCTCTTTGGATTCATTGCGTCTTTTGTGCCACAGCAATGTTTTAGATTTGTTGGTTTGGTGCTTGCTCGTGGTGAGTGGTGCCGCCATTTTTGTTACGATCTAAGGCGTGTATGTTTGCGATTTTGGGCTTCATTTCTTGTTTTCTTCAAATCCTATTTTTCACAACTTTTCTCTCTCCCAAACCTTTTTCTTCCGTATATATTTTTTTCTTGGTTCGTTGTTCTTCTTTGTTGTGTAATAATCGTGGACCATAACTTGGTCGAGGGTTTAGTGCGTGTGTGATGTCTTTACCAAAAGCAGTGCGCTAATACACAGAGGATGCCATCATGCTTCGTTAATATTGCAAGGTCGAGTATAGTCGCATAACTTTGAATGATGTTTGATACTTCAAACCAATCAACTTGATATCAAATTGACCCTGCTAAGTTCTCTTTAGAAAAAGCTTCAGATACAGGAAATTAAACAAGCAATTGATGCGTTTCTATAAGATGAAGTGATTAATTGTGAAGGACAGCAAGTACTGACGTTGATATTGGTTCTTGGAAAAATGCTCTCTCTGGTTTCACGTGGTTTTTGGTTAGTTTGATGAGTTTGAAGCACAATGGACCGGTTCTTTGATTTGATCAAGATGTATTTCCATTTTTTTTTTTAAGTTCTGTGTACACCAACCGCTTGTGGTGATTTGCTTCTTTGATATTTTTTTGTTGTAAGCTTACGCCCATGGTGGTGGTTAAGCATTGATGATGTTCTTGCTTCTTGCTAAGTGGTTAAGCCTTGAGTTGTGGCTTCGCTAATGGTTAAGCTTTTGTCCTTTGTTGGCTTTGATGATTTTAGCTTCATTTTAATGGTGGTTTAAGCATTTGGAGCTTCGCTTTGTATGGTGGTTAAGCATTTGGAGCTTTTTTTATGGTGGTTAAGCATTTGTTGACCTACTTGCCTTACCTGTTCTTGGCATTATCATTGTATTTTTTTGGATATGCTTTTGATATGCATTTGTATTGATCATCCCAAGTCGGAAGTGTAATGTACACCTTCCAAATTTACCTTTAGTTGATAGTTAAGTTAGAATTGAGTTATTAGAATTAGTTAGTTAGAATTAGTTGGCTATATAAGCCAAGATTATCCATTTTATTTTTTAACTTCTTCATTCTATCAATATACAAGTTTCTTCATTTTCTCTCATCTCCCTCTATTCTGAAACCATGAAATTCAACAGAGGTCTCTATGTATAGGAGAGAATGTCCCCCCTTAAGCTGCTTCACCGAAAGCAAACGGAGAAAATGTGCATTTTGCTGCCCAACTGTCTCCTACTTCATTTAGTTTTCTTTGACTTTCCTGTGTCACCGAAAGTGGCTTTACATTCAATAATCTCCCACTTAAAGTGGCTTTACATTCAACAATCTCCCACTTAAAGTCGTTTTTGGTGAGCTTTCAAAACTTTTTTCATCTTGTCAGTTTCATGCTGCCTACATTTTTGATAGGCCATAAGAGGATTTACATCATTTAAACTTGTCAGAGTTGATTGGTTTTATCATAAAATCTGCTAGGTTCTCTTTGGTATGAATATTTTATATATTCACACTCCCTTATTCTACTACTTCTCAAACAAAGTGATATTGAACTCTTTGTCTTAAAATGAAAGACTGAATTCCTTGTAATGTGTAAGACACTCTGACTATCACAATACAAAGAAATCTTTCGTTGCTTGTGCCGAGTTCCTCCATTAATCTTTTAATCAAAATTTCTTCCTTGCATGCTTGCGTAGCATGAAGCATATATTCAAATTTCTATAGTAGATAAAAAGCTACAACAGCTTTATAACTTTGATAACCAACTCACACCGCTTCCCCTAACAACAATGTAAACACATAAAACAACTTATAGTAATTTCTTTTTATTAAGATCACCTGCAAAATCGAATCAACATATCCCCTAACAATAAAATCTGATCCTCCAAAACATAAAACAACACCTGAGGTCCTTTTAATATATCTTAGGATTCTCTTAACAGTATTCTAATGCTCTTTACTAAGATTTGTTATAAATCAACTAACTGTTCGAATTGCTTATGTAATATCTGATCTCATATAAATCATTTTAAATGACAAATATTTTAAAACTAAGGGAGTAATATCTGGAACAATTTTATTAATTTACCTGCGCAATGCGCAAGTTACGTCTAATTAACTTCAATTTCTCAACCAAACAATTCCAAAATGAGTTGATAGTAAGGCTCTTGGATATAGACATATAGTACAACCAGTTTTATTAGCACAAAACTAATATTCCAATTACCAATTTAATGCGAACATTTGCAACTTTTTTTATAAAAAGAAAACCACCAACCTATGTAGCATGATATTTTAAAATAATAATTGTATCGAATATTTCAATAATTTTATATATTTTTTATCTATATATTTATTAATTATTTTTAAAATTTTATCATATCAATACATTTATATTATATCATATTATTTATGTTCCATCTCTATATCTATATTTCTTTCATACAAATCAAGTTGTGAGAAAACAGAATTCATGTTATAAAATAATTAATAAAAAATAATTAATTTTTAACATATTTTATAATAATTTTTTAATTATTAAATAAAAAATATTAAATATTTTTATATTTTTAAAATATTTATTATATTTAATTTTTTATTTAATATTTTTTATTAAATAATATGATAATTATTAAAAAAATATTTTAAGAGGATATAATAAAGTTGGTAATCAATTTAAGGAACATGACCCTGACATTTGCACTAACGAGCTATAATTAGGGGAAGTGGATTGACGTGGATGTTAGGTAATGGATGTTTACTGTCACTGCCAGCTTCCTTCCTGTTCTCTTAATATAAAATTTAGATATGCTTTTCCTTTATTTTCAGCGAAAAAAATTAAACAGATCATATGCTTTTCCATATCCAGTGTTCCAAAAAAACCATACAAAAGTAAATGGCTGCATAGTTACGTGCTAAAATTGCTATATTGCAAAGCTGGCGTTATCCTTTGTTTCTCCTGCTTTTCCCTGTCTCTCAATTATTATTTTACGTGTACTCGGATTGATATTATATTCCCCCACTAGTAGCAATCCCTGGCGTTATCCTTTGCTGTGCTTTGAACGACTGAGCTTTCCTCACAAGTAGGATCGAGCACCATGATGATTCAAAGAACTGTGTGCTTTCCAAGTTTAAGGAAATTACTTCTTCGAGCTGCTTCTCCTTCTTTCTCCAAGGTGATTAATGTTTTACTTTCTTATTCTTTTCATCCATAATCTGTTGTGCAGCCGTACTTTGTTAAATTCATTCAAAACGTTTTTTTTCTTAGATCGATAGTATAGCTACATCCCATAACTTTTTTCTGTTAGGAATCCCTGTTCAGCTGTCCTGATAACTGGGCTGATACTGATACCTTATCTTTGTTTCAGAATTCCTTGTATGCTTCATGAATCGTGATAATGGAGTACGTAACTTTCAATAGTGATAGATAGATTAAAAATATCACTTTGATCTTTTAAAAATATGCGACATCATATTGATTTATTATTTATTAGTAATTTCAAATTATTTTGTAAACAATAATCAATACCATTAATTTAATTTTTTAAAGATTATTTTAATGTTATTTTAAAAACTAATTTAATAATAATAAAAATATGACAATAAAGAATTAATTTGCCGCTACATCTCTAAAGAATTAATTTGATTTATTTTCATAAATTGACAATTATTAGAATATTACGTATATTTTTAAAAAGCAAAATATATATCTACTCTAATAGTTATATAATGGGTCAGTATGGGCACACATACACGAAATACGAGGTGTAATAGATATTGATGGGCACACATACACGCAAATACGATGTGTAATAGATATTGATAAGATAACTACTAAGAATAATATGGTAAAAAAAAATAGTTAAATATATTTGATCGTAAGAAAAACATTTTTTAAGAATAATTTGTATTATACATTAAAGTTATATTAATTATTAAATGAATAAGTTATTAAATATTTTTATATTTTTAAGATATTAATTATATTGAATTTTTTATTTAATATTTTGTAAAATATTAAAAGAATTATTAAGTAAATATTTTAAGAAAATATTTTAAAACTCAATTAATAATGCTTTGTGAAGTAAAAAATAAAATAAATTATAATTAGATAATAAAATTAAAATATATGTGTAAAAAAATAAATGTGATTAATTATAATTAAATAATAAAAATTATATAAATATAAAATAATATATGTGAATATATATATATATATATATATATATATATATATATATATTTTTAGACTATTAGATATTTTTATAAATTCAATTTATTTAATTCACTTATATGATTAATTCTCGTTTGACTGTTGTATGTTTATATATATAAATAGTTGTATTCAAGTGAAAATTATTCTCCACACTAAACCATAGTTATACCTGAACCAACATTGGAAAAACTCATGACGTCCTAATTCCTAAACTGGTCCGGTCGTACATGGAGGGTGATCGTTTTTCTTATTAATTCAATCAAACTCAGATAAAACCCAATAAACCCGCCACCCGCCCGGTCCATTCAGAACCGGTTTTATAAAAAAGTTTGAAAAAGAATAAACTGCCGTCCAATGAAGGAGATGAATCCCTACCCAGTATCCACCCCTTAACCAATGAAGCCCAGCAAGCACTCAGCAGTGCGCCACCGGCTGCCGCTCATCACCCCATCGCTGATGTGAGCCGCCATCTCGCAATTCTTGTTCTTGTTGTCCCTAAATTCTGCTGTGTTTTTGTTCATATAAGATCGAGTTTTTCTCCGGATTGTAGCTTCGTCTTTTTGGATACGTGAACTCTTGAGTGGTGAAACGTGAAAACAAAGAGAAGGATGAGATGAGTGTCCTGAAAATTGAAGTTTAGAAAGTAGAAACGGATGAGATAGGGATAAAATATGAGTGGATGGTGTTTGCTATACGTGGCTGATTGTGAATCTTTCTTTTCTTTTATATATATATATATATATATATATATATATATTTACATAATAATTTCTTTTATTGTCAGGTGAAATAATTTTTTGTTTTTTTTACCATAATATAAAGCCAAAACTAAAACTATTAAACAATTTTATCAGAATTTTAATTAAGAATGATTTTTATAAAAAAAACTAAGAAACTATAGAATTTTATAATTTGAGACTTTTAATTATTTAAAAATTGAATTATCTTTATTGATGTAAGACCAATAAAAAAAAGACCAAAAATTCTGGAGATTTCAAAGACACTTCGTGTCAAAAGGTTCGATTTTAAAGGAAGGAATATAATCGAGTAAATTTAATAATTAATATTCAACAATCATTTTTTATAATCTCATAGGAGAATATTTATAGCTCTTACAATTAGGGATGACACCCGCGGGATGAAGGCGGAGAGTACCTCCTCGCTCCTATCACGAGAGAATTTTTTCATCTATTCCTGTTCCCTGAATCTTCCCAAATACCCATGGGGATTCCCATCAATGTAAAAAAAACAAAAAAAAATAATTGAAAAAAAATAGGAACGACGGACGACGATGTCGCTGAGAGAAAAGGGGCATACGGCAGCACGACAGAGAGGAGCAAGATCTCAGATCTCATATTTGGGATGAGTAGCACCGACAGCGAAGGTATGATGGACAACGACGTCGTTGAGAGAGAAGTGGCAGACGGTAGCATGACAGAGAGGAGTGAGACCTCAGATCTGGGATGAGCAGCGCCGAGAAAGAATGGATGATGGACGATGGCGTCGTTGAGAGCGAAGGGGCAGACGGTAGCACAACGAAGAGGAGTGAGATCTCAGATCTCGGATTTGGAATGAGCAGCACGGAGAGCGAAGGGATGACGGACGACGACACGCGACAGTGGAGCGACATGGCATGCAACGGTGAGGCAATGACGCTACCCCGAAGATCTTAGATCTGGGTTCTGGGATGAGCAACGTTGTCGTTCAACGGTGGAGTGGCACGACAAAATGGAGTGGTGCTGCACAGCGGAAAGGAGCGATGTTGCGGTAGACATGCGTAGCTGCGTGCTAGGGGTAGGGGAATTTGGGAATTTAAGACTTGAGAGAGTAAAATGAGAAAGAGAATACCAGAATTCAAAATAGAGATTGATTGATTGAGAAATATTTGGGAAAGGGGGAGAGGGGTTGCTGTTGACGCAGGGGTAGGGGTGTAGGGTCGTAAGATAAATGGGTAACTAGGTAAGGGGAGAGTTAGTTTGATAAAATAATATTTATATTATTCTAATTTTAAGTAAATATAAAAATTAATAAAAGATTGAATTATTAAAATATATTTATTTATTTATAGAATATATATATATATATATATATATATTATGAAAGTCATTTTAGTAATTTTAATGGGGATGAGGAACTCGCGAGGCGGGGAGTATGGTCCCCGTCCCCCGTCCCCCGTCTCTGTCTCCGAATATATTACGAGAGAATTTTTTCCCCCACCCCTGTTCTTACAGGAAGAAAAACCCTGCATTTGAGTCTTATTTGGAGTCGTCCCTGGGAGGATCCCCTAGTCTCATAGATTTTTGTCATCCCTACTTACAATACAAATCAAAATTAAATCAAATACAACTAATTAAAGATAAGATTTAAGATTTGATAGAATTCGTTTAAAATTAAAATCCTAATTATAAAATAAATAAAATTCTTAAAAGTATGAAAAAATAAAATCATAAATAATAATTATTTATAAAATCTTAAATTATCAAAATAACAAATAATTATAATCTATCATACATCTTTCCCCCCTTAGAGGAGACTATCCTCTAGAGAGGTAGAAAGCTGGTAATTCTCAAAAAGTGAAGGCTAAGGTGACGCGTGAAGGCCACGTGCAAGAACTTTCAAGCGGCACATTGGGGCACGTGCAATGTCCTTTAGCAATGGAATTTTGGTGGTTGACAAATCGAAGGCTTCTAGTTCCGATGGTAGTGGTCATGATTTAAAATGAGGTTCGAATGGAAGCGTTCTGAAGACATTCGTATAGTTCCTCAACGGAAACACAGATTCCGTGTCTTTTTTACAGAGATATAGTGAGGGGTAAGCAGCAGACAACTATGACTGTGAAAAATCTTTACTTTCAAACAACTCAAAGCGTGAGATCAACAACACTCTAATGCCAAATTGATGTATGACTAATAGAAAAAGGAACAAGTAACTATCGGGATTCCAAAGACACGCAGTGTTAAGAGACTCGATCTCAAAATAAGAAATATAATTTACTAAATTCAATAATCAATATTCAACAATTGTCATCTAAAATTTGATATTAGGGTATTTATAGCTCTCTTATAAAATAATCAAACTTAAATCAAATACAACTAATTAAAGATAAAATAAAATTCCTTTAAAACTAAAATTCTAATTATAAAAAAAGATAAAATCTCTAAAAATATAAAAAGATAAAATTTTTAAATAAAATAATTATCTATAAAATCTTAAATTATCAAAATAATAAATAATCATAATTTATTATACATCATTTATAGTAATTTTTAAATTTTTAAATTATCTTTATTTTTATTTGTATTATGAGTTTGTTAAAAACAGGTTTGTGATGTCTTATTGTAATGGATTGTAATATAAAATTATGTGTTCTTTAAATATTACAATTAAATTGTATTTTATTAAAAATATAAAGTATTTTTTATATATTTTTTTAAGTTTTTCAATTCAATCATTAAATTCGCAGTCGAATCACTGATAAAATAATCTACCCCTTAACTAAATTAATTTCTGATCCAAATTATACAAATATGTAATAAAAAATATTTTGTATATAATTTTTATATACACATCATATTTATATTATATATTAATGTAAAATAAATATTAAATTAAT
Source organism: Ormosia semicastrata (assembly GCA_029884595.1). Taxonomy (NCBI): domain Eukaryota; kingdom Viridiplantae; phylum Streptophyta; class Magnoliopsida; order Fabales; family Fabaceae; genus Ormosia; species Ormosia semicastrata. The sequence goes on along the minus strand of JAQQTO010000046.1, from coordinate 10,086,718 downwards.
TTATATTTAATTATAATATTTTTATAAAATAAAAATAAATTTATAAGTGAATTAAAAAAATTAAATATATAAAAATTGAATAAATAAAGGGACTGAATACGATATAACCTACCTTTTCCGTACACAATTAGAGAAACAGAGTTAAACTTTGTCTAATATGTAGCACGTAATGGCGAACACGAAGACAAAGACGAAGTCAACATAACTCCACCTGTGGCAGCATAAGAAACTCATTGCCTTTTAAGTTTTAACTCTCAATTACAATTTTTTCTTTACCTTATATTTATTGGAATATTTAGCTCATTTGAAATTAATAATTTATAAATTATAAAATCCTGCATAAAATAATTTATATAAAAGATTGATTTTGTTTAGAGATATGAATTTTTTATTTTTAAAATATTATTCAATTAAACTATATACAAAAAAATTATTTATAAATTAAATTAAGTCTTTCGCTTTAAGGAATCTAGAAGCACATAACTTATGTATCCATTGTTATTTTGTTGTGACTTGTCACTCGTAAGTCATGATGACTCATGAGCCTTTATGTTATTGTTGTGGAGCTGATTGAATTTGAAGCATTCATTTAAATCTGTGATGTTAAGACAAAATTATATTGTAGCAGATCGGAGCTTACAATGGCTATGCATCTCAACCCTCCTCTCTTCAAATCCCCCACCCAACTTACAGGTAAATTCATTATATTAATACATAAATAATGGTTATATATATTATTTTTAAGGTTTTTTTAGGAATTAATGGGCATTAATTAACTCCTCGTTCTACACTTTAAAAAAAAAAAAAAACCAATTATTTCCAGTGACGATGAGTATGCTAACGTGGACTGGGACAGCCTTGGGTTTGGACTCATGCCAACTGATTACATGTACATTACTAAATGCTGCGCAGGCAAGAATTTTGGACAAGGACAACTCAGTCGGTATGGGAACATTGAACTGAGCCCATCAGCTGGGGTCCTAAATTATGGTCAGGTATCATTTCAAACTTTATTCGTTGTTGTCTTACTAAGAAAATTATTGCTATAATGCTATTTAAGGGCAGCCTATTTACGTTCACGGGGTGCCATTAAGTGGGTCAAGCTAGTAAAATATCCTCCAGTTTAATCCTATTTATGGCCCGGCTCATTTAATACTTATAATCATGTGGTTAAATTCAATTTTTATTTAGAAGAATGAGAGTAACAAGATCTAATTAAACTCTAATAGCATGTTATCAACTATTTCTTTATTATATCTCTAATATGGGAAAATCTTGTATACGGTCGGAGGAGGAAGAAGAACTTTTGTTTTTCAGATGAGACTCTTGGCCATTTATGTCTAAAAGTTAGAAGAGAGAGAAAGAGAATATAAAATAAATGATAGGCTGAAATACTCAGCTGTGGAAGAATTTTCTTCCTAGAGGAGGATCCTCTAATATGATTTGCGGACACTGTCCACGAGCGCACGCTTAATTCCACGTGAACAACGGCAGTCTCACAATAATAATCTTCCATATCTCGGGTTTGGGCGTGTGAAGCCTGTGCTGCTGGAGCATATGCCATAAAGCGTAATTCCTGTATGCAGTGATTATTTGTTATTTAAAGTAACAGAACATATATGACGGTCATTCTGGAAATGTAAAAACAGGGATTATTCGAAGGCACCAAAGCATACAGAAAAGAAAATGGGCACCTGCTGCTCTTCCGTCCAGAACAAAATGGCATTCGCATGAAGATTGGTGCCGAAAGAATGTGCATGACATCCCCTTCCATTGATCAATTTGTTGATGCATTGAAGCAAACTGTCTTGGCAAATAAGCGTTGGGTATGAGTATGAGTATTCCTCTTAGTTTCTATTCAAAACAAATGACATAGAATGAATGTATTGCATGTACTATATTTGAACTTTCTCATTTGACATATGTACTTGGACTTACCATTATAAGCACTAAGCAGGTTCCTCCTCCGGGCAAAGGATCGTTGTACCTTAGGCCTTTGCTCTTAGGAAGTGGTCCAGTTTTGGGTTTGGCTCCAGCACCTGAATACACATTCCTCATATATGCTTCCCCTGTTCGCAACTATTTCAAAGTAACTGAACCTTTATTTATTTTCTTTCTTTTCATCATTGTTGCTGGTTAGCTACCAATCAATCACTTCAATCTACATCAATAATTCGAATGGTTTATTCGCACCGCAGGAGGGTTCGGCACCGCTCAACTTGTACGTGGAGGAGGATTTTGATCGTGCTTCTCGCCGTGGTACTGGAAGCGTTAAAACCATTTCCAATTATGCCCCGGTATGTATTTCAAGTCTTTCACTGAAATCAAACAAAAATCAATGAATTTATAAAGTGTATAAAACATCAGTACAAAGTACCAATGGCTTAGTTTTTTTTTTTTCTTTAGTGGTGGAATCAAGATTAATCTAATTAGGAATTGGGTTAGTGGTCCCAACTTTCCTCAATTCCTGTGACAGTGTCAGTGTCATGAATTGGATGGATTGATTTCCCTGTTTTCCTGCTGTGTCTTAAAACACTATAATGGAGGAAAACCTGCAGACTGTTCTTTTCTTATCATTATCATGTAATTTAGCAAACATGTATTTAGAATTTGAATTATATTAGTACATGATGTCAGATGTATGAACTTAACTAATTCAGAAAAAATAAAAAGGGGTGGAGGGGAGAGCAGGATTTCAGGCCAAGCAATTAGCATGACATATCAGAGACAGAAAGGAACTGAGATCATATCCTATGCATGATAGGGTACTCAATTTTACTCCTTGTCTTTAAATGTAGGTCTTGACGGCACAAATTAGAGCCAAGAAGAGAGGGTTTTCGGATGTGTTATACCTCGATTCAGCCACCAAGAATAAGCTGGAGGAGGTCTCTTCTTGTAACATTTTTATTGCCAAGGTATTCTTCGAATTATATTCCTTTTCCCCTTTAATTATAAAGATAGATCGGGGATTGTAAGTTAACGTGAGAATACATGCCAGGTCTTTCAGAATCAGGAGGTATGATGTTAAGGTGCCATCTAATGTAATGCTAGAAAATTACACAAAACTGATAAAAGAAAGAGAAACAGACAATAAAAGGAAGTAAATTGTCACCAAAAGTTGTTGACAGTATATACTATGCAGGTAGACGGGGGATGGACTGAAGGGGGAGAGCTATTATCTATATTTAATATATCAACAAACATGTAACCTGACACTATGATTAGACGATACAAAATGAGGAGAATGGAAAATGAGTGGAAGGAAATTAACTTCTCTTATTTAGGAGTTTTAAAATACATAAGAAGAAAATAGAATATATGAAAAATTATTTCTTCTCTTTTTTCTTTAAATATTCAACTTTTGTTTCTCTCAAAATTGAAGTAGAATAGAAGAAATACATGAGTAACGAAGTTTCATTCCGTCCCTCAATGAAACTTCTAAACAAAGAAAATGATAATTATGTTCTATTTCTTCTTTTTTTTTTGATTTATTTTTACCTATTCCGTTCCGTTTTATTAATTAAAAAATATTCAAATACAAAGTAATATAGAAAATATAAGATTGTGAAAAAAAAAAAAATTGGTTTCAGATAATGGCAGTTGGGTTGAATTGTTACTTTCCCTCTTGTGCATGTTCTAAACGATCTGGTGAAATTTACTCTGCACAACCAAATTATCGAGTATCTATGCTTGCAACCGGCCAATCTTAAATGTATTTCAATTTCCTAGGGCAAATGCATCTCAACACCTGCTACCAATGGAACCATTCTTGCCGGAATTACCAGAAAAAGTGTCATTGAAATTGCCCGTGAGCAAGGCTATCAGGTACTACAACATATTTGAGGCTCCGACATGATAGTGGGACCTTAATATTCATTCTCCATTTAATTAGTGAAAATGTTCATCTCACATAAATTTTTTTATACTACTTTTTATATCACATTTTAATAGTTGTCATTAAGTAAGAAAAAAGTATTAACATATAAATATTCATTTCAATGATATGAAAAAAAGTGTAGTGAAAAAATCAGGTTAATTAATTAGTTGCTTCATGCTTTATGTTTTCTGAATTTACATTCATCCTTTCTCACATACTCTATAAATTTGAGTAATCCTTCATAAAGTTTGTTTAAATTATACCAATCATTGTTAGTTTAAATTTCTAGCAAACACTTACTAGGCATTGGTACTGTCTTTCTATACTAGTAAAAATAGAAAGAAGAAATTTAGTGTAATATTTTTAAAAAAAAATAATGTGAATATAATTTAAAACAAAGTAGTGCTACTGAATTCAACAAAGTTGTGCTACTGTGCTTTCAGATTTTGTAACAATTTTCTTTTAAAATAAAATTTAGGAGAGATTGGTATAATTTGTTTTATAGTTTTAACTTTCATTTTTTTACATCATTTTTCTTTCACATCATTTTTTATATTACTTCTCGTACTATTGATTATATCACTTTTTTTATTATTTTTTCTCACTTAATTACAACTATTTAAAAATAGTATGAATAGTAATGTGTAAGAAAAAATGATGTATGATTATTATTGTTCTTATAATTTTTAGCAGTTAAGACTATCTATAATTTATGATAGAACTTATTTTAAGAAATGGTCTTTAGAAGAGATCAAGAAAGTCGATAAAGGAACTAATCACCGGAACACCCTTTTTTTTGGCCAGATCAAAACAGTTAATTGAAATTCACATCATAGATGCTATCAAGTTAGAGTTTTCTATATTAGTTTTCTGTTTGAATTATTCTTATTAATTGTCCAAATCGGTTCAGGTAGAAGAGCGTGCTGTAGCCGTGGATGAATTGATTGAGGCTGATGAAGTTTTCTGCACAGGTACTGCCGTCGGTGTTGCTCCTGTAGGGAGTATCAAATACCAGGATAGAAGGTAAAGTAATGGTACTAATTGATGATTTGTTATTTTATTTTATTTTTTAGTGGTACTAACTGATGAATTGCTATGTAGTATGTATAGGATCATATAGAAGTCCACTGCTCATATAGATAAACAAAAGTTTATATATATTTTTTCTCTGATTATATATATATTTTTTAAAATCTATGTCTAGATATATTATCAATCTTTATTTCTATAATTTTCTAAAACACGTATAGATGCATGTGTCCAAAATTTCCTGAAACATTATGTTATATATATGCAGGGTGGAGTATAAAACTGGTTCTGGAACTATTTGTCAAGAGCTGTACACTACCCTTTTAGGAATTCAAACGGGTATTATTGAAGATAAGAAGGGATGGATCGTTGAAATTGACTGAATTCTTGATGCTTTCATATATGAATATGTGGTTGAAATATTGCAGTCCGCATATTAATGTTGTTCATAATCTAGAAGTGTATTATCTACAATGTTATGCACACAGTACAGTAAAGAACTTGGAAATTATAGTCCGAGAAAAAAAAACGTGGCTGAAAGTTTGGATTTGTTTTCCCCAATAATATCGTTTTCTAGATTATTTGTTAAAATTCACTTGTTTTAAAAATATTAAACCATTATCAGTTTTTGATATGATTAATTTACTTTTTTTATAAGTGGCTTTGATATATTACATACTATGAAACACTTATACTTCAAAATGATTACTATATTAGTATCGGACACTTATTATATTGAATACTTCTTAGATATCTTTTCATATTTTTATCTTATATTTTTTAATTATTTTTTTAAAATGTATACTAATATAAATAGAATAATATAATGATTAGATAAATAATAATATTTTATTATATTTACAATAATTAAAATTAACTTATGAAACATTAATATCTTTATTTTAATGTAAGATTTATGTTTTAATAATATTTTATTAATTTTATATGTTATGTGCAAGACGGGTCCAATATTATAATTTCCAAATTCACGTGCCAGTGTTGTATTTTCTATTTATTACAATATAGTTGAGTTAGTCGAGAGTTGACATTGATTGGATTAGTTTGCTTTGTCAGCATTAATTACTAGTTAATTACTCTCTGATATTTTTTATAAATTATATTATCAGCTTATTGTATACACTTTTTCACTCATTTAGTAAAATTCATATTTATATTTTCACATTCTCTCAATTCTCAGTCTAATTCTTGCCGTATTCCCAACAATATATATTTATATCCATATTTCTTGCCATATTCCCAACAATATATATTTATATCTATATTTCCTAGATTACGTGGCATATGTCTCACAATCACGTGACACATCCACCACTTTCTTAGCCCTATTAAACTCATAAAACGCAGAATTAATAATCATTGATAGGAATATAAGTTGTTTAAAATTAATATAATATAAAAATATATATACGGCCTTAAACTTTTAATATGTAACAAATATATTATTTAATTTTTTATCATGTATTATATGATATAATAATTTAAAAAGAATATTAATAAGTATAAAAAAATTATCACATATACATTAATATAATCAATTAATTAATATAATTAATAATAATTATAATTAATATATAAAAAGAAACTACATGACCTAAAAATTTGTCATATTCCATTTAAGTTAATTAGTAAATATATTAAACTTTTGATATGTGATAAATATAATACTTAATTTTTATCATGTGTCATCCGAAATAATGACTTAAAAAATATATTGACACGTGTAAAAAATTGTCACATATACATAAAAAGAAAAAAAAAATGAAAAAAAAACAAAAAATTACAAAGAGAAAGAAAGAACAGAAATTACAAAGAAAATAAATTTAAAAAAGTTAAAGAACTTGAAAAGCTAAATATCAATTTATTAATTTAATAAATATGTTATTTTTATTTAGCCTACTTAAATTGTATGAATTAAATGTATAAGTTAGAAAATATTAAGGAATTAGAATACATTGAATATTATTTAACAATAATTTTATAGACAATTGTAATTTTTGTCAAATATTTTTTTTTAAATTGTCACTAGAATATCTATCGATTTAAGAAATTATTATTTTTGGATAGAATTTGATATTAGTGATTAGTTTGATATAACTTTGACAATGGAAGTGAAAATTTAACTATTTAATTTGTAATATAATTTTATATAAAAATGTCATTAATGAATTTTTCTAGATATTTAATATTTAATAGTATTTAATAATAATTATAAAAGAAGATAAAATTTTTGCATTAAAACTTAGTTTGGTATACTTTTTATAAATATGGATAAAAAGTTAATAAAAGAATTTTAATATAATTTTATTTGTATTCTATATATGAATCTTTTTATCGATGATATACAAAATGACTATAAATGATAATATAATTTTTACATTATAAATCATTTTGTTATAACTTTAAGAAAGGAATTCAAATTGTATTATTTAGAAATATTGATTAAGTAATACGATTATGTAATGAAGTAAATTAATTGTAAAAAAATAGGAGAACAATGTGATAAGAGCCATAATAGTAACATGAAAATATGTTAGTGGCAAGATTTATATTCTTATATTAGATTTAATACCATCAAAAATTAAAAACTATAATAATCAATTTTTCATAAAAAAAAATATGGACTAAATACTTTAATGAAGAGAATTTATAGCGATAAAAACTCAAATAAGTAAAAAATAAAAAATTTAATATCTTAACAATATAAATTAAAATCTAAATGAGTGATCCAAAAAATCTAAATAAATAAAAATATAATACATGATATAAAAAAATAAAAAATTTATAAAGTCAAAACTAGTTTATTTATTTTAAAGAAAAATTATAAAAATATAGAAATTATATAAATAAGTTATTTATTTTAAATTTTTCTCTAATTATTTTATACTTACACAAGTATAAAATACTAGTTTATAAAATACAAGCATCTTTAGAACAAAACTTGGATATGTAAGAATTTACTTTTAAATTTTCTCATTAACTGTTCCGACTTTTACTTTACTATTTATAAAATGCATCACTCATTTTGTAGAATTTAAAATTTTGGTTTGATCGGCTGAGTCGATCCAACTAAATTTTGGGATTGCAAGTAAACTGTGCCAAATGGACAGGCCCGTTGGTTCATGCCCAAACACGTTTAAAAATCAAACCAATCTAAATTAAAACCATTTAAGCATCTTCTTTCTACAACAAACACGAGCCACAGAAATTGACAGAACAAATGGGCCAGCTCAATAGGGCAAGCATAATTTAACACCTTTTTTTTTTATTTATATATAACAAAATCTAACACTTCTATGCCCCCATTTAATTGTTTATCTCGCCGTCTCACATTTTTCTTCTATACCTTTATTTCTTATCATTTTTTTCATCACACACACATACAACATGCCCTTTACTGGTCAATTTGGGTTGGCTTAATTAGTATGATCAAATACTATCAAGAATAAAATGTTGAATTTGAGTTTTGTTGGTAGACTTTTATTGATAAGTCATGTGTAAATACCATTGTAGGTCCTCCCTTAGACTTTTACTCTTTTAATTTGCATGTCTTGAACTTAAAATGAAACAACCTCTCCTCCTTCTAACTTTTTTTTTTTGTTTTGAAAAATTCCCTTCACTCCTTCTCTCTTATTTGTCTCTTTTATTTCTTGTGGGGGAAAGGAACCAGTTTCTGTTATGATCAAATATAGGATCATATGTTAAGGCAATTTCTTTCATACGTCACCCCCTTTTCCAGCACATTGGAAATTATGGTTATGTTTGGTGTATATGATAATATAGTATAAGATAAAATGATAGGTTAGTATAAGATATGGTAGTATAATTTATAGGATAAGATATAATTCTATCTTTTATTTGATAATAAAAAGATAAATTAGTGATTGTATAACATTTTTTTTTAAGACCAAAATATCTTTTAGCATAAAAATTAAAATAATTAAATAATAATAATAAAAAAGCTTTATAGTGGTGGTGGTGGTGGTGGTGGTGGTGGTGATGGTAAACTTGGTTGGTTTCGGTAGTGGTGGGGGTGGCGGCGAAAAAAGGAGGTGGTGGTGATGGTGGTGGTGGTGGCGGCGACGGCAGCGGCGGTGGTGGTGGTGGTGGTGGTAGTGGCGGCGGCGGTGGTGATGGTGGCGGTGGTGGTGGCGGCACGGTGGTGGTGGTAGTGGTGGTGGGCTGGCGGTCTTTGATGATGGCGGTGGTGGTGGTGGTGATGGCGGTGGTGGCGGTGGTGATGGCGGCGGTGGTGATGACGGTGGTGGAGGTGGTGGTGATGGTGATGGTGGTGGTGGTGGTGGTGATGATGATGGTGGTGGTGGTAGTGGTGGCGCTTGAAAGGAGAGAAGATATAAAAATGAAATTGAGGATAAGATTGGAATAGAAATCTGTCACGTCTTATCATATACTTGGGAGGGATAGAGTTATCACCTTAATAATAAAATTTTCATTATCTTATTAGTTAAATGCATCAAATATTGAATAAAACCTGATAGTATTAACTTATACTATCATGTCTTCTTTATACGATACACCAAACGTAGCCTATATCTAGTTCTTGCGAAAAATAAAACTAAAATTGGATTCTGTTATATATTTTTTATAAAAAAATAAATTTATATAAAATTACAGTTATCAAAATTTGCAATTTTTTCGTTTGAGTAAGTAACTCTCTGGTTTTTCATGTTTTTCCAAAAATATCCAACTTGAAAGTAAAAGCTACTGTTAAAGTAATTTTTTCATTATACCAAAATAAAAGTAATTTTTTCATCTAGAGCAAATGAATAATAGTACTGTCTTGTATTCAAATTAATTACTAGTTAAAATATATAGAATTTCTCACACATACTACCAGTGGCCAAAAAATGAGTCTGTTGCTTGGTTTGGTGATATTTTCACATGGTCTTTCACCAGCAGCGCACAGGTTCAGTACTTGGTTTTTTTAAGAAAAATTATTATCTTATACTTTTAAAAAGAAGTGTAAATATTTTTATATATTTTTTAAAAAATATAATTAAGTGAAAGAAAATAATAAAAAAATATATAATAAATAATATTAAATAAAATATAAAAAAATATATATATTATTTAATATAAAAATATAAGATTTATTTTTTAATGATTAATTCGTAATAATATTTATAGATATACTAGTCAAAAGACAAAAAAAAAAGTACTTGATTTTTTTTATTAAAAAAAACCTACTAAACCTGTATCGGCAAGTGCCAAAGTAGCCAGCTATACTCTAGTACTCTATCTGGTCTGTTAGACCACATGAAGCAACCTTGCACAACCATTCAACTACAGGAAACATAAATTGTAAATTTACAGCATTGGAAAGCCGCACATATTATGGTCATAAATCATAATTGACCTTCACTAGGTGCATGCACCAGATACATATATGGCCATGAATAAAACTAAAGTAGGACCCACAATTAGGCCTTACAACTACTGAGAATTACTGACTTAAAAAAACGCCACGTAGAATAAATAGTTGAACTCGCTATTCAATTTACCCATCCCATGAAAGGTGAATATTTACATCTTGCTAGCTTTCCTTGCCTTGTTGGACATGCCTGTTCTATGTCATCAGAACTATCTTTGTCTTTAATGGATTTCAGAGCAAATTAGCATGAAAAGTCAAGCTGTCAGATTCTTGATTGAACCCTTCGTTTTCACAACTCACAAGTTTATTTTTTTTTTCACGTCGTATTCACAGAAGGAAGTTCTTCTGCAATATTCCAAATCTGCAGTCACTTTATGACAATTAAACCAGTTTCACCAGAAAACTGGTTCTCTCCTTTTGATCTGGAATATGATCCAGTCAAGCCTTTCTTCTTAATTTAAGTTGAATTCTGTGCTTAAGCACCTTTATTAGCTAACTTTTTAGCATGACTGTCGTAACCTGATTATTTTTCAAAGGACAAAAACTTCAAGAGGTAAATCTTTTAATTTCTTCTAATTTTATAATATGTATTTATTTTATTAAATTAATAGAATTGAAAATTAGAAAAGATTGAAAGGAATTAGAACAATAGACACATGTCATATAATTATAATTAGATGATATTGAAAAACTTGCTTCTAAATTAGGTCAGAGCCAATTTTTTTCTTTTTCAAATAGAATGCAAACCATACACGTTGTATGAATAATTGATTTCCAGTCAAAATAAACCGTAGTGTTATAGAACCAACCAGTTTTAATTTAACATGATTTATTACATTGTCTACATGCATGCATTCAAGCCTTATATATCTCAGAGGTGCAAAATATCTGCTACATCATGCGTGGATATGCATATTGGTTTGGGCTCATTTATCTTTTCTCTCTTCGATTCCTCTAAACTTTTTTTATCTATTATTGTAGAATATATACTTTTAAGTTGGTGATAAAAGATAATAAGGCCTGGAGAGGAAGTTGGCTTCAGCTGTATTACTGACTACCGAGGAATAAGATTGTCAAGAAATGACTGATTTTTCAAACATGTAAGTCAAATCTAGCTTGGAAATTACAACATATAATATGATATGCTGGGTTTATCAAAAAAATGATATGATATGCTGGCTGGCCTACTTGGCAGCAGAGACCTTTGTCCTTACACTTCAATTATTTAATTACCATATGTTATACAGCAAGAACTTGCTTCTATTCTCCGCTAAACCATGCTTTCGGGGTTGCCGGGCATGTCTTTCAAGCTTTCTTATTTTTTTTGTTTTGCCCCCTCGCCCCCCAATTCTTCTCATTATCATCCTTTTTTTCTATTACAACTTTTTTGACTGCACCTTTGTCTTATGTTTCAAAAGATGTTTAATGGTAAAAAAAAAAAAAACACACACTCACACAACTCGGAAACAAGAAACATAGACCAGTTTTAGTTCTCTCCTTATTTAGCTAGGTTCTCGGTCTGAATTATTAACTCCACTAATTGGCATCATAATCTGATCGTTGACTCCGTAATTTCGCTGTGTACTACGTTAAAGATTAATTGGAAATTAAAAATTAACATTAGGATCCTAACTCTATTTACGTGGCACACATGGTTTATTGTTGTAACTTCTCAGACATAAATACTGTGTATCGTAATCGAATTTGTTAATAACTTCAGGTTAAAAATACAGACATCTGATCAAAAGCATGAATTAGCTTTATCCTTTTTAAGATGTAAAAGAGGAGCTTAATTCAACCTTCAGAAAACAGCCAGGGCAACGTTTTTTGGCGGTATTAACAGAGTTACCAGCACTTTGCCTATTGAGAAAAAAAGGACCTAACTCTGGTGCTGGATATTTTCCTACCAAATCATTGATATGAAATGCAGCTATTACATGGGCTGCGCTGGTGTTCATTCAAGGAAGTTGTAATCCTAACAACTGGCTAAACCAAACAGGGGGATATAGAGGACCTAAGGTCAACCAAATGACGCCCCTGATGTGACAGTGACACTAGCCTCCCTACCCTAACTTGATATGTTAAATTACGATTTCCCCCCCTTTTCTGCCTAACCTATATGTGACTTTTGAGTTTTGACTTACGGTTTTTTCATTTTGTGGGGTCAGAGGGGCAAATTATTATAAGGTGAAAGTTGAAACCTTGTTTTTCTTTCTTCAGATTTCCCATTTGCTTCTTCTCTTTCCTCATTTTTGGTTAGTATGTTATGGTTTGAAACTTTGAAGTGATGGAGTATATACAGTAGCAGTAGTGCTTGCTCGCTGGTCAGCCTACTGCCTCGGTCCTCACGGCGTTCTTCTTATTACTATCTTGTTGCCTAGTTGGTCATTAATTTGTTCACCAACCAAAAAGAAAGAAAAGCCTATACATTTTCTACTTAATTTCAATGCCGTTAGTGCCCTGTCTCTTTTACTTCTAGAAACTTTATAGCCTTTCAATTTTACAACACAAGACCTCAGTTGATAATCAACTTCAACATCATTGTTTTTAATTTCCTTACTTGGGTGAAGTTTGGTTAGTGAATTACTGACCCTACAAAATTAGCATCCATGTTCTCTCTCTCAAATTCTTAGACCATGCATTGTCTTTTTCTCCTTTCCCATGTGTAATTATACATTTCTTATACTCTTATTATTATGCCACCCTTCTCGTCATTTTTATTTCTCTATTTCATCTCTATTGGAAAGACGAAACTTTCGAAGTACGTATATTTTTCTCTATTTTTCAAAAAGCTGCTTTGAAAAGAAGAAGAGGTTTTGTTTTTTGAACGGCCTACTGAGCCGACAGTGTGCCCTTCTCAAGGATATCGGATAGTCTTTATACTAAGTGATAAGGCAGTCAACTTGAAATATGTTACATCGAGAAAAATACATGACAAAAATTCAGAATATAGACAGAAAAAGTATATCAAATAATTAAATATTGAGCTAAATTGTCGATTAATAAACAAAATGAAATTAATGTAAAACCGTTGGATACAGAATTTATATCACGGGTGCAAGAAACGAAGAGTTAAACTTGTTCAAGTTGTCTAACTTGCTGAACCATTTGGTTATTTTTTATTTTTTACTTTATTCACAAACTATATATATGTAATTCAAGGCCTTATAATAAAATCTTGTAAACTATCAAAGTTTATAATAAAAATGTTTCTGGTAAGAAATTTTTGGATATAGACTCAATTTTTGAAATGATTTATTTTTAATTTAACATTCAAATATTTTTATCAAATGGTCAATCGGAGTGATAAGTTGTGCCATATATGTCTACCATTCAGGGTCAGTTGGCTTTAATTTTAGAGTAGAGAAATATCTGTATGTGATAAAAATAAAAATCTTGAATTTGGTGAAATTGTGTTATGTATACTCTTCAAACTTAAATGACTGACAGCTAAAGTGGATGGTTAATTTTTGACAAATATCAACTCAACCCTATTCTTCTGTCCATAAAGTTGAAGAAATTTTAATTTATCTAACCAAATCAGAATAATGTTTATATGTGTGTGGGGGTGAGTGATAAAACAAATATAATTTATGAATGTTTCTAATACGCCTTTAGGGAAAAACTACTGAACTCAAGTATATAAACTTAATTTGTCGCTTTTTAGTGCTATAACTCAATCATCAAAATTGTTGTAACAAGGTTATAATATTTGTTATTGTGAGAAAAAATTGTGTCTAATCGTAGCAACAATTTGAGCAAGACATCACCTAAAATAAAACCAATACCTACAGATTCTATCTCTCGCCAAATAAGAAAGTTGCATTATCTAATATTAGCATAATGTTCTGATAATTAATACTATAAGGTGGTTAAGGGGTGTAATTATTTATCTCAATTTTGTAAAGAAAGAAAGAAAAGCAACAGTGTAACAAAAAAAACAAACAGCGTATCCCATATAGAAATTATTTGTATATCATTTTCATTATATCATGAATAATAAAGTAAGAAAAACACAAATTTCAATTCTCTCTCTATCTTTATTTTTTTAATTAAAAAAATGTAAAAGCAATTAATGTATAAATGTGCAAATAACAAAATTATATAGAAACTGGGGGGTTTTTAGGCATGTCATATGCTCGTATATTGCTGGACAGCAAGGGTCAGAGTGGAGTAGAGTGGACTTGAAAAAGGTGCAAGAAAAATTGATTCCGGTTTAAGAAAGACAAGAAGAACAAACCTTATTCTCCTATTCTGGCAGTACTAAATTTCTGGAATTTTCTATACAAATACCTTTATTTTCTGCCACACCCTTATATATAAAAATAGAACGATGGGATGTTCTTGGAATCATGTTTATGCCCTCCCAGTTTTATAATTAATAACTCTCTCTCTTTCTCTCACTCTTATCTTATTCTGACTGCAAAGAGAGAAGGGTTATTATCCCCAATCAATCAATCAAGCCCAACGCCAAAACAACAACATGGGCAGGGCACCTTGCTGTGACAAAGCAAACGTGAAGAAAGGCCCTTGGTCACCAGAAGAAGATGCCAAGCTCAAATCCTACATCGAAGAGCACGGTACCGGTGGTAACTGGATCGCTTTGCCACAAAAGATCGGTATTATATACATATATATATATTAATATTATTACACACTCCTCAATTAACCCTATATATTTATTTGTGACTCATTCAAAGCTTTTGATTTCTGAATTATCAGGCCTTAAGCGATGTGGCAAGAGTTGCCGTCTCAGGTGGCTAAACTATCTTCGCCCCAATATCAAGCACGGGGGTTTCTCTGAAGAAGAAGACAACATTATTTGCAGCCTTTACGTTAGTATTGGAAGCAGGTAAGTGTTTGGTGTTCCTCCAATCATTCCTAGCCAGCTGTTTGCATTGGTTTTGGTGCAACCAACCGAGTTTGATTTTGTTCGAACTTTGAACGACGAACCCTTAATTTGTTTTGTGTCGTGAACGTACACAGGTGGTCGGTGATTGCAGCTCAATTGCCAGGACGAACTGATAATGATATAAAGAACTACTGGAACACGAGGCTGAAGAAGAAGCTTCTGGGGAAGCACCGTAAAGAACAACAAACACGTAATAGAGGCAACAGTGTTGTTGTTGTTAAGCAGGAAAGCAATAGAGGGAGTGGTGATTCCTCATCACTGGTTCCTGAAAATAGTACTCAACAGCTCTATTGGCCACAGATGCCTGTGCTACCACCGTTCCCATACACAAACCAAGACCCGAGTTTCAACGACCAAGACTCTATTAGAAAATTGCTTATCAAGCTTGGAGGGAGATTCTCCGATGATTATCAACCTACCCTTGATGGGTTGAATCTTCATCAATTCACAGATGGACATGGTCCTCCCTCAACACAACAAGAACAAATTTATGAAGAACAAGTCCATGTTGGCTCTTCTGCTTGCATGAACTCTATTAACAACAACCAGGTACAATTCCCACACACTAATATTCAGTACGGTGCTGAGGGGGCAGCAGGACTTCTTGACTTGGTGCAAGGACATGGCAGTTTCACCGAAGCAATTGGGGAAATTGTATCTACTAATAATTATCCGCACAGATTAGGTGGGCTGGATTTCTTGTATGGGGAAGACATGATCATTGATAAGATAATAGGCACTCCTACTTGTAGCCAAAGTACTCACTGGGGTGACACCAGCACAATGATTTATCCTCCTCTTGTTGCTTCCAATTACAGGCAAGAGACAACACAAGAATGTGTTTTCCAAGAGTTGAGCTACCCTGGGGCGCAATAGCATCATGTACATTATTATTAATTGCTCGTGCTAGCCATTTGTAGCAAAAAGGGAAGCTTGTATTTGATTCCCATATAGATAAATAATAAAATCAGCTAGATATATATAACTAGCGATATGTCTGCTCTTTTTAGACTTTCTCATGTGCTGATAGTGCAGTTTTTCTGATGACTTGTGTTTGTGTATTATTTGGTTGTAATTTGGAGAATCATTTAAGTATCCTTCATGTTCTAACTAGAAATTTTGTAGCACGGGACCTAAATTCAACTACAAATCAGTTCATCGATCTTATGCTTCTTGTCTGAGAACCACAGGATTCATTTCCTTTCTATTGCATGGGTCGCTGGAGATAAGCATTTGTCAGAAAAACTTGACTATAACTGGTATGTGTTATTTTCACACATTTATGATTTATCATATGCAAATAGAAGACAAAATTCTAGGCAATTGTAGGAAGGGGCACTAGGGACGGTGCCCTATAGTCTGCAGTCAGCACTGGATAATGTAGTAGGTGTGTGTGTCTTAAATGCAAGAGTGTTTGCGAAGCACCTGTGATTCTTTTTGGTCATAAAGCACATGCCTCGAAGTTCATTTCTGTTCATCATTATCTGGCCATCAATAAGTAATTTCTACATATCTAAGTAGTATATATATAATCTACGATAGGCGAGTAGTCCTGTGGGTGAAACTGAACATTGCATGTATTGGCAATGGCATTACCCGGGTCCCGGGGAGCATTTTGTTAATTACTCCCTGATGAGCTATTTTAGAGCCTTTACATCAGAGTAATCAATCATATTGACTGGATGTGTAAATTAAGTGACTCTGCTAAATGTTGGAGGTATGAGAAACCCACTACTCTTTGACATATATATGATTACTTTCAGGATTACGATATAGGTGTTCCATCTTCTTTAAATTTTCGTGTTGTTGTTTGTAATTAACTTGAAGTACAGTGGCATTGTCCAAATGATTTGGTTTTCGTTTGTAGACCATTATTATTCAAGTTTGATGTGTTTTGTGTATACAAAGCTTAGAAGTGAACCTATCATCAATCGTCAGTTATCACTGTAATACCTAAATTGATATGAGTTCCTCTTTGACAGTAACATCCAGCATACATAGAGAATAGATGTTGTGAAACACGGGGTTCCATGTTGGCGGACTATAGGTATAGTGTGAGGATTTGAAATTCATTGGTACCATTTATAGCCAACGTCAAGTCGAAGTTTGAGCAAATATCAGTCATACAACCAATAACTGTAGGGAAACCTAGTGGTCTAAAAAACGAATTCATGCAGTGAAAGTTCAATGTTATTATTACATAGCTGGACCTTAGATATTTTTCATAATATTAATTGGTGAAACCTTCGAAACTGGTTTTATTGAAGTATATATTGAACAATGAAAAGCCATATATGGTCCAGAATTCTTATTAAGTAAGCATGCATTTAATAATTTAATAATCTCGTTTTGTAAGATTTTAGATTAGTCGAAGTAGAAAAAAATTCTACTAAAGTAAACTTATATGTAAAATAAGTAAATAAGTAAAAATACATCTATTGTTAATTTAATCTAAAGTACATAATTTTAACTTATTAAATAATTTAAGAATAGAAACACTCTTACTTGTTTTTTTATAAATAAATTTACTTTATAAGAGTTTTTTCTATTGAAGTACATAACTAGTTATCTTTTTTACAAGACTTTAAGCACAAAAAATTATAAGTTTTCTATTTTCTTTATTATTAGCACATTGTGGAATTATGCATATTATGGCCTATTTGGTACACATGATAGGATAAGACTTGATTGTATAAGATTTGATATTATATCTGATAGTATATAAGATTTGATAAAATTTTAATACTATTCAATATTTTGCGTGATATTGTATAAGATAATATAAGTTTCCAAGGCTTATATATGAAAAAAAAACCAGGTCAGATGACCCGGTTGCTGGAAGGACGCGAATCGAGTGACCCGCGTGTTCATCTTCTTCCCATGGGAGAAGCCAAGCGAGCAGCCATGGCAGAGCTACTTCTTGCCTAAATCCATATGAAAGGCGTGCGCGCAAGTGAGTGAACTAGCATCACCAAAGACCAGAACCCGGTTTGGAAGACGCGGGTTAGACTTGTGTACTCATCTCCTTCCTCGTGAAAGCTGCGTACGTAGCAGCCATGGCAGAGCAAGCTCAGCCATCTCCTTCTCGTCGAATCTCTTCCTACCCATTAGCAACGTGCAGTAACCATTGAGCATTGAAACTTGAGACTACGAGAGATTGAGAATTTACCTCATAGGATATGCTTTACGTCAACAGTCACAGGAAGAGACAACTAAGAATTGGTGTTCGAGTGATAGGGTTGTAAAAAAAATATTTTTATGAGCTTATCCATCAAAACATATTTAGACCTAATCTCACCTTCCAAAATCTGATTAACTTATATGTTATTTTAATATATAAGAAGAATATGTTGGATAAACTTATATAATACTGTGGTTGAACTAAGTAATAATATATTATATAAACTTATTATATCAAATCTTATACATTGTGTTAAATGTGCCCTTATGTACTAGATGCTGAAAGTTCAAGGAGCTTCGTCTAATGGTATTATGAAATATTGAAATGCAAGATGGTAATTAATGGTGGCAAAAACAGATTATTTTATACTCTCCGTACGGGATTTGTGTATCTTTAATTTGCGCAATCAGTTAGAGCTAGATTTGCATTTGCTGTAATTTCGAGAAATATACCCTTTGATTATATGTTCTACAATCCTGCATGTATTTTATCTTGCTTTCCGTCCAGAAAGAGGGACATGTACATATATTATGAAGCAAATTTTTGCATTCAATACACCAGGGTTCCTCTATTTTCCCCCTTCAGATACCATCACCACTTCCAAATTTACACGTCGACAGCAATCATAGAGCATTAACAGTGATGCATCCTATTTAAAGACTATAGAGGTCTTAATAAGTAGATATCATTGACATGTACTTGATGAAGCAAGGAACTTCCAACAGTTGGTTTCCATCAATATTACTAACGAAAGTCAAAGTTTTGCATATTATTACCACAGCTTTGACCTTTAAACTTATGTGCTAAACTAACAGCCATATATATTTCAACAATGAACAGTGTTCATCAATTGGATAATATATTCCATTATTGAATTTCTAATTGACGTGACTGTCATGGTCAAATGCAGTAGTCATGCTTCTTAACGATAAAATTGATTAAATCTCAGGAAATTTTGCATATATTTTAAGCTATTTTATTTGTTTAATTTTTTTTAATTAATGGATCAAAGTCCTCTTACGGCCTTCAATATAAATTTTTGTTAACACTAAACTGGTAGGCTTGCAGAATGCATGGGATTGGAATCCAATGCGTTATTAGTCGTATACGTGTTGCTCCTGTTATTAGTGGCCTCTTGCTCTTATATTTGACAATATTATTTTTGTCATATCTATGAGAATGACCATAAATAATTAGTTTCTCTTTGTTCTAGTGTGTAAATTTCAGCTTATGTATTTAACGAAAATAAAGAAAAAAGGAAATAAATGGTTGGTTTATATTTCACACAAAAAAAATGGGTTGGTATAGACCATCATATCGATCCTAACAACACAACAAGGGAAAGACCTCCCATTTCTGATGACTTCCACTGATTCTGGCTATTATAGCTTCTAGCAAGTGTAAAAACAAAGAAAAGATGAAATGAATAGATGATTTAGCTTTACATCATCCATCATCACATCCAAAAGAACAGTATATGTAGCCTATAGACCTACCATTTTATTTTCTCAAAAGGCCAAAGAAGTCATTATCTTATATAAGCTCACATATATACATTGGCTGACTTCGTGTGTATATATATATGTTATATGTAGTTGATTACAGTTGTAATTCTTTTTATGAATTTTTGTTGACTATGGATGTTGTCCGGTAAGAAATGGTCATGATTTGTTAGAACTGGTTGACATAATTTGAAACCGGTTAGCTGATGATTTTGTCAGTAGTTTCAAACTTTGGCTCCATTAACCGATCCAACTCTTTCAAAAATTATATAATTGCACCGAATATTCTTCCCTCCGGGGCTCATTTTGTGGTCTATAACATAATTCGGCAACCTCAATTAACGATGTTAACTAAGAAGAGTGCTTGTGAAACAGAAAGGCAATCTAGATCCAGAGAATGAGTAGGTGTACTGTGTTGAACGATTACCGTTTGCATTGATTCTCGAAAGCAGGCAGCATTTTCTTCAACTTGATCATATATAATTCATAAGAAAAGCTCTAATAATAAGAAAGGAAGGGCTTTCTTCTAATAAATTAACACGCACACACATTCTCTATAGCCATCCCATCAGTAACTCAACCATTAATTAGTTAAACACGTAATTATGGCTACACAAATTGAAGCACGCCATAGGGCTTAAAACATCTCTTAAAAAAAACGCATGCTTAATATACTATAAGCAATTAGTACCAAAAGATATATATTATAAGCAATTAGTTAAATAAATAAAGTTTATATATGAATGATTTCGCTCTGTAAAGTAAAAAGGAATATACCGAAGCCAGAAAAACACGAGAGAACAATCCTACAACATAAAACAAGGATTTAAAAACTTGACTTGTGAGTTAGCACATACTTTATAGAAAGATAATAATTTAAAATTAAGCACCAAAACAAAACAAATTAACACCGATCCGTGATTGAGGCCCTATAGCCAGGGCATGCTCTAACCCAGACAACAGCCAAACGATGACTTCTCTTACCGCCTTGTTTATCTGTTATTCTTTTTATAATAAGAAGTCCCCTTCTATCTGGATTCTGATCCTAAGCAAATTTAAATCCGTATCTTATAATTAATTGGAATTTGGAACGACTTTCTTTGTTTATGCAATGATAATGACACTCACCAACATGGAAATTTCTCAAACTTCAGTCCCGCCTTTAGACCTGACAAACATGTTTTATTCGTTAATTGCATTTCTTATATTGCTTCAGAATGACTGCAGACAATTTTTAATGTTGGACAACGTACCGTTTCCAAGAACAAGATAGCCGACCTTGGCCCACTCTATTTGTGTGTCAAAGATGGCAAAAATAATGCTATATCATATATCTTAGAATTGTGATCCATTCTTCTCCACCTTGGTTCATTTATGTAAATATTTAACAAGCATAACAAGCATGTCTTTTTATCATGTATAAGAGTACAATATATAGTCCTTTTTTTTTCTTTTCTTTTTATACCAAAAGGTGCACAATTGCACATCAGTGAGTAACTAAAAGAAATTTCAAAATTTAACATAGCAATTTTTATATTTTACTAAGTATAAAAAAAATATTTTACTAATGGTAATTTCAACCTAACTTTCTTCTTCTATATAGAGATTTTAAAACTAGAGAGACATGAAATGATGCTGTTAAGCTATGTGAAACGACTCTAGAAAGGAAATCTCTTTCCCCTTTTTTTGGGCCAATATGAAAGAATACCTTACAAACATTCGCTTGATAGGCCTTTATAAGTATTAAATTGGATCAGGCCTATAACATGTGGGTCTCCTAAACCCCAGGGAAAGAGGAGACACGGACGGGGACGATGGATGATTTTTCGGGCTTGAGGCTGAACAATTGAAGGGAATCGTGTTTCAGTTTGATGTGTAACTTAAAATCGTGAAAAAAAAAATTAACGAAGTTTCAGTTTCAGGTATGCTTTTCTGCTTGTCTCCCTTCTGCTCTTTTCTTAATGTGAGATTGGTAGAGGCCAGGTTTTGTTCAACATGATTCTGTTCTGCATTTTTAGGAATTTAAATTCGAAACCGCCTTGCTTACTTTGTACAGCACTTAACGGATATTTTAAATTAAAATTATAAAATATTTAATTAAAATCCTAAAATTATTTCACTATTTTTATATATAAACTAAAAAATATATTTAAATGTTAAATTAGTAAAAATAGATTAATATAATGATTTTTTTATAAATAATGTAATGACTTTAACTAAATTAAATATATTATTTATTTAAATGATTATAAAAAAAGGAGATAAATTAATCCTAAACTCGCACTTAACCCACCAGGTAATAAATTAATCCTAAACTCGTACTTAACCCACCAGGTTTTAAGCCAGTCTCTTGTGAGATAAGAAGTGTTAGGTTCATGCAAATTGAGGTAAGATTGTCAAGCCTAAACTTTCATGTTAAAACATGGTTTTTGCGAAACATCGACCTGGGATGGCAAAGATAAATCTGTATATCTGAATTTTCAATTTCTATGGTTTAAGTTTAAGGAAACCTATCAAATTACGCTGTTTACCAAAATAACATTTGGAAAAAGGCTGCACCTGTTATAGTTTTGATTCTTACATTGGAAAAAGAGTAGGGTTACGCATTTAGAAAAATCCAGAAAATTTTGAGGGAGTGTCTGAATGATGTATAAAATTCAACCAGAATTTATGACAAATCAAACCCAAGAAATGCTGCCTGTAACCATCCCTTTCGGACATGATTGTGTGTAACATTTCGTTTAGGTTAGTTTTACTTAGCATCAAATACAATGTTAGTTTATTGCTTAACCAAGCAAAGTAGCCTTTCTCTAAATTATCTATAGTATAGGGAGATCAGATCCAACTCTCTCCTGAAACCTATGTAGAGGAGAGATAACTACAATGTTATTTTTAGCACTTGACCAAAAAATCAGCTTTGTATTATTATCTTATAATGCATATTTACAATTACATACAAAATAGGATAAATAGCATAGAGGGATCCACTAGATTGCTCAACTGAACTTTCCGGGAGAGTCCAATTCCTATTTTCTTCACAGGTATCTGGAATCTGGATTATCTTTATCCACAATTGTGCATGCACCGCCCTCTTTTGGGGCACATCACGATGATTCTCATAACATCTACAATCTTAAGAACTACGATGAACAACTGGCCATGATATATCTTTTTGGCTAATTTCCTTGCCTGAAAATTAAAAAGCAAATATAGCCAAACTTTATATCCTTTATTTCAGCTGATAGAAAAGTGAAATCCCAACCATTGGACGGAAGCAAACCTGTCTCCAAATCCTCTGGAGCCTGAACACGCTTGCTGTCCTCGTGATGACTGAAGCATTCGGATTGACTAGAACCAGAGAATTGGCAGTAGGCTGTATGCAGTTGTTCATAAATCTCTTCCATCCTTCCACAATGTTCATCTCTCCTATCCATGTCAATAAGAACCTAAAACAAACTGTCTATTAGTTTTAGGAGAATGAGAGACAACGGAGGTTGGGGAAGAAGAGTGAGAGCAAGGGAGCGCCTACCTGTGCTGCATTGTTCCTAAATACTGGGAGAAATCGCTCCCTACAATATTGGTGAAATAGAAGGGTACCAATCAGCAGTGGAATGGTAAATCCAGATGCAACTGTTGAACGTTTTAGTCCAAACACCCCAAGTGCAATAACTTGAGCGAAGAGCAATGAAAAGACCGTTGTGTTGTGAGCAATAGGCCATAACTGTCCCCCACCATCATATTTTGTAATATACACATTGAGAATCTGAAAAAGCTGGTGTTAAATGGATGGTTTTTTTTAAAGATTATAGACATTAGGGTTTTCTAACAAGTCCCCTAAAAGATACTAAAATAGAAAGTTTTAAATAAAAAAGTAAAGTTTTTTCAATTTTCAATAAATTGAATGTATTGTTTTTATCTAAAACTTCTTATTTTGGTATCCTTAACAAGTGCCTTAAGAGCACTTATTAGCAAAACCCCTTTTTAAATTCTCTTCACTAGGTGGATTTAAGTGCAGAAACTGCCATATAGCAAATAAAATAATCAAATTCTACATACAGCATTGGAATCAAGCCGTACAGAGTTTCTTATTTCTGAAGTTGCCCACAAGACCATAAAATACAACAAATGCAAATGATATTCTACGATCATATTCCGTATATGATTGATAACTTTCAGTGACTCAGTCTGCTCTTTTTAGTCCAAAGGAAGAGAATTAGATTCACATGTCAGCCATAAGCTTTGACTTATGTTCCAGATCTTGTCTTCCTTTAACAATTCTCTTCGGATTAAATTCAATTTCCCACCTTGTAGCCCG
Source organism: Ormosia semicastrata (assembly GCA_029884595.1). Taxonomy (NCBI): domain Eukaryota; kingdom Viridiplantae; phylum Streptophyta; class Magnoliopsida; order Fabales; family Fabaceae; genus Ormosia; species Ormosia semicastrata. The sequence continues at coordinate 10,062,492 of JAQQTO010000046.1, read as the reverse complement.
ATTTCAATGTGCACTGTGGTTTGAACTATGTCAGGTCTGTCTTATGGTTTGTTTCATTATCACGTAACCACTATATTTTTTCTATCCATTTTCAACAGAAAATGTGTGTGTGTGATAAGCTTGTGCAACATAAAACTAATTCGATATGTGCATTTCAACACCCAAAAGTCATATGGTTTAGTGCATACATGTGCCTGTTACATGTTATTTCAGTTTAAAACGGACAGAGAAATAGTGGCATCAACAAGACAAACCACATGATGGCAGAATGACAGCTCAAACCACAGTGACACATTGATATCGGGCCAAACCATAGGGCGAAACTGAATTTAATCCATTCTTTTATATTCTTGTTAATTTCATTTGTGAAAAATGAAAACAAGGTGACATGAACTATGGTTTTCTAAAAATAATTTAACCCCCTATCTCAGCTTATTCCCCTATAATCAGTAACTTAAATCTCACATCACATAAAATTGTTGGAAACAGTCACCACAAGAAAATCTGGTAAATATGGATTTCTAAGTCTATTAATGCCTAAAATGAAACAGTGTAAAAGCAAATATAAAAGAACCTATATACCCAGATATGGTAAATGATTATGCATAAATAAAAGAGTTAGGCGCGATGAACTCCATGATGAACAAAAGGAGACAAAAACATGATAGAAGTACTAACCTGGTTTCGGTAAACGAGGTATGCAAGGAAAAAGTAAAACAGTAAGAAGGGCAATATTAGGGGTGCCAGAATAGAACAGGTGAACCCAAGGAATCCAAAAAGTAAGATCCTTGGAACTTCTGTATGGTATGGAAAAGACAGGGTGCCATCCAGTGAATCATCCTTAAACCTGAGTACGAATCTCTGGAAAAGATTGCAGAAAAGAGGAAACAGTTGCATAATCTCACATGCCAAACTTGCCCAACCAGATGATAAAACATATGTTGTGAAGAAGGTAGCCTGTATGCCATGAAAAAGCCACAGTAAAGTGAATAGCTAATCACAGAAGAATTACCAATTTATCTCTTCTAATAAAATCTGTAGAAAAGGGATCAAAGTGAAGAACAAATTTCGTCGTTCAGTGTTTCTCAAATATTTGATACAAACGTTAGTCCACACAAGGGGTGCATAATTTACAATAGGCATTTGTCATATAGGAATTTGGGTATATCACCTGCACTGGGACTGCCTTGGCAAGTTGGGCAGGTAGTTCTGTTATACTAGAAAACACTGAGAGTTGGCTGATAACAGACCCGGCAAAAACATTAACAAAAAACACATTCCAAATTGTAAAGTACAAAACTTTGCAGCATGCACTCTTCTTCCTTCCACTACGGGAAATAGACCCCTCCACTGCTGAAAATAGCATCATCACTGGTGGAACAGCACATAAAAATAAAACCAAAATCACACTTGGCAGGTAACCAATCACCACCTCACTTATAAATTTCCTGAAAAAAAATACTGGTTCAATTTACAATACACTGTATAGCATTTTAAAATTTAAAATTACCTAGCTAACCTTCCACATTCCATGCATGAATAATCATAAAAAATAATTTATAATAATCTCTATTTTAACAAGAAAATGTGACTTTATAAAAATACGAACTTTTAAAATTGCTTGTGTGTGACTCTCGTATTTTAAAGGAGGTTTCTATGGCATAACACTTGATTAGGAATAAGATTAAAAACTTGGCTTCTTTTTGGTGTAAAGCACTTGGCCTTTTTAATGGCGTTTCCCTAACAGATACGTTAAGGGATTAGACAGCTTTGTTCCATTGAGTTTCTCTTTTTTCTTTGTTATTTTGTGTTTTGTTCTTATGTTAAGGAGGATTCCTTATCCTCCGATCTCTTTGTAATTCTTTTCTTTTCTTTTTAATAAATTCCCTTTTACTAAAAAAAAGAAAAAGCTTATGTGTCAAATTATAAACTGAAAATAGGCTTAGTAGATGGACAAACAATGAGCAACTTCAACTAGTATGTGAATATACTGACGACATTTCTGCAAACAAGCAGCGAATGGCAATAACTTACGTGCTGAATAGAATGACAGAGATAAAAGCAAGGGAAGATTACAAAGAATAAATTCTTGGTAAAAATATTTAGTTAAGTCAATAAGTGGTTATTTATTCATTAACCACTCTTTCAACATAATTAACCAGTTGAGTGGTTAATTGTTCCTAAATGAAAATATTTTTACCAAGAATTACTTTTTTGTATTTCTCCCTAAAAGCTTTGTTGAAGATCTGCTCAGCATAAACAAACTCTTGAATATCATCATTTATTGTAGGTGGCAAATTGCAGTTACAGGCTTAAAACAGTAATTTGGAGAGTGTTCAAGTATAATAATATGTTAGGAAATCTTGAAATTTGCACAAGAAAATTTGTGGTAGGCCTAGGATCATATGAGCAAGCATTAGACTAGACAATTCCGAATTAACTTCTAATATAATGCACCTTTGTTGCTCAAAGATGGTTTATAAAAATGAAGTTTCACACTCAATTTATCATGCATAAGTATTTCCTTCAATTCTAATCCAAAAAAGTGAGCCCTGTCAAAAATGTGAACCACGCCAAGAGTATAGAAGTTCATAATATTTGTCCCTCATATATGTGCAACATCTTACTTTTCAAGTATCCCTGTCAGAAAAGGGAACATTTTCTCAAGCTTGTCTAGTTGAGTCAAGCCTTGTGTGAATGTGACAGGGATAAGGAATACGAGCATGAAGGTGATAGAAGCCACAAGTGTAGCTATCTTACGGATCCAAAGTTGCCTATATGGTATGCAAAGGTTGGACCAGTAAACATCATGTGGCTCAGGAGCTAGGTCTGTGACCCACAACATAGGATTTGATGTTTGAAGATTTTGGGCAGCCATAAGAGCAGCATACCGACTTTTAAAGAACACAAAAGCAGCTGCGCATTCCTGTATTACAGACCCAGACGTGAGCATAAATTGATAGCATCACATAAGATGCGATTCTATACATACTTCTATAACTACATAATGGCAGCAAAACAAAACTGTAACAACCTGGATTTCAATACATAATAAATAATGAATAATGATAATGATTAACACAAAGAAGAGAACACTAAATATATTGCCACAACATAAGTTGTATCTTTAAAAAATAAAAGTAAGACTATCGTATAATAAATTTTCCAGTAATGACTGCTTCATTTGTGGCTAACTGACAAGTAGAAAACATTACAGGTATTTGCATGTTCTCGTAGACCCAGTGGTGCAGAAATTAAATTTAAGATAATGTCAGAGCGAAAATAATAAGCTTGAAAAGAAAAAGTCACAAACCAGTGCAAAATATATGCTGAACCTTGAAATATATTGAATACTTTTCACTACTTATTACTTTCTTATATCTCTCAGTCTTGGAGACAAAGCTATCAACCTAATATACATTGATCCTCTAAGAATACCCCAAACGGGAAATATTTGTCAGCTATTCACCCCTTAAATAATCAGCATCTACAGCAACCTTGTCCAAGGCCAACTCTCCTAATAGTTCTAACTGTTAGGTGGAGGCATATGAATGGTCTTTGTATCTCTCTCATGTCCCCTCAAGCAAGAGCCCTTAAGGCTTGAAGTCTGGATAATAATGCACAGACCCATTTTACCATGTACTGAAATTTAATTTAAATTATGAACAATGGGAGCAGCAAGATCAAAATCTTAAATGCTTAGTCAAAGAGGCTTAATTTTAATTATGTCAAGAACCAATTCATTCCAAAAGATTAAGCTGTTAGGTGCTTGGTAGAAGAATGGTTTTTATATGACAGACCTAAAATAATTCAGCTCCATCAATGTTGCTTTGTTCCTGCAAGTTACACAAATTGCTTTTCTATATTTACATCAAAATGCACTCATACATCATGTTGGAGGCTTTGGCAAACTACTATCAGAAATAGTTTAAACTTGATTCCCTGGTTTAAACTGGGTACAGATCAGACAATGTAGCAGAAGAGAAAATAATTAAGTGAATCACCAAAAATCAAATAGAAATGAAAGAGGTTGACATATTAATGTCAGATCACATAGTAAATTTCTAAACATGGTAGTTCAAAGCCAGGTCATAAAAAAATGAAAGAGTTTCACATATTAATATCATAATTAGATAAATCAATCCAGCCAGAAAATTAACCTTTTTTCTTGCATCTATATGCATGTCACTGTAGCCTGTTCTCCCATGTATACTATCTATCTCATTAGAAATAATCTTAAAAGAATTTGTGGGTCCTCCACAAAAGCAACATTGCGTGAAACTTGGCTTACAGGTCTGTTCCAGTGAACCACCACCGAGCATCTTACACATAAGTTCTGCATCATCCTAGAGGAAGAAGATTTTTAAAAGTTTAAACAGCAGTTATGTCAACAAAGTGAAGAATGCTACAAGTTTATATTATTGGGGGGGGGAAAAAAGGCTCTAAAGATCACGAGTGACAACACTAAAGATCATAACAGAAATCAGGAAATTTTACAGACTTGTACTTCTGAAATCATAATCAAAGCCCAAACCCCCATTAAATAGGGAATGACACCATAGATATCATACCAATGAAAGCCAATAACTATGACCAAGATACTCATCCAGAAAATGAAATTTGGCACAGTACTTTTTTTATGCATAAAAAGGATTTACTAATTCCCCATTGCATGAAAAAGCTTTGAACTATGGTCAAAGGGCTTTGATAATATTTGCCATCTCAAAGAGGATAACAAAATGTAAAGTGAGGTATATGTTAAAAACAGAAAGGAGCTTCTATCTCAAGTAAATAAAATTCCTAGGATTTGCATGCTTCCTTCAAAGAAAAATAGATATTAGAAAAAAGTTCCAGACCTAATAAAGTGCAAAGCATGAGTCAGAAAATGAAAGAAATGTAGACACTTATTTCCATAATAAGCCCACATATAAGTTAATGTACCTTGAACCAAATAATGGCCTTCAACTGTATATTAAATATTAAATACACACACATTAACAGTTATGACAACATTCAGTGTGACATAAACAAAAGAGGGAGACAAAAATTACACAAATATAAATTTGGGGAAAAAAATAAAAGTATGATACTGAAATCACAATAAACATAAAAGTATATTCAAAGAAGTTAAGAGACCGACCTTCAGTTTCTGAACTGCACCAGACTTATACACCATTTGGTGTGACAAATATGTTGATGCATGGTAATATGAGAAAAACTTTTTCACTGTGTCATAGTATGATTCTTCTGAAGACCAGGGTATTCCTCGGACAAGAATTGCAAAATGACTTGGATTTGGAGGCGATCCAATAATATGTACTAGCCGCAAATTAGTAATGCTCTTATATTCCTGAACATAAATGCTACTTGATAAATCATATTTAAAAATTGGAAAAGGAAAAGGAAAAAAAAACCTTGTAAGGTCACTCTATGAAAACAGATAGAGCAGTCAATCTTGCAGGATAATTCAACTCCTTACGAAGTAAAGAAGAGTACAAGCTGTTAAAGTTATGATGTATAATGCGAGACAATGAGCCCAAAGCCTGACATCAAGCAAACGAATAAAAACAATCTATAAGTAACCAGTTTGTAGCTGTATTCCTGAATAACGTCATTGACTATTAGTGCATTAACATCTAAAAATGGTGGGAAAAAACATAATAAAAAAGGAGAAGGACTCAAGCCAGGAACAATTCCAGTTTTTGTTTGGGGAAAATTTCTGCACAAATTAACTCTCCCAAAAATTACAATTAAAATAAAAATAAAAACATGAGTAGCTTTCTCAGCCATGAGCCAAAGGACAGGGATGATCCTTTTTTTTTTCTGAGAGCATTATTCAGTCTTATATATTATATTGTTGATTCATTAATTTCTCAGCTTCTACACACTATTGACTATTTGAACTAAATTAACAAAATGAACACTTCCATTTAAAAATAAGAAATAGTTCATACCACCTGGATCCTTCCTTGACATTCTCAATGGTAAATACTTCCAGTGACTCAAAAGGTATATCCTTATGTATTCTGTCCTGACCATAGTAATTCACTGGAAGCACTAGAACAGTGCAGATGACAGTAGCAACAGAAAATACTCGAATACTGAAGGAAAAAATAGTAACATCAACAGTTAGTAAAGGCGTAAAGCAGTTAGTTTTTTATTTGATGTACTTTTAAATGCGTGATTAACAATTGGTTTTGATTTGAGTAATGTAAAATGGTGCTAAAAGCAAACATTTAGAAACTCAAACAAGTAAACAGAAAAAGTTGGACAAATTTACCATACTCAAATGGAAAATGTGCTAAAACTCCATAAAGGGCCCAATGCAAACTTGGGTTTAGCATCACCAAAAAGCTATTTTAGTAACTTGATGACTTAACTGGTTTACCTATATCAATTAAGCATCATTTATAGTCAATATCAACGTCACTTCTAGTTCTCTGAGCACAAATCTTGGTTCTAGTTATTAATGAAAAATTATTAAGCAAATAATTTCTTATGCATGCAGTAACAACCATAATGGATGATAAATAGTTAGAAACACATTTGTCATCTTAAAAATGTCAAGATTTACAGATCTGGCCGTAACAGTATACTAGATTTTAAGTACTTGCACTGCCCAACAGCATATATATATGCATTGAAGTGTGATTTTTGAATCAGTATCCCACTTTCTAGCCAATTTTAATGTTTAGCTATCATTTAGTCCAGAGAATCAAACAAGGTAAAATCATTTACAAAATAATAAAACTGTTGTGCTACACAGTTAGCATGTTAATAAATACAGAACAAAGAGGTTTTGAAATGTTATCAAACATATATTCCTGGTATCTGTATTCTTGGACACCAAGTGCATCAAGTAGACTTCAAAAACAAAGAAAATACCATAAGAATAAGCATAATACCATCTTCACTTCTACTATGTCTAGGATTCAGATATCTTCACTCAGTAGGTTGGCATCTTTTGCACACGGTTAAAATTTCGGATTAAAAACTTATTGGATAAGAAAGCAGTTCACTCTAGTGCAATGTTCCCCGAGACAATATAAGACATACAGCCAAAAGAAGTTTCAATTTTAGAAGGATTGAACAAACCTGAACACAAGCATCCTGCTAAAAACCACAGCATCCAGGCCACCAATAGTCAGTATTTCATCTTGAGTTGTTTCCCATGCTTTCATTACCCATGTAGGGGAGGGAACAAATCTTTCTAAGCAGAGATCAAGGTGTTTTGCATGCCGAGAGGCTAGCCTTCTTCCAAAGTACACATTAACATTGCTGGGCTGTTTCCTTAATATTGAATATAGTGAAAAGAGCACTACGCACACAGCAATATTAATTCCAGCAGAAGTTAAAAGAGCAGCAATGTCCATCTCTGCCCACTGTATTGGCAAACTTGACACATCTCATTACCCAAGAAGAAAGACATAAGACATCAAAATCATACCCATCACCTGAAAGAACAAATATTCCAATCAATGTCTCAGTAAGCAAGAATGGTTTACTCTCAAATTGAATAGTCATGAAGATATGTCGCGTAGTTTCTAGGAAAATATTTCATCATTTGGCAAACACACCTGTATTCATCATAAGTCCATAACCCAGCTGTGAGTTTTGGAGGATTTGATAGGGGCACCTTGCACAAGAATGCAAAGCTACATGGCATCAAGTATATTATGAACATTTTATCATAGTTAATACGGTATGTATACCCTTTCACAAGTTACCAAGAAATACCAAACAGAGAGCCCATATAAAATTCTATTTAATATCCATGGAATTGGAGTTAAAGCTGGTAGTGTACGTAACTAAAAGGTAGGATTGGGAAGCCAAAAAAAACAGAAGAGGCACAAGCTATGTAGTAAATCACTATTCAGTATTTACTAACTAGTAAAAATTAAAATTAAATAAACATAGCCACCAAAAGTTGTTTAAACAACAAGAACAGATTCACAGATATGACCAAACAGTCTCAAACAACAGCTTTTGGACGTTGGAACCAGTCAGTCCCTCCCATTATCACATCACCAGTTAAACCAAACACAATGGATGAAACCGCGAGTCAAGAAAGTAGGCACAACAGCATATATATAGAAAAGGCCGAAAAACAATTGACTGAGGGAAAGGGAAATGACCGAAATGTAGGCTTTCTTTCTCACATAAAACAGAAATAAATAAAAAACTAACAAACACAGAAATATTCTAAATAGAAGAGAAGTACCTGCATAGGGATGAACAATTTTGTCGATGAAGAGCAATTAGCCAAACAGTGGTAGAAAAAGCAAAAATGACGAAGAAAAGAGAATGCGGATGGATGGGCTTCAATTCAACTTGCCAGGGACGTTTATAAAAATACCGATTCCAAGGCAACAAATAAAATTTGAAACCCTAAAACAGTTTTGCGTTTTTCTTTCTTTTTGGTCTTTAAACTTCAAAAGAGAATGAGGATATGTTAAACGGGGAATCGCAGCAGATTGGCTTCAAGTCTTAACGCATGATTTCTCTCTCTCTCTCTCTCTCTCTCTCTGCTGCAGGTGCACGCAAATAGCGGGAGTAACGGATTCTCCACGTGGCCAACCCCCATTGCAATAACCGCCACGAAGCTTTTCTCATACGCTGCATTGCCATGCATCTCAATAATCAAACCATAATGGAATGCTGCGTGTTCACGTTGGATGATGTTCCCAGTTTCATTTCATCACTTACGGGAAATTCTTAGACTATGTGTAAATAAATAGTTTTAGCGTAAGCATTACAAAATCTCCAAAAAAAAAATTAACAACATTAAGATTATAGATTCTCTTATATTACACATTATATTTATATTTCTTTTGATGCTATATTTCTAAGAAATTAAGTAATTTCGAAGAAATATAAAAGAAATTGAAAAGTAAAAATCGAGCCTGTATTATTATTATTAAAAATTTTCTTTCATATCTAAAATTTAGATATTGGTGGTGGACTCAAATCACATAATAACAAAATATTTCTAAAGCTTTGGATCACATCAAATTTGTAAATTATTTTTACTTTTACTTAACTTATATTTTTAAAATTATTATTAAAATATAATTAAAAATATATTCAGATAAAAAATAATAATAATAATAATTTACAAATCTAACATATCACTCATTTAATAATATAAAATAAAATAAATATCTTACTTCCACCTCATCATGGAATTCCTGTCTCCGTCACTTATAGCATACACTAATATTAAGATGAAAAATTATCATCTAATATTTTTAAAAATAAGTGTAAATATTATTTATATATTTTTTAAAAAATATAATTGAGTAAAAAAATAAAAAAAAATGTATAATAAATAATATTAAATAAAATATAAAATATATATATATATTATTTAATGTAAATATAATAGTTGTATTAAGATAGAGATGCCTGTCATCAAAGCCTGTCTCATTTCCTTGTTCTTTCTTAAATTTGACAAGTGTAAAATAATATTTACATTATTTAAAAAAAAATCTTAATTAGTTAACGCTGTTATTAATTTTTCACTGCACCTTTCCATTCCATTCCCACAAAACACTCCTTGTCAGTTTTTCACCATGAAGCAGCACCCTTCTCCAAATCAGAGACTTCATCCACTACAACAAACCCCAGTGACAAATTCAAGCAGAGCTTCATCAAACCAGTGACAGAACTCAAACATAACCCATGTCCCTCAAATCCCACAAACTGAAAACAGATTATCCCAAGCTGTTGAGCACCCAAACCACAAATTCAACCCAAACATAAGCCAGGCAGAGTTCAACAGAAATCACACCTCCATTCGACCAAAACCCAGAAAAATAACAACAAACAAAATCCCATTTTCCCTTTCAAACCCTGACCAGAACGCAAGCCACCATCGCCAAACCTCCTGCCATGGAAACCGCCTCCAGTCACCGCCACCACCTTACGAGACCCATTGCACCGCCTCTCACACCCATTAAACCCATTACCTGAACCCCTGTTGAACCCCCTTTGCGCCGCCAAAGACAGCCACTCACTACCCAACCAAAACCCCACACAGAACCACCGTCAAACCCAACACAGCCGTCCCTGCAACCACTGGATCACCACCTCTGCACCAAGTTCCTACTGAATTATGTGCGAGTGAAAAAGGGGACGTGGCTGAGAATGGAAACGGCGTAAGTGTTAAAATTAAAAACAAAACAAAATGATGTGTATATTACTTGCAGTTGACAAGATTCAAGTGAGGGACAGAAAATGGGACAGACTTTGGAGAAAAGGGATTTTTATGAAAAAAATTATTATACATTTTTTTAGAAGAATATATATTATTTAAAAGTGTTAGATATAGTGAAAAATAATAATAATAAAATAAATATGATAAATAATATTAAAAAGAATATATATATATATATATATTATTAATAATAAAAATATCAAAATCGGGATTTCCATCCTATTATTGCGTTATTTTATGTTGGCATTCTCAAATGATGTAATAATGTCATGTAGCAACGCTTGGCTTGATTCCGATCTTGTTAATTAAAAACACTAATACGGCTTCTAGATTCAAGGAGGTTTTTTTTTTTAAATGTCCTGTACCCACTTGTTGCGTGGGATTCCAGAGAGACGTTATGAGCTCAAAACACGTCCTCCACCTTTCCCATTGGGTACACTTGGGCTTTTGCAAAATATTAACAACTGGGCCACATGGATTTCCATGCTCATTTAGAACTCGCAATCCATCATCATCCACCATCTAAAAGGCTTGAACAGAAAAGAATTCCCAATCCTGGCCCTTAATTATTAATGTTACTCTTACTAGTCGATTGACCAATTTGCATTCTTTATTTGTAATAATCTATTTTTTTAATCGTCCATCTCTATATTAGTAATTTATTAATTTTTTATTTTGCTTGCAGTTAGCCAAAGGTAGTATAACTCCTAAGCAGCTGCTAATTTGTAAATTATAACTACTGACTGATAACTAAATGATAGTGATACGTAGTTGACATTTAACAGTAGTAAAATTTATTGTTTTATCCCTATGTAGTATTTTTTTACGCCTTTTCTTATTATTTGTGTTTAGTGCAAGAGGATAATTTTTCGAGAAAAACAAAGTTTGAGACCAAAAGGGGTAATCCCCTTTATTGAATAGTATAGAAGTATCGATTATTTCAAAACACAAGGAAAAGGGGAAATTATTACGGGTTAAAAACACATTATTTGATGAAAAAGATAGTATAATCAATATTCTTAGCCACGTTTTCGTATAAATAAAATGTTGGCTCTAAACACTAGTTCTTCTTTTTTGAGAGAATTAATACTAGGTTTAAGAAGGAATTGTTATCAATTGTCAATGTACCCTATAGCTAGGTATTGACATTGCAATACAGAATAGCTTATGATTCCTACCATTATTATTATCTTAATCTTACTCACTTTATTTGGGAAACTAAAGATATCATTATACCGAAAATTGAAAAACACCTCACCATGTTGTCCGGAATACTCAACAAAACAAATTCAAGAACTTATATTCAGAACGGGACCTCCCCTAATCCCCATCCATCTATTTGCATCTCCCAATATAAAAGAGAAAAAAGGAATAACCAAAAAAGTTTGCATAATAAATATTATTAAGAAGCAATTTCATATCGTTCAGGCACAGAACCTGAAAGAATACACAATCACACAAATAATAGACTGTTTTCTTTATAGAAACAGTAGATAGAAGAAATACAATAAAATACCTAAACCACCCCTGAATCTAATCTAACATCTAACATCTGTTACGATTCAGTTAACAATTATAGTTAAGCTATAAGCGTCACTAAGAAAGCAAACCGCTTTACTTCCACATGTCAATTGAGGATAACTGGAAAACCCATTTGGCAATTGACCATCTTGTGGTATTTCTGACAGATAGTTGTTGAGTGCAACTGACAGCAGAGATGGTTATTGAGTCTGTAAAGGCCTTCATCCGTCGCATTGCAACTTGTAATGTGTCTTCGGACATGTTGGCAAAGCATATTCTAAACCACCCTGGTTCAGAGCAATGACAAGAAGACCCAGGAGATATGTTCAAACCAACCTCACAAACAATCCTCTTCCAAAGCTCCTTCTCTGCCTCAAAAGTGTCAGAGCTTAACAGATGCCTCATGTCCACCCAACAGAACAATCCAGCATTGCTCTTCAAACACCGAATCCCTGCGTTTCTGAGACCAGAGACAAGCATATCCTTGCGCCTTTTCAGTCTGCTCTGAGTCTCCTCCATGTACTTGTCAGAGAATTTCTTGTCAGAGAGTAAGTTGGCTAGCAAATACTGAGTTTGCGAGGAAACCAATCCAAAGCTTGACATTTTGGTGGCAGCAGCCACAACCATTTCGTTGTTGGAGTAAATCATTCCTACCCGAAATCCAGGCACGCCAAGGTCCTTGGAGAGACTATAAACGATGTGAATGCGGTTCCAAATGTCAGTGCCATCGAGACTTCTCTCCTTTACAACTTCCACGATGCTTACAAACCTGGGTGAGTCGAAGACTGTCCCTGAATAGATTTCATCGCTTATTATGTGAATGCCTTTGTCAAGCGCAAAATCGACCAGGTGGTTAAGCTCCGTTTTGCTCATGGTTATGCCTAATGGATTCGAGGGGTTAGTTACTAGTATCCCTTTGACGTTTAGATTCAGATTTTGTGCTTGTTGATAAGCTTGTTCTAAAGCAGAGGAAGTGATTCTGAAACCATTTGAGCTCGAGCAATGCATTGGAACAATCTCAACCCCAGTTCGCCATTTAAGATCTCTATCAAACCTGTCAAAATAAGTGAAAACGAAAGTGTTGCAACTTACATGGATGGGAAGATGGAACGATTTTGAAATATATATTTATATATTATATAGTACAATAATTTAAAATGGAACAGAACTGATACCCAGGATAATAGGGTGTGGGAAGAATGAAAGCTTCTGCTGGCTCTGCAAGGCAAAACATGAGAATCTCATTTGCGGGAGTTGCGCCGGCTGTGAGGACAAGCTTATCCGAACCAAATTTGATTCCATTTCCTCTTATTTTCGCCATGAAGTCCACCAGTTCCTAGAAGGAAGGAAAAAAAAAAGAAGTTGTCAGGTATTAAGCATATATGTTAAGTTCAAACATCAATGTTGGTAATTTTGTAATGTTAATGTTACCAATGCATAACCTTAAATTTATCAGATAAAAAAAATCCTTAAATTTAAGATATATGCATTGAGTTATATATTATAAAACTTCTATTCAAGCTTTACATATAATATATATAATATTCAATCACACTCACATCAAACATAATGTCACACACAAATATTGTATTAGAGAAGTATAAATAACATTTTCATTATTGTAGATAGTAGCTATTTAAGAAATTTTCCTATTTTAAGTTAGTTGTTTTGCCCTTGCACACGCATGCAACTCTTGTCAACACAATTATTGTCGTTGGTTTTTTTTTTTAATTTAAAATGAACGTTGTTTTTAGGTTTTTTTTTAATACAACTTTATTCTCAGTTGACTTCAAGTACGTAAAACGGTAGCAACACGCACACGTTATGCACGTACGATGAAAAAGAAGCCTTTAGTTACGTTTCACTGCCTTCTTACATTATTTTTTTTAAGTAATAAAATTGAAAAAAAAATACATTTTGTAATATACGCTCTTTCTTTCTTTTTATTAAAACAAACAAAAATTAAGTAAAGGTGTAAAAAAAATGTGTGTAACATTCATTTTCCTTATGTATTCTACATTAGATATAATTATTGAAATAGTATTATTCTTTTGATGTGAAAATCTTATTTCTTTTAGATAAACAATCAGTCTAACATACACATACTTTTATGTATATGCTTCGAAAGCTTGCAAATAAAATATTAAAACGAACCAAATAATTTATTATTAATCAACCTTTTGTCAGTGTCATAAGGACATTGTAAGCAAATTTATACTCTTGTCTTTTTATTTTATTTTTAGTCTGAGAAAGCATATCTTACATCTTTGAAAGCTGGTAAGCCATGGTAATCCTGGAATAGGGCAAGTTCTCTAAATGCGGATACCCCATCCTTCTTCAATCCCACTATATCAGGATTTCTTTGAAGCCACGATTCAAGAAGGTCAAATGAAAGCTGCAAAAGATGTCAGTCAATTTGTGGGACATAGCTAGAGAAAGAAACAATTTATTCACACACATATAGCTCCCTTTTACTTTGCTTGATATAGGAGCGTTCGTTTGTTTGTGGTTTTTTTTTAAAGAAAAATATTTTTTATTAAAAAAAGTATTTTTTAAATATTTTAATTATTTAAATAAAAGTTTTAAAATAAATAAAATTTAAAATAAATTATTTTTTCTGAAAAATTAAGAACAGTTACTTTTGAAGAAACTACTTTTTTTTTGTTATCATAAAATTATTTTTTTAAAAATTTATCCAAACACACCTATTGTTAATATAGCCACACTAGCCATGGAGAATTTACATGTGCACCACAGTTAAAAAGCATTGTGTTTGACATCTCCCGACCCGTTGCTCATTGCTAGCTCAAGCATATGTAAATAAGAATGTAAAATGTTCTCCTGTCTGTGTCCCCCATATGGGACTTTTTGTCTCCTTTTTTATTTTCTTTATATAGATTTTCTTCGTTAATTGTTCTTAATTAGGTAAAAGTCGCTAAAAATTCTGTTAATCCTTGTTACCAAGGAATCTTATTCGTGAATCCAAATCAACTTATAGCTAGCTAGAAGAGGAAATTAACTTCAACTTTTAGATTTGACTTAAGGGAATGAAAAACAGAAGGTGGTGGCTTTACTTAATTAACAAACCAGCTAACCTGATTCTCTGCAAGTCCCATCTGAATGATTCCCGTTGGATTCTGAACTGGGTGATAAGGGTTCTTCTCGTACTCTTGCCATCCTAGAAAGTAAGAAGAATCTTGGCCATGAGAGTCCTGACTAGCCTTTCTAGACAGCATTTTCATCATGCTTTCTTAAAAGATACTAGTACCTAGTAAATTAATTTGCGTAAGCAAACTTTGAGAACCGGAAAGACTGAGAGTGACAGACACGGAGAGAGATCAAGGGTTTTTGAACATGTGGAAGGAAGGCTTTGGAGATGTGAGGTAGCCAGCTAGGGCTGCATATTTATAAGGGAGGTAAGTGACATGAGTTCGACAATATGAATGACAGCACCTTTTGACATTATCAGGGCCGCAGTTTGTTGCATTCCAGTAGAGTTTTTTTTTTTTTTTTTTATTGAATAAACAGGGTTCACTTGAGTTAATTTTTGGTTCTTCGTGTATTCCCTATAATTTTGGTAAGAAGAACTGTAACTTAATACAATCTCAATTAAATATTTATGTTTTTTTTTAAATCTGAATTAAAGATTTATAGTTAAACATAATTGACTTGTTTTATTCTATTTTATTTTATTATTGAATAATGTAAGTTATACAACTGTTCAATCTTGCCTACATTTGAGATAAAGTTAATCTCAAATCTTTAAAACTATGACATAAAAATTTAACTTAGTTTTGTAATTTTCTTAAACAAATTATCAAAGATAAACAAACTATTATTAATTTTTAGTCAAGGCATGCATGTTGATTGTTCATGTTATTAGTGACAAGAAGGTTTGACTTTTCATATTCAAGTTAGGGGTATATATATATATAGGATCTTATTTAAGTGATATTAGTATTTATTGTGAGAAGTGAAAGAAGTGAATCTTGATCATTGGATCTTTTATGAATGATCAAGATTAGAACATAAATGTATGTGATTTTTTTAAGTGGTCATATGACTTTCAAGTAACTTTTAATCTTGACCATCCATGTATGGTTGTATGGTCAAGATTTACTCCTCTCACAATAAAAACTACTCTTACTAGATATGTCTTATATATATATATATATATATCGAAATACACATATCATATTTATATCATATGTTAATGTGAGAGAGATGTCAAATTATTTCATATATAATTGTAACATTCTTACAGCATATAGAATAATTTTATGAGTGAGTTAGATAAAATTTGACATATTTTAATGGGATGAATAACGAGACTCTTCAAGTTATTATAATATTCTTTACATCAATTGTTGATCCGATTAATTAATTAATTATAAAATGATATATGTTTTTATCCAAATCCAAATTTATTTTAATATAATTTTGAAGAGGAATAACTATGATGCGTAACTTAGTTGATAAATTGAATTTATGTAAGCAGACTTGACTTAACGTGCAGAAGTTGAAAACACACTAAAATTATGAGGAGAAATGCTAATTTGTTCTAATCAAATTGTATAGAACTGTTTATGAGTGTGTATTTCACCTTTGATGTTGAGAGAACTTTTGCAGTATTCTTTAAGGAGGAAAAAACCTCTTCTTTTATGAAACATCTCAACTACTCATTTTTCTTTTCACTTTTTTTTTTCTTTTTCTTCTTTTTCAAAATTAATAGTCATAAACTTCTCGAGGATGAAAAATCTCTTCCATAATAAATATACAACATTTTTCCTGATGTTGAATGCCAACCTGTACCAACTTTTAATACCTTACCATTTCATTGGTAAAAATGAAAGCCACCTCGTTCGTAATGAAATTTGTAAAACTTCCTTAGTGTGAAATAGTGATGTACAATTATAAATTATCATTTTTATTATTTAAAATATTTTATTTTTATAATAATTATCTTAAAAATTAATCACAAATATAATAATATATAATCTGTTAATAGTATAAAAAAATTTATACTAACAATATATTAAAATTAAACTCTTATAAATATTCAATAAATGTGTATTAATTAATATTTTATTTGGTAACCTAGTATTAATTAACCTTTATATCTTTATTTTATGATCTGTTGCTCATGTTCGGATCGCATGACTGAAGAAATGAATTCATTAAACGCATGGGGCAGTTAAAAAGTCAAATTTTAAAATGTAGTAGTCTCAAATGTCAAATTCTTTGGGATAACAACTTCAATATTTTATTTTTGTTATTATGGTTGAGGTTTGTTTGAATCAAATTATGTTCAAATTAATTAATAAAAAATATGATTAATTGCAAATATCTATGTTGGGATTACAAAATTTATAAAGAAAACTTTGTATGATTTAATCTCAACAATTAACAAAAGTAAAACGTATAAGAAATTGAATTTAAGACCATAATATCTATCCTTATTTATTAAATTAGAGTATGTTATTTTGAGAGTGATTTAATCTTTTATTAGGTGCTGTTGGGAGGGTTAGGTAGGTTTGCGACACTTTTGGACCTAACCTACTCATCAATATAGTTAGTTGAATTGGGTTGGATTTGGTCAAGTCAACAAGATTCTTTCATTCGACCCGATTCAATCCAATATGTTCAATAGTAGATTTGGTGTAGTTGAATTCGTATGTCTGACATACATTAAAAATAAGTTATCTTACTAAAATAAATATTGAAATTTCGTTATACATAATGCATTTTAAATTAAAATAACATATGTCCTAAATAAACTAAAATGTTACATAACTAGTCTTACAAAATTATAATAAATATCTCAAACAAGCTAAATAAACTTAACAATTCTTATTAAGTTAACTTAAGTCTAAAATAAATTAAAGTAAGTTAATAAGTCTCAAAAATCATACCCAACAAAGCACATTATCTAATTAAAGTCAATGTCATCACATATAGTATATAGATTGACATAATCATTAATTTCTTCATTCTTAATTATCTCAATATACTCTTTAGTATTTAAGTGATCAATTGAATTTTCATTACAATAATCTATTAGATGTTTCATATGTTTCTTATCTCTATTTTCTTGGTCAATGTAACCATAATGCCTTTACCTAAACTTAATTGACATTACAAAAAAGTTAAGGAAAAACAATTTGAAATAACATTATGGCTAAACAATTTTTATATATTAAAAAATACTTCAGCGTGCATGTTAGGTTTGTGCGAGTTGACATTTTTCCCAAACCCACTGTCCAATCCATATTTTACGAGTTAGAGTGTTTCAACCAATCTGTAAACTCAATTCAACCTGAATTTTATGGATTAGATTAAGTTAAAATCCACTAGTTTGTAGGTTGACCTAATCCAAGCAAGAACCCCTATTTCTTATTATATTCTATTTTAAATAATAATACATGTCAATATTCTTATATAATTTATCTCCTTTTAAATTTTAAGTTCAAATTTTTTAAAACTAATTATGCATATCTTTTACCAGTTTAAACATCTTTTAATTTTGTTAGAGTCTACTTGAATTTTAAAAACAAATCGCGTAATACACATTATACTTGCTAATTTAAACATCGTGTGTTAATAGATACGGACGCCATTGAATATTTTGACTTAGCTGAAGTAAAACTTTTAAATCGACGTGCATAGCTCATTTGTTGATTTCTTCTGTTAGAAAAAAAGGAAATATTTTATGTACAACTTTTATATGTATATCGTATTTATATTATATGTTAATGTGTAAGAGATGTCAAATTAAACTATATGTGATTATAGTATTCTTGTAGGATACAAAATGAGTTTGTGAATAAGTTAAAAAAAAATTAGACGTATAAAAATTGAACGAATAACGAGACTGTAAAAAGAAAGCACCACACATGAGCTTTTCCTTTCTATCTTTTATGGACTTTTTTTATATAAGTTTATGGATTCCATTTTCATCATAATTAGGTGTTGCTATTTTGCTCTTCTACGGTTATCCACTCAATATATGCAATTACATGTAATGTACTAATTATGTTGTTCAAATCATTTTACCTACATATTTTTAAGTAATTGACATGGTTTCAAACGAAACTTTATTCTATCACAAAATAAATTAGAAATCGATATTTTTAAATTTTGTTTGTTTTATACTTTTATTACAAGTTTTAATATAGTTAAACCAATTCAAAACAATTCATAACTAGTGAAGTTAATTTGTAGTCAAGTGGATACTTTTATGAATTTCACCAAACTAATTAAAATATTTTTAAAAATAAGTAATTTTACTATGCAGATCTTTGACATATATATATAGGGGACATATCTAGTGAGAGGAGTAAATCTTAACCATACAACCATACATAGATAGTTAAGATTAAAAGTTACTTAAAGGTCATGTAACTACTTTAAAAAGTCACATGCATTTATATTTTAATCTTGACTATTCATGAAAAATCTAATGGTCAAGATTCACTCCTCTCACTTCTCATAATAAATACTTCTCTCATCTGAGTAAGATCATATATATATATAGGAGACATATCTAGTGAGAGAAGTTTTTATTGTGAGAGGGTAAGATGAGTAAATCTTGATCATACAACCACACATGAATGGTCAAGATTAAAAGTTACTTGAAGGTCATATGCTCATTTAAAAAAGTCACATGCATTTATGTTATAATATTGACCATTTATAAAAGATCTAATGGTCAAGATTCACTCTTCTCATCTCTCACAATAAACACTCTTCTCACCTGAGTAAGATCCTATATATATATATATATATGAAGCATATCTAGTGAGAAGAGTTTTTATTGTAAGATGGTGAGAATAGTAAATCTTGACCATACAACTATACATGGATGGTCAAGATTAAAAGTTACTTAAAGGTCATGTGACCACTTAAAAAAGTCACATGCATTTATCTTCTAATCTTGACCATTCATGAAAGATTCAATGGTCAAGATTCACTCCTCTCACCTCTCACAATAAATACTCATCTCACCATATACACTCTATATATATATATATATATATATATGATGCACTTTAACAAATAAACTGTTATTACATAACCAACCAAGAAAAAGCTATGATTTCATTATGCAACAAAAAAGTACGGTTATATATATATATAAAAAGTATGAATTAATTTTCCATAAAGAATAAATAATTGAAAAATTATAATAATTTATAAAGTTATGAATATTTATCTCCATTGCAACAAAATACTTATTAATCGTAAATGAACTGCTAATTAGTTGTTAAACATATGTAGCCTTGAAAATGTGGCAGGATAAACTGTCATCAAACATTATACAAAAGTTTAAACTCTTGAATTAAGATATATATATATATATATATATATATATATATATATATATATATATATATATATATATATATATAGGCAATTCTTTTCGGAGCAAACAATTCAAACACTACGTATATATCTCCGATTTCCCAAATGGGAAATGACATATAAATATAATTACAATTATTTCAAAGTTATACACAATTTAAAATTTTTAATAAATTTAAATTTACTAATTTACTAACTTTTTTTATTTCGCACTATTTTTTATTCTTTTCGTTCTTTTGGTTTTTTCTTTAATCAGTGAAGAATATTCTACTATATTATAAGAATTTACAAGTTATGAAAATTAAAATTTTTACGTTTTTGTTCTTAGCTTTTGCATCCTTTTACCAAAATTTTGACAACATGTAATTTTACATCAGGACAAGGCAGAACTGTCTTATTGCTTGTCGTTTCCAAAATTTTGACAATATCAAAAAAATTCCTTGCATCAAAATATTTAAAGGTTTTCTTACTATATCTCTAAAATTTAGTTATAGTTACACCAGAATTTGGTGCGGAGCACAGTAAAATCTATAATTAATAATTAATAATATTTTAATGTCAAAGTTCTATTTTGCTTTAGTACACCATTATCTTAAAAAAATCAATTAAAAAAATTAATAATCTCTATGATTTT
The DNA here is from genome assembly GCA_029884595.1 of Ormosia semicastrata. NCBI lineage: Eukaryota > Viridiplantae > Streptophyta > Magnoliopsida > Fabales > Fabaceae > Ormosia > Ormosia semicastrata. The sequence continues at coordinate 10,041,760 of JAQQTO010000046.1, read as the reverse complement.
ATAGATTAATTAACCACACCAAAATTCTGATACGTAAGTAACATTATCAATTTATTACTATTATTTTTTTACGTTAGGTCAGTTTGATGTTATTTTGAAAATTAGGTGAAAAATTCAGAGAAGTTACCTTGAAATTTTTATTCAATTTTAAAAAATGACACATTGACTCTTAATCATAAATATAATATGGAAAAAAAACTTCAATATTGAAGGTCATTTTCATCACTTTTCACACTATGCACTGCGACCAAGGAACTACTCCAACACCACACCTAAGACACAGCTAAGTTAGTGGAGTGTTGGATGGAAACTACACAACTTATAAAGTACCATTATTTAAAAGGCCCATAGCATCTTTGCTTGAATGTTACATTCAGTTATCCTTATCCCAAGTCTTTTCAACCAAAAGTAACACATTAAACACACATTTTATTTATGAAAGATATATATGACATTAATTTAATCATCTTTTAAAAAGTTGACATTAATTTAATTTTTAAATTCTAAAAAATACATCAATTTAATTTTTTAATGAGAGTTGATATCTCCTCATTTAAGAAAGTGCAATTTAGTTTCTAAATTTAAAGCTCCATTAACGGTATTCTTATACTTTGTATATAAGAGAACAATTTTAATATTACTTTCTATAATCAAAAGACCAAGTTGATATCAACTTTAAAAAAAAAACAAAAGTAATATCCCTTATATATTTAAAAGATTGAAATGAGTGTTTACGAAAAATAGCAGTACATAATTAAACTAACATGAAGGCATCCGTGCACTGCTTTTTGTCTTCTACTTTTGCCATCTGTTACATATTTCTTTGATATTCTTCTATTAATTAATACACACATTGAGATCAGTTCTATTTGTCTTTACAATGTATTTTCTTTTGGCCCCTTATTTTAAGATAAATTCTCTAAGCCAATTATGAAGGCAAAGACCGTTTGAACAATGATACCCTCTCAGGTTTCCGAGTTTGAGTACTTTTCTGAAGGTTTCTCCAATATTTATCTCACTTTTCTTCAACAAACTAGGAAATCACTCTACTATAACCCGGAGAAATTATTCTTTATTTTTTCTTATTTCAGTTTTTATTCTAGTTTTTATTATAAATAATATTAAATTTTTATATAAAATTTACTTATAGAATAAATCTTATGTTCATAAATAACTAAATTAATTTTTATATAAAATTTTTTATTTTAAATTTTTTAATAAGTGTGTACACTTGTTAAAAAAAAATACTATAACAGATAGTGCACAGATACTAACTCGATGTATTGGGGCCCTCAACCCTCTTGCTACTACGAGAGTTGCAAACTTGCAATAGTTGGCTATTTGCCAAATGTCCTCATTTTAATAGAGGACCACCCAGTTAAGCTTGACTCCCTTGGGAGGTGCGAGTTGGAATCCAGGGCTTTAGTGAAATGCCGACCCCACTCAACTCATATACATCTAATCCATGTCGGCCATTCTTTCTGTCTCTTGTTGCAAAACAATATCTTCACCAACCGTGAGTGCAACAAACTTGCTTATTTGGGGCTTTGCCTTATTGAACCCCCACTATGTCAGAAGAATGGTGCAATGTCCAATAATTCATATATTAGAAGAAAATCACCTACGTAAATGCTTACAATAATGTCATCCAATGAAAGGGTAATGCGAGACTTCTCTAGAATTTCCATTAAACTACTTTCTAAATAATAGAAATTGCATGATTTATTATATATTTTTCAAAAAAATATCACTGTGCAAAATTCCATTTAAATTTGCTTTCAACCAGTGTTTTATCCCGTGTTTGGATCACAGGGAATGAAAGAAAGAAAATGTGAAGAAAGAGAATATTTTTTTATTTGAAAGTTTAATAATAAATAAGAATGACTAAATTCAAAGGAAATTATTCTCTTTCTATTCTCTTCAAATATCAAATTTTTATTTCTTCTAAAATTAAAGTAAAATGAAAAGAAATAAGTTTATAAACTTAAAAATAAGTATTTTATATTTCATTATATTTTTTATAATTTAATTCTCAAACAAAATAATAAATTTCATTATGTTCCGTATTAATATTCTAAACAAGAAGAAGTATAATTTTATTTCTTTTTTTTAGTCATTTCCTACTAATCCATTCTGTTTCATTAATTAAAAATCATCCAAACACTTATAAGTTTGGTCAAAAGAAAGAATGATAGAAAGATTGTATAGTTCAACCGATTATATTAGCAATTGATTTGAATATTGTCATCATTATTATAATTTATTTAAAAATATCCCTGTGTATTTGTACATACACATTTATATTTACTCATAAAGAATTTGTTAGGATATTTTGTTTATAATAATCCAGTCAAAAGAATCAACCGTGGTTAATTGTAGTAGAAATGAATTGTCTCTCCAAATAAATTTTGCCTGCAATATATCACTATTAATTCAAAATTGTGTGAATAATTTGTTGTAACGAAAAAAATTTGGTCAAAAGAATAATATATGAGACTAATAGAAAGACTGTATAGTCCAATCGATTATACCAACGGTTGACTTGAATAATATAATTACAAAAATGATATTCTTACATCATTTTTAATTTAATATTATTTTTTACACGTATTTTAAGTAGATATGATTAAGTGAGAGAAAATAATAAAAATAAATAAATATAATGAATAATATTGAGAAATATGTTAAAAGAGATGTATGTATTATTTGTGATAAAAATATTATTGTTGATATAATTATCATATAATTTAGTAAGAAGTTTATATATACGCACACATTCATTCATGTACATTATGAAAAAAAACTTGTTAAAATTTATCGCTTATAATAGACTCTTATATTCTTACATCAAATAAGACATACATCTATTTTTATATTTTATCTAATATTATTTATTATATATATTTTTTTATCATTTTTTCTTATTTAATCATATTTATTAAAAAAGTATGAACAGTTATACACCCTTAAAAATGGTGTATAACTAACATTTTCCTTTATAATAATTTAGTCAAATGAATAATATAAGAGTGAATAAAAGTTTGTATAGGTCAACTCATTAAAGTTGACTCAGATAAGTCTTTTTTTAATATATATATATATATATATATATATATTTTAGTGATAATAATAAATTTTGATCATATAATTATATATGAATGGTTAATATTAAAATATATTTAAAAGTCATATAACCACTTAAAAAAGTTATATATATTTATGTTCTAATTTTAATCATTTATATATGATCTAATGATTAATATTTATTCCTTTCATCTTTTATAATAATCACTTATCTTATCGGATATTCTTTCTCCACTATATATATATATATATAAAGAAGCAACTCTCTCAAAAAAACGGTTAAGTAAAGTCACATGAAAAATTTTATTATATTTCTAACACACAAAAGTTGATGATATATTTAAGTACATATGATAATTATTAATAAAAAAATAAATTCAATAAATTTTCTTATCTGAATGGAATAAAATTTAATAAATTTATAATTTGTTATTCATATATTTCTGTTTTATCAAAATGTAAACTAACCTAAGGATTCAAGTGATTGGTTTAATGGAAGACGAACATGTAAAATATGAGTGGATATACAGTCATAAGTTCAAATTTTAATTATGTTAATTTCTTAGAATTAGACTATAAAAAATATTTATAAATCTTTTAATCTCAACATGAATAGTGCGGGTAAAATATTCTGAATCTCACTTGAACATAATAGCAAACAAAATTCTACGTTAAACTATTAGAATTGGGCTAGTGATGATGAGTTTGAGTAATTTATATTAAATCATAAGTTTAAACATTAATTAATAACATTGTGCCAAAAAAATATAAACTATTAGTTTTTTAAATCAATATTTTTTAAAAACAAACATTATACTGCGCTAACAAAAAACTTTATACTTAATTATTAGAGATATATAAATGAATTTTAAATATATTTCTCGTTCCCTTATCCACTTCTCATGGATAAAGTAGAACTATTTGCTCGAACTCCAGCCAATGGTCACGCTTTGCATGATGAAAATTTAAATATTTCACAACTATAATTATTTTGTTAGTAGAAATAGTTCTTGAATTTTTTTGTCAACTAATATTTTTTACTCATGCAATGTAAAGAATAATTAGAGAAAAATTTAAAATAAATAATTTGTTTATATAATATTAGTTAATTTTAATTTTAGATTTGATATTTTTTTATTTTCTTATTTATTATATTTTTATTCATTTAGATTTTTTATCACTCATTTAAATTTTAATATATATACTATTTAGGTATTAATTTTTATATTTTTTACTTATTTGAGTTTTTATCGCTATAAATTCTCTTTATTAAAGTATTGGTCCATATTTTCTATGTAAGATTTATTGTTATAATTTTAATGGTACTAAATCTAATTTAAAAATATAAATATTGTCATCAACATATTTCTATATATATCACTATTCTTGCTCTTATTATATTAGTCTTCTATTTATTTATAATTAATTTATCTCATTATATAATCCTACTACTTAATCAATATTTTTAAGAAGTGAAAATTCTTTTTTAAGGTTATACTAAAATTATCCACAAAGTAAAAATTATATTATCATTTATAGTTATTTTAATGTATTGTGAGATATAAAGATTAATAAATAGAATATAAATGAAATTATATTAAAATTCTTTCTTTAACTTTTCACCCCTATTTTAAAAAAGTATACCAAACTAAGTCTTAATACAAAAAAATTTATCCTTTTTTACAATTATTATTGAATACTATTAAACATTAAATATCTAGAAAAAGAGTTCATTAATGACATTTTTATATAAATTTATTTTTCAAATTAAATTATTAATTTTTCACTTCATTATCAAAGTTACATCAAACAAACTACTAAGGCCAAATTCGGTTGATAGATCTTCTAATGACAATTAAAAATATATATTTACAAAAAAGTTACAATAGTCTAAAACAATATTGTCAAATAATATTCAATGCATTCTAATTCATTAACACTCTATAATTTATACATTTAGTTCATACAATTTTTTGATTTCTCAGTATATCTCCTCACCCGATAGGTGAAAAACTAATTTATCGGGATATGGTTAGGTGCCTAAGCGGAGATCCATCCCAATAGTATTATTTTCATACACATGAATTTAGGGATCGAACTCAATACCACATACTTAAAAGACCCGAGACCCTTCCACTCGGGCCAACACATATTAGTATTTAGTTCATACAATTTAAGTAGGTTAAATAAAAATAACATATTAATTAAATTAATTATTTAACATTTGGCTTCTTAGGTTTTTTAACTTTTTTAATTCATTTTTTTACATTTTTTGTTATTTCTTTCTCTTTGTAATTTTTTGCTTTATTTTTTTATTTCTTTTTTATGCATATGTGACAATTTGTTTATATGTGTCAATATTTTTTTAAGTTACTATATCGGATGACAAATAGTAAAAAATTAAGTAATATATTTGCTACATGTCGAAAGCTTAATATATTTACTAATTGATTTGGATGAAGTATGACAAATTTTTAGTTCATGTATTTTCTTTTTCATATATTAATTATAATAATTATAATTATATCAATTAATTAATTATATTTATTAATTGATTAATTATATTGATGTATATTTGGCACATTTTTTACATGTATCAATATTTTTTTACGCTATTATATCGGATGATACATGATAAAAAATTAAGTAATATATTTGTCACATGTCAAATGTTAAATATATTTACTAATTGACTTAGATGACATGTAACAATTTTAAGTCATGTATCTTCTTTTTTATATTATATTGATTAATGATTGATTGGTTGATTGGTCGATTGATTATTATTAATTATATTAATGAATTGGTTGATAGATTGATTGATTATATTAACGTATATGTAATCATTTTTTTATGTGTTAATATTTTTAATTTTTAACTATTATATCATATGATATAGAGTAAAAATTTTGATAATATATTTATCATATGTTAAAAATTTAATATATTTATTAAATAATTTAAATTACATATAACAAAATTTTATGTCATATATATTTTTTATATTATATTAATTAACAATTGATTCCAACTTTTCTGGAATGTTTGTTTGCTTTTAACCAGAGACTTTCTATCTTTGGGAAGTTATAATGGTTCTTCCGCTCAAGTATATTAGTAGGGCAGGCCCAAGGACGAAGGAATAAGTATATCTCGAACTATGTATAAACTATATAGATTAATAGGATTGTGGCCTTTAATTATTAGGTGTATATACTATACATATCTGTAGCAGAAGCACCAGTGCTGACGTGGAGGAACCAAGATTTCCGACCTGAAAAGATAAGAAGCCAATGCGGGTTGTTGAACTGCTGGTCCTTTTTTTTTTGGTTTATTTAATAAATAATGAATTCTGCAATGGTCGTAGGCTCGTAGCCTTTTTAGGCAACAGGCAACTACTTTTCATCTTTCAGGAAAAATTGGTCATGATTGCAGTTCGTATATCTTGAATGGACTTTCAAGCTTTATTATTTGATGTAGAATTTATGCCCCTCTGGCCCCTGTTCTACAGCTCCGGTTCTTATGCCACTTGTATTCCAACAGCAAACAATATTATTATATTTTTAAATTAAAACATACATAATTAACGTATTCTCTATTATGTCCTTTCAACAGGGATGAGGTTACTGTTAAGGAGTATGAACAGTTCTTAAATGTAGAATTCACTTCAATTGAAATTAATTTTTTACCAGATAAAAAGGCACATTCTTTGCTTCGGTTTGATGGATGTTAAATATTTTGTCAGAAAAGAAAAAACACTCTGTATTTAGATTAATGAGAAGAAAGGAAATTGGGTAAATCAATATAGTCAATTAAGAATTTGTTGTATTTCCATTCAATAAGTATGCTCTTAAATCAAATTGTTCTCAATTTGACTATTTAAATAATTTCATTTTCAATTAGAGTTTATAAATTCAACATTTTTTATTTCCCGTCTTTTTTGTATTCCCCCTTTCCCCAAGTTTTTAAAGGATTTTAATAAAAATCCAGGAAATAATTTTAAAAAAGTTAAAACAGAAAAATGTTTAGATTTTCTACCAAATCATTAAAAATATTAAGAAGGTCATTTTTGTACTCTATGGCCTATTTTATAAATTTGTGTTTTAGATAAATATTTAGTCAAAGGTTTCTGTAATTCGTTTTATAAATATTTTATCAGACATTACATAAATTCTTTAAAAAAATTATGAAGAGAATGCCATATAAAAGAGAATATTAAATATTTTTTACTCACCCACAGCCTCCTTAAATTTGTGTATAAAGTAATAAAAATGAATATATAGTTCTATAAGAATAACAAAAATATTAATATTGATGAAAACTTAATGAATAAATCAAATTTATTTAAATTAGATAAATTAAGGACATGTCTAATTTCTAAACACTTAGTTTAGCGACATTAAATTTTCATGTAGTTTTAATGGTTAAAATAAAGATATATTTTAATATATAAGTTCCATGCTTAGTTTTTATAGTTTTAGTTGTTTCTAATATAACAAACACTCGTTAAACATTGAGTACACTAAAAAGTGACAAACACATGTTAAACCCAATTTTGATGAACTGTACGTTTACTTAAGAATGTCTCCGTTGTTGGAGGCAAGGGGTTGGGGACAGTGGAAGCTTCGTTTACAGTAGAAGGCTTGTTGGGTGGAAAGTCTCAATAGTCATAATGTTACTTGACATTGGTATGTCACGCAATTGCCACCTAGGCTTATGTGTAAGTCAAGTGGCTATATGGTAATATGGCAGTAGTGACCTTTTAAATATGCACACAACAAAAAATTGACACCAATATGATATTTGATTAGGATTAAACTCTTTTTACAAATTCAGATAATTTAGAATTTTGTTAACGTGTATCTACATATGTTGATTGTAACACATTAGATAATCATATTAGACTTGTAAATAATTACAGAGGTAACTTAATATTAATTTGTCATGCCTATAAAATTTTGTAATCGTCTGAATACGTTTAGTCATTTTACTATAGTATTATGTGTGGAATATAGTTATTTTTAGTCTCAATTTTGGTTTAAACTGCTTACTTAATGGGAATAAGTGCGGAGAATTTATTTTTAGGTCACAAATATGTGAAAGAATATGTGGTTAACGTTTGAGGTTAATCAGAATTAGTTTGACATTTTAAGTATACTAATTATGTGTTTTAATGTTGAATTGACCCTAGCAGATATGAAAAATTATAAAAATGGTGAAATAAGATTTTTTATGAATCTTAAGATTTATTTGAAACTTGTTAGAAGTTAAAAAACTAGATTTGGTGAAATCCAAGTGTTCTTAATAGATCAGAGTATAGCAGTGTAGTCACTTAAGTGACTAAGTGATCACACGGCTAGACTTGGTTCTGCCTTGGCCTTTATAAGTCTTCAAAGTGAGATAATTTCTTATTTCTTACCTCTTTCTCATGGCTGCAACAGGAGAGCACCAAAGGAGAACCAACAAAGGAGCCAAATGAGAGCAATCTTCAACCAAAAGAAGCTGCTCTAGACTTCATATCTGGCCATTGAAGTAGGAGGAAACTTTGTTTGGACTACTTATTTTCATTTCCTTCATTTTGGTTCTTGAGGGGCTTGATGAGGAAATGGAGGTTTGAAGAGTGATTTTGTAATTCTTGAGTTGAATCTTGATGAAGATAGTTTGGTTGAGTAAAGAATTGATTTGTGCATGTGTTATGATGAATTTTTCATCACTTGGATGCCTTAATTCCCATTTAGGCCAAATTTGGGAGTTTAGGTTAAGTTTGAATTTTGATTCATAAAGTGGTATGTTGGAGTGAAATTAAAGTGGTTTAAGAGTTGTAGTGTGTTAATGGATTTTACTTGAGGTGAGAAACCAAGTGAAATTGAGATTTGAGGGTGTGGAGCACCTTTGTTCCTCAATGGAACAGTAACTCCATCTGCAAAATTCTGCAGATTTCGTTCTGCCTAATCAGTGCTCAAGTGCTGAGTATTTACGTGCTTAGGCCCCAGCAGGGCAAGCAGAGATTGTGTTACACGATGTGCGCTTGAGCACACAGGCCTGAAGCACTTGAGCGCCCTTTGCTGGAAAGAACAGAACATAGCTTTTATTTGAGGAAAATGAAGGGGTTCACTTGTGTTGTGCTTTTTTTTATGCTTCTTAATTAGTAATGAGACTCTTTTAAGAATATTGGATGAAGTAAATTTTGAGATGTATGTAAATCAATTGTAGTGTTAATTATTGTATATAAGTAGTAATTGTGTTTCATGATGAGATTGTGAACTATATTGATGTGAGTAATATCCTCTCTAAGTTGTTAAGTAAATATGTGAGTGATATCCTCTTTATGTTGACTAAACAATGAGGTAAGTAATTCCTCATCATGATTATTGATCAGTGAAGGTGAGTAATATCATCTCTATAAATTGTTGAACAATGAGTTGAGTAATATTCTCTGTATGTGTTGATGAGTAGTGGAGGTGAGTTATATTCTCACTGCGCCTGATAATCCATGACATACCATAACATATCCTAGAGTAGTTGAGGTGGGTAATATCCTCAATACGTCTGAGGACTCATGACATCCTTAAATTGCATTCACTCTTAGGACTTGCATAAATATAAACATTAGACATAATTAAGTATAACATGACAATTGTATGGGTGGTTGTCGCCATGACATGAACTCATGACATTGTAATTGTATGTGCGATTGCGTACTTCTGTGATTAAATTATTAACTAGATGGTTGTGTAATCTGTATGATTGTATAAAATGTCGATATTGGAATACTTTAACTGAAAATTGTGATTTCTCACCCCGTTTGTATTGCCATATAAATTCAGGTACAAGTTCTTCAAAAGGAAAGAAGAAAATGTATGAGAACAAACATAACATAAATGATGTTTGGACTAAGCTTGTATATAGTTTATATTTGTTTATTTTATTTTGAGTCATGTATAACAATATGCCCTTTTGAGGTTGTGATATATATGAAACGTGGCTTTCCATAATTATTTATTTATGTGAATATTATGAGTTTAGTTGTTAGTGATAACATTGTCAATACTGAATATCTTTGTATAAATCCAATCTAATGAGATATCAGAATTGAGATGTTATATTAATGAATTAAAAATAAAAGTAATTAAATAAAAATTTAAAATATTTAATATCTTAAAAATTAAAATAATTTATTTTCTTAAAAAATATAATTTGTAAAGATTAATAAATATTATTTCTAATCCTTAAAATATATCCTACATGTTTACAAAATCTAATAATTTATATATCTCAATAAAAAACAAGATAATCGCTAACGTGTATTTTTAAGGGGAGAGACTGTTAGTATTCCTAATTGTTTATTCATATTCTCATTAGCTAATCATAATTTTTTTGAAAAATAAGATTATAATTATAATTGATTAATAAGGAGTGTAAATAAATAATTAAGAGTGTCAATAACTTCACACATTTTTAAGATACTAATTAAGAAAACAAACAAATAAAAATAAATATTTAATTTAATTTATTAAATAACTTTTTAACAAATACAATAACAAAACTACATAAAACAATCATTATTCCCAAAATTTACTAGAGTTTTATCATATCGTCTTATAAGTTTTTTTTAATATTAAATAAAAAATATTAAATAAAAAAATAAATATATTTAATTTTTTAAAAATATAAAAAATAGCTAATATTTTTTATTTAATAATTAAAAAAGATTAATAAAAAGATTGGGTAGATAGATTTAGTAACTACTACGTTGAAATGAACCGTGATGTGCATGTCATTCCACGCCTTATTGATACACCGCATTGCACTATAAATAGTAACTTAGAAATTAGACCCTGCCTGGGAAAATGTGGACCTCTCTCACTCGTTATTTTCCTACGCAATTCCAGTGACAAAATTTTCCCTCTAAATTTGTTGCGTGGAAAAAAAAAAGGGCGCTAACATGATAAAAATGTTATATATTGATAAGTAATTTGGATAATTATATTTTTTAACTTGTGTATTGAAAAATCAAATAATATATTTCTATTTTTTTATTAATCATTAAATTTCATTATAATTAAAGTATAACTTTACATTTATATTAAAAATTTATTTATTTATTATAAGAAAAATATCATTATACACCTCTTTTAGAGGTGTATAAACTATTGACACTTTTTTAAAGATGTCAAATTTAGTGAGAGAAAATAATAATAAAAAATAAATATGATAAATAATATTAGAAAAAATATGAATAAAAGTGTATGTATTGTTAATAGTAAGAATATCAAAACTGTTATTATAAATCATTTTTAATGTTACAAACCATTCATATTATATATTGTTTTATGTATGTATAGGCAGGTTAGAATCTTGAATTTAAGAGTGGAAGAACATCTACTTATTATAAAAGTGGGTGATCACCAAACAACTTGAAAAGAAATACTTTTTTTAAAAAATAAATTATATAAATATTTTTTGTGATACGGTAATACAAAATATAATATCATTTTACACTAGCTAATAAAAAAAGGCTTTATCTATTAGATAACTATTATCCTAGTTAAAACATTTTAGTGATATACTATCACATGAGTATATAATTACAAAAAATGGATAATAAATTAAAATTAAATGTAATTGATAATGAGATATTTTTATATTATTTTCCCTTATTGTTCACTTCAAAATTTTGGATATATTTATCTATATATTATTTCTTGTATCTTAGTTTTTTTTAATTTCTTAGAGGATTGCTCACTCGATACGTGAGAGATTAATCTTGCAGAGTACAATTAGATGCTTAATTCTTTTTAATAATGTTATTTTTATATACATGAATTTTAACATTAAATTTAATATCATATGCTTAAAGAACCTGATGAGTCTCTTATATTCAAACTAAGACACGTTGATTCTCCTTGCATCTTATTTGTTAATAAAGTACTCCTTCTATTTTAAAATATTTGTCACTTAAAAAATATTTTGTTTTAACTTATTTTTTGTTTTAAAATATCAATGAAGTATTAATTAGTTTTTTTTAACTTTATCCTTATTTCTTAATATTTTCACTAAATGACATGAGAATAATTAATTGAATTATAATATTTTAAGTATTTTAATAAATAATAATTTAGGAAAATGCAGTAAGGCTGGTAATTTCACTATACATAAGTTTTGTTTGAAAATTTTCCTTTGTTCTTCACCCAGTTTCATTTCGGCCCACTCCCTCTCCAACTATAGCAAGGACGACCAAAATGCTAAATAAGTTGTGTGACTGTTTCCCCCCGAAGGACTTGTTGCCTTGTTGGCACTCTAAGGAACTTAACTCGAAATGCTGAAAGCTGCAAAATCATGTATGTTATTCAAGTTCCTAAATTATACATGTACCGTTTTGAACTTTTGAGCACCCTGCGAGCTGTGTCCACTAATTTGAAACGAATATTCATTTCATACACAGCACAGGTAGTATATTCGCACGATAGATTTTTTTTTTTTAAATAAAGAAAAAGAGCAATGCTAATTTAACCAAGAGTTTCACAATCTTATGCTTTGAATAGTAAATAATCTAACCCTATATAACAAATTAGAGTATATATATTCTTTTGATAGTGATTTTTATTTCTTAAGCTACTATTTCTTTAAGAATGACAAATGTCATTCTTAAATCTTTATTAAATTTTCAAATTTAAATTATTATTTTTAATTAATTATACATATCTCCATTACCATTTTAATAATTTTAAATAAATTTTCTCTTTTAAATTATATATATTTTTAGATTTTATCTGAATAAATTAATTATACATATCTTATTTATAATTTGAGATATTTTTCGTTTTTAATCTATATTAATTTAGATTCTATTTAATTTTAAAAAATTCATACAATGTACGAGATACTTGTTAATAATAATAATATTAGTAAGTGTAGTTTTATACTTTGATTTATATCCATTCATTATTAGGTCTTTTTTCTAATAGCTTAGGTTTTCCAAAAGTACATGCTAGTGCTGTAATACACCCTCCTTAGTTAGTGTATGGATGCGTCTTTTACTTGATCTATTATTCTAAGTCAAGTAACCTATGATCAGATCGAGTCGGGTCTTCTTCACCTGAGTAGGTCAACCAGTCAAAAAATAGGTTTTACCATTGATGGACTAAACTAGCTCCAGAAACTCACAGCTATGGGGTTTTGACATGGTGGCATGATGCCGACAATGCATGGTGGCTTGTCGCGAAGGTGATGGGTCCGAATCTGGAGTGTGTTTTTTGGGCAGTGACTAGATTCACTTGGGTGTTGGTCTAATTGTTTCAGTTATGGAAGATTGTGACTTTTCTTCATTTCCGACTTTGACAACGGTGCTAGTTTGGTGGTTTTGGATTTGGACGGTGATTAAGTTCGATCTAGTCTAGTTTGGTTGGATGGGAATCAGAGCTACGGGGCTTTGACGGCGGCCTATAAGGACGTAGTTCCTCCATTTTGAACCAGTGATCGATGATGCCCAATCACCACACAGGTTCAAGCTCCTCCTCCACAACGTTGTCGAGCCTCTATTGATGGAGGTAGACCAGATCTACCATCATTGCGACCAAATATACCAAAGCACGACGCTTGGCTCACCGAAAAGTCATTATCGATAACTAGAGGATCGAAAGTCACCGTTAACCTCACTAGATCATGGAAGACTATATATGATTTTTTTTTTTTACATTTGAGTTTTTTAGTTCTTAATCTTTTGGGGTCGGAATGAGTTTCCGACACCAACAACGAAAGAGGAGGATAAGGGATGAGTGGATTTTTCCGGTCAAAGTTGCCCTAAGGGTCGCTGACAGCCGACGATGGAAGGGAAAGTAAAGGAATGGGAGAGGATAATTTTTACATTTTTATCTCTTCAACAGGTTCATCTATTAATATATCTTTTAACACGTCTAATAACGGAGAGCGTGTTAGACAAAGTCAAAATTACATGAACAACTTAAGTCTCCGAGAAACATCAATTGAAAATGGAAGAATAGGAGTGTACTTACAGCAAATAGGAGAAGGGGAACTATGGCAGAACGTTCAAAGTGGTCGGCATTTCGGATGAGCTGTAAACACTAACGTAGGAAAATATGACACGCAACGATCGGAAAATTGAATTAGACTATCTTTGGACCAAATTGAAGCCAAATATGGTACTCCACAAAAATTTTATTATCAGGACTTAGATAAGCATGGACGCATTACCCATTTGCCATCAACGACCCACAAATATTCAACGTTTTAGTGACCACAGGTCTGCGGATTGGGGAGTTTGATTATGCTAAGGTTGAGCAACAAGACAAGAAGACAAATTTAACTTAATGAGAGAAAGAGTGGTAAGACACTCCCATTTTCGGGTCATCAGGAACCAATTATTACACATATGCTTACAATAATTCAAAACTGCTTCTTTGTTCCCGTTGCAATTGCTGCAATACTGTTCAATGTCAGTAATAATGTGCTATTGGCACCACTGTCACGATAACGTTATTACAAAGAAAAAGAATACGCTTACTCATTGGCCCCAATTATTTGAAGATTTAGTTGCCACCACCATAATTTTTGTTAAAAATGATATTTTAAGATTTGGCGAGGGGATGGAAAATATTAGTTTTGTGTATTGAGTATTTCTATTCATAATTTTTTTTCTTACCATAACTCAAACTTATTTTTTCAGTTTTTATAAAAGAAAAAAGTTATATATAATATATCTATACAGAGAGAGAGAGTAAAGTTATCATTTTTTAACATTTTCAAAAACAGAAACTTTTATGGTGTATGTATTTTTATAATGTCTCTCTCACCATCATTATGTGTTGAAATTTATTTAATAACTATTAAAAATTATTAATATTTCCAATTAAGTCATAATATCACAATTAAAAAATATAAACTCCATCTATAATAATAAAAAAACAAATTCCACACGTAAAACATAAAAAGATTATAAAATTATTTAATTTCTCCTTTTTTCTCTTATGATCACAATCATTATATAGCATTTGCATTATTTAGTAAATAATCAGAAGTTCAATTCTACCTAAAAAAAATGTCAAAATATTGTAAAGAAATGTCAAAATATCATTTCCACTTGCTTATCTTTTTCGTTCACTTTGCAAAATATCTAACAAATTTGTTATTTGCACAGAATATTTGTGCACAGACTCCTCACAAATGTGTAATTAGCCAATTGTTATAATTACTTGGGATGATACTGATTATTTGTCAAATATATTTAACTAATAAATAATTTAATTTTCTATTTGAATAAATAAATAGATTTAAAAGAACTGGTCATAATAATTTTATTGTTTAAACTCGTAACTAACGGTAAGTAATTAAATAGTTAAATAAGTTCAATACTTTGTTAATTGCATGTCTGTGATGTTCTAGGGGAAAATGTTTCTGTAGAAGAATTATTTTTCAATATCTAACATATGTAAAGTGAAGAATAATCATTTTCTTGGCTTGAGAGGAATAATTTGATTTCTTTAAAAAATTAATTACTATTTTATAATTTATAAAAAAATTACAATAAACATATTTTTATTCGCATTTTTTTAATCATACAAAAACCTGCGACATCTCTTTTTGTTTTATTACATTTGTCTTTTAATATATCAGATTCTTTTTAAAAATCTGTATAATTTAGTGATTTTGTATACATATGAAAAATACTTAACTTTGTAATCTTTGGGTAGGGGATCGCCTCTATCGTGTCCAATCTCAAACTAGCAAGGTTGAAACTGTGTGTTTGCCTGTTTGATACTGCTTATGCTTGAAAATTGAAATGATAGTCGATGGATGGGTCGGCACAAATGGAGAAATTAATTCTTTTGTTCTCATGGAAGATGAATTTTTCTTCTTTGAAAATATATATGAATTATTACATGTATTTGAATCCTATTAATTGTATGAATTTCACAGTAAAACCTACATACATCTAACCATCAGTATCCTTTTAAAAGAAGAAAAAATGAAAAATTCTTGCTAAAGAAATAGAATAATTTATCGTACAAATGTCATACAATTAGGATGAGTTCGCATCATTATCATCAAAATATCTGTTCTTAAATGTACACGTCATCAACTGACGGGGTGGGTTAGGGTGATTTAACCTTTCATCAACCTGCTTCGTTGATGGTACTATCACTACTATATTGTCGTTTATCTCTTTTTATTTATTTATTAAGATTATGACATGTTGTAATATACTATGAGTGTTAGTGCAGGATTGATTTTGTTGAATGCTCTTATTATAAGTAAAATTTGTTCACATAAAATTTAATTTATCAACAACACTAAATATCGTAATTTTACATACTTTACAAGGATTATTACAATATCGTTAAGAATTGATTAGGTCTTATATTTGTTGTTATTGTGAACATCTAATTTTATCTAGGGCATTTTGTTAAAGAAAAAAGAAAAAAAGAAAAAAAGAAAAAAATATAAAATGACTCAATTTTTTGACAAAAACTCATAATCTAATTCATTAACTCATTATCCATCTTATAACTCATATGACATTAAACTTATCTTAAACAAATCCTAACAGTTATCATTAAACTCACTCTAAACAAAATCATCTTGAACAAACTTATCTTAATCAAACTCATCCTAAATCTTATCATTATCACTTTCTAAATCCTAATTTTTTTCTATAAATTATTCATTACTTACACACTTTTGACACACAAATTTCAGTATAAAGCAAAGAACTTAGCCCCCAAACACACACACACTTCACCTTACAGCAAACGCCCTAGCAACCCTTGTTCATTCTTTTTCTCCCACATCCAACAGTAGCAAACTTCTGCCAAAAACCCTTCCACTACTAGAAATTTCTGATTTAGAGATGAAATTTAGAGATAAAAATAATTTTGTCTCAATTAGAGACGGAAATAGAGAGAGAATTGATGAATTAGAGAGTGAAAATAAAATTTAAAATTTAGAGACATAATTTAGAGACGAAAATGATCTATCTCAGAATTTTTCGTCTCTAATTCCGTCTCTATTTGGTCAATTTAAAGTCAAATATACTTAGAGACAGAGTTTAGAGACAGAATTTATCCGTCTCAAATTTTTTCATCTCTAATTCCATCTCTATTCAGTCAATGTGATATTTTAAAAAGTCAAATATGTGTAGAGACATAATTTAGAAACGAAATTTATCCATCTTTAATTTTTTTGTATCTAATTTCGTCTCTATTTAATCAAATAAGTGCTTTAAAAATTAAAATATATTAGAGACGAATATATTCCGTCTCTAAATTATATATTAATAATTTTAAAAAAATAGAGACGGAGTGATATTTTCGTCTCTAATATTTCTATCTAAATCCCTAATTCGAACTCAGATCTATCATCTCTCAGCTCCATCTCTCATATCTTATCTCTCAGCTAACCCTCGATCTCTCATATCCATATCTCAGCTCCATCTCTCAGCCCACAGACCCTTCCATCTCCATCTCTCAACAGCAATAGCGTGCAATGTCGCCGAAGCAGAGAGTCCCTAGGGTTAGCAGAAACCGTGAATTGATCAAGGGAATCAAAAAATACTCAAGATCGAAGATAGGCCATCAAGGCTAAGAACGGTGGCGCTTTCCCTCGCCACGATGCCAAACCTAAGCCCCAAACTTCAGTCGAGAAGCCCCGCAAGTTCTACCCTGCTGATGATGTGAAAAAGTCGCTTCTCAACAAGCACAAGCCCAAAACCACTAAGCTCAGGTCTGGCTTTTTTTACAGTGTTAGTAATGACTGATTGTTGAAATTTGGTCAAAAATAATATCTTTGTAAAAAATCTCAAGATTGATGAAGTGCCATTTTGTCATTACTTATTCATGCCACTTGAAATTGTTACAGCTCGAGAGCGAGCAACGACTGATCTAATGTTATACTCCATCTTTTATGGTTGCTGCTGCTATTCTTCTTGCATAAGAAGGAAATTGCATAGTCAATTTAACATTGAGGTTGATTTCCCTTCCACCCCTTTGTAATCATCAAGAACCGAGAGCTGAGGATACAAAGCAGTGTCTTATTTTTAACCCATTCTATTTTGTAGGGAGGTCTATGTGATGATTTTTTAACGCATTAAATATGTTGCTGTTGTGCAATGGTCCAAGAGTGGCGTGAGCTTGAGCTCAGGGGCTTTGGAGGTAGGATGAACAAACTTAGCTTTCAGAATTATTATCATCATCATAAAACTATTAACTAACAAAACCCCCTTCCAAGAGAGGTTCACTATCTGACATAAGATAGAGAAGATATTAAGAATCTTATGGGTGAAGTACCTTCAGATGGGGCATCAAGGAGAGCCTATGATCCTCTGACTAAGCCGTGTGGTTTATATATGTGAAGCTAAATGTGCTTCAAATTTTCCTGACTCACGTTAAATGAACAAAGGTTCCTACCACTAATAACTAATAATCCGCCACTTTTGCAGGTTACCAAGAAAGGAAGATGATTCCCCCACCGTACTAGTACATGAAGCCTTGAATTCTTTCTATCATGTGCCTATACAGTCACTCTAGAGTCTAGATACACATAAATTGATTGTAAAGTTATTGGTAACTGTTCAAGAAAAGTCCAATTAATTATTAATTAGTTGCTCATAGAAAATTGTGAGGATGGTGTTTTTGTCATAGTTTAATTCCTTGTGTGCTATTTTGACCTATAGTTGGACCTGTAACTATAGTTGCGACATGATAGATTGAAATGATATGTTTGTACAGTTATAGGCATGGCTTTGAAGCTTCTTAGTTTGGTTTTGAAAACTTATTTAAGAGTGGCATTTTATAATGTAAAAGTTTATTGGATAGAGTTTGACTTGCAATAGGAGGGAATAGTTTAAAGGTTTCTTTAGGAGGGAGTTATTTGGATTTGTAAGCACCATTTTGCATAATAAATCACTTGCTGTTTGCCTTCGATTTTTGCTTTTATGTGTTGTTTAGGGTAAATTGACTCTCTCTCTCTCTCTTTGTGACAGACATACTCAAATTATTATTATTATTATTATTATTATTATTATTATTATTATTATTATTATTATTATTATTATTATTATTTTTTTTTATTTTTATTTTTATTTTTATTTTTGTGATACCTCCTGGGCCAAATGATATGGTAGTCTTGGACATTGCATATTTGATCTATCTAAAATTTGAGGAATATCCAAATGCACTCCAAATTGCATTGTTCCTGGATAACATGCAGGTGTGACACTAGAATTCTTTTTGTCTTTCAAGTTTTTTCTGATTCTATAATTTGTGATTGATTTTCTTTTTAAAGGATTATTCATATATAGAATTAACAAGGTTTGGTATTGTTGACCGTATGTGAGGCAGGTGTTCACCTCTTGTGATGATGTGCTGCGAAAGAAGCAATTCTGTTACATACTTGCACGTCATGTAAGTCCTGGATTTTGTGTTAGTAATTTGTGAATTCATCTTAGATGAAGTTTCCTTGTGTGCTATTTTGACCTCTTCGATCATGCTTCAGTTGCTTCTTATTTAATGTGTTAATAAATGTTGGTAATTTACATCTATCAAGAGATAACATGGATTCATTCCCTGTTATAAATAGTATCTAAAAGCTGCAGCACTGTGATGCAGGGTGATCGGTATAGCCTGAGCCAACAAGTCCTGAACTTTGAGAGCACATTGAATCAGTATAGGAGGATGATGAATGCAACTACATTGAGTCAATCCTTAGCCAAGTCTATAGTAGTTGTGGTAAGTGGAAGCAAGAACTACATCAACAACTACCTCTTGTCTGCCTTATATAGCTCCAGTTATAATTATAATGCCCAAGAGTTTGGCAATCTTCTTTTTAATAGCTATGTACGACAAATTCTAGTATTTGAATGTTAATTTGAGTTGTATTACTTGTAATTAACAAATTAAGAAAATGAATGCTTAAATTAAGAATTCAGATCACCTAACCAAAAAGATTAGATGACCCAATTATTTTACCACTGCTTTAGATGGAATCCCTAAACAGTTGTCTTTTTTTCCCTTTTGAAGTCAATAACGAAGGTTTAGGGTTTTGAGAATATAACTCAAATGGCAGCCTTCTCGGGTTGTTCATGCCAAATCCTATTCCCGGAATTATGTTCTCCTCATTCTCCTCGATCTCCCCCTCCTCCTCCTTTTCCTTCTCATCCCTCTATCCCTCATCCGTAACCTCCATCTTCTTCCCCCTCTCGTCCAAAGTCTTTTGCACAGGCGCTTAGTAATACATGTGACATCCCCCTTAGCCAACTCCTGGTTCCTTGTATCAAAGGGGATGCTATTGCTGTGAAAATTCCAGAAGAGGAATACCTTGCTGGTGTGGAAAGTTGTAAGAACAACCTTCATGGTAGATTAGTTTTATCGAAGGATGATGTGCCTTACAAGATTGATGACTTGCGCAAGAAGTTACTGCAGCTTTGGAAACCTTTGAATCAATGGAAGCTGACTCCTATTGGTAAAGGTTTTTTCGACTTTGGTTTTTCATTTTTGGAGGACATGAGGCGTGTTCTTGCTGTTGGTTCTTGGAACCTATCTCCTGGTGTGTTAAGGCTTTTCTCTTGGACATCGGATTTTAGTCCTAACCTTGTCAAGCAAACAAACACCCAATGTTGGATAAGGATCTTTGGTCTTCCACAAGAATATTGGAGGCCAAGAATTCTCTTTACAATTGCTAGAGGAGTTGGTGTTCCATTATCCCTTGATGATGCAACAGTTTCAAAATCTCTGGGGCATTTTGCGCGAGTTCTTGTAGATTTAGACATTGCTGCCCCTCTGCAGGATCATGTAATGGTAGAAAAGGAAAGTTATGCTTTTTTGATTGATATTGAGTATGAAAAACTGCCTTTGTTCTGTCCTTCTTGTGTGGCAATTGGACATTCTTGGTCTCATTGCTATAAGAACAAGAATTCAAAATCCATATTGGAGAAAGATAAAGTCGATGGAGGCAAGAAAGGTGTTGTGAAGTATGTTCCTAGAAAAGATGCTACAAAGGAAGCTGGTGTTTTGAATTTGCACTCAAAAGAGGATGTTGTTATCAGTAATCCTAGTAATGGAGAACAACCTGCTCGGTTGCAGAATATTGTGATGCAGGATCTGAATTTTCAAGCAAAAGAGGATTTAGCAGCTCTAATAGGAAAACAGGTTGTGGTTCATAACTCTCCAGTAAGGAGGACTTTTCTTGGGGGTGGCTCAAGTATTCTGGATCAGGATGTGGTGAATCAAAATATCGCGGTACAGGAACCTATTTTTAGAGGTCCTGACATGGTAATTGATGTGGAACTTAGAAAATCTGGTAAAGCTCTTGTTATTCATCAAATTAATGATGATGATAGGCATTTGGTTGGGGATGGTAATGCTAGTGATTCTAAGTCAGTGGAAACTATCTTTGATGAATCTTCCACTTCAATTTTTTCTAAAGGCATTGCTAATATGGATCAGGGAGGGCATGCTGTTGTTCCTTATTCTCTGAATTCTGAAGAAAGACCAGTTACTCCAGTTTATACTCCTTATAATCAGGTTGTTCAAAATGACTTAGACCTAATTACGAAATTTTGGTAGCCTAATGGAGAAGGGGAGATTGTTTCTGAATCTCGGTCCTTGGCAGATGTTTCCTCTCAAGGTTTAAAGGATAATGTTAATCCAGATGAGGCAGATGATGGCTTTACAAAGGTCTTGTCCAAATCATAGAAGAAGAAAAAGCAAAAGAAAAAGCAGATTGGTTCAAAATCAAATGTCTATGTTACCCGTTCAAGGGTAGTTCAAAGCAATGTTGATTATGAAGATCCTTTACTGGAATTGTAGGGGTATTGCCAATCTAGATACTAGATTGGTTCTTAAAAGGCTATGTTAAGCATAAGCCTGATATTCTGTTTATTTCTATACCTTGGATCTTGGTTAATCAGCTTCCTGATAGTTTTTGGTGTGAGATCAGAATGAAGGTTTTTGTTGTTAATGATAGGCAATCCTTGAAGCCAAACTTATGGGGAGCTTGTTCTTTGGACTTGAATCCTTTAGTTATCTCCAATTCTTCCCAGCAGTTATCTATTTCCCTCATGATTAATTCTTCTTGGGTGAATATTGGTGTTGTGTATGCTAGCACATCTACTCAAAAGAGAAAAGATTTGTGGACTGATTTGAATAAGCTACAGTATGATTTTCCTGGTCCTTGGCTTTTCTTGGGTGATTTTCATGTTGTCTTTGGTGCTCATGAGATTAGAGGCTGCAGATTACCCTCTAATAGCTCTTGTTTTGACCTTCAAAATTGGACAAATTCCTTCCATTTACATCATATTATCACTCGGGGTGCATCTTTTACTTGGTCAAATGGTAGGAAAGCAAAATATCACATTGAAAAGAGGCTTGATAGATCTATATGTAATGATGAGTTCATGTCTTTTTAGAAATCTATTTCTTGCTGTACTTTGACTCGTAGTAAGTCAGATCACTTCCCCTTGTTAGTTTCTCTTCAAAATGATATTGGTTCTACTCCATCTTCCTTCAAGTTTTTTAGCATGTGGGCTGAACATCATGATTGTAGAAGATTGGTAGAGGAAGTCTGGCATAGGGATTTCTTTGGTTGTCCTATTGCCACTTTATCTCAGAAGCTTAAAGCCTTGAAGAAAGAACTGAAAGTTTGGAACAAAGAGGTATTTGGAGATGTCAATACTAATGTCCAAGTTGCTCAGGCTGAGGTTGATCACATCCAAAGTATAATAGATAGCTCAGGCTATGATGATCTTATGCATACTGAAGAATTACAGGCTCAATGCAAGTTGCAGCATGCACTTTCTTTTCAAGAAGACTTCTAGAAACAAAAAGTAAAGTTTAACTGGTTTTCTAATGGGGATAGAAATACTTCTTTCTTCCATAAAGTAGCCAGGATTAGACAAGTTTCAAAATCCATGTCTAT
Source organism: Ormosia semicastrata (assembly GCA_029884595.1). NCBI lineage: Eukaryota > Viridiplantae > Streptophyta > Magnoliopsida > Fabales > Fabaceae > Ormosia > Ormosia semicastrata. The sequence goes on along the minus strand of JAQQTO010000046.1, from coordinate 10,018,750 downwards.
GCTTAAGGATGGAGATAGAATTCTGGATAGTAAAGAAGCAATTGAGGATCATGTGCTTTCCTATTTTTTTGTACTTTATGCTGCTGATAATAATTGTGTTTAGTCTTGTTTAATCAATAGAGTTATTCCAAACTCAGTTTCAGCTGAAGACAATTCTATACTGACAAACCTCCCTTCAATGGAGGAGGTTAAAGCTGCTGTCTTCTCAATGAATGCAGCAGGTGCCCCAAGTCCAGATGGCTATGGTGGAGTATTTTACCAACAATTTTGGGATATCATTGGTCATGATGTATTCAAGTCGATTTTACAATTTTTTCAACAGTCTTGGCTTCTTCCAAATCTCAATTCCAACTTGGTAGTGCTCATTCCTAAATTTGATGGAGCAGAGAAGATTGAAGATTATAGGCCAATTGCCTTAGCAAATTTCCAATTCAAAATTATTTCAAAGGTCTTAGCTGATAGGCTTGCCACTTTGGCTCCATCCATCATCTCAGAACAACAGAGAGGCTTCATTAAAGGTAGACAAATTTCATATTGTATTTGTATAGCATCTGAGGCCATAAACCTCTTGGATTCAAAGTCTTTTAGTGGAAACATTGCTTTGAAATTTGACATCAAGAAGGCTTTTGATACTCTAGATTGGAACTTCCTTGTTCAGGTTCTAAAGGCTTTTGGTTTTAGTCCTATTTTCTGTAATTGGATTGAAGTTATCCTAAAATTAGCAAAGCTTTCATTTTCAGTTAATGGAAAGGCAATTAGTTTCATTTCTTGTAAAAAGGGTGTGAGGAGGGTGACCCTCTCTCACCATTGCTATTTTGCCTTGCTGAAGAGGTTTTAAGCAGAGGTTTAATCAACCTTGTGCAAGCTGGAACTCTTAAACCTATGGTTAGTCCAAGATCTTTTTCCACTCCATATTATGTCCTCTATGCAGATGATATCCTAGTTTTTTGTAAAGGTTTAAAAGCTAACTTGAGAGTTCTAATGAATCTGTTTTCTGATTATGGCAATGCTTCTGGTCAATATCTAAGTCTAAGCAAATGTAGATTCTACGCTGGTTCAATTGCTCATAGCAGATTAGAAGGCATCAGAAATCTGCTAGGATTTCTTACAGGATCTCTTCCTTTTAATTACTTAGGAGTACCTCTCTTTAAAAGCCTAGGGCTATCCATCTCCATCCTATTGCTGATAAAATCAAGTGTAAATTAGCTTCTTGGAAAGGTAAAATGCTCTCTATAATGGGCATGGTGCAGTTAGTGAATTCGATGATACAGGGCATGATTATATACACCTTTCATGTCTATTCTTGGTCAGTCTCTTTACTGAAAATAGTGGACTCTTGGATAAGGAATTTTGTTTGGTTTGGAGATGTAAATGTCAGGAAGTTGGTGACTATGGCTTGGAAAAATGTGTGTAGACCTGTTTTTGAGGGAGGGCTTGGGATTAGGTCCTTAAGAGCCATTAATGAGGCTGCTATGTTAAAACTCAGTTGGAATTTAATGACATCTGATAGTCAATGGTCCAAACTCCTGAGATCAAAGTTCTTTAGAGAGAACAAGCCTGTTACTAAGTACATTAAATCCTCAATCTGGCCTGCTCTAAAACAGATTTGGCATCATATCAGTGACAATGGTTTTTGGCTGGTTGGTGATGGGAAAACTATTAGCTTTTGGAGGGATCATTGGCTCCATTCTCCTATAGTTGAAGTACTGAATTTTCCAACTAATATTTGGAACTCTTTGAATGCTACTGTAAGTGACTTTTTATTAGACAATACATGGATTTTACCTCAGCTTATAGAAGATTTTTCTCCTTATCTAGCTCAGGAAATCAGAAGCTATTGTATCCCTTTGAAGCCTTGCTCAGATAGTTTGATTTGGAAGTTCTCTTCGAATGAATGTCTTTCTTTTAAGGATGCTTATAATCATGTTGCTGCAGAAGGTCAGAATGTGTCCTGGGGTAAGATGATTTGGTCCAATTGCATACCACCTTCCAGGTCTTTTCTTCTTTGGAGATTGCTACACTCAAAAATGGCTGCTGATGAGAATTTATCTGCTAAAGGGTGTGTAACAGTTTCATTTTGTAGTCTATGTGGAGTAGCTGCTGAAACTGCTAATCATCTCTTTTTGAGTTGTAAGTTTGCTACTACAATTTGGGGTTGGCTCTCAGCTAAGTTGGGATTACATTTTGATTTATCATCTATCAACTGTCTTCTAAAGTCTTGCTCTTTGGATTGGAGTGGTCAGATGAAAGATTTGATCTTGGCTAGTGTGATTCATTCTATTTGGTGTATTTGGTTATGCAGAAATAAGCTGAATTCTTCAATCAATGCATCCCACTTTCACAGGCTTTAATTCTTATTTCAGCTAGTATTTTTCAATCTGGCAGTTTGTCAAAAGGCTCAACGTACCATGACATGAATGAGTTCAAGATGCTGAAAGCTTTTAATATTGATATTCACTCTCCTAAAGCTCAAAAAATTATTGAAGTTGTTTGGTACCCTCCTAGCAGTGGTTGGATAAAGGTCAATTCTGATGGCTTTGCTCATGGCAACCCAGGGCATTCTTCTTATGGTGGAATCTTTTGGGATGGTAGAGCTGCTGCTATGGGTAGTTTTTCTCAGTATATAGGCATTGAATCTTCATTCTATGCAGAGATGCTAGCTGCCATTATGTCCATTGAATTTGCATTCTCAAAAGGTTGGCACAAGTTGTGGTTAGAGTGTAACTCAAATATGGTTGTTCAAGCTTTTAACAATCGTGATCTTGTTCCTTGGAAGTTAAGAAATAGGTGGTCAAATTGTATCTATTTTATTGGTCAGATGGATTTCTTTGTTTCTCATATTTATAGGGAAGACAATACTTGTGCAGATAGGTTAGCTGCCTATGGTATTCTTAATCATTCTTTTAATCGATGGGATACAATTCCTTCTTTTATTGGGAAAGAATTTGCTCACAATCGTTTTTGGATGCCTAGTTATAGGTTTACTTAACTATCATGGGTTTTGGTTTGGTTCCCCCATGTCTTTTTGTATTCTTTTATTTTATTTTATTTTTTGAATAATTTGGGTATGTTGCAAATGATTGATAGGGTTTGATGTGCCAACCTAGTTGGGATATCCTTCTCTATAGTGATGCTTTTGCATACCTTTCTTGCCTTGTAATTGTATAAGTTAGAGAAAAATGTACTTGTAAAATGTAATAGCAATGAATGGTATGCAAAAGATATTGTAACTATTTCATATACTTTCAACTATTTTGATATATTTTATAGTTACTTTGATAATTATAATGATTGATAATTTATTATGATTTTTGGTAAATTTTGATTCTGGATAATTATATGTATAACAAAATAGATTTTCTTTTTTATAAAATGAAGGCATCTAGTTGTGGCAAATCCCAACTAGATGCCTATTTTTTTAATATTTTTTAAAATATTAGAGATGAATTTAGAGACAAAAAAATTTGTCTCTAATTTTAGAGATGAAATTAGAGATGGAATAGTGTCGTCTATAATTTAATCATTATTATATATTTTTTTAAAAATTGACAATATCTGTCTTTAATTTAGAGACAGAATTTATTTATTTAGAGACGGACATTTTTCATCTCTAATTTAGAGATGGAATTAACTTTTCCATCTCTAACAATTAGCGACGCCACTTTTAGAGATAGATCAATTTTCATCTCTAATTACATCTCTAAATATTTAGAGATGAAATTTTTCACTTTTAGAGATGAAATTTTTCCGTCTATGAATCCAAAATTTCTAGTAGTGACTACTCCATCACATCCAAATTCCCTTCTATCTCCACTCCACCAACCACCATTAACAACTTCATCACCATCATCTCCTTTAACCAATCAACCACAACCTTCATAATCACCACTATAACCCACCTTCATCATCTTCACCCTCTAATCAATTTTTAATATTATTTACTTTGCTTCTATGCTCTCACCATGTGGAGTTGTTTCATTGAATTCTTGAACTTCTTCTATTACATATTTGTATGGTATGAATTTTTTCTTTAAAAAAATTCTTGTGTCAAATTTTTTTATAAGGGACAGTATTAAACATAGCTTTATATGAAAAATGGCCCATGGTGGTACAACATACCATCGAAAAAGGTTCCCAATAGCTATTGAGGTCTATAACGAGTTTGCAAAGGTAGTTACTGTGAAGTAGTTTCAATTAATTCCCCCTTATTTTAAGATTTCAAAGGTAAACATTATAATTCTGTTCAAATGCTTATCATTTTCAAGGGTTATGGTGTTCTACCAATGAGCATCACATCTGAGTTTGGCTCTCGGATAAGTCGTAAACCAACCATCACTGCTGCTGATGGACAGATCTACCATGTCCAATTTGAAAAAATTCCAAGTGGAGGGTTGCTCACAACTGGTTGGTGCGTCTTTGTTCAGCAATGCAAATTGATTACAAAAACTAAGGTTCTTCTGCATTGTCGCGACCAGTGATCGCGATGAAAAATAGCAGACTCGAGAGATTTTAAAATATGAAAAATGGAGTCGCCATCAATTTTATTTTAACTTAGGAAAAATTAGAAAACCTTTCTTTGAAAATGGTCTTTGGTACCATATTGGATTCGGGAGTCGGTTATGGATAGGGAAGGGCGAAAGCTTAATCCCACAGCATCCCTAACACACCCGTTCTAAAACGGTACCTTAAGTTAATTGTGCAAATTCTTAACAATCATTAGAAATATTTATTTTATCCTTTTTTGCAAAACATTGTAACTGTTTATAAAAAGGAAACCACAAAATTATGAAAATTTAATTTTTGGCTTGACAGAATAAAGATTCTACTCCTACGTATCCTCAGGTGCAATAAGAAACTCAAAGTCATGTAATTCTTTAGAAAATAATTGCAGATTGATTGGTTTTAGTTAAGGAAAAGATTTTTGAAAAAGGTTTTTGTTTGAGAACAAAGCCAATCTTGCGCAAGGTTCAAGTTAGCACCAGACTACTCAATAAACCCTTATGAGTCAAATGACATTGAAGATAGCATCCGCTATTCAATCATTATAATTGATCATTGCATTGATTAAAAGATTTTTTTTCATTTTTTTAAGAAATGTACAAAGACGAACATGTAAACATAATTTTCAATTATCTAAATAAATAATAATAAAAATGAGATTAAATATAAACATCACAAATCAAACAACTTTAAACATATTTTATTTTATTTTCAGATTTTTCTCCATTTTTTATTTGTTTATTTATTTATTTTCATTAGTCACAAAGCACAATATAAAACATACCAATAAATAAAGTAAATAATATCAAATAAGAATTAATCCTAAACGACACCAAACAATCAAACTCAAAATACATTTTCTTTGATTTTTTTGTTTCTTTTTTTAACCTTTTTTTACATTTTTTATTTTTTGATCTTTTTTATTTATTATTTAATCCTATGTATTTTGTTCTTACATTTTTTTTTCAACTCATTTTCCACTAAGTTTCTAAACTATCAAGTAAACTAACATTAGGCCCCAAAAAAGAAACTCAGCCCACTAATTAAAACACTCCTCCAATACCATTTTTTTTCTTTTTATGTTTCTAGTTTGTTTGTCTTTTTTGGTCTTTTTTCTCGTGGGCTTCCAATGCTTCTGGAGACCCAAACTTAAAGAAACTTAAACTAAAAAAAAGGTCATTTGAAAAGTCTTTTACTGGAGAATGAAACGGAAATGGGAAAGGGAAAGGGAAAGGTTGCCCACCCCTGACAACATGAATGGCGGCGTGGAGATGAGGGAACTTGCGGGGGGCGCGACTCTGGCGCGCAATGGAAGCGAGATCGATGGCGGCTCGCTGCAGTTCGGCACTGGCCTGCGGCGATCTGGTGCGATGTCGGTCTTGGTGAGCCGGCGAGTCACGGACTCTATCGGGGTTGGGGTGGCGAATAGGTGGTACGGTGACGGAAGTCCGGTACTATCTGGTAGTGCCACTTTGTCACTGAACCAGACAGCACCGGACAACATCGAGCTGCTGTGTCACTGAACTAGTTTCAAAGTAAGGTTTTTTAATTTTTTCTAAGTTAAAATAAAATTGGTGGCAACTCCATTTTCCATATTTTAAAATCTCTCGAGTCCGCTATTTTTCACCGTGATCACCAGTCGCGACATGCATTATGTTGGAGAATCCTACTTTTCGATTAACTCAAGTGATCAGGAAGAAAAGAGAATTGATTGCGACGAAGAAATGGACAATTTATCTTATTTTTTGGAGACACCTTCATTGATACAGGAAATAATAATTAGCCGTTATAGTTCTAAGAACCACCAGGTTGGAATATTTTTAAAAAAATTATAATTATTGTTATATCACAGCTAGATTTATAATATTTCCATATCCCTGCATGTCTGTAGAATCTGTTTGCTGATTTTGTTCAACTGTGCCTGAATGTTAACCTAAAGTCAATCACTTTAATGGTAAAGGATGGACAGAAGTGGGAATGTGGACTTTATCTTTCTAAAGGGAAACCTAACAAAGCAAAGATAACTGTAGGATGTAACATTTTCTGCTCTGATTTGCGGTTGAAAAGAACCAACAGAATATTTTTTGAAGTGCTCAATGGACAGCAGAATTTGCTTATAATATTTCCATATCCCTGCATGTCTGTAGAATCTGTTTGCTGATTTTGTTCAACTGTGCCTGGATGTTAACCTAATGTCAATCACTTTGATGGTAAAGGATGGACAAAAGTGTGTTTGGATGTATACCTTTGAATACTTGTTTTGATGATAACAAACGTGAAGAATAAATGAAGATGATAAATAGACTAAGTCCAAGTTTTTATATGATTAGCATTAGGACTTAGGATCTGTTGTACGGAGCTCACTTTGATATCTCTTTGTTTTTGAAAAAAAAGAAAAAAAATGTTTTGAAACAAACTCAGTGTCTGTTGATACCCAATTTTATCCATTTTTTATTTTATTTATTTTATTTTATTTAATTTCTTTCTTTACAAAACAAAAAAAATAAAAAAAGAGGAAAAAAATTGTCACTAAGGGTCAACCCAACCCAATTTTCATCTCAACCCGTAACCCATTTTCGTTTTTAACCCATAACCCATTTTCCATCTCAACCTTTCCCTTTCCCCTTCCAAATTTCTTTGCATTACTCTAGCCTCCACAAACAAATTTTACACTAAATTGGATTAAAAACTTTTGTCAGTTTTCTTTCCCATTTGTATTCCAATCATTGCAAATTGAATGAAAATTAGTGCAAATCAATTGGTAATGGCATCTCAAACAGAATAAAAAGGAGAAGAAAAATACAAGGGAGAAGATTCAATCGTTTAGAAAAAAAACAGAGAGCTACACAGGTTTGAAAAAAAAATGCAGAGCAACCACAAAGCTACACACGGATAGGAAGAGATTTTCAACCTTTACACAAAGCCACTTCCCACTATTCATCTTCATCTTCAACCTTCACTTCCAGCACCCTCATTTCCAACCTCCATAGCAATCACCCACAAACCTAAAAAAAAAACCACCTCGCCAAATCCAACAACCAAATCCAACCACCGCTACCCCTACAACCAACATCCAGCAACGACCATACTCCGCCCAAGCCGTCAACCTCCGCAAACCCCGCAACGCCGCCGCCCCGCATCGTTTGCGCTTCACCCAGCCACGCCGTTTGACTCACCGCTGCCCGCACCGTCCGTGCCTCACTGTTCGCAGCCACCGCCCAGAACCGTTGCTGTCCATACACTCCCCACCGTAAGTCCCATTTCTTCCTCTGTTTCATTTTGTTTCTCAGAGAACAAAAAGTCTCTCTCTGTTTCTTTAAAAAACCACCATTCACTCCTTTTTTTCTTTTTTTAAAGTTACTGGGACAGCCTTGTCCCCCTTCTCTTTACCTTTTTTTTTAATGTATATATTTAAGTTCGGGTGGTCACCGAGACCACCCTTTCCTTTTTGTTTATTATATATATATATACATATTTAAGTTCGGATGGTCCCGTGACCACCTCTTTTCTTTTTTTTTTTTTACATAAATACTTTTTTTAAAAATTAAAAAAATGAAAATAAATAAAAGATTAAAATAAGTATTTGAAGTCTAAGATATGAAATTGTTTTCTTAAAAAAATATAAAAAATACATAAAAAATAAAAATAAAAATAAAGATAAAATAAAATAAAAATAAAAATAAAGATAAAATAAAATAAAAATAAATAATATTTTTTTTGGTTATAATTGTTATACTCATTAGTAATGTGATTTTAATTTAATTATTTTTGTATTAATCAAATAATTTTAAAACGGCCTATGACGGAAAAATTGGGAGAGGATCGGAGCGCCGATCAAATTTCACTCTTCCCGATAATCTTGAGGCTTTATATTGGATTTTGTCAGGAGCACTGGCGAGGTCTAATTCCCACATTAAATTAAAATATTTTTCCTAAATAAAATACAACTTTTTTTTTATATAAAATCTCTTTTTTTGTAAAATAAAAAAAATCCTCAAATAAAAGTGAACAATTTCATATAGTTTCAACATCATGATTGTGGTGAATTAAAATTTTTATTTTTTTTATGAAGACCTTTTTTTGAAAATTACTACAAAAATCTCTTTATGCTTAAAAATATTTTTTTTCTTGAGATTTTATTTGGCCATTTACTTTAAAAAAAAACTTTTTCTTACCTCAAACAAACTTCTTTGAATTAAAATTTATTCATTGAAATAATGTTTTATTTGGTCATTTATTTTGAAAATTACTTCTCTTCAAAAAAAAAATTTTGATTCACCACTTTTATATAATATGTTGTAGACTTAGAATTTGTTCCAAAATAATGGCTATTTAGCCACACATTGCTTGTCTTAGTCATTTATCATTCTTGATATTATGCTTGACAAAATGGGACATGTCAAAATAAAAAAATAAAAAAATTCTTTTCTTTTAATTAATAAAGGACCAATTAAATTAATCTTGCAAATAACATTAGATTAAATAGGTAACCGTTCTTAGAACGGACGATGTAGGGTGCTAACACCTTCCCTACCCATAATCAACCCCCGAACCTCAAACTCTGAAACGTAGACCATCTTTTAGGTGTCCAATTGCGCCATTCCATTTAATGGATAAAGCGATTGGTGGCGACTCCCAACACCCCGAGGTCCTATCCTCCTCTTTTCTTTTTATTTTTGCGGCGCCCTTCGGGACGGTTGCGGCGGTGGCGACTCCAGGGAGGTGCTAGAGGTTAAACCTTATTTTTTTTAATTATATGTGATTTGCTATTTAATTATGTTGGTCCATTTTTGTTTTATTTGTTTATTTGTTATTTGTTTCATATTATTGTACATTTTGTTTGTATTATATGTATTATATTTCTGCTTTGTAAATAAGTTCTCTTATGTACACCTGCACACACAAGCTCTCTATCCGAGCTCAGTACCTTGTAGGCTTAGATAGAGGGTGAAGTAGTGTTGCTTTGTGGGACCGTTGGTCTCCGTTTAGGCACATGAAAACCCCTCGCTCAAATTGAACTCTTTCCGCTTGTAATCTATCATGGGTGAGGATAGAGGACTCTTGCTAGCCAAAGTGTTGGTGACAGCAAGGGACAATTTGGGGACCTTTTGTCCGATAGGGGTCTAGAACCAAAGCTCTCACTTGTAGATATAATCTTAGAGCTACCATCGTCCATAGAACTTATCCTGCTGAACGGGTACCAAGATTAGGTACCCCTTTTCCTCTAACATATGAGGAATTTCTGTTTGTCTTTTATTTTGTAGTTGTTAACTTTTCTTTTATCTTGCATTTGCATATGTGGTCCAATCCTGTGAAGATATCGATAAACCTCAAGCATGAATAAGGGAAAGATGACTCTAATGTCTGAGGTGGCAGAGAGTATCAGGGTTGTCGGTGAAGAGTCTGCAAGAATTCAAGCCAAGGAAGGAAATAGTTTGCATCGCGAGGATGTTCCTTTACCTCTCTTAAAGGGGAGCCATGACTTTGAGCAAAATGACTTAAGGAGGCTCCGTAATGTGTGGTGTAGCATGAGAAGACAAGAAGAATTCAATGACAAGTATGGAGATATTGCAGTTCTCATGTTTATCACCCCTGACCTCCAAATGTTGAAAGCTATACTCCATTTTTGGGACCCCTCATATCAGTGTTTTACTTTCCGACAATTTGACTTGGTGCCCACGATTGAGGAGTATGCTAGGCTTCTTAATAGAGACGACGTGCCAAAGGACAAAGTGTACTCACATGACCCTAAGAAGACGCCCAGAAGGATGCTGTCCAAATTGATAGGGATTCATGCCAATGAACTGGACAAGTACATGGTGGATGAAGGACGAAGTCTAGATTCGGAGTTCTTGCTTAGGCTGGTTGAAGCTCAAATTGATCAAAGGTTTGGTTTGGTAGCACTAGCCCTTGCTATTTATGGGTTAGTAATTTTTTCGAGATGGAAAAATCAAATAGATGGACATGTGATCAATTTGTTCGAGCAGATTGAGCATGGGGTACACCCAGCCCCACCAATTTTAGCCGAGACAATTCGATCCCTGAATTATTGCCGAGTCCATCAGAAAGGAAGATTTTGGGGATGTGCACCATTACTTGCAGTATGGATGCTTAGTCATATGCCAACCTTGAAGTGCTTTAACCATCCAGAAATTGATCTGAAACAGTATGTCATACCTAAGCACCCGTTCTCTCTATATGGTCGTGACAATTGGCCTCCCCAAACTCCGACGATAAGGCAATGGATCAGTTTTTTCATGGAAATAAAAGAAGTGGTCTGGAGGGCCAAGTGGTTTCCTCACACTTATACCATATATAGATGTGGAAGCAAACCTTGGGTTCCACTTATTGGCCCATGGGGAGTAGTGGGCTATGCTCCAGCTATGGTCCGAAGACAAATGGCATCTCTGCAATTCATTCCAATGACTCATGGATTGTCCAAATTTGAATTCTCATACGGCGATGAAGGAACCAGTCATAAAATAAAAGAAATCATTGAAGATTGGAAGGACACAAGAAATGTGAAGCCCGGTCTCCCATCGTCTGAAACGACACCGGAATACTTAATCTGGCAGGCTAGTAGGAGGAAGGGGTTTCTTGCTCCCAAGGTACAAGGTCCAGAGTTACCAATGCACCAATTTAATGAACCCAATGACTACTATGCTTTGAAGCAGAGGGCGTCGAAATCATTTATCGGCAGTGGACCACTGAGAGAAGGTCCTTGGAAGATCAACTTAGCACTGCAAAAAGAAAAATCCAAAGTCAAGAACAAATGGCCTCTAAAGATATTGAAATAGAGAGGTTAAGGAAAACATGTCAAGCCCTCGAAATAATCATTCAGGGGAAGGATGATCAACTTCAAGAATTCAAGAATGAAGTTAAAATCTTGAATCAACATTTGGAAAAACATGTTGAATGATCTACTTTCTTGGAGAGTAAGAAGAATCAGTTGGAGGATGATGTTCTTTTCTTGACTAATGAAAAGAATTTCTATCGTAATGCAAGCCAAGAAATGGAGCGGAAAGCCGAAATAGTTCTTGATAATATGAGGGAAATCTCCAACCATTCAAGAAAGAGGGCAAGAGAAATCATCAAAGTGGAAGCCAAGCTAGCACCAGGAGAAAACCAAGATATTCTGACTCGGGTTAGAAAGGACCTTGACTTCCTAGGAAAATTTCACTGAAATTAGTTTCTTGTTCTAGGAATGCTTGATGTAATGACTCTTTCCATCTTATTTTGTAAAGCTAACTCCTCCATCGACTTGAGGAGTAGCAAGAAGCAACATGTGTAAAACTCTCTATGACCATAGAGCTTTTTCCTTTTGAATAAATGAGGTTTATCGATATCGCTTGCTGCTTTGGATCACGTCTCTACATGCATAGTTTTATTTTTGTTTTCATTTTCTTTTCCTTTTTCATATTTTCTAATAAAAAAAATGAATACAGAAAGGAAAACTGTCTCTACGACACCCATATAGGACTCGCTCTCAATCAAGAGTCATGGATGAACTGGGTCAGTCACAAGAGGAGTTGAGAAGTGAAGTAAGTCAGCTAAAGGAACAAATGGCTAAGATTTTGGAAATTCTATAAAAAACGAAGAACACAGAGGGGACTTCTTCAAAGGCAAATGATGATCCTTCTGCCACGCCTGCTCACCCGCCTGGCTTTACGCCAGTTCCTTGACAATATCCTAGTGTCACCTCTTAAGGGACCATGATGCCGCTCACTATCTACTCAAATAATCCTGAAACACAGGCATCTTCATTCCCATCATATGGCCTTCCACCTGGTTATGTGCCACCATTATCCACTAATATTCCTAAGGGCAGTGCACCGACAGTCCCAACGAGTTCAAACCCTCTCCAAGGATCTCAACCAAATACCAGTGAGATTCCTCAATACCCGGTTTCTATTCCACCTTATGGCATTTCTCCTGGTTTTATGCCATCCCAAATTACTAACCCTCTTGAGAGCGGCTCATCATTGGTAATACCTACTTCAGGGCCACAAGGCTCGACTTAGGCCCAACCTCCTTTCTACATGCCACAATTTTTTCCCCATAAAGTTGCTGGAACTTCTCCGCTGAACCCTTCAACTAAAGGCATTCAATCCAAGGGAAAATTAGAAGTTCTGGAAGAAAGATTGCGAGCCATAGAAGGAGCAAGTAGCTATGGTCTTCTGGATGCCGCAGAGCTCTGTCTTGTCCCGAATGTGGTAATTCCTCCAAAGTTTAAGGTCCCAGATTTTGAAAAATATAAGGGAACCACTTGTCCAAAGAATCATCTGACCATGTACATCCGTAAGATGACATCCCATGCTCATGATGATAACCTGTTGATTCATTTCTTCCAGGATAGCTTAGCTGGGGCAGCTTCTAATTGGTATACACACCTGGAACGTGCTCATATACGATGTTTCAAGGACTTGGCTGATGCTTTCTTGAAGCAATATAAGTACAACATCGATATGGTACCAGATAGGTTACAGTTACAAAATATGGCTAAGAAAGGAGCTGAAACCTTTAAAGAATATGCTCAGTGGTGGAGAGAGATAGCTGCTCAGGTTGAACCCCCATTGACAGAAAGAGAAATGGTGGCGACATTCATTGACACCCTCCAATCAACCTTCTATGACAAAATGATAGGGAGTGTGTCGTCGAATTTCTCAGACATAGTCATCATTGGGGAAAGAATTGAAGGAGGAATGAGAAGTGGAAAGATTGCTGAAAGCTCAATGGGGACATTTAGTGCCAAAAAGCCCCCAGCAGGGAAGAAAAGAGAAGGAGAAGCCCATGCTGTGACTTTCGATCAAAGGAGTTTTGCCCAAGGGAGACATAGCCAGGCACCTGTTAACCCTCAACCATCCTTCCAACCTCCCTACATGCCTTACTATCCATACATTGCTAATGCCTCTCAAGCTCCATACCCTCAACCTTATCATCCAATGATCCCTTATCGTGCACCGTCTCCTATCCCAAATCAAACACTCCCTACCATGCCATACCAACCAACCCAACCATGGGCCCAAAACTCAAATACCAACCAAAGAAGGCCTCCAGGTAAACCAAGAAAAGAAACCTGTCCAATTTGACCCAATTCCCATGACCTATACTGAACTGCTACCACAACTCTTCCGAAATTCCTTATTGGCTCCTTGCCCAATGAAGCCATTGGAACCTCCCTACCTAAGAGGATTTGACCAAAATGCTAAATGTGAGTACCATCTTTGGGGGCAGGTCACTCAACAGAAAATTGCAGAGCCTTGAAGTTCAAAGTGCAAGACTTGATTAATGCCAAATGGTTAAACTTTAAAGAAAAAAACTCCTAATGTAGGCCGTAATCCCTTGCCTGATCATGGAGGTCCTGTAGTTAATGCCATAGAGGGTTCTTCTGGATGATGCCTCATAAGTCAGGTAGCTGATGTGAAAACTCCCATGAGAATAATTTTTCAAGAGCTTTGCAAATATGGGTTGATACAAAACCAAGTTGAGTTTAAAAAGGCCAATGAAGATGAAACAGTGTGCAAGATTCATGGGGAAGTTGGGCATTCTATTGAGGAATGTGATGAATTCAAGCAGATCCTCCAAAGTTTAATGGACAGTCACCTAGTGCAAATAAGCAATCAGTACGATAATGGTGACGTCTATATGGTCAAGGAAGTTACACCTCCACCAGTTCAAGAGGCTGCCAATACCTATGCAACGCAACCAATCATAGGGCAAGCTCCAGGCATACCAAGGCCATTGATAATTCATTATAGTAAAGAAGTATCTCCGCAAGTCTCTTTTGGTCGGAATCCTATCACCATCCAAGTGCCGACTCCTTTTCCCTATAAGGACACCAGAGCCGTGCCTTGGAAATATGATGTGCAAGTTGTTGTAAATGATCTCCAGGACAATCAAATGAAAATCTCATCAGCTATCTCTAGCATATTTGGGATCGGTGGAATGACTCGAAGTGGTCGTATTTATACACCTGAGGATCTGCGTAAAGACCAAGTGGAGGAAGTGGAAAGAATTCGGAAAGGGAAAGGCAAGATGGGGGAAACTTCTACTGAAAAAGTCTTAAAAGAAAAGGAAGAACCAAAGACAACACGACAAGAGGTCTATAAGAAAGAAGTGACCGAGGAAGAAGCTTGTGAGTTCTTAAAATTCATAAAGCAAAGTGAATACAAAGTGGTGGATCAACTGAACCGCACTCCTGCAAGAATATCACTTTTATCCTTATTAATGAATTCTGAACCACACAGGAATGTGCTAATGAAAGTGCTTAATCAAGCTCATGTTTCTCATGACATCACGGTTGACAAGTTGAATGGCGTTATCAGCAACATCACAGCAGATAATTACATCACTTTCACCGATGATGAAATACCCAATGAGGGAAGAGGACATAATAAAGTACTTCATATCTCAGTAAAATGTCAAGACCATATCATGGCTAGAGTACTGATGGACAATGGCTCTTCCTTGAATGTGATGCCAAAGTCGACACTTTCCAAATTACCTTTTGATGGGTCACACATGAAATCAAGTGCGATGATAGTAAGGGCATTTGATGGCACAAGGAGAGAAGTCATAGGGGAAATCGAAATACTAGTTCAAATTGGTCCTTGCACTTTCAACATACTCTTCCAAGTGATGGACATTGCACCATCATACAGTTGTCTCTTAGGACGACCATGGATTCATTCTGCTAGAGCTGTGCCTTCTACCTTGCACCAAAAAGTCAAATTCATAGTTGATAACAAGATGATTACTGTCTTTGGTGAAGAGGACCTACTGGTGAGCAAGCCACTAGACACCCCTTATATTGAAGCTACAGAAAAGGCTTTGGAAACTGCCTTTCAAGCACTCGAGGTTGTCAATACCATTTATATAAAAGAAGGAGCTCCAATTCCTAAACCACAGCCCTCTGTTGCATCTGTAATGATGGCTAAAGTTATGCTAGAAGGGGGTTATCAGCATGGAGAAGGGCTGGGCAAGAAACGACAAGGTGCTATAGGACTTTTTCAACTCTTTGAAAACAAAGATAGATTTGGGTTGGGGTACAAACCCACTAAGGCCGATAAGAGGAGGATAATGGAAGAGAAAAAAGAGAAAAGACTGGCTCGCTTGGAAAATCGAGAACCTAAAGTGAAGGAAGTCCCCATCTGTGATATACGACAAAGCTTCCAGAGCGCAGGAGTTGTGTTCGTAGACCAAGTGACCGCAGTTGAAGAAGATGATTTTGTCAGTCATATGGACCTGGTGTATGCATGTTCTTCAGATACAAGACTCGACAATTGGGAGATCTCCGAGCTTCCCATAACCTTAGAGTCTTTTTCAAAGTAATTTTGTAGTGCTTTTCCTTTAGCTCTGCCCAAGGCTTTAGGATTTTCATTTGTAAATGGGCTCACATGTTTCCTTTCCAATAACTGTTATTAATAAAATGTATTTTTGAGTTCTCTCATTTTTCATTCCATTAGCTTTCATCTCTCCATTATCATGGCCTTCTATTCATTTCATTTTTCTTGTGTCAACATCACTTATTGCAGATCTGAAAATGACTCTCTTGAAAGTGACAGTGTCAATATCTCATCATATAATTTTGAACACCCTGTTAATCATACTGATGAGGATAATGAGGATGATTGGGAAACTTCACCTGAGTTAATGAGATTACTTGAACAAGAAGCTAAAGAAATCCAACCCCATGAGGAACCAATTGAAGTAATTAATTTGGGGACTGAAAATGATAAGAAAGAAATCAAAATTGGTACCTCAATGAAAGAAGATGAGCGTAACATGTTGATTAAACTCTTGTTTGAATATAGTGATGTCTTTGCATGGTCATACCAAGATATGTCTGGGCTAGACACTGACATAGTTGAGCACAAATTGCCACTAAAACTTGGGTACCCTCCGGTTAAGCAAAAGTTGAGACGAATGAAACCTGAGATGTCCCTAAAAATCAGAGATGAAGTAAAAAGACAGTTTGATCTTGGATTTCTTGCGATTGCAAAAACCCACAATGGGTTGCCAACATTGTTCCTGTCCCCAAAGAAAGACGGAAAGTCCGAATGCATGTGTGTGGACTATCGAGACTTAAATAGGGCCACCCTAAAGACAATTTCCGTTACCTCACATTGATGTTTTGGTGGACAACAACATTGCTCAACATTCTTTTTTTTTCCTTTATGGATGGTTTCTCGGGATACAATCAGATCAAGATGGCACCGGAAGACATGGAGAAAACCACATTCATCACTTTATGGGGAACCTTCTGCTACAAAGTGATGCCTTTTGGTTTAAAAAATGCTGGGGCAACGTATCAAAGAGCTATGGTGACATTGTTCCATGACATGATGCACAAAGAAATAGAAGTTTATGTGGATGATATGATTGCAAAGTCAAAAATAGAAAAAGATCATATAATCAATCTACAAAAGCTTTTTGAGCGATTGAGGAAGTTCAAACTTCGACTAAATCCTGTAAAATGCACTTTTGGTGTTAGATCGGGCAAACTATTGGGGTTTGTGGTGAGCCAGAAAGGAATAGAAGTTGATCCTGACAAGGTTCGAGCAATACTGGACATGCCAGTCCCTCGCACTGAAAAGAAAGTTCGGGGATTTTTGGGAAGGTTGAATTACATCGCTCGATTCATATTCCAGTTCACAGCAACACGCGAGCCGCTCTTCAAGTTGTTACGCAAGAATCAGCCAGTTAAGTGGAATGAAGATTGTCAAAGAGCCTTTGAAAAAATCAAGCAGTATTTACAAGAACCCCCAGTTTTGGTGCCTCCAGTGCCAGGGAGACCTCTCATTATATATTTGACAGTTCTTAATGAGTCTATGGGTTGCATACTGGGGTAGCATGATGAATCCAGTAGAAAAGAACGCGCCATTTATTACTTAAGTAAAAAGTTCACCGATTATGAGGCAAAGTACTCATTGTTAGAGCGAACTTGTTGCGCCTTGGCATGGGTTGCCCATCGATTGAGGCAATACATGTTGTGTTACACTACTTGGTTGGTGTCCAAAATGGATCCTATCAAGTATATCTTTGAGAAACCCGCTCTCACTGGGAGAATCGTGCGATGGCAAGTTTTATTATCGGAGTATGAAATTATTTATGTCACCCAAAAGGCAATTAAGGGAAGTGCCCTTGCAGATTATCTGGCTAACCAACCTATAGAAGATTATGGGTCGATGCAATGTGAGTTCCCTGATGAAGATATAATAGCTCTGTTTAAAAATGAGGAATTATCTGAAAAGGAAAAATGGACTATGTGGTTTGATGGAGCCTCTAATGCACTGGGGCACGACATTGGAGCCATTTTGATCTCCCCTGAAGATAAATTCATCCCAATCACAGCAATGTTGTGTTTTGACTGTACTAACAATATAGCAGAATACGAAGCGTGTGCTTTGGGTATTCAGGCAGCAATAGAATCAAAAGCGAAGATCTTGGAAGTATATGGGGACTTTGCCTTGGTCATTCATCAACTAAAAGGAGAATGGGAGACCCGTGATGCCAAATTGATCTCATACCATGTTTACATCAAAGAATTGATCGAGCAATTTGATGAAGTTACTTTTCATCATATTCCTCGAGAAGAAAATCAGTTGGCTGATGCTTTGGCCATACTATCATCAATGTTCCAAGTAAGTCATGAAAATGACCTATCACTTATAAAAATGGAAAATCGTGATTGTCCTGTATATTGTTAGGCGATTGAAGATGAGCCTGATGGGAAGCCGTGGTACCATGACATCAAATGTTTCATCAAGAATAGGGAGTATCCTGCAAGCGCTTCAGAAAATGACAAGAGGACCCTGAGGAGGCTCGCAATGGGTTATTTTCTGAGTGGGGAAATACTTTACAAAAGAAACCATGATATGGTGCTTCTAAGATGTGTTGATGCAATGGAAGCAGAAAAGATTATTGAAGAAGTACATGAGCGCTCCTTTGGAACTCACTCCAATGGACATGCAATGGCAAGGAAAATCCTAAGATCTGGTTATTATTGGTTAACCATGGAAAATGATTGCTTCAATCATGTGAGGAAGTGCCACAAGTTCCAAACATATGCTGATAAGATCAATGCACCGCCAGTCCCTTTGAATGTCCTAGCAGCACCCTGGCCATTTTCCATGTGGGGTATGGATGTCATAGGACCTATTGAACCTAAGGCCTCAAATGGGCATCGCTTTATCCTTGTCGCGATAGACTACTTCACCAAATGGGTTGAAGCTGCTTCTTATGCCAATGTGACTAGGAATGTGGTGATCAAGTTCATCAAAAGAGAGTTGATATGTCGTTATGGTCTACCAAATAAGATCATCACTGACAATGCAACCAACTTTAATAACAAAATGATGAAGGAAATGTGCGAGATTTTCAAAATCCAACATCATAACTCCTCGCCATACCGCCCAAAAATGAATGGGGCTGTTGAGGCAGCAAACAAAAACATCAAGAAGATCATCCAAAAAATGGTTGTGACATATAAAGATTAGCATAAGATGCTTCCCTTTGCTCTACATGGTTATCGCACGTCTGTCCGTACCTCAACTGGGGCAACTCCTTTCTCTTTAGTTTACGGAATGGAAGCCGTACTCCCTATTGAGGTAGAGATCCCCTCATTAAGAGTACCGATGGAGATAAAACTGGAAGAGGCCGAATGGGTCCAAGCTCGACTAGATCAATTGAATCTTATTGAAGGTAAAAAGTTAACTGCATTGTGTCATGGCCAGTTATATCAAAGGAGGCTTATGAAAGCCTATGCAAAAAAAGTGCGCTCTCAATAATTTCAAGAAGGAGACTTAGTGCTCAAAAAGATCCTGCCAATGCAAAAAGATCACTGAGGAAAATGGACTCCAAATTACGAAGGACCTTATGTCGTGAAGAAGGCTTTCTCTGGAGGGTCCTTGATTCTCACAAGAATGGATGGTGAAGATCTACCACTTCCTGTAAATTCAGATGCAGTTAAGAAATATTATGCGTAAAAGCACTACTTGTAAAAAAAAAAAACAAAAAAAAAAAATAAAAAGAAAAAAAAAGAAAAGAAAAGGGAAAAACATGGCTCGCTAGGTGGAAAACCTGGAAAGGCTACCTAGGCAAAAGTTAGAGCGACCTGGTAGGTTGAAAACTTGAAAGAGCGACCTAGGCAAAAGTTAAGGTCCAAAATAAAAGGACAATAGTGCTTGATATGACAAAGGAAGTGGAGACCTGAGCGTTTGAGTCTCCATGCCAGGGAGGAGCAAATCTCTGCTTTAGAGCAAACTAAGTTTCCATATTGGGGCAGGCCAAATGATCTCAACTAGGGCAATCAAAGTCTTCATAGGCTGGTTAACGGGTGTTCAAAATCGGGTATGCAGAGGATTGACGCTGATTACGATAAAGGGTTTCATTGGAAAAGCTGAAGACCTTTGCCCTTATCATCCCTCTGTAAATTTCATGTTGATGACCACAATAATACTTTCTTTTCACCATTCCCATTTCAATACAATATCATCATGTTTTTACCTTTGCCTCTTCTTTGACTTAATATGCATTTTTCTAATAATCATATATTGGAATGTGAAATGTGACATTGCTATCCGAGCATTAAGAATTGCTAATGATTTGAAAGGTATGGGAAACACAATGATTCCTGATAAGAGTGTTGATAAAAGAGAAAGGACAACCAGGTCACCTCAAGGGTCATCTAAAGAGTTTTCCTATTGCTCTGTGTCACATCTAATGCACACTTCAAGGGTCATTCTGGTTGGACATTTCAATTATCGGCTGAATAGACAAATGAAAGGATGTCATTAAATCCTATTCCAGTTCATCTTTGAAAATGATTGCAATCATGTCCTCAAGGGTCGTGGAGACAAAAAAAAAACAAACAAAAAAGAAAAAAAGAAATTTTTTCATACTCTCATACATTTGAAGCATGCATTGCATAAGTGCATTTGTTCTCATTTTGCTAGCCTTGACCTACAAATGTCCAAATTGCTGTTTCCTTTTCTGGGTTCTCGTACCCATTGTTTTATGTTTTTTGGGTCCCCGTACCCATTGCTTTTAAGTTTTTGTTAAGCTTCAGCGGATACCTGACTCCGCAAGCTTTTTACCTTTTTGGGTCCCTGCACCCATTGTATTCTCGTTTCCGGGCCCCCGCGCCCATTGTGTTTTCCTTTCTAGGTCCCCACGCCCATTGTCTTTTAGTTTTTGGGTTCCTACACCCTTGTTTTCTCGTTTTCGGACCCTCGCACCCATTGTCTTTTAGTTTTTGGGTTCCTACACCCATTGTTTTCTCTTTTTCGGGCCCCCGCGCCTATTGTCTTTTAGTTTTTGGGTTCCTACATCCTTGTTTTCTCGTTTCCGGGCCCTCACGCCCATTGTCTTTTAGTTTTTGGGTTCCTACACCCTTGTTTTCTCGTTTCCGGGCCCTTGCGCCCATTATCTTTTAGTTTTTGGGTTCCTACACCCATTGTTTTCTCGTTTCCGAGCCCCGACGCCCATTGTGTTTTCCTTTCCGGGTCCCCGCGCCCATTGTGTTTTCCTTTCTGGGCCCCCACGCCCATTGTCTTTTAGTTTTTGGGTTCCTACACCCATTGTTTTCTCGTTTCCGGGCCCCCACGCCCATTGTGTTTTCCTTTCCGGGCCCCCGCGCCCATTGTATTTTCCTTTCTGGGCCCCCACGCCCATTGTCTTTTAGTTTTTGGGTTCCTACACCCTTGTTTTCTCGTTTCCAGGCCCTCGCGCCCATTGTCTTTTAGTTTTTGGGTTCCTACACCCATTGTTTTCTCGTTTCCGGGCCCCCACGCCCATTGTGTTTTCCTTTCTGGGCCCCCGCGCCCATTGTCTTTTAGTTTTTGGGTTCCTGCACCCATTGTTTTCTCTTTTCTGGGTCTCTGTACCCATTGCTTTTAAGTTTTCTGTTAAGCTTCAACGGATACCCGACTTCGTAAGCTTCTTACTTTGTTTTTGTTAAGCTTCAGCGGATACTTGATTCCCAAGCTTTTGGGTCCTCGTACCCATTGTTTGTTTTTGGGTCCTCGTACCCATTGCCCTTTTGTTTTTGTTAAGCTTCAACGGATACCCGACTCCGTAAGCTTCTTACCTTGTTTTGTTAAGCTTCAGCGGATACCTGACTCCGTAAGCTTTTTACCTTTTGGGTCCTCGTACCCATTGTTTGTTTTTGGGTCCCCGTACCCATTGCCTTTAAGTTTTCTGTTAAGCTTCAACGGATGCCCGACTCCGTAAGCTTCTTACCTTGTTTTTGTTAAGCTTCAACGGATACCCGACTCCGTAAGCTTCTTACCTTGTTTCTGTAAAGTTTCAGTGGATACCTGACTCCGCAAGCTTTTTACCTTTTCTGGGTGCCCGTACCCATTGCTTTTGGGTCATCGTACCCATTGTTTATGTTATCGGGTCCTCGTACCCATTGCCTTTAAGTTTTCTGTTAAGCTTCAACGGATACCTGACTTCGTAAGGTTCTTACCTTGTTTTTGTCAAGTTTCAGCAGATACCTGACTCTGCAAGCTTTTAGGTCCTCGTACCCATTACTTTTAAGTTTTCTGTTAAGTTTCAGCGGACACCTGAATCTGCAAGTTTTTACCCTTTCATGGATAAAATTGAATCAATTCTTTTGTTTTTCATTTATCCTAAATGTACAACAAAGGGGGGCAGCTGTTGATACCCAATTTTATCCATTTTTTATTTTTTTTATTTTATTTTATTTAATTTCTTTCTTTACAAAACAAAAAAAAGAAAAAAAAAGAGGAAAAAAATTGTCACTACGGGTCAACCCAACCCAATTTCCATCTCAACCTGTAACCCATTTTCGTTTTTAACCCATAACCCATTTTCCATCTCAACCTTTCCCTTTCCCCTTCCAGCTGCTGCAGCCCTAGCCTCCACAAACAGCTACACTAAATTGGATTGAAAACTTTTGTCAGTTTTCTTTCCCATTTGTATTCCAATCGTTACAAATTGAATGAAAATTAGTGCAAATCAATTGGTAATGGCATCTCAAGCAGAATAAAAAGGAGAAGAAAAATACAAGGGAGAAGATTCAATCGTTCAGAAAAAAAACAGAGAGCTACACAGGTTTGAAAAAAAAATGCAGAGCAACCACAGAGCTACACACGGATAAGAAGAGATTTTCAACCTTTACACAAAGCCACTTCCCACTATTCATCTTCATCTTCAACCTTCACTTCCAGCACCCTCATTTCCAACCTCCATAGCAATCACCCACAAACCTAAAAAAAAAAACCACCTCTGCCAAATCCAACAACCAAATCCAACCACCGCTACCCCTACAACTAACATCCAGCAACGACCATACTCCGCCCAAGCCGTCAACCTCCGCGAACCCCGCAACGCCGCCACCCCGCATCGTTTGCGCTTCACCCAGCCACGCCGTTTGACTCGCCGCTGCCCGCACCGTCCGTGCCTCACTGTTCGCAACCACCGCCCAGAACCGTTGCTGCCCATACGCTCCCCACCGTAAGTCCCATTTCTTCCCCTGTTTCATTTTGTTGCTCAGAGATTGAAAAAGTCTCTTTCTGTTTCTTTAAAAAACCACCATTCACTCCTTTTTCTTTTTTTTAAAGTTACTTGGGACAAACCTTGTCCCCTTCTCTTTTACCTTTTTTTTAATGTATATATTTAAGTTCGGGTGGTCACCGAGACCACCCTTTCCTTTTGTTTATTATATATATATATATACATATTTAAGTTCGGATGGTCCCGTGACCACCTCTTTTCTTCTTCTTTTTTTTTTTTTTTACATAAAGACTTTTTTAAAAAAATTAAAAAAAATGAAAATAAATAAAAAGATTAAAATAAGTATTTGAAGTCAAAGATATGAAATTGTTTTCTTAAAAAAAATATATAAAAAATACATAAAAAATAAAAATAAAAATAAAGATAAAGATAAAATAAAAATAAATAATATTTTTTATTATAATTGTTATACTCGTTAGTAATGTGATTTTAATTTAATTATTTTTGTATTAATCAAATAATTTTAAAACGGCCTATGACGAAAAAATTGAGAGAGGATCGGAGCGTCGATCACATTTCACTCTTCCCGATAATCTTGAGGCTTTATATTGGATTTTGCTTGAGAGCCCATGTGTGGTCTAATTCCCACATTAAATTAAAATATTTTTCCTAAATAAAATACAACTTTTTTTTATATAAAAAATCTCTTTTTTTGTAAAATAAAAAAAAATCCTCAAATAAAAGTGAACAATTTCATATAGTTTCAACATCATGATTGTGGTGAATTAAAATTTTTATTTTTTTTATGAAGACTTTTTTTTGAAAATTACTACAAAAATCTCTTTATGCTTAAAAATATTTTTTTTCTTGAGATTTTATTTGGCCATTTACTTTAAAAAAAACTTTCTCTTACCTCAAATAAACTTCTTTGAATTAAAATTTATTCATTAAAATAATGTTTTATTTGGCCATTTATTTTGAAAATTACTTCTCTTCAAAAAAAAAAATTTTTGATTCACCACTTTTATATAATATGTTGTAGACTTAGAATTTGTTCCAAAATAATGACTATTTAGCCACACATTGCTTGTCTTAGTCATTTATCATTCTTGATATTATGCTTGACAAAATGGGACATGTCAAAATAAAAAAATAAAAAAATTCTTTTCTTTTAATTAATAAAGGACCAATTAAATTAATCTTACAAATAACATTAGATTAAATAGGTAATCGTTCTTAGAATGAACGGTGTAGGGTGCTAACACCTTCCCTACCCGTAATCAACCCCCGAACCTCAAACTCTGAAACGTAGACCATCTTTTAGGTGTCCAATTGTGCCATTCCATTTAATGGATAAAGCGATTGGTGGCGACTCCCAACACCCCGAGGTCCTATCCTCCTCTTTTCTTTTTATTTTTGCGGCGCCCTTCGGGACGGTTGCGACAGTGTCTTTGAAATACCTTTTTGAAAACAGTTTTTGCTTTGATTTATTCGAATAGAGCATAGTCTATTCGAATAAACACCTTCACGATGGTCTGCTTTATAAAGTTGCTATTCGAATAACTATCCTGTTATTCGAATAAATGAGTTTTCCAGAACTATGCTTTTAAGTAAGTTATTCGAATAACTCAAATGTTATTCGAATAACCTATTCGTTTTAGAACTCTGGTTTTAACAGAGTTATTCGAATAACACATTGGTTATTCGAATAACCCATATCAGATGGCCTTTTAAGTTGGTTTCAGGAACAGTGTTATTCGAATAACCTGTTAAGTTATTCGAATAAACACGTTTGAACACGAAGTCTGATATGGAAACTTTTAAATGTTTTAATTCAATTAAATTGATTTTAAATGCTCTTAAATATACCCAAACGACTATCTCCGTGCTTTTCCCTATAAATAGGAATCTTGGGTCACGAAGTTTTTTACCCATAATTCTGAACTATTTTCTGGTTGCTCTAATATGTGAAAATTATTTTCTACACTTTTGTTGATTCAAAACTTTGAGATATTTCTGTGAGAGCTCCATTAGCACTTCAATTTGTATTATCTACTCTGAGTGAGAGTTTCTTTTCATCTATTTTTTGATATTCTGTATCGAGGGTGAGGCATCCCTCAAGGTTTGTATAAAGGGTGAGGTATCCTCGGTGAGGCTTTAGCACAAGGGTAGAGTTTCCTGTGTGTGAAAAGTGCTCTTTTGTGTAACGGTAGCAAGCACCTATTGAAGCTTGTATACTTAGTGAAAAATCTCGGCTTTCGAGGACTGGACGTAGACCACAAGTGGGTTAGTGGTCGAACTAGGATAAATACTGTGCCTGCTTCTCTCTTCTTAATATCTTTATTTTATGCAATTTTAATTTATTGCATATTTATTTTTTGCTGCTCTTTATTGTTTCTTTTCTTCTTCTCGTTCCTTCTGTGTATTTATTTATTAAGTTGTTAATATTAGTTTTTGATAAAAAGAGGTTTTTCAAAAAAGTTTTATACTCAATTCACCTCTCTTGAGTACTGGAAGCCACTTGGTAATAAAAAGTGGGAATGTGGACTTTATCTTTCTAAAGGGAAACCTAACAAAGCAAAGATAACTATAGGATGTAACACTTTCTGCTCTGATTTGCGGTTGAAAGGAACCAACAGAATATTTTTTGAAGTGCTTGATGGACAGCAGAATTTGCTTGCTGCTCTCATCTCTTGATGTTGCTAAAGTAGTTCACTTGCTTTGTTTTTGGCTCTGCATAACTTTTTGGTTAAAAGTTTATCCTCCAATAGGAAAGGCTTTGGTTGTAGGTGAAATGTAAAGAATTTTCGGATTATTTACAAAATAGGGCAAGTACATGCCATTTTATATATACATTTCATGTTTTTTTTATAGAAGTGCTATTGTTATTCAATGCATATTTACATAGACTTTTTGTAGTGCGATTTGTTGTAACTCAATTATGCATGAACTACAGTAAAATTAGAAAGCCTGTCCCATACTCCTACAGTTAAAAACATTGTCTATCCTACACGTTTGCCTATACAATATTTAAACATTTGTCAACCATTGCCTATTTCTCCTAATTATGCATTGTTCTGATTACTTATTCAATATGTTAAAAATTCCACACATTTAATCTTCCCTTTCCCTTTCTTATTTTTATTACCTTCAACATTATAATTTTATACGTAAGTGTTGTTAATTAGTTTTCCAACCAAATTTATTATTACTATAATAAAATTAAATTGGACTTTCGGATTAGATGAACATTTAGAAAAACTTTTCATCAATAGGGATGCAAAAGTAGGAGTTCATTTTCAAATATATTTTTATATTATTTTGTCCACCGAATTTTACTTCACACTATACTAAAATAATTATTACTAAAAAAAAAATTGGTCATAGTAATCAATTTGTAACAGATTTACCTCATTAAGAATGGGCCAAAATTTTCAAAAAATAATATTTATTTTTACAGCAATATAAGATTCGTATTTTTCACATACAAATATTTTCATAATACTTGGTCATATTAATACTCTCCATTCTATCCTTTGACAAATTTTATTTTTATTGTTGAATTTAATATATGTCATTCTAATATTATTTTTTACGCAAAATTTATACATTATTTGTTAATATTATTACGTTGGCATAGTTGGTAAAACCTGAGTTGGCAGTTTAGGAATAAATTTGTTAGGGGAGCATTGAGGTAATACATATGTCAAATGTATATAGCTTTCTGCATTTTATCCCAGTTTTTTTGCTCAGCCTAAATTAGTGAGCATAAAATTATTATCACATATTACATTAAAAAATGTAACAAATCTGTTTAGCCTAATTGAGCTATTAAAGACGTAGCTATCATTTTAACGTATTTACTATTAACATATTCTTATTATAATTTTACCTATTTTTTAAAAAAACATCAAATCAATTTTGCAAATGTTATTATTTTTAAAATATTTTTATTGAAATTTTTATGCATATATAACATGCTTAATCAGTCACATATATACACAGTTAGCTTTTTTTTTTGTACACTACATGAATAATAATTTTATTTAAATACATTTAAAATTTATTATATCAAACTTCATTTTTATGTGCTTAATTTTTTGTTTAACTCTTTCTGTACATCATGACAATATGAGAAGAAAAAAAAAGGCCTCATTCATATCCCATATTACCAATAAACCATTACTAATTTTGGTTATTTTTACACAGTAAAACATAAAATATTTTGTTGAGTTTGATACAAAAAAATTGCGTTCTGCGTGTTTACTGTGTGGCACCGTTGATGCGTTTTGGAAGTTTTGGCCAATTTACTAATTTCTTTCTTTAAGTGTACCAGTCAGTTACTTGCATCTTCTTTGAGGAGCCACTTTTACCTATTATTCACTGACTGATTTAACAAGTCAATAGAAGCTTTCTTCACTCTTTCTTTTTTGCAGCATAATTTCATCCTTCTTTCTTCTTTTTTCCTAATTTGCAACATTATTTCTTCTCCGTCTATGCACCTCATCTTCTCTCCCAGTTAGTTTACAAATTGAAATCTTTCCTCTACCATTTCGTTTGAACATTCAAATCTTCTTATACAAGAACTTGTGAGAATATATGAGGAATCATTGAAATTTTCCACTGGCTTTTTCATTACACTAATGATGTTGAATGTGAGGAGAATACGTAGAAAGACGACATCAACGTACCTGGCGTACAAGGAAGATAGTGGTCGTTGAAGACATTCACGATTCCGTTAACGTAGCTGGTTATTGTGCAAATGGAATAACAACACCAATTAATGCAATGAGGAAGAAGGATGCCTACAAATCTTCCTGTCAAGGTTGCCAAGAAAGCTGCCAATGAACTGAAATATGCTGACAAGGGTGCTGCTGACCAGAACGGAATAGTTGCCACTAATAGTTATTGGATTTGGGAGCTAGCCCCAGAGTTCATTCTTCAGCTTTACCTATTTCATCTTCACACTAGGTACTAACTGTTCGACAAAATTCCCAACAGATTGCTATCCTTATTTTTTGTTATTTTCTTGCTTTATATAAGAAGATCTGTGGATACCAAACTAAAGTTGCTGGCAAGGATAATCTTGACAGGTTAATATATGATCATTTGGATTACTGCAACCTTCAAGTTTTAAGTCCCAACATAATGGTAATAGTGACTATACAGAGGGGGGTGTCGGTACTATATACCGTGAATTATGAAGTTCTCTCCCCTCCTCATATTCATAGATTGACAGATTGTATTTTTTATGATATACCATATATTTTTTTGTTTTTTTTTTGTGTTTGGTATTACTTGGAATGATGCATACCTTCTATATGACAAGGATGCATTCTGCTGATAATGAACAAATTACTTATATTAACTGCTGCATCAAACATGGGAAAATAGTTATGTTGTGCTCAGTCAGCCCAAAACAATAGAAATTGTCATGTGCTCACAAGTATATGCTTAATTTTGTTCCTCTTGATTGCAAGGTACACCACATTATAGTGGCATAGTTAATGATAGCCATTGTGATTATGAAACCGTGCAGCATCTTAATGAAGAAATGTTCAACCCATCTCTTCAAGATGTTGTCATAACTGAAAATCACATTTTTTCAATGTTTCAAAATATGCTTATTGAAGCTTCTTGTGACTCAAACTTTGTTGAATTTCAACTTAACTAAAATTGAAACCTATATGGAGTGCTAGATTATAGGATTTCTATGGTCCTCTACAAATTTAGTATACATTTAATACTTTCTTAGTCAAACAAGCAACCTACATAACTATCAAATTCACACAATTATTGAATGTACATGCTATCTAAGTGTAGTTAGGATCCTTTTTGTTTTGTATGAACTACTCACCCGCCAAATTTAATCTACCTACATTACCTCTGGCAAACGCAATCCACCATTGTCCAAATGATCTACTTGCAAAAGCAACTGGTGGCATTAATGGATTCCAAATTTCA
This sequence comes from Ormosia semicastrata, assembly GCA_029884595.1. Classification (NCBI taxonomy): domain Eukaryota; kingdom Viridiplantae; phylum Streptophyta; class Magnoliopsida; order Fabales; family Fabaceae; genus Ormosia; species Ormosia semicastrata. Next base: position 9,989,806 of record JAQQTO010000046.1, on the reverse strand, counting down.
GTGTTGTATTAATACACTTTTTTGGCTTGTGCAAGCTTGTGCAAGTGATCCTTGTCAGAAACACTAGGTTTATTTTTCAGGCGATTGTTCAGGTCGAAAACTAAGGAGAGACCTCATGAGTATTCAAAGAGTGAATGATGCTAGAGAAGCACGATTAGAGAGGAACAGTCGTATTGGCCGTAAGGGTAAAAGGAAAGCTCATCTTGCTAAAGGCATGTATATTAATAGTGTTTTTTGATCTTGTCACATATTACTATCAGTGATATTACTACCATTATTTTCACTTGCTATAATTAATAACATACACTCCCTTGATAACTCCTTGAACCATATAAGTCTACCCATGTGTCATGAAAATGACCATAATATTAGTTGTTTTTCAATTCAACGTCCAACCCGGATTCGAAAAAGTGAGTTGATTATTAAAATTGAATTTTCAATTGTGCAGTTCAATACTTCACCATTTGTTTTTATATATATCGATAGTAATGAGAATGTATTGTGTCTGTGCAGTGAGACATGGGAATGTTCTTTGTGAGACTGATGGAAATGAAGTTGAACTTGCTTTACCATATTCTTCCTCAGGTTTAGCACTCAGTTAATTTAGTTGTTTTCATAACTTTGTAAATCTATTTTATATGCATTTAACACCCTCCATGTGACTTTTTCTATTTTATTATTTTTTTCTTTTAATTTTTATCCGGCTGAATCACAACTTGGTTCTTCGAAATATCTTTGAAAGTAAAATTTGTTTGTCAAATGCCACATTTTTCAGATATCAAATTTCCTTTACATCAATTCCTTCTTTTTTTTGTAAGTAATTTAACTTTATTATATTATCCTCCTAAATTTAATGGACTCATCAATTTACTCTTTCGTTGGACTTTGATCAAACCATACTTATTCCTTCGACCTCTAACTTCCATGCTTTAGATAGCAATTGTAGTTTCAATTTGATGTTTTATGTTGTTAAACTTTTTTAAAATGTTGTGTACGCTTATTTACTACCTGCTAATATCATTGTTTTAAGTTACTCTTTTGGTTTTTGGATGTAGATGTTACGTCATTATTAAATGAGTATGCCAACAGTCATTTCATGGAAAGTTGCGATGATCAAACTAATGTTATCTTAGAGCATGATTTATTTGCTGAAAGTGAATTTAAAGGTCAGTACACATGTATCATACTTCATAAAGGCAAATGTTTTTCATTCTATTCTTTCCCACTATCTTACTTACAAATTTCCCTCCTCTAACTGTAGTTCCATTGGATTTTGGGTATTGTAATCATTCTTGCATCCAATGCGGTGCTTTGGTTTGGTATGAAGAGTGCTTAGAGAAATCAATTCGGCCCGTGAACCCGGATTTTTTAATTTGTTGTATGAAAGGGAAGGTGCAGCTTCCACTACTAACTAGGCCTCCCAATCTGTTAAGGAAATTATTCATGAATGTAGATTCTCGAAGTGCTCATTTCCTTGACAATGTTCGTCTCTACAATAATATGTTTGCATTCACTTCTATAAGAGGAAAGGTTGAGACTTCTTTGAATGATGGTCATGGTCCTCCACAATTTGTTCTTAGTGGCCAAAATTACCATATGATAGGATGTTTGCTTCATATCAATGGACAAAAACCAAAGTTTGCTTAATTTTACATTTACGATACGGTCAATGAGTCATTCAATAGGATTCATCATTTTGGGTATGTTCATTGAAATGATGTTTATGTTGACCTCTTCCTTTAGCTTTCTTATTATTAAATTCATAATTCATAATTACTTTCTCCTTACAAACCATACTTACTTTTTACTTTCAAAAGTATATAATTATCTAACGTTTGCACTATGATATTTGTTTCTTATAGCTACTTCCATGTATCTTACAGGGGAAATAATTCTACTTCTCCTATTGACTCTACAACTATTGATGACTTAATGGCTATGTTTGATGAACATAATATACTTGCAAAAACTTTTAGAAGGGTCAGAGATTATTTTCAATCAGATGACACTCAACAATTCACTCTTAGATTACTTAGACATCACACTCCTGATGCTAGGATGTATAATTTACCAACAACTGATGAAGTTGTAGTTCTAATTGTTGGTGATTTTGATTCATCTAACGTGGGTAGAGACATCATTTTACAATGTCATGATGGCTATTTGGAGCGAATTAGTGAAACACACTCGTCTTATTTGCCGCTTCAATACCTTTTGTTATTCTCATATGGAGAGGATAGTTACAAAGAAGATATTCCAATTCGTGATCAATTTTCTACTTTTGGTGTAAGAAAAAAGACTAGAGTTTCGTTGAGAGAATTTGTTGCATATAGACTTCATGAATGAGATATAGAAGAAGACATACTTCTGAGAAGCAAAAGATTGTTCTAACAATTTATAGTTGATTGTTACTCGATGATTGAGTCCCAAAGATTATCATATATAAGGGCTAACCAACAAAATATTAGATCAGATTTTTTAAAAGGGTTGGAAGAAGTGGTTGATCGTGGTGACATTAATCCAGGTTCATCTGGGGTTCGAGTCATTTTGCCATCTTCTTTTACTGGTGGTCATCGGTATATGTTCAACAATTGTCAAGATGCTATGACAATTTCAAAGAGGTTTGGTTTTCCATATTTGTTTATGACTGTTACATACAATCATATTCCTAGATGGTCTGAAGTTGATCATTTTCTTAATACCCGAGGGATGTCAACAACTGAACGGCCAGATATTGCATGTAGGGTGTTTCGCATGAAATTAGATGCATTGATGAATGATTTCAAAAAAGGTTGTTATTTTGGAAAGGCTGTTGCTGGTGAGACTTTCTTCCCAATTTACTTATTGTTCTTTTTGTTATTCCAATTCTCTGTACATTCAGCAAACCAATAAATTTATATGTTTTTATCAGGTATGTACACCATCGAATTCCAAAAAAGAGGCTTACCACATGCGCATATTTTGTTATGGTTGGACCAAGGTGATAAGTTGCATACTGTTAAGTCAATTGATAAAGTCATATGTGTGGAGTTGCCTGATAAATGCAAATATCCAACGTTATATGATGTTACTAGATTTATGGTATATGGCCCTTGTGGTCCAGGTATTAGTTATTCACCTTGCATGAAGAACCAAAAGTGCTCAAAGTTTTATCCTAAGAAGTTTGTTAAAAAAACCTCTTTCGATGAAGAAGGATATCCAATATACAGAAGAAGAGATCTTGGTGTAACAGTCATTAAAAATGATGTCCAGTTGGATAATCGGAATATGGTGTCATACAACCCAAAGTTATTAATGAAGTATCAAGCACATATTAACTTGGAATTTTGCAACAAGTCAAACTCAATCAAGTATTTGTTTAAATATGTCAACAAAGGTCCTGATCGCATTATAGTTTCTATGTCTAAAGAATTGCCAGGTTTGACTCAAAAAGAGGAAGTTGATGAGATTAAACAATATTATGATTGCCGCTATTTGTCTCCATGTGAGTTAATTTGGCAAATTTTTGCATTTGACATCTATCATAGGTGGCCCCCAGTTCAAAGGTTGACGTTTCATTTACCAAATCAACAAAATGTAATTTTTCACGACGAAGATAGGATTGATGAAGTTGTGGATAAAAATAAAAACAAGAAAACTATGATCCTTGCATGGATGAAGGCTAATCGTACGTTTATTGAGGGCCAAGACTTGACTTATGGTGAGTTCCTTTTACGGTTCGTTTATTGTGCTAATAGTCAACAATGGCAGTTAAGGAAAAAAAGATTATCAATTGGTAGGTTAAATTTCATACTGCCTGGACTTGGAGAGTTGTATTATTTGTGGCTATTGTTGAATTTCCAAAAAGGTTGTACAAGCTACGCCAGTATCAGAACTGTCGGCAATGTAACACATCATTCTTTTCAGGATGCATGTCATGCTCTTAGGTTATTAGCTGATGATAGAGAATTTGTGGACACAATAAAAGAAGCATCTGAGTTAGCGTCTGGTCATTATGTTTGTCAAATTTTTGTCACTTTATTGTTGTCAAATTCTATGAGTAAACCTTTGTTTGTGTGGGACCAGATATGGGAGCTGCTAGCAGATAGGATTGTTTATGAACGGTGGAAACTTCTGAATCAACCAGGTATTTAAATATGTTTTTTGAGTTTATTGATAACAACAAATTACATTTCTTTTCACCATTTATTTATTGTTGTTAAATGGTTTATTTTATTTTTTCTTTATTCTTTTTTTTTTTTGCACTGTGACTATGTGACATTTTAATTTACATATTTTTTGTTGTTAGATATCACCATTACACATGAAGAGTTGAAGTCATTATGCTTATTTGAGGTTGATAAGTTGTTATGATCGAATGAAAAATCATTGAAGCATTTTAGTCCTCTGCCATATCATAATTTATCTGACGAATGTCAATTTGAAAACCTTTTTCTGGTCAATGAATTATCTTACAACAAGGAAGAAATGATTAAAGAGCATCAGAAATTGTTTCCTCGATTGACTGATGAGCAACGTGTTGTTTATGATCAAGTTGTTGAGGCTGTATGTCATGGAAATAGAGGGTTTTATTTTGTTTATGGTCATGGTGGAACTGGAAAAATGTTTGTTTGGAAAACACTCTCAATTTAACTTTGTTCTGAAGGAAAAATTGTATTGAATGTTGCTTCAAGTGGCATAGCATCCATTTTCTTGCCTGGTGGTAGAACTGTTCACTCACGCTTTGCTATTCCATTACATTTGATAGAAGATACTACATGCAATATTAACCAAGGAAGTTTGAAAGCTGAATTCCTCCGTCAAACAAGTTTGATAATTTGGGATGAAGCTCCGATGGTTAATAGATAGGCATTTGAAGCAATGGACAGAACTATGCGTGATATTACGCGATATTCAAATACCAATGGTTTGAACCAGCCTTTTGGTGGAAAAGTTGTTGTTTTGGGTGGAGTTTTTCATCAAGTGTTACCTGTTATTCCTAAGGCAACAAGGGTTGATATTGTTATGTCAGCTATCAATTCATCTAGATTGTGGAATGTTTGTAAAGTTCTGAATCTAACTAAAAACATGCGCTTGCTCTCTAGCATCGACAATCCAAATCTTAAACAAATTTCTGAGTTTAGCAAATGGATTCTTGATATTGGTGATGGTAAATTTGGTATTGAAAATAATGGTGAGTTTGATATTGATATTCCAGATGATCTTTTGCTGTTGAACTCTTCTGATCCTATCCTAACCATTGTTGAATCTACATATCCTAACTTGGTTGGACATTTGGATGATTTTAAATTTTTTGAGGATAGAGCTATACTTGCACCTACACTTGAGATTGTAGATAAGGTCAATTCATATGTTCTTTCTTTGATACCTGGGGAAGAACAAGAATATATTAGTTGTGACTCGATTTGTAAATCAGATGAAAAAGTAGGTTTTGATCTTGAATGGTTAACCCCTGAATTCTTAAATGAGATTCAATGCTTTGGCTTACCTAACCATTGACTAATTTTGAAGAAGGGTGTTCCAATTATGTTAATGCGTAACATTGATAAGGCTTCATATCTTTGTAATGACACAAGGCTGATAATTGTTGAATTGGGTATGAATGTAATTAGTGCTAAAGTTATCACTGGCAATAATATTGGAGATAATGTATACATCCCTCGAATGAATTTAATACCTTCTGATCCTAGTATACCATTCAGATTTCAACACAAACAATTCCCATTATTTGTTTGTTTTGCGATGACTATCAACAAGAGTCAAGGCCAAACTCTTTCACATGTTGGTTTATATTTACCAATGCATGTTTTCTCACATGGTCAACTCTATGTGGCAATATCTCGTGTGAAGTCCAGACGTGGTTTGAAAATTCTCATTTGCAATGATGAAGGTGAGCTTTGCCAGACAACCAAGAATGTTGTTTTCAAAGAAGTTTTCCAAAAAATTTGTATTTGACTTTACGATATCCCCCTTTGTCAATTGGATTTCTTTTATCATTCAGTTATGCATGGTTTTGTATATTATTTAGAAGTATTCATGTGCATATTTTTGTAAAATATATGAATTAGATAGAGCTATGCAGCTGGTGTGATCATGTTTGATATTTTTATACTTATAATTTTATAAGCACTTACAAATGTCTTCTTAGATTGTGGGATTTGTAGGAACATCTGATTTGATATATATTGATTTGTTGGAATAGTATTTTGTTCCTAGACTAATTACTATTGTTCTTTTTTTTTTCTTTAATTATGTTTTGGATTATTTAGTCATTAAAAACACTACTTTTTTGTGGTTCAAAAAGGTTAGGCGAGCAAACAGAATCTCCTAGGCTAGGTCGAGATCCAGTAAGATACTACTTTCTTTTGTTTTTTGGCTAACTATCATCCCTCTTTTTTCAAATAATAAATTTTTGTGATCGATGAGACAAAGTTTAAATCGATTTATGTAACACGTCAAATTTTTTTTAGTTTATTCCTCAAATTTACTTTACCCAACAAAAAAAAATCCAACTTTATCTACCATTTTATATATCTTACACAACTATTCACTAGAATCGCTTAATTTTTATAATTTAGGTTATTTTGTAGTAACTATAATTAACATACTATTATTTTGTTAAAATAACAAATATACATAACAAACACAACTAGCCCCGTGCATTGCACGGGTCTTATACTAGTGTCATACAATTAGGATGAGCTCGAATCATTATCATCAAAATATTTGTTCTTAAATGCACACATCATCAACTGACGGGGTGGGTTAGGGTGATTTAACCTTTCATCAACCTGCTTCGTTGATGGTACTATCACTACTATATTGTCGTTTATCTCTTTTTATTTATTTATTAAGATTATGACACGTTGTAATATACTATGAGTGTTAGTGCAAGATTGATTTTGTTGAATCCCCTTATTATAAGTAAAATTTGTTCATATAAAATTTAATTTATCAACAGCACTAAATATCATAATTTTACATATTTTACAAGGATTATTACAATATCGTTAAGAATTGATTAGGTCTTATATTTGTTGTTATTGTGAACATCTAATTTTATCTGGGATATTTTGTTAAAGAAAAAAATATATATATAAAATAACCTAATTTTCTGACAAAAACCTATAACCTGACTCATTAACTCATTATCCATCTCATAACCCATATGTCATTAAACTTATCCTAAACAAATCTTAGCAGTTATCATTAAACTCACTCTAAACAAACTCATATTGAGCAAACTCATCTTAAACAGTCTCATCCTAAACCTTATCATTATCACTTTTCAAATCCTAATTTTTTCTATAAATACTCATCACTTACACACTTTTGACACACAAATTTCAGCATAAAGCAAACAGCTTAGCCCCCAAACACACACACACTTCACCTTACAGCAAACACCCTAGCAACCCTTGTTCATTCTTTTTCTCCCATATCTAATAGTAGCAAACCTCTGCCAAAAACTCTTCTATCACTACTCCATCACGTCCAAACTCCCTTCTATCTCCACTCCACCAACCACCATTAACAACTTCATCACCATCATCTCCTTTAACCAATCAACCACAACCTTCATAATCACCACCATAACCCACCTTCATCATCTTCACCCTCTAAATAATTTTCACCAACCAATCACGTTAGCCACCCTTCCCCACCCACTTCAGCACTTCACTTTCGTCCATTCACCTCTATAACCACCTAACCCCACCATATTCACCACCACCACCCAATCAAAAAAAAAAAAAAAACCACCATCATATTCACCTTCCACCATGCCCTCTACTCGTAAACCCACAAATCGTGAAGACTCAACTGTTCTCGTCTCCTTTGATCCGTGACCCAGCAACGAATCGCTCGTTGTCAATTGAGCTCGCTGAAACCAGAACCAGCTCCACCCCAGGACTGACCACGTGTCCGCGTAGCATTCATACGCATACCCATAACTCGATTCGCGCCGCTGAGCCTCGTCTCGCTACTCGTGCCATTTCGTTAAACCCAGACCGAAACGATCCAGATTCGGCCTGCACAGAGCACGTATCACGCCCGTCGAAGCGCGACCCACTAACCTCAACCCCCAAGCCCGACTCCGTCGTCCTCTACACGACATTGCTACATCGCATCGCACTGCTCAGACCACCCAGCTGCGCCGCTTCCCCGCCTCGCCGCACAACTCAGATTTGGTCGAACCACTGATAACAGCTGTCCCTCTACGAACTAGCCATCATCGAACCTTCTCTACAAATATCCAAAAAAGAACAGAAACCCCACCTTTTTTCACATTTTCTGTAAGCTACTAGGTTGTTTATTTTTTTTTTTTTAGAGAAGTGGGCTTCGATTAATAAGCTTATTAGGCTGAAAAGTAAAAAAAATAAAAAAATTAAAAAGATAAAAAATAAAAAAATATAAAGTAATTGAACTTTTTTAGAAGAAAAAAATAAGATTATCTCAATTGTGACAGCTTATTAATCTTGTAACTTTTATGATAATCTGAGTAATGATAACTTGATGATTCAATTTTTTTTGTCTTCAATTTTTTATTTTTTTGAAATAAAATAAAATCACTAGTCAATAAAGACTCAAAACCTTTTTTTAATAAAAAATTTCATAACAAACTTGATAATTAACGGGTGACATCTCTAGCATGACGTTGAACTTCACCTAGTCAAACCTTAATATGATTAACTGAGTCACAACGACTTGTTGATTCAAATTTTCAAAATCCGTCAAGCCAAATTTTTTTTCATAATTTATTTATTTATTTTATTTATTATTTAACAAAAGAGGTAAAACAAATATTTTTAAGAGTTATCAAGAATTTGAACAATTGACTTAAGGTGCCGTCTCATGATGGGTGTATTAGGAATACTGTGGGGTTAAGTTTCCATCATTCTCTATACATATCTGACTTTTGAATCCAATCTGGTTTCAAAGACTATTTTTCTTAAATTTTCTAATTTTTTCTAATAAAAAATTAAATTGATGACGACTCCTATTTTTTAATTTAAGTTACTATTCTGTCACGATTATGGTCGCAACAGTTATCATTATTTTCATTTACAATGAATCACATGTGAGAATAATTAAATTTTACCAGTTCAATTCTTTTTTTGGGTTTGGGGGATTGATTCGAAATGAAGATGGAGCTTGGATCTTAGCATTCAAGGGATATATTAGTAAGTAGGGGTGAAAATAGGTCAGGCTGCCCGTTAGGAGCCTATGGCCTAGCCTGCCTGAGGCCTGGTTTGGCCTAGCCTGTTTACTAAACAAGTTAGACTAAGACTTTTTTAAAAACTTGTTTAACTAAAAGGTCGTCTCAAAGTATCTAATAGGCCTTTTAAGCCAGGTAGGCCTTCTAACCTATTTAATTATATATAATATAATATATATTATTATAATAATTATAATTATAATTATTAATTTATTATAATATCTTAATATCTTTTTAATTAAATTTTAATAAAAGTTAATAATTAAAACTTAAGTTAGTAAGTTAGAATAGAAATAACATATTTATTAATATATTTAACGAAATATATTTATTAGAATGAAAATAATAAGTTAACACTCACCCCTTACTTTTATAGATGCTCACTACTTTCTTGCTTTGATCTTTGATCGATGTGGGACTTGAAAGACTAGAGTAAGAAAGTGAGCAACTTGGTATATCTCCAAGTCCCACTTCGACCAAAGACTAGAGTAAGAAAGTAGTGAACATCTATGATACTCACCCCTTACTTTTATAGATACTCACTATTTTCTTACTCTGATCTTTGGTCGATGTTGGACTTGAAAGACTAGAGTAAGAAAGTGAGCAACTTGGTATATCTCCAAGTCTCACATCGACCAAAGATTAGAGTAAGAAAGTAATGAGTATCTATAAAATTAGAATGTGAGTGTTAAATTATAACAAAGGCCTATTGGCTTTGAGTAGGCACGTTGGCTTATTTCAAGACTTAGGTCTGTTAGCTTATGTAAAGGCATATTGACTTATTTAAAGGTAGATCTGTTAGCCTATGTAAGACATGTTGACCTATTTAAAGGTAGGTCTGTTAATCTATGTAAAAGCTTGTTGGCCTATTTAAAGGTAGGCCTATTAGCCTGTTTAAATGCCTCATTGCAAAGTAGGCTTTTAAATAAGCTTTCAGGTCAGGCTAGGCTTTTAAAAAGGCCAAGCCAGGCCTTAAAAATTGGTCTATTATAGGCTCATAGGCCAGGCTCAAGCCTTATAATTGGGATACAGGTCAAGCCTGTTTAAGGCAAAACCTAGCCTGGCCTGACCTGTTTCTACCTCTATTGGTGAGGCTTGCACTTACTGAGCTGATGGCCATCTATGAAGGCTTATATCTGGCTTGGTAGAGGGGTTTTGGGCATATTTGTCTAGAGAGTGATAGCCAAGAAGCTGTTTGTCTGGTTATTTTGCCTACAAAAATATTTTTTGTGTACTTATTTTGGACATTTATTTTTTATACTCATAAGATGTGATAAATATTTTTAAAATAAATGATGATTCTTATATTGAATATGATGAACTCTAATTAGACCAAGTTTGAGATAATAGAAGAAAGTCATCATATAAGTAATAAATATCATTACTTATGGTCTCATTGATTATCACATCTTTGATTTGTGTTAAAAAATAATTTGTGTATAAAATATGATGAATTCTAATTTCAAATTATTATGTATAGTAAAAGAAAATGACTACATAAATAATTTAAATTATCACTTATCATCTTATTTATCATTACATAAGATGAAAATTAACAATGAATGTACAAAATATTGGGATTGTCATGCCTATGGAGGAGTTAATTCCATATTTATGTGTCATTGCAAAAATCAAAGCTATGTTTATTAGGGAATGGGATCTCTCTATTAAGAATAATTCTAAGAGCTTTGTTATATCCTCCTAAAATATTCTTTTAATAATTCTCTTACTACTTAATAAAGAAAGTATTAATTAAAAAATTAAATGCAACAAATATTTTGAAAATATAAAATTTATTCAATACTTTTTTCATTTAGTAATTATGATGATTATTAGGAAGATGTGTTAGAAGGATTAATCATTTTCTTAATTCTAAATCTTTCTGCACAATTTTTCTACTAATTCTCTTAATTTTTAAAAAGTATTAAATGTTTTTTTATGTTTCTAAGACATTAAATACATTTAATTTTTCATAAAATACTTTTTTTATTTAGTATTAAGAAGAAGATTATTAAGAGTAACTTTTAGGAGAATATAACAAAACTCCTCTATCAATCATATTCTACACGAGGGAAATTTTAGTGAAGATGGCTTAGCAACAAGGTGCTCCAGGTTAGGATGCATCGGTTGTTTTGGAAGATCCGCCTCAAACTCTGAGCAAGTAGCTTCTAATTGATGCCATGGGAATCTCTTTTCTCGTAGCGAGTCTCTTGTTCTCTGTTTTTTTTTTTACTGTAGTATCAATAAAAAAGTTTACTTCTTTTTTAAATAAAAATATAAAACTCTTCTAGTTAAATATTAAATATAATTTCTTTATATATAATAATGACACATAAATTTAAATATTTGACATTTAACAAAATACTCAAATCTCTCATTATTAACCTACTCTTAATAACTTATAATGAACATGAGCCTATAATCATAGTTGTATAAATTAGATATGATGTTGACTCGATCAGAAAGTCGGGTCAACAGATCAGCAATCTGACTACAAGTTAAGTGATTGAACTGAAAAATTCAGACAAATAATAAATATTTTTAAAAAATATACTATATAAAAAGTAGTTTATATAAAAAAATACTATATAAAAAAATACATCATATGAAAAAAAAAATATTGATGATGTAACTAAATTAGTAATGATAATTATATAACATTAATTTTTTAAAATTAATTTTGTTAAATAATAATATAAATTAAAAAATTGAGAATATTAACAAGAATATATAGTCTAATGACAAAATGCATTTCATTAAAAAGTCTTTAAAATACTATGTTTTAAATCTTAAAAGCTAACTTTTTTTAAGCCTAAAATAAATATTAAAAAAACTATAATAATACTATATAAATTTATATAGTATGTAATACAAGACAGGGGAGGATAGCATGTTTTCATTATCAGAATAGAGACTACTTACGAGAACAGGAATTGAAAAATAAGCAAGAAAAAGATCTCATTTTAGTTTACTCTAGTCTAATGTGACAGTGAGTACGAAGATCTGACTATTCATCATCTTTTTATCAGCAATGATTTAGAGCTAAAGGAAAACGAATGTAGTTTATTCATCAATTTGCCAGATTATTCCAGCAAATGTAATGAGATTCAATTTATATTTATATCTCAAGGAAAAAAAGGAGTATCACTTTAATTAAGTACAACAATTACTCCCAGTCTGCCAGTGCACTTAAGATCACCTAATTCAACTGATAAAATAGTTAACAGATTTATCCTTTACAGGCAGGGGCTGGTATTTCAAAGAATATAAATCTATTACAGCCATCAACAAAAAGTTACACCATCTATGGCTAGTAAATTTCAAAGAATTAAATTACCCTTATAGAAGAACGTGTTTTAGGTGAAAATGGAGGGATAAGCAGCCATTGGGAGCTTCAATGCTACAAAAAGTAATCATCCCGGAAGTCAATGGAGAGACTTCAGGTGGAATATCTGGCATCTTGGAACGTATGAACTCGTTGTCGAAGCCTGCCCAAACTTCTTGGAAGCAGCTTCATTCTCCTCTAAGTTAGTCTGAAGGAAATACCGGACCCACCAAGATGAACTCCTCATCTTAGCCTGAAGCAAGATAAATCAGTTAACTTTTTGCTCCACATTTTTTTATGAACAAATACATAACAGATAAATATATAAGTGATATCCTTTACTACAAAAAGGTTGAGAGTCTAGGATTTAGGGCATCCTAACTATTCATCCAAGATCAAAAGTTGACAATGAAGCAACGACAAAAATATAAACAAGAATATTATTACTCCAGGTAAAATGTACTCACCGCTCTTCCAAACTTAGAAACATCTGCAACCTTAGCCTTTTGATTACCAGGAAAACCTACATTTATAGATAGTATCAGATGCCAATATGCCAGTGAAAGGTCCAAAAGATTATTGATTGCTGCTAAGATAATCTTTTAAGTTTTAAGCTACCAGCACAAACAGTGCATGAAAAGCTCAAAATCTTGGTAACACATCAAAATTTCCACCAAAGAAAGCATTAGATCCTTCCAAGTCCAATAAGAGAGAATTGAAGTGTATGGTTCACATGAGCTAAAACACACCATTTATGCTTTATAAGCAAATATTTTACAGGAACAGGATGCCAGCTTCAATTCAAAATTTGAAAAACTTAAATTCCTATATAGCTTGTGAAGCAAAGTAATTCTGGAAATATATATCCTACTTTCATTTCCATATTTTGGGTTTGTAACTCTAATAGCGCTAAGTGAGTTAATGCTAGTTTTAGATTACAGGAATCTCCTTTGACAGAAAAATAAGTTTTATTGATAGACAGGAATAGGCACTAATTTAAAGATTTCGTTAAGTGCACTTACCAGTAAATATCACTATTCCATCAGCTGATATTCTTGCCAAATCTGGAAGAGTTTTGTTGAGGTATCTAGGCGATAAGAAATCAAGGGCATCAGAAACAATTACAAGAGAGAAAGATTTTGGTCTGTATGCTAGAGGAAACTTGATATCAGCCACACGCACAATGCCTTTGCGGATTAGTGCTTTGCAATTACTATCAGCATCCTCTATATCATATGGTTCTATACCCCAGGCTTCAGCTTCCTCCTCCTTTAGCAATTTAGAGACCACATAGCAAGTATCAGGACCAATATGCAAAACTTTACGTAGGCTATCTCCATATGCTTTCTGCAAAACGGGAATTGCTCGTTGGACCTCTCCAGTACACAAATAATCACCTGCATTTGGAAGTTCTGTATATTATTACAATATATCTGGAAGCTAAATGAATGGCAAGCTAAATATGTGTCAGTTTAAATGAAGAAAATTTTTTTATCATAGAGAATGCTCTACTAAATCATCATGGCTTTTAGGCGAGAGCCAGACCACTATTTCTTAAACAACTCCAAACACTGAAGCCAATTTCCAACAACCTTTATCATGATTCCTGGATATTGCATATGTACACAAGAAATTAGAGTAGCAAAGATTACTGAAGTAATCTGAACAGGAGAAGTATCATGAAAATTATTCAGTTTAAAACAGGGCTACTACAAAGACAAGATGCAAATCACTGAAACAACCCAGTGTACAGCACAGTAGGACAAACATATAGCGCACTCATTTTACATGAGATTCAGACAAGGTCAGCAACTGAGGCAATATCTTTTATCCTATTTGCATTAAGTGTGATATGAAGGTGGCCATTATAAGTCATCATGCACGGCCAGTCTAAAACCAACTAGAATTGTCTCAGTTGCAGCTAAAAGGATTATAATTGATACATAACGCATGGCAGAATATTGCCATCCTGAAACAAGAAAAGATAAAACAACTAACAAGAATCAGAAAAGACTAAAAGCCAGAAGAACAAGCTGGGATTGTGCTTTGCATTTCATTTCAGTGATGCACTTTAAAGCATAACGCATTTGTCATACAAATAATGTTATGAAAATGACAGCAGAAAATGAATTTTTGAGAAAGGAACATGAAATTTTTATAAGATGACAGAAAATTGTGTTGTTAAATTTAACAGAACTTCATCAAGGGCGTTACAAAACTTCACCACGAACAGGAAGTAATCTTATAGGGTCCTTAATTAGGAAAATAAAAATGTGTAGTTTTCTATAAAGGTAATAATCAATAAAAAACAATATCATATGAGGCATAATTAAAGGAATACGAAACAAAAGACCACCAAAAGAGAAGGTGAAGCAAATGATAATCTAGAAGGAAAGAAAACTAAAATTACCTTCAACCCTGCTGACAGACTCGAAATGGTTGTCAAATCCGCCTATAAAATAAATCAGAGAGGAAAAAGAAATGTAATGTAGCTCAGTCACTGCACTGTGCATATAAAATAGGAAAAAGCTACAAAATAACAGGTGATATTTAAATAGATCAACATAAGGTAAGGAGGCATAAGTTCATAAAACAATATCTGAATTGAAGTGAGAAACAATAGGAGACAAACCTGAGCCCTTGAACAAATAGGCAACGAGAAACAAGCCTCCCTATAAAACTAAAGTAATTAGAATCTCCCCCACAGAAAACACAGTATTCGATAAGCAGCAAGCAAAAGTAAGCTTCTTGTTAATCTAAATCTATCCATTACCACGATCACGAGCCCAACCGACAAAACTGGCGACGACCTTGATTTCGAAGATGAAAACAATCCACCTCCGCTGTCCCCGAATCGCCGAGACTGATTCATCGGTCTCCGCGACATCTCTTTTCAATTCAATTCGTTATGACCACAAAGATGTTATATAGTAATCTGCAAGATTAGCAGCATAAACATGAATAAATCGATGATAGCTTGATTGTAAGTAACCACAGTATCAGACAGATATATAAATAAAATTCACGCAGACGTAGATCATTCAGACCCACAAGGCCATTAGAGCTGCTGCCAATAAAGAATTAGCTCATTGAATTGAAAGCGTGGACGTGGCAGCTATATTGAAAAAATGAAAAAATTTATAGAAAAAATTTGAAGGTTGCACCACAGCCATATATAGGAAGCCAATCATGTCACATAATTGCACCTGTTTCCACCAGACAAGAATCCGTACAATGTTCTCAGCTTAACAGTAAACACTGTTATAAAACCTGCATTGCATTCTGCAAACACTATCAGAGGCTAGATCTGAATTTTGAGCATTTTGTCTGTCCTCGACAAAACACATAGAAAAAAAGACAAGACAGATAAACAGAGACTGGGTTCGTGGGAATGTAACTAATAATGTTCCTGTTGCTATGCTTTGCCAGCGAACGCAGTATTTTTGGTTGAAAAGACTTTTTTATTGTTTTTTGGTCAGGAGACTTTCTTCTTCAAGTGTTGGTTAGTTGGGACAAAAAAGTCCAACTGTGCTCAGCCGAGAATGGGCTTCCTATGGGCCCTCTTTGATTCGTTGCTTCGGACCAATTACGGCCCAATATGATTGTTTAGTTTGTTATGGCCGCAGAGAGCAAAAGCAAAAGCTCGTTAATAACCGCTGATATGGTGCCGCGTATAAGTAATGAGATGGGACAGAAGATATTCGTATTTTTTATATCAATTAGCAAAATAAATGAGACTCATCTCATCGGAGAGGGTTTGTATTTTGAAACTTAGAATTGCAAGTCGGTGAATAAAAGCGAAGATAGGAGAAGTGCGAAAGAAAGGCGAAGGAAGATATGTGTATGGATTGTGGAATTGGTGATCGAAATTGTTGAATGCGATCTTCGGTTACGAAGAAGGAGAAATGAAGGATGACGCAGACAGAGATAAAGACCAAGATCCAAAGCTTTGGGGAGTTCTCCTCTTCGGCCTGATTGGCGCCACCGCCACTACCTTTGCCGTGAGTTCTCCGCATTCCTTTTTTCTTCGATTGTTGGCGGATATTGAATAATTGATAGTTGTTTTTAATGATGGTTGAAACAAATTCACAGGTCGGTCAGCTGAGGAGGACTGTTGAGTGGTTCTCTGTTCAGGTATCTACTATCTAAGATTCTAGCTGTTTGTATTCATTTAATACATAGAAATTATCCTGCTGCCTCTATTCACTGAAGTGAATTCAAACTTGTTACAAACTAAAGGCATTGAAATGTACCGGAAAAAAGAAAAGCATTGAAATGTTACTATAGCGATTGAACGAGTGATTGATGTATCGGTTTGTGTTTTCTACACCAGAGAAGCGTTTTTTATCTTATATTCTATGAAAACAGGTTTTTCCTCTTGTGTATTTCACATGATTTGCTAGTATGAAGAGTCTAGGTTTTTCGTCTTCCTTTGAACTGCAGTGAATCGCAGTGAAACTGATCGTGCATGCTTTTGTTGCAGTTGTCCAGGTCGAAATCGTCATGGAAAGGAGGGAGTGGCGGTTCTTTCCGAACAGCTTTTCAGGAAGAAGCATGGAGGAGGCACAATAAGCGACTGCAAGAGGAGTACGAGGAGGAGATGGAGAGAGTGGTGAGTTTTGTATCTTTTACTTCTGTACTTTTTTTTATTTTTATCTGTATGAACCGTACGTTGCATTCCTCAAATTTGAAATGCGAAGATCTGCTCTGCTGTGTTTTTTCAGAAGGCTTAATCACAATGTTTAATTGCAGTTTTTAGCTTGCTTAAATGTTTGAGTGACTGGTTATCCTAGGCACTTTAGCTTGAGCATAGGTAATTTTCCATCTGCTCTTTGTAGGAACGAATAAGGCGTATGCAAAGTGTGTTTAACAGAGAAAGGAATAAGTACAAAAGAAGCTATGAAAGCTGGAGGGAAAATGGCCCTGGTGAATATCATCATCATTTCCAGAGAGAAGATTGGTATTGGAAGGCTGATACGTCTTTCAG
Source organism: Ormosia semicastrata (assembly GCA_029884595.1). Taxonomy (NCBI): domain Eukaryota; kingdom Viridiplantae; phylum Streptophyta; class Magnoliopsida; order Fabales; family Fabaceae; genus Ormosia; species Ormosia semicastrata. The sequence continues at coordinate 9,972,277 of JAQQTO010000046.1, read as the reverse complement.
GGACCGGAGGACTAATTATCGAGAAACTCCAAGAGAGAGTGGAAACTATGCATTATCACATCACTACTCAGTTTTGGGTCTTGACAGGTACTCACAGAAATCTCGGATACCGGCCCATCTAACATGTGGTTTCATAGGAAATACTGTGTTTATTTATATTATTTGAGGAAGTACAAGATAGCTGTTCATATTATAGAAAAGAAAACTGATGAGAATTGTGTTGAGAGGAAAAAAATGTCTGATAACAAGAATATTATACGGGTTGGGTAGATCCTTGTATGATACATCTGGAGCAGTCAGTAATAACCAATCTCATTTTAAGCAGTATATGATTACTATAGGCTTAAACAAGTATGTGATTTTGATATCTGCTGATACTTGCAACTTGCGAGATCAGTATTTGTGAATGGCTTCCGTATTTTTGCTTGAATTGTAATTGTAACTTTGTGAATATCCTATCTGCATAAGAAGTTAACATGCTTGTTTTGCATTCATGATTAGGCATTAAATTAACTTTCTTTTGATGAACTTCAGGTTTAGAAGAACACCGTATTCAGATTCTGAGATTAAGGTAACTTCTCTTTTTATCATAATGCTTGCATATTACTGTTAGTGTTTTGCTAGATTTTATCTACTTAGTACTATATGCATCACACTCGTCTTGATAAAAATAGTATTTTATCTTTTTTTTCCTTTCAGCTTCTATGATATCAACATATGACTAGAATTAAACTTTTTTTTTTATGTTATGTGATAGATGGTGGGTTTGAGCACCATTCTTGAACAACTAGTTTCATAATTATTCTGTTGGAAATTAGTGAAATCATGTGAAAAATAATGTCACGGTCTCACCTATGATTTTTGCCCAGGGCTAATTATAAGTCCGCCATAATTTGTGTATATTTTACCAACTATTGGGCCCAAGGCTAATTATAAGTCTGCCATAATTTGTGTACATTTTACCAACTATTGTGTACATTGTTCTGATTTGATTTCCTGTGGTGTGTCCTCCCGTCAGATTTTTGTTACATATTGATATTGCTGATATTATTGTTCACTGCTCTGTGTTATCCAGATTACCTTGTTACTATACCATAATTTCATTTCTAAATTTCCCTCGTGTTTGCAGACAGCATTTAGGACCAAGGCAAAGGAGTATCATCCTGATCAGAACCAGGATAATATAGGTAGTTCTTGACTTGTTATCATTGTGTAAGATCTTGTAATCTCAAACCATGACATTATTAATCACGGATACGTCGATGTGGAAATGTTACAGAGGCTGCTGAAGCTAAGTTCAAAGAAGTGATGACTTCATACGAGGCCATAAAACAGGAAAGAAGGAACCAGAATTTGTGATTACCTAACTCTGCCTAACAATCCTGGGACCTGAAAGGATGTGAGGTATTCCAAATAATTAATAAAGTTCCTCATTTCTTCATTGAATTATCATCCAGCTAAAATATGGTTATGTTCCGATTAATTTTTCTGCAGTGATTAGAGAATTAGATTATGGTATTTTTTATTTTATTTTGGAAATTCATAGAAGAAAATGTATGTATTTAATTAGAATTCCAATCAGACATTCAGTGCCCCTGTAATGTGGTTTCAGTAGATTCCAAAGAGGTTGTGTTCGCACAATAATTCACTGTACAATATAAAATATGTTAGACACACTTTGCTCACACTTTTTGTGTCAGCCACTAGATGAATCACACCTCTCGGTTCTCACACTCGGTTTGATCCAATCATTTTCCATTTTTACAAGGTCAGGTTTTATCATAAGCGCAATGTTGATCGTAGGGCATTTTCACTTGAGTTTGGACTTGAACTGCCAACTCTATTTGTCGTTTGTTTTTTAAACTAATTATTAATGAGATAAACTACCTCGTACCATCTTAAAGTTTTATCCTATTCAACAAACTTATGTAATTAGATTCCTGAATACAGATTAGGTTGTTGTATGGGTAGAAAAATAATATCTTTGGTGGTAATAAAGGAAGAAGTGTACTAGTTTCTTCTGGATAATTTCTTATTTTGTGCCCTTTTTTACGAGGGAAGTTGGACTATTTCTGTGTGGCATAAAAGAGATGGAATTTTACTTTGATTCATATGATATACTGATGATAGTAGTGCAATTCTGTCTTTTCACCTTCAGTAACCAGAATTTGTGACACTTGTTTAACAAATAGAATCGCGTAACTCGTAAGTTGTACGAAGAAATGATTGTAGGCAGCATGACTTCATTGAGTGGCAATGTTATTGCTATGCGTCGAACGCGGGAAACAAAAGAGATTGAATATGGAAACCTTAAAAAAAGGGGCAGGCACTCGGACCCATAGTCCCAAATGCCTTCCAAAGGTTGACACATCGGCCCAGAGTGCATATCCGAAATGGGCTTGTTCTTTCTTACTCTTCAATTATTTGTTTTAGATGTTTGTCTCTTTATATTCTTTGAATTTAAATTATTTTTCAAATTTTTAGTGCTTTCTTACAGTTACTAAAATCTTATTTTGTTCTCTCACTAATGTGTTCCTTCTCAATTTAGTCTCTTAGTGATCAAAATCTGCATCAATTTGGTATTCCATTAGCTGAATTTGATGAGTTCTGGTCACAAATGACTTGATCACAAAAGACTAAATTGTGGTCAATTATGGTAAGTGAGATATTAGATTGTAAAAATTAATCTGGAGACCTAATTGAGAAAGAATATTATAGTGGAGGACTAAAATAAGGGTTTTGTCATTTTTTTTAGACCCACAATTTTTCGTTTATGTTTTTATGCTTTGATGCGAGTTATGTATGGCATGATTCTTGATTGCCAAAGTTGTTATATTGCAACCAGCCAGAAAAGAAAGATGGTTACGTTGCATATCGTCTTGATAGAAATTATTTGTATTAAGTTTTCAATTAAATATGGGGTTAAGTTATCAACCGAGCAAATATTTTCCCTCTTTCTCAGTGTTCATGTGCCATTTTATGACGCGTTGAAACTAATAGCATCCGATAATGAATCAATCCCATTGAGGGGGATTTATAATAATAATAGAATTAGATAGACGGGAGTTGCTATGGTTACTTATGAGTTTACTACTTAAAGTAAATTGTTAAATATTTTATTTAATGATAGTTTTATAATAAATATTTAAATATAAGTAACTACTAATAAAATGATTGATAATTCATCTTGAGTATCAAACTCGAGAAAAATAAATGAGTAATGCATAAATGCCTCAACCAGAAGTTTTTACCCAAAACTTTTGACAGAATAAGTTAATATATGTTTTTTACTCTTAGATAAATAAATGGTCATTATCACTTTATTCCATCCAACAATCATTTTATTCCCTCCAATAATTTTTAAATGTAGTTAAATCAAAATTTTAGCTTTTTTTTTTTGGCTATGTAAAAGCACTTGAAAGCAAAACTTTAAAAACTAAAGATGCAGCTTAAGTTTTTTTTTTATAAAAATATCAAACATGCAAATTAATATTGACTCTACAAAGAATGCACATTAAAGAAGCCAGAATGTTTACAGGTGTCTCCATTGAATCCTTTCACTTTCTGAAGAATGGAAAACAATGCTAGCTCATCTTGAGAACGTTCACCTTGGCTTTTTAAGATGTATTCACTGATATTCACTTTTATGCAGCCGGGGGAGTTCTGTAATAAGCTGGAACAGATGCAGGGAAGAACATCTGACGAACTCCTTCTGCCTTAATTATGGGCAAGATGATTCCGGATGCACTCTGAAAAAAGATAATTTTGGTTTTTGCAATTAGAGAGTAAAAGGGTTTCCTGGCTATTTATCCAGGTACAATAACAATGAATTCAAGGTTCCTACTTACAGAAATTAATCGGATTCCAGTCCATATGCGATTAGGTGAAGGAAATGGTAGCAGTAATCGGCCAACACCATATATTGCAACAGCAAAGAAATGGAGAACCAAGCTCAAGGGACGAGGGTTTAATCCAGAAAGTAAAGAGACTGGCCCTTCCGAGAATAGACCTCCAAGACTCAGATAATCGAAGCAAGCTTGACGCATTTCCTTCCTTGCCGGATCAGGTGATGCGCAAAAAACCTTGTAAAGGGCTCCTGCCAACGTATTTATGGTGGATGCCACAGGCTGCAAATTGAAAGATTAAGATAGCTAAGACAACAAGCAGAGGTATGTAGCTTTGTGAATGCTTATTCATTTATTTAGTTCCAAAAAAATTTAGGGTGAGGGAGTAGCTGCCCTAGTCCAAGATCAGGGCAACTTTCTGGGCTCAGTGAGCACATTACCTTACGCAGGGTATAAAAGGATTCAAGGTATTTGCAAAGGCTGGGTGCATCATTCAGGTCACACAAAGGCCTGAGAAGATTTCGCAGCACCACTATATCAGACAATGCCACAGTCATTCCACCCCCTGTTAGAGGATGGCGCATGTTGAATGCATCTCCCATCAGAAGGGCTCCGGGAGTAGGATAAGGAGCTGCTGGCATACTTCTGTTTGGCATTGTCCTTATGTTGCCTTTGTCTACTGCAGCTATGAAAGCATCATAAAGCTCGGGGGGAATCTGCAATAATTTTCCACTTGATCATCATCCAACACTATTAACTGAGAATGTGAAATAAAATCCTACTCTAAATGAAAGGTAATCACATGCCAAGGTTAAGAAAGAATTTGTAGAACCTCAAGCATATATGGTTACCTGTGGAGCTATCACTGTCTTCAAATACTTTGCCATTTCACCATTGGAAATAGACGGAACCTTCTGACCAGGAACATCAACAAGGCAGCGAACTTCTGTACTACTTATAGGATAGAAGAGAACTGGCGAAGGATCTCCCAGTATGACGTGGCCATGATTTGCACATGGAAGTTCACAATTCTCCAAAACTAAGCCAACGAAACAAGAGGGAACATCTACCTGCAAATAAAGCATTATATAATATCACTGATCTAGAATTCTACAGACTACTCATTCTAACAAGCATGACTAACAAGAACATTTAGCAGGGAAATTATTTAAAAAATTCCAAATGAATAATAGCAAAATGTTAATTCATAGTGTGGATGCCTGTTACTTCATAGAAAGAAGCTGAACAATTTGACTGTGGAAACTCCGTCACAGATTTAAGCTGAAAAGCTTCCTAACCTTGGGATTACAAAGAGAACGGCGCAAGTTTGAGAAACAGCCATCACAAACAATGGTAAGAGGCGCATATGCTGACAATTCCTGACCATCTTTAGTTTTGTACTGCACGCCTTTTATTGTCCCCTTGTCTTCAAGTAGGGAAGTTACTGTTCCTTGCTCCAATCGTACACTATAGAATATTAAAAAAATGCATAAATATGAATGAACAAGAAAATACCTTTAGTTCAAGAGAAGATAATTAAAATTCTCAAATATATTTTCTAAATTGTATTGATTTGTGAGCATTTATATCACATGGCTGTCTGTATGATCACATACGAAGACACAAAACCTAATTGCATAAGTAACTTTCAAAACTTTCAACCAAATTAATTTGGTTTCAACTTTCAAGTAACATGATTAAAATATCTACCCGAATCAGCTCAAGTGACATCTATGTGAAAAATTGAAACTGAGGTCAAATTAAAGGATTCTCGAAAAATCCTGCGTGTAGAATTGTAGGCAGGTGCAACACCGTAGCAAGTCAATCTTTATATTAGACAAACAAGAACTGAAGTAAAGGAAGAAATCAATACTTGGGAAGGGAGGCAGCCTTCTCTCTCATCCTCTGAATAAAACGCCCATTGTGAAAGCTTCTGCCAGCAATATCTGAGTGAAACTTCTCCAAGGGATAAGAGAGACGTGTATGTTTCCCATCCTTGAAAAGAGCATAACCAAACACTTGTTGAGCATCAATTTCCTCCACACAATCTACAGTTAAGCACAAGGCAATGATCATTCTCCATTTTGGTCTAACCGGAGTTAAAAGGACAAAAAAAAATAGTGTGTATTTCCAGCACTCACGATCAGCCACAATCTAGAAGTACAATAAAGGATATGCGCATAGTCAAGTTTGCACTACCTTCAAGTCCGAGCTCAATTAATTTGAGATAGCCCCCAGGTTGTAGCAACTCTCCAACAATTCGGTCAGGTTCATTCAGATCTCTTTCAATGACATGCACTCGACGTCCATCCTGCATTACATAATAGTTATGCAGTCAATACTTACTAGTGACAATAACAATAACAATCAAGCCATATAATTAGGATATGTTAAATTGTTAAGAATGCTAACAGAGTCGTCAAGTGTATATAGAATCTCCATCAGTGAAACTGAAATTTGCCGGCCTCACTTTTGAATCGGACACAGAATAAAGTAATAGTAAAAATCAAAGTATTTATTTCTGGTTTTTTGTAAATACCTGTAATGACACTCATGGAAATAGCCGGCCAGTTTATATTAGAACCAAACATGTTATGATGCACCTTGATCTTAACACTATGTTTAGATGACAAGTAATGAGAGAAACGGAAAGGAAATGAAGGAAATGAAAATAATTTCTCTTATTTGAGAGTTTTAAAATACATGGGAAGAAAATAGAACACATGGGGAATTATTTTCTCCATTTTTTCCTCAAATGTATAACTTTTGTTCTCTTCAAAATTGAGGTGGAATAGGGAGAACACATGAATAATGAAATTCCGTTCCGTTAATAAAACTTCGGAATAAAGAGAATGAAAATTATGTTTCATTCTATTTCTTTCCGCTCTATCCCCACCTATTTCGTTCCGTTCTATTAATGAGAAAACATCGAAATAGGGTAAAAGTAAAAAACAACAAAATTTTCCACAACATATATGCTCACTGCCTCTCCTTAAATATATCCTTTAAAAAAAAAACCAAAAAGTATCTAACATATTGTTAATTCGAAATCAGACATATTACATGTTCAGCTGCTTAGAAGAAGAAACATTCAATCTCCAGAGTGTTTGACTGTCAGAGTTTTCAATTACATAACTACATATTATACATGTACACTATTATCCCTTCCTGGTCAATGGAGGATTGTAATTTATATTAGTATTTCTTCAACACACATGGTTAACAATAAAATCAGAGACAAACGGAATATTCTTCATTGCTGAAGCAACTCTAAGCACTCCTAGAGCAACTTTCTATGAACACTAACATTGTACCACCCCTGCCTGGTTTACCTTTCTCTAATAATCTGTTTCTATAACGCTGCAAGCAAAGCGAACATTAACCTTCCTCACAAATAAACCATAAATCAAAATGCACATCCATTATTATCAACAAAACGAAAACACGTTTATCGTCCGGTTTCGGATAAAATGCAAGAAGAAGGCATAATAGGCGTGGAAGTTAAAATACCTTGCCGAGAGTGTGAGCGAGAGCGGAGCCAGCGACACCGGCTCCGACAATGATGACGTCAGCGTCGCCGTTACGGTTCACGGATCTGCATTCTCCGGTAGCGGTGGTTATGTTCTCCGTAGCGGACTCAGACGAAGCGCGACGGTTATTCCCTGCGAAAACCAAATTGTAGAGCGCAACGAGGCTCAGCACAGAGCATATGATCCATCCTACCGCGTAGGAATCCAGCATTTCGAGGAACCTCATGGCGACGGAGACGAAGGTGTATGGTGTTCGCTCCGGCTCTCTCTCTCTCTCTCTCTCTCTCTCGCTCTAGTTTCCCTCTCTGCTTCGCTGGCCGCAATGTGAATTTTGAAAGGGTGGTGTGTGTTGATGCTCAACAGAAGTCGAGAAATTACCGGAGGGGCGTGCATTTTTTATGCAGACGGGGCTGGTTCATTTAACTTAACACGGCCATGGGCACGCACGGCTCATTTAGCTATAGCTAAAATGGAAGGAAGAATAAAAAAACAAAAAATAAAGGTTTTCACGCTAATTTTCGCCCTAATGGGTTAGACAATCGACGCTAATCTCTCACTCTTGTCGCTTGGATTTCGGTCTCTTATACTTGTACGAAAAATTTAAAATTCTAATAAAAATATTTTTTTGATAATTTTTAAGTAAATTAGTAACTTAATCACTTGATTTATATAATTTTTAATTTAATTATGTGTATAAATTATTTTTTAAATTTATGAAAATTATATTAATCCAATATTTTGAAAATTTCACTTTAGTCCTTAATTAATTTAATATAAATTTTATAAATTCAAGAATTAATTAGAACAATAAATTTGAATGATTAAAGTACAAGTAAAGTATAATTTGAAGAAATGAAAATATTAACTAAAAATATGTCAATTATGATTTTTTTATCATTTATTTTTTCACATCACTTTTTATATTTCTTTCTATATCATTAATCATATTACTTTTTTTTTTATTTTTTTTCTCACTTAATCACAATTATTTAAAAAATATGTGAAAAAAATATATCACAAAAAATGGTGTATGATTATCTTTTGGAACATAATTAATCTTTCTAATTCATCTTCTTAAATCCTCTTAATTATTAAATAAAGAGAGTATTAAATACTTTTTATATTTTTAAGATATTTGTTACATTTAATTTTTATTTGGTTCCTATATTTTTTTTGAATCTGAATCCCTATACTTTTATTCTATTTTCACGTTAATCTCTGCACTCACCTATTGTGATGACACCATTAAATTTCGTCTTACGTGACAAATAAAATCCTACTTGATAATAATATCAAATAAAAATTAAATTTTTTAATCCATCTCATTTATTTACTTAATTAGTTTGGATTTAATTGGTTCAAAAATAAGATGAATTAAAAAATTTAATTTTTATCTAGTATTACTATCAAATAAGATTTTATTTATCATGTATGATGAAATTTAACGGTATCATTATGGTAAATAACTATAGAAACTAACGTGAAAATAGAATAAAAATGTAGAAACTATGATTAAAAATATATATATATAAAGACTAAAATTTAAATAAAATAACAAACTAAAAGTGTATTTAAACTTTTTTTTATATCAAACAGAACCTAAAGATGTATAGGGTTTGCCATTATTGATATTTTATTGTTGTCCTTATGAATGTACATAAACCACAAGGAAAGAATTATGTTATTAATTTTTATTTTTATTTTGTGATCTGGGATCAAGTTATTAGTTAGTTCTTCTAAAATAGAAGGTTGCAGATTATTATTTAAAAAAAAATAGGGGGTTGCAGAGGATCAATATGACAATATCCGGACGGAATTCGGTCAATCGGAGCGTGCAAAGCGTGGCCTTTTTTTTTTAGTGCTTAAATTTGTTTGTTGTTGAACTAATTAAGTAATAGTATCCGCATCTTAAGAAAATAATAAATCGAGGGTAATAAATCAAGGGGATGTGGTACTGTAAGGGAAAGTTATTTTTTTAAGAAAAACAATTTTACAAATCTCACAAATTAAGGCGGTGGATGTTTTGAAAAAACTGATGGAGAGATAATGAGTGGAAAAAAAAAAAGGTGTTAACGAAGAAATTGTGAGATATCTCTTTGGAGTAAGTTAGTTTCACATTTTGCAATGGGTCAAATGGTGGTTTGATCAAAACATCAACTTAGGGTCCATTAGGTCCATTAATAATCTCTAATAGTATTAGAGTTAATAATATAATATTTGATAATATAAAATTTAAAAGTATAAAATCTAATATGTAAGAATTGTGAGGTATTTAAAATTATAATAAAAAAATATTTATAAAAATTTATACATCAAAATTTTATTAAATCTAATATTTTATTTTAATATTTGATTAAATTATTTATTATTTTAATATATAAAAAGAATTTAATAAATTAACTTATACAATATAGTATTTAGACTAAATAATTAATAAGATTATAATATATTATATTAACTTATCCTATCATACTTAATACAACATATAAAACAAACTCTTATTTACTTCTCGTAAACATGTCTCTACGAAGTGTTTTCTACTTTTTCAATGAGAAAAATGTGAACCAAACAAGTTCTTAAAAATTGTATGTGTATATAATAGCATTTGTATTATAGAGTGGAAAAAATATATTTTAAAGTGAATTTATATATAAAATAAATAAATAAAAATATATCAATACACTTTTAATTTAATATAAAGAGTATTATAAATTTAATATAATAAATAACTTAAGAATAAATATATTTTTATTTATTAAATTTAATAATAAATTTACTTTTAAAAAGTCTTATCTTATAAAGTGTATAAGGTAATGATTTTTTATTCAATTAGTATGATTGAATCACATTGACGATGTTTCTAGATTCAAATTTTATTAGTGATTGGTTATTTTGTAAATATTATTATAAGTTTTTATTGAAATTTGTAAAATGTTTTGACCTACAATTTCCCTTTGTTTAATTGGTGTCATTTATTGATTAGTTATTTGTAAGTATTATTGTAAACTTGTTTTTATTAAAATTGGTGAAATATTTTAACCTTAAAATGAGACAAATTTCCTTTCTTCAATATTTCGTGTAAAAATTAAATATAAATTGGCAGCTTGTTCGGCTGACTACCTTGATAACGCTCTGTATTGTCATTTTATCATCCATGCAAACAACTGAGCGGTGAAAATGGAATTTAATATTTTATGAGTATATTTGTTATGGAAATTATTCCTTCATCCAAACATCTTGTGTATATGCCCAGTATGATAGAAACGCCGACTCATGGTCATGGAATTAGAAACTGTTTTGGAATTTTTTTGGTGGCATATTTCCTGCGTTACCCCTCGATCACAGTGAGCTGTATATGCTGAATTATTATGCATAGGCCACTTATGACAATTAGCTTGGGGTTGGGGACCGGATTTCACTGGGAACGAAAGGTCGAAATCACGAACCTTTAATTCAATGGACTAGAGACAAGTTGTACAATTGTTATCCTTTTGTTTATATATATATATACTTTTCTTCCAGTGTATTGATTTCCTAGTAAAATTTGGACCGAGTCACAGCTTTTCTTTATTGGTTAAGAAATTATTTCAAAATTAAGAAAAAAATTAACGTTATGAACTTAAAAGGCATTTTATGTTGTGCTTATACACACACACACGAAGTACAGTTTAAATTTAATTTTAATCTAAGTTTTAGTTAATCTTAATTAATTGAAACAAATTTATTTTATAAGTAAACAATTTATAGAGAGAAAAATTTACTCCATTATAACATGTCATAAATCTAAATTATAATTTTAGTTACACTTGCGTATCTTTATAATAAAAATTAGGGGCCAAAGAAAAAATTTCAAGTAAAGTATTTAAAGTCTTACTATCGTCACCAAGTCCATTGATATTTGATAAAGAAAAACTACTTTCAAATAGCTACTATGGGATAGTTTTGCGATAACTACAGGCATTCAAATTAATATATGTGTAAAATTCTATTCATCATTAAAAGTTCACTTATTTCTAAAAATTATTCTTACATATGTGGATATAGATCACTTACCGTTGGTTGAACTAGAGCTAAGTAAACACGTTGGGGTCTACTGATTGACCTATTGAACACACGACACATGAGTTAGGATCACGCATATTGTAAGCTTGTTTAAATGTGAGTCTACACATAACTTGGTTTGTGTTAACTTGCAGGTTAAGCATGTTGGATCAAGCCAACCTGCAGTAATTTTTTTTTAATTCTAACTTAATGAGTCATAATCTCAATCCTCAAACATGATTTGTTAATAATAACTCACTCAAGCATAATAATCTTCTTAAGCCCCAAGCCTAATATATATATATATATATATATATATATATATATATATATATATATATATATATGAAAAGAATAGGCTAACCTGATTAAAACAAACTTATCTGGTTTGACCCATTTACGTAATTACAAGTTAAGAAAATTTTATTACACAAATTATTACAGTTAAATTAATTATATTATTAATTGATAGATAATATTATAATTAATTAATAAATAATTTTAATTAATTATCTTAATTAATAATATAATTGAGTTAATACATCTAACTTAAATACAACAAATTTATATAAGAATTTATAATAAGTTAAATTGCATTTGTAGTTAAAAAGAGATAAACACAATAAATTCAATAAATTTTTGTCGTGAGACCCACCTATTTACTCATTTATCTCTCTAGGTGCACTTACAATTCAGCTTGTAAAAAATCTATCCCACATATGTCACCGGCATGTTGCTTTGGATAACATAGTCTACTCCAACTAAGCGATGCAGCCGATGCTTTGATAGCTTTGTAATGGTAATGGTGTACGGCCGCTTGGAAGGGGATCTATTCTTTAGCCGTTTGGCTGTGACATAGTCAAAAGATGCGGATTCCTTTTCCTTCTGTCTTAAAAATGTAAACAAAGGAATACGTGCAGCACCGGGGCGATCATGGAGCTTGCACTTTCTCCTTTAACTTTGGGAAAATGACAAGGGATTAGCTAATTAGCTCTACGTCTCTACCGGGTGCGTGAATTTCTATTTCTATTTTTTAATTAAATGTAATAAGATTGTCAGAAAATACAAAGATGGTAGGTTTAAAATAAAATTGAACAAATAATAGGAGATAAATTACTGTGCAAAATAAGTCAGATTATTTATGTATATGCATAGCAATATTAATATATGATTATACATAATTTTAAATAAATTATTTAAAAGTCTTATTTACATATAAAATTACGGATGATAATGGGGCAGAGTAGGACAAGACGGGAGAGATGCCCCCATCTCTGTTATAAATATTCATTTATAATCTCTACGAGTAGGTGGGATATCACAAATATCAATAAATAGTTAATAATTTAAAATAAAATTTTAAAAATTACAAAAAAATATAAATAAAATAAATTTTAATATCATATATTATAATTTTGTTTAAAAATTTAAAATTTTGTAAAATTAAAAGAATATTATAAATAATAAATTAAATTTAATTATATTTTATAATAATTAATTTATATAAATAATTATTATATAAATAATATATATTTTTTCAATAAATTTTATTATTATAAGGTCATTCAATAAAAAATTTATTTTAAAATAATAAAAAAATATTTTTTTATTTCATCTCAAAATAAAAAAAATCATAATATATAATATATATTAAATAAAAAAACATACTTAATGAGTTTACAAGTATTCACAAATAAGTACTATAATCTCAGCCCTCATATATTAAATGATTATTCATCTCTCGTCTTATTATAAGTAATTTTCAGAAAAATCTCTATTGTATGAATAATTTTATCATTCCTATATAAAATTATTATTTGAACTAAAATATGAAACGATCAATCTAAAAAATTAGTTCTCTAATCAATCAAACTTTTAATCTTATTTTACAAAATAAATCATCTCAGGAGTTGTTTTAGATTTTAAATTCTATTTATGCAAGTAATTAATATTAACTAATAAAATAACTATTTAATTATTAATTAATTACAAATTAATTCTAACTAGTTACAATTCTTACCGTAGAGTCTTTTCAACCAGCGCTCAATTCAGTCACATCACTACTTGCTTGGTTTCCTGCATGAAGAAACTCTTGAAAAAGTTGGCAAAGTTGGGACAAGACAGACAAGGGATATCATATATTGGACCACAGCAAAGGCAGAAAAGCTTTTTGTGGCTACGAGCGTTCCCGACTAAGCTCTAGAATTTTCTTACATATATATATATATATATATATATGAAAAAAAAAATATTATGAGAAAGTAAAAAGAATAAATTTTGATTATATAATGTAATATATATAAATGATAAAATTAAAAGTTATTTGAAAATTATGTGATCATTTAAAAAAGTCACATGTATTTATATTCTAATTTTGATCATTTATAAAAAATTTAATGGTCAATATCCACTCATCTCACCTCTCACAATAAACATTTTTTTCACTTGAAGTAAGATCCTATATATATATATATATATATATATTTAAAGTAAAATTATTTTTAAAGTATGAAAATGAATATTTATTTTTAATTTAATTTAAAATATAAATATATCCTTATATATTCACTACATTTTAAATTTTTGAGAAATTTTTTGTATTTCTTACTCTAATGAAGTGGTTTTTGAATTAATGTATACATATTTTTTCTTTGTAGTTGAGACATGATTTGTAAGAGAAATTTATAATTATTAATTTTAAAATTTAATCAAAGATTGAATTGATGTGACATTTGAGTCATAGTTGAATTGATTAAATTTATGATTAGATTGTAATTAAATTAAATATTATTCAAATTAAAAACATAATCAATTTATTATTTAATTAATTCAATTTCAATAGATTAGTTCAATTCAATTTTTAAAATATTACTTATCACTTTAAAAAAATTAACAAAGTTAGAATAAATGCAAATCTAACCATGTACAGATTCACTGCTACTTTTTTTGTTTTGAAATTTATCTCATAATTTTTTATCTTTGATTAGGATATCCTCAGACATTATGGATATATTACATTGCATTATAAATTTCCCTTTCTTACTAATATATCAATAAAATTATTGTTACTTGATTTTACAAATCAGTAACTTACACCTGTAAGTATTAAAAGAATCGAACTAAAATAATTAATTTGATTAAACAATTAAAATATATATATATATAATTGGCTCAGGATTTGAAATTGGAACAAAACCATATATTTTATATGTACTATGTGCAATAAAATAACATAAAATACAAATATATAGTATATGGCATCGTTTTTTCTTTGTTGGTCATAATTCTAACATATTTCTGTTTAAGTCCCTCAAACTTTCCTCACACTTACTTACACTATCATTCATTCATTCTTAATGAATTTTCCCTTTCAGAAATTATTTTAAAAAGATCAGTTGTTGTTTTTTTTTTTTTTAAAGATCAGTTTAAAAGTTGGTTTTGGGCCTTTTTTGGACCTTTCCAATATCACTGTTAATGAATCTCTGTCATAACAAAAAAACAAAAGAATCTCTGTTCGCTTTATGGGTTAAGAAGACGGGCATATAAAAAAGAAGAGTCTAATTAGTAAACTCAAGATATCGTAAAAGTGGCATTATGGGCCGCCCTTCGTGAACAGTTGAAAATCCAGTAGCAATTCATTCCTCATATAGTATACTAAAAGTCAGCTGTCCAAAAAAATAACAACCATGCTTTTCTTATATTATTTTTCTTTCACATAATTTTTTTATATTATTTTTTATATTATTAATTATATATTTTTTCTTATTATTTTCTTTCATTTAATCATAATTATTAAAAAATAGTGTAAAAAAATAATGTATTAAGAAAAATAATGTTCCACATCATTTTTCAAAAAATAAAGTGTACTACTCTGAAAAATATCGCAGATCTAAGGGTTTGCTCATCTTCTTTCCACTAGCTGCTGCAGGTTCCAGACTTATTACTCCATCCAAACCCAAGAATACAATTGAATTGATTAACCCTCTATTTTCTTTTCCCAATATTGGTTATATATATATATATATATATATATATATATATTCAGAAAAAATCAATTTACATTAATGTAAGACTTGATATATTTATATAATTTAATAATTTTTTAAAAAATATAATTTTTATCTATCTAACTATTAAATTATAATTAATTATGTTAGATAATATGGTGCATTTATGTTTTACTTATTTTATTTATCTTAAGGGTAGTTTAGTCTTTTATTTGTTGCATATATATTTTTACCCTTTTTTCTATTATTGTAATGTTGACTAATTTACTTTTACAATAGAGAACCCTAGTCCACTTTTTATCTTCTTCATTGTTCTTATTTTCTTCTCATATATCATTGCTTAATCTTAATATGGTATCGAAGCGAGGATGATTCTCGCCACACTTTTTTCGGTAACCCATTTTGCAGCGTTTTGGAGTGCGACCCAGACACCATTCCGTTCTTCCTTTTGTGGTTCTCTCTGTTAGGGTTTTGTAGAGACTCATTTGCAGAAATTGGGGTTTTTTTTCTCTGTTTTGTGATTGTTTGCAATGGCTGGAGAAAAAGATGATTTTCTTCAATCCATTAGTGTGCAATTGAATGGGCGTAATTATTCATATTGAGTTATGTGTTGAAAAATTTTTTGAAAGGCAAGAGAATGTGGGGTTATGTTTCTGAATCTCTATTAAGCAAAAGATGAAAAAGATGGAAAATATGCAACAGAGCTAGAAACCTGGGAGGTAAATAATTCGAAGATTATTACTTGGATCAACAACTCTGTTTCGCAGTCTATAGGGGTTCAATTAGCAAAATATGAAACGACCAAGGAGGTTTGAGATTATTTGAAAAAGTTATATATGCAGTCTAATTTTGCAAAGCAATATCAGTTGGAGAAAAGATATTCGAGTTCTTCAACAAAATAACATGAGCATACAGGAATTTTACTCTGCTATGAGCAATCTTTGGGACCAGTTGGCTCTTACTGAATCTGCTGATTTACAAGCTTTTAAGTCGTACATTGACCGTAGAGAAGAACAGCGTCTAGTTCAGTTTTTTTATGGCTCTTCGAGATGATTTTAAAGGGTTTCGTGGAACAATTTTGCATCGTAATCCTTTTCTAACTGTTGATTCGGTTGTTAATGAATTGTTAGCTGAAGATATTCGACTGAAGTCTCAATCAGAAAAAAAGAATGTAGACAAAGGAATCCTCCCCAACCCATCTATTTTTGCTGTTCCTTCTAACAAAGGTAAATCTCATAAAAAGGTTGGTTACGATGAATATAGTTTTTGCAAGCAGAAAGGCTATTGGAAAGCTCAATGTCCATAATTGTTGAATAAGTCGCAGTAAGCACAACAGACATCTCAATGGAGACCTCCTAGTCAGTTTAGCCAACGAAACTTCAAGCCTCCAACATCAAATGTTGCTGCAGTTGTTCCTCCGTCAACTGAGAGTACATCATTTTCTAGTCCTATAGTATCTGATCTTGCTGAGCAATTCCAGAGGTTTCTTGCCACACAACCACATGACATGTCTGCCCAATCCAATATAGGTTTGCCCTCCTCTAGCTCATCAGGTATATCTTCACCCATATAGATTCTTGACTCTGGAGCCTCTCATCATATTCATCTGATTTTAAATCATTTGTGTCTTTACATCCTGCCTCATCATCGTCGTCGGTCATGACTGGCCGATGGCACTCCTATGCCATTAGCAAGCACTTTGGTCTGTTTCCACATCTCATTTGTCCATTTCAGATGTTTATTACATTCCTAATCTCACTTTGAGTCTTGTTTCTGTTAGTCAATTATGTGATTCTGGTTACTCAGTTTTATTTTCTTTCACCTCTTGTTTTGTGCATGATCTGCAATCCAGGAGGCTGATTGGGACAGGCCGTAGGCAGGGGGGACTTAATATTCTGGATGAACTGAGAGTTCCAGATGTTGCAGCTTCTAGTGTTGACCTGTCGTCTTTTCGTTTGAATTCCTCGTCTTCTAGTTTTTATTAATTGCATTCTCGTCTTGGACATGTTTCCTCTTCTCGTCTGAAATACTTAGCTTCTACAGGGGCTTTAGGAAAGTTGCAATCTAATGATATTTCTGACTGTTGTGGTTGTAAACTTGCTAAGTTTACTGCTTTGCCTTTTTCTAAAAGTATTTCAGTTTCTGTTGCACCTTTTGACTTGGTTCATTCTGATGTATGGGGACCATCACCAGTTGCTACCAAAGGTGGTTCTAGATATTATGTATCGTTCATTGATGATTGCACTCGTTATTGTTGGGTTTATCTTATGAAACATCGTTATGAATTTTTTGGCATTTATTAAATGTTTCGTGCTTTTGTTAAAACTCAACATAATGCTGCTATCAAGTGCTTTCGATGTGATCTAGGTGGTGAATATACTTCTAATAAATTCTCTGAATTACTTGCTTCTGATGGGACTTTTCACCAAACTTCGTGAGTTCGTGTACTGACACTCCTGAATAAAATGGAGTTGCTGAAAGGAAACATCGCCACATTGTTGAAACTGCTCGTTCCCTTCTTTTGTCTGCCTTTGTCCCAAGTGAGTTTTGGGGGTAAGCTGTCTTCACTGCAATACATGTCATTAACAGAATTCCTTCTTCTGTTACTTTAGGTTTGTCTCCCTTTGAGAAATTATATAGTGGTGTTCCTGATTATTCAGCCTTGAGAGTCTTTGGTTCTACTTGCTTTGTTCTTCGTTCTCATGTAGAACGTAGTAAGTTGTCTTCTGGATTAGCGATTTGTGTTTTTCTTGTTTATGGTGATGGTCAAAAAGGTTATCGTTGTTATGATCCTGCAAATCAAAAACTTTATATCTCACGTCATGTTGTGTTTCTTGAGCATATTCCCTTTTATTTCATTCCTTATAGTCAACATGTCCTTACCAAATATGATCTCACCCACATTGATCCTTTTCACACAGATTCTGACACCGCTCCTCTTCCTGTGACTCATAACCAAAATAATTCTGATGTTGAGCTTTGCAGGGTTGACACTAGTAGTTCTGCAGATCCAGATGCCTCCTCTGTCCCCGCGCCTCCCCAAGAACCTTCTGTAATCGTGGATCCTCCTCCTCCTCGTTATCCTCATCGTGATAGTAAGTCTACTAAATTACCAGATTTTATTTATTCTAGTTATTCCACTTCTTTTGCTTCCTTCTTAACCTCTATTCACAGTTTGTCTGAGCCATCTTCCTATAAAGATGCTGTTCTTGATCCCCTTTGGCAGCAGGCTATGGCAGAGGAACTTTCTGCTTTGCACAAGACAGATACTTGGGACCTTGTCTCTCTTCCGCCAAGAAAAACTGCAATTGGTTCTCGTTGGGTATATAAGATCAAAACCAAGTCTGATGGTTCTATTGAGAGATACAAAGCTCGCTTAGTTGCTAAAGACTTTTCTCAACAATATGGTATAGATTATGAAGAAACTTTTGCTCCTGTTGCCAAAATGACTACTATTTGTACTCTTATTGCAGTCGCATCTATCCGCCAGTGGCATATTTCTCAAATGGATGTTAAAAATGCCTTCTTGAATGGTGATCTTCAAGAAGAGGTTTATATGGTTCCTCCACCAGGTGTTTCTCATAATCCAGGTGAAGTTTGTAAATTGAAGAATGCTCTCTACGGGCTCAAACAAGCTTTCGCGCTTAGTTTGAGAAGTTCTCCATTGTGATTACATCTCTTGGCTTCCACTCTAGCCCGCATGATTCTGTTTTGTTTCTCAGGTGCACTTCTCATGGTCTTATCCTACTCTCCTTATACGTTGATGACATGATCATTACTGGGGATGATGTTGACGGGATTGTGGAGTTGAAACTCCAATTGGCCCATCAGTTTGAGATGAAAGACTTAGGTACTCTTCGTTACTTTTTGGGGATTGAAGTTGCTTACTCTCCTAGAGGTTACCTCCTTTCTCAATCTAAGTACATTGGCACCATTCTTGATCAAGCTCATCTCTCTGACACTAGAACAAAGGATACTCCTCTTGAACATAATGTTCGGTATACTTCTTCTAATGGTGTTCCTTTGTCAGATCCCACTTTGTATCGTACTCTTGTTGGCAGTTTGGTATATCTTACCATCACTAGACCTGATATTACTTATGCAGTGTATGTTGTTAGTCAGCTTGTTGCTTCTCCTACTACAGTTCATTGGGCAGCTGTTCTTCGCATTCTTCGTTATCTTTGGGGTACTCAATTTCAGAGTCTTCTATTTCCTTCATCATCTTCCTTGGAATTACGTGCTTACTCAGATGCTGATTGGGGTGGTGACTCCACCGATCGTAAGTCTACCACAGGGTTTTGCATCTTTCTGGGGGATTCTCTCATTTCTTGGAAGAGTAAGAAGCAAGCTGTTGTCTCTCGCTTTTTTACCGAAACTGAGTACCGTGCCATGACATCCACTACTACCGAAATAGTTTGGTTGCGTTGGTTACTTGAGTCTATGGGTGTCACTTCCCTTGGACCCACTCCTATGTATTGTGATAATATGAGTGCTATACAAATCACTCGCAACTCAGTCTTCCATGAACGCACCAAGCATATTAAGATTGACTGTCATTTCACTCGACACCACTTTCAGCATAGGACCATCACTTTACCCTTCGTATCTTCTTCTATGCAAATTGCTGACTTGTTTACAAAGTCGCATTCCACTCCACGCTTTCGTTTTTTGATTAACAAATTCTCGATGCTTCCTGTTGATGCATCGTGAGTTTGAGGGGCGATGTTAGATAATATGGTGCATTTATATTTTATTTATTTTATTTATCTTAAGGGTAGTTTAGTCTTTTATTTGTTACATATATATTTTTACCATTTTTTCTATTATTGTAATGTTGACTAATTTACTTTTGCAATAGAGAACCCTAGTTACTTTTCTCTTCTCCTTTGTTCTTCTTCTCTTCCTCATATGCATTGCTAATCTTAATAATTTAATACTTTAATTATTTATATTAAATTTTAAAAAATTAAATATTAATAAAAATATATTCAAGTAATTCTTATTTTTATATATTTTAAAAGTGTATATTTCGTTAATGCTGATGTAAATATATATATTGTTACAAGGGACAAGAGAAAGAAAGAAGCCAACAACGAGTATAAACTCACCAGCGCTGCGTCTGCTAACAACTGGAGATGGAGATCAAGAGGAGGATCGTTCCAAACCCTGTGCTTATCAAGACCATTCGCACCCTTCTTAGCCATATGTATAATTAGCACACTGGTTTACTTCCCTCAAAGCATGCGAAATGGTAACATCCCAATCTCCCTGTATAAGAGTTATGATATCAGCAATGACAATATTTCCAAAAAGCCCCATGGAACCCCAAACCTCTAAGCTTTTCTGGATGTCAATTAATCTAACTTCAATCCGCCTCTTTCGCTTGAGAATATTTCCAAAAACTTTCTTATTAAAAATAATGGAATCTTTTCTAACCTTTGATAACCAAGTTATTACCTCATGACCCTCCTTTATTCCAACTTCCAAGCTTGCGCAACTACGTCAGAAATAATCATTGAGTGCACCATGCTGCCAGCTGGAACCTGAACGGTCTTGGACCTCCACTAGAAACATTACCCCCACATCTCAAAAGAATCGGAGAATGGTTAATTCTAATGCAGCTTGCAGAGGTTCTCAACCTAAGCCTCTGTGGAAAACAGTTCCGCCAAGATACTCTCTATCAAATCTCTTATAGATGCTACCAGACCCATGCGCACGCCCAAACCAAGTAAACCAACTGCCATGAGCCTCCAAATCCATACGGTTGCAAGCAATCATTGATCATGCTGCATGCAAACCGGGCAGCTCTAGAAGCAGAGAACAGACCTCCCCTAACCTCTGAAGGTAGTAATATGTCATTAAAATCCCCTAAGAGCATCCCTGGCAAGGAAATAGAGTCATGCAGGTTTACCAAATAACTCCACAGCAAACCACGAACAAAGGCAATGCGGCTTGCATACACTGCACTACAAACCTACTCGTTCTCTCCACTGCTCAACTTGAACGTCCAAGCTTGATGAACGGAGTCAAGAATAATTGTAAAATTTACTCCATTAGGTGCACACACAAAAAAAAAAAAACCTTAGAGAGAACCCACGCATATATTATTAGCATTTAATTTTAATCAATTAAATAATTTTTATCCTATTATCTAATTATATATTAATATATTATTAAAAAATTAACAATACATGCACAAATTTATAAACATATACTGCTCACATATACATTCATGGATGCCATTGGATAATATCGTAAACTGTGCACGTACTTCACATAATTTATGTATGTATTTTTTTTTCCTTGTTAAAAAAGTTTGATTATGTGAATAATATTTGAGAAGTTAAATTCTTTTTAATGATTAAACAAATTTGAGGGTCGCAATTCTTTTTAATGATATGACAATATGTAATTAGATTATTTATTAAAAGTTTTTTCACTCGATTAAAATTAAACACATAAAATTACTATTCTCATTATTGTTTGATATTTACATTTGAATTACAATAAAGAAGTTCAAGTAAAATTAGTTGGACTAAGGAACAAACATATGAGCATTTGTGATTTTATGTGCTTCCCGTATCCTATATCTATGCTAGATTTGTTCCTTGGGCTCAATCCAAATTGGCCCTCCCTTTAATTCGAAATCATATCTTCAACCAAAACATGAAATAAATAAAGATTTTACTAGTGAAATATTTGTTAAAAAAATTAAAATAAAAAATTTTAAATAAAAATAATATATTTAATGTATTAAAAATTTTAAAAAAAATATTTTCATTTAAAAATTTTATTTCAACTTTCTTAATAAATACCTTGGCAAAATTCAATAAATAATTATTCAGATCTCACCAAAACATTCAGTTGCGTACTCCGCATTCCATTCGTCAATACCAATGGAATGTTTGTTCGTAACAAAAACTGGTGTACAAAACATACATGTTAAAGTTAGACACACTAGGGGTTGAGAATTGACATGCCGTGTAACTAAAAAAAATTGTTAGCGACTGCCTTGTGACAGGAGGTGTGTTATCACTTGTCAGGAACTTGGCCAGGGATTATCTAAGGATGGTTTGGTAACTTTGGTGGTCAACAAGTCCGTCTTACTGCTGCTCATGACGCTTCTGGTCGTGGTACCTCTCATAATGACTCATTATAAAAGAATGTGGGTGAGTCTCCTCAACCGTTTCTTATGTTACAAAACTATCGAATAAATTGGTAGGAACTAGAAAGGATATCATATTCTAAGTTTCTGATTTCTTCTTTTCCTAAACATCGTTAATCATAACCATTTAATTCTGTGATTTTAACTATATACTTGCTTGTTGAGAAGTATCTCAAATAATGAAGTAAACCCTATAGAGATCAATGAACTTAAAGACCCTACCTATACTCCGCACATCATTCTTGTTTTGCTCGTATGTTTTCGTAACCCTATGCTTGTGTTCCAATTGTATTTTGAGTATAATATATATTTGCACATCATTTTTTTAACACAATTCTTATATTACTTTTGTTCTATAATAAAATAAAAAAACATACATTCTAATATACACTCTCTCTACTTTTTCTTTCTCAAACTAGAAAAATGAAAATGTGATATAAAATTTAGTGTGCAAATATCATTATATTGCTCTTATATTTTTCGCCTTTGGCTTAACGTAGCTAGATGGCCTTCTATTTTCGCATGTCATTCCTATTGTCTTTGACAACCGTAGATTCTATTTAGTGATCACAGTTATCATGGTTTTCATTTTTTTTTTGGGGGTAAAGGTTCATGCATAGTACGTTTTCATTATTTTGTTGGAGCCAATTTTGTTCCCAGCATCTGGGATGCCTTCCAGTTTACCACCCTGTTGCCATTTCTTCTGGATTCAATTTTCCATTTGCCATTGCTCTTAGGTAAGGTAAGTAATTGTGAGTATGATGTGAAATTGGTATTGGGACATCTACTAGATCTTCTACACAGCAGACATTAATTAAAAAAAAAGACTCTGTACTCATGCTTTATTGTGATAGAGAGAACCTCGATCTAATCTTTTACACAGAGAGAAAGAGAAAAAAAAAATCAAGTAATGCAAGGTGGTAAAAATAGAAAATAATAGCCATAAGACTCATAACCTTGTAGTATACCAGATCTAAACTTAAGCGAATGTAAATAATTAAGCCCTTCAATTCTTATTAGTTATAGCCAGGTTCCCAGCAAGAAATTTGGAATCTTTAGGGTATGTTTGACTTTGAATGATATTTGAAAGGAAAAGGAGAGGAGAATTTTGTCATAGTCTAATTGCCAAAACTTCAACAATTCACGATATTACCAAAACAGAGGTTTAACAGGCTAAGTGGATTTCATAGTCTAATTACGGGGGAGGATTTTGTCATAAAAGCTTAATGATGGACCGGTTGACCAATATAGTACATTTTATTGCTTCATTTGCTTGCATGGCTTTGTTTTTAGTGATTCTTGAAACAACGCTTCATATCCATCTCTTATATTATAAATAAGAGTATTTTTTTTAGAGTGTAATTTTTTATTTTATTTTATTCTCTTTTTCCTTTAGAGTAAATATTTTTATGGAACTATATTTTTTCAATTATCACATGTTATTTCTTTTATTTTAATTCTTCTTTTAAAGTTATTCTCTCTATGCACTTAAATTTTCTCTATTTCTTTTCTTTATCAATTACAAATCAAATATTCTAAATAAATTCTTAAATTTGTTTAATCAATTCTTTATATATATATATATATATAATTGCTTAATTAAATATCAAATTTCTATGAATAAATCTTAAATTTAAATATACTTTTAAATTTCTTTAAAAAATTATTTATTTAGGTATACTAAAAATTGTAACAGTCCATTTGGATAATAGAATTTGAATTGTAGTTCGAATTTTAATTTCAATTCCAATTCTCATGCTTAATTAGAATTGATTTAGAATATTAAATTCTATGTTTGAGTTGTGCAAAGAATTAAGATACAGAATTAAAATTATAAATTCAATTCCAATTCTATTGTTTGGATGTATGATCCAAAAATACAATATATATATATATATATATATATATATATATATATATATATATATATATATATATATAATTGTAATGAACAAATTTTCCATTCAAATTTTATTTAACATTAAATATATGAATATTTACTATATTTTTTTATTTTTTCTCAATTTTAATTTTAACTTCATCAACAAATAATAACTAAAAAGACTCATTACAAAATAAATAAATAAACTTGTCCCATAAAATGAAGACACATTGTTCATATCACACATGAAACTTCAAACATAAACAACATCCACTTCAAAACTTAACTTAAAAATAAATCCAAAATTAAATGTCTTCTTCAAAAATAGACCATAAAAATTCTAAGGCTAAATACATTGTCAATTTTATTAATTCTTGATTTGCATCAAGATCCATGATTTTCTAAGTATAGCAGGAAGAGCCTTAAATGACTCATACTTCTTGCATCACCAATAAGAACATCGTAAGCTCAGAGCAATTCTTGTTCTTCTAAATCTGAAATTTTAGAAAGTTCAATGAATATTTCTTCAGCGCTTGCTTTAATAGGATCATGTGAATAAACTTTACTGATAGTGTTAGCCATATGAGTAACAGCAATTGCAAGTGTGTCACCAGAGCAATTTCTCTTTCTTTGAAGATTTTGATTCAATATAGAAGAAGTTGGTTGTTTAGCCGAAGTTGGTGTAGATTCAGGTGTATCAAAAATTGTCTCCTCAATAATATTTGAATTGATAGTGTTTGTATTTTCTTCTTGTTCAATCTCTTTCATGGCTTCAGCACCAGTCTCAGCACCATCTCGTGTAGCACGATCTTGTCCACAAATAGTAGTTAAATCTTCCCAATTTTCAATCTGCTTGTATCTATAACTACTTGCTTCTGGATGAGACTGAAAATAAATATACCAAGTAATACTATTTATGTATAAATATTAATATAAAAAAAAGTAAAGAAACCAAGCTCAAGTTTAATACCTTGACATAATCTTCCCAAACCTGATCGCTGTGAACCTGCACCATATTGCGATCCCAATCCCAACCAAAGCCGCTAGTGCCAAGCATGTTAGTAATGATAGCACAATGTTTATCCCAAGTTTTAAGGCAAGATACAATGTTGTCCTTGGTGATTACAACGCTGCATTTTTCCTTTATGCCATTTATAGTTGCAGTATATGCAACTGATTTCCATCCATTAGGTACTTGATTTTTCAAGTTATGTTGTTCAACTAGAATACTTGTAAGAATACGGTCCATATCCTTTGTCCATTTTAGATATGACTTGGCTTTATCTTTATTTTTGTAAAATTTACCTTTCTCCATCAATTAGTAAATAAAACCAAGACAAATACAATTAAAAAGCAATGCATAAAATAACTTTATAAGACAAAATTAGATATATTTACAACATAACATAATGTGCTGATTAATATAACCAAGATATGTTCATTTGCATTCTCAAGGTAACATATGATTATTTACACATGAAAGGCTCCTTTAAATTAAATTCAATCAAATCAAATAGATCAAAAAAGAAAAGGATAAAGAAAAATAACACGTAGGAAGCAACAAACTAATTAAGTACTTAACATGAATGACTTATTTCATAGAAATTCTAGGCTAGATTATGTATAATATAAGCTACATGGATAATTTAATGATAAAAAACCTCACATGCTTGACTGCAAAAATATTAAGCAGTAGCAGTCCATCCCTCACAAGCCACAAGCACATATTTGACAAAGATATCACATGGATATAGTTCAAAAACCACAACCTGATATTATTTCATCTTCTCATGAAAATATGAATTGGGAGAAATCCCGAAAATGGAATTCAAAATGATAAATACACAGATAACAAGGGGGGAACTAAAATCACCATAATTCCAAAAAGCATAGAATTCTTTATTTCCTAAGCAAAAATAGAAGGTTCAGGGAGATACACAAAGGGTGAAAGAACCAAGCATTCGAAGCTGATTAATGGCAGCTTTCTAACAATGAAGCACATCCAGGTTCAGTGCAGCTAATAAATCAACTTATTTTGACATCAGAGCTATTCTTCCTCCCAAAAGAATCCGGGTTTCTGCATTAGTGGATATCAACTTATGCTCTCCTAATTTTCTTTTTTCTTTTTCGCAATGCCAAAGATGGAGATGGCATTAAAATGGGTTCTGGTTTTAACAGTATGTGCTTCATTCATCATTATTAATGCTCTTTTCAACTCAAGGCTAGTAGCTGTGGAAAACTATGAACAGGCTTATAGGAAGCTTCTTAACATTAATGTTTCAGGTATAAGAATATCTAAACTATCCACTCCAACTCAATTATATACAAGTAATTTAAGTTAACATATCTGTTGATGTAAAACATATTAAAGTATCACTATTCTCTATAATATTAGTTGAGAATGAGTTTCAATGATAATTTTCAGTTTACATTCTTACATTATTTGTTTATAGAAGACATCTCACGTGAAGGGAGTATAATACTTCCTTAGTTGAGTTTCTTGGGACACACCATTTGGGAAGCCTTATACTTTGCAGACCAATGTCTATATAAGAGGGAGTGGGGATGGGAAAATTATAGGCAGAGAGATAAAGTTCCATCTCTGGTTTGATTCCACCAAAGATTTTCATCATTATGCTATACTATGGAGTCCTAAGGAAATAATGTATTGTACGTCACTATTCATTTTCATCACATTTGTGATGTGCAACAACCTTTATCCCTGTTTGAAATGCGTAGATTTTCAGTCCTAGTTCAAAGAGCAGACAAGGTAGGCAACATTTCATTTTCTGCTGGAGCAGAATAGTAGATAGGAGAGAGGATAAAAAGAATCAACATTTCATTTGGCTAGTGGTTGTTCAGCCTATGCCTCTCGGTGGTGCCATCCAGTCTCAGCCTCGCCATATAGGTCTGGTGGGTTGACCACAGGGCCATGAGATGGGTGCAAAGAAATCACATGGTTTATAACTATTGCCAAGATCCCAAAAGAGACCACAGACAAACAATAAACACAGCGAATAAGGGCACAATCAGAGAGGCACAGTAAAAAAAACCCACAATCAGAGTAACGAAGAAGGGCAAAACCATAATCAGAAAATGAACAACAAACCACAAACGCAAAAATAAACTTGCAATATACAGAGGCGCAAGTGGAGAGACCCACACAACGAGATGAAGATGGCACAGGCGGAGGATAGAGATACTTCATACCTCGTCAAAGCCGTTGGTTGCAGAAGATGGAGTTGTAGAAGATGGAGTGGAGGAGGAGAGCACGGGCAGTCTTTTCGTTTTTCACCAGCCAACCACGATTTTAATTCTATAGCATGGAATTGGCAATTTCTGGGGTCTTAGCTAAGGATTGCCAATGGGTTAGTTTAGTTATTTTTAAATTTCATAAAATTGTGATATAAAATTATAATTTCAATTTTAAATAGTATTTTAAATATAAAAATTAAAATAAAAAGATCCAATTCTAATTCCAAATGCCAATCTTAATTTCAGAAGTCAAACGGATTGTAAGAGACATTGTCTCGCAATTCCAGAAGATGGAACATTGAAAGTTACTTTCCTCATAATAAATGCGCTTCGCGAGAATAATATAAATATTATGCACAATTTTTAATTTTAAACATCATTCTTAATTTAAAATTTTAAAATTTTTTATTTTTATCTAAATTAAAACAAAATCTCATGTGGTGCATGAGATATATAATATTATATACTTATACATACATTATATTATATCTACATATTTAAACTCACTTTATTTTTATACACTTATATTATAATTATATCACGTACTATCATGTGAAAGATATACTCCTAAAATGATGCGTAGAGACCATTATTCTTTGTGTGATAATAGCCTTATCCATTACGAGCAATACTAAAATCTGAAGTGACATTATTTGCTGACATTATTTACTTTTAAAAAAATACACTTTTTAATATATATTTTTAAAGAAAAATAAATAAAAAAATAAAAAAAATGTGTAAAAATCATTTCCGTATCCTTTACTCACCTGGTATACATTCATATGAAACCACTTTGATTTGATGTTGAGTCTTTTATGGTGCCTTTTTCAAAAGTAAAATTATCAATTTTGTTCCAACACTGTCGACTTCTTAGTGACGAAGTCAAGCACCTTTTAGGCGCATAACGAATCAATGAAAATTTACTTCTTATATATATTCGGTATTCTTATACTTTTTGCATGCAAGACTAATGCTATTTGAAATATTGAGGCTATTTCTCCTTGTTTTGCGTGGTTGGCGGGATTACAAACTCTTGATACTTTTTAGATGCATATAAAACTGTTGGTACTTTTTATAATTTTTAATTACTATTACAAACACAAAAAAGTAAGTCAATACCTTTTAGATGCACAAATTCGCCTATAAAATATAAAATCACGGACAAAATTTTAGTTTATTGTATTATAATTTTCACTCCTTTTTACATGGTACGTGGCTGTCTCTTAATCCACAGCTCTCCGAAAAAAAAAATTACTTGCTACTGAAATGAATTTTAGAATGCACATGGTGCACCTAAAAGGGTTATTTTAATTTTTTTAAGAAAGTATATTCAGTTAAAAAATATTATTTCTATTTTACAAAAATTTTAGAAAACAATAATTTAAAATGTGTACCTCCACTATTGTCAATGTCATTAACATATATAGAATGAGGAAAAAAAAAAAGTAAAAGTAGTTAATTTAAAGCTTATGATTTTAGTTTATAAATTATTTTTTATATTTTAATATATAAATATTATTTTATTATTAATTAAATAATTTTTTAATTATTTTAATAATTTAATATATACAAATAATTTTTTATATATTAAAATGAAATAGATTAGTTTAAAATTAATTTTCAACCAACGTATCTAAATATAAAAATGAATCGATTATAATAAAAAGCTGTTATACAATAATTAATTATTGAAATAATTAAATTTTCACAATTTTCTCAAACATATACTAATATGAGCATGTTTGGTTCAGCTAAAATAACTGAACCAACAGTTTTTTTTATCTATTTTAGTTGTTACATAAATAACAACGTGTTTAGGTGAACATTTGGAAAAAATCAACAGCTTATTTGGGGAGAAAAAAGTTTGTGCAAGATAAACTTTTGGTTGAGCATTTTATAAAAAAAATTTTGGGATTATTTCTAATAGTAATATGTAAATATCTTTTCGTCTTCAATTAAATAATTTTTTAAATTATTCTATACTTATTTTGGTAATTTGGTGCATAAAAACGATTATTTTTTATATCATTTAAATAAAATAAATTACTTTAAAATTATTTTTTAACTAATATATCTAAATATAATTTTTTCTTATAATCGATTATAAAAAAAAAATTTATACAATAATCGATTATTGAAATAATTTAGTTTTCACAGTTATCCCAAACACGCACTATGACAATTATATGACTTAATGCGTGTTTGATATAGTTGTAAAAATTTGATTATTTCAATAATCGATTATTGTATAAATTTTTTTTGTTATAATCAATTATAATAGAATCAATTTTATATTTAGATATACTAGCTGAAAAGTGATTTTAAGTCAATCTGTTTCATTTTGATGATATAAAAAATCACTTTTATGCGTTAAATTACTAAAATAAGTATATAAAATGATTAAAAAAGTTATTTGATTGAGGATAAAATGATATTTACATCTCAAAGTGTAAAGAATAATCTATAATCTAAGTGTGTTTTTGGGATAATTATGAAAAGTTAATTATTTCAATAATCGATTATTGTATAAATTTTTTTTTATATATCGATTATAATTGAATCGCTTTTATGTTTAAATACGTTAATCAAAAAATGATTTTAAGTTAATCTGCTTTCGTTTAGATGATATAAAAAAGAATTATTTTTATGCATTAAATTACTAAAATAAGTATAAAATGATTAAAATAATTATTTAATTGATGACAAAATAATATTTACATCTCAAAGTGTAAGGAATAATTTATAAGCTATAATCACAAGCTTCAATTTTCAGCATTATGAAAAAAAACTTTTATAATGCATTGAATTTTGTATAAAAGTTGAAGTAGATTTTGTCAAATATGTTATAATACTGTTAAAACAGTTTTTTTAAAAAATAAATTTGTTTCAATAGTGAAAAAAGTTGAGCCAAACATGCACTAAAATCATAAGCTGAAATTTTAACATTATGAAAAAAGTTTTTAGAATACATTAAATTTCGTACAAAAGTTAAAGCTGAATTTATCAAATATACACAATTATTGTTATAACAACTTTTTTTACCAATTAACATATGTTGAGGGTGGGAATAATCTTTCTCAAATACCCCCTTAGGTTTAAATTTAGGTACTGACTTTAAAATGAAAAAAACTTCCTTTCACTTTTTGGTCTTTGACCAGATATCTCTACATGCATTATTGTGGTACTAATTTACGAGTACTATTATAATTAAGAAGTCTTCTTAACAATTGTTTTATATAGAGTTTAAACTTTAATCTTATTTTTAAAAATACACTTCACTTAAGAAAAAAGAAAGTCACAGAAAGTGGGCAAAAGTTAATAATAGGTGATAGGTGTTATTCTCGCTTAAGGATTTGGATTATCTCATGTTAGTCAACAATATGAGAGGATTATGCTAGAGAGAGACAATTTTCTTTGCATATAATTAGTGGATCCTATAACAAATTATGATAGGTCATTGCATGATAAAATTTGTGTTTAACTCTCTCTAACATGATGGTCATGTTACGTGAGAGAATCCTTTTTCCTTGGTTAATCGTGTTGATAACATGACAAGTCTGTTTGATGAAGTTATACATTATATCATTTGGAGAACAGATTCTCTCATTATAAATTTTCACATGACAAAAAAGAAAGATAGACACAAAAAATTTAAATAGTAGAGCCCTCTTAGAATGTATAAAATTTTAGAGAATGAATCTTTTCATGTAATTTTTCATATGACAATGTAGTGTGAAAGAAAGATAAATATAAAAAGATTTTATTAGTAGGATCCAATCAATATTTATAAATTTTTTTATAATTTTTATATTTATTTTTATTCTTCACGTGATTTTATTATGTGAAAATCACATGAAAAAATATATTTTCGGAACCTTATGTTCAGTTTTTTTGTTTTTTTCTATCTCTATATAATAAAATTATGTAAAAATTTCACACAAAATAATATATTCCCAACTGCATTCGAGTCCAGTCCTTAATCATCTGGTCCTAATTCCAAATTACAATTACCAACTGAATGGCACGTCATTGTAAAATGATGTTTTCAACTCAAAAAAACAATACAATCAAATAAATATCTTAACTGCTGTGGATTTTAAGAATAAACCATTTCTTCATCAGAGAGACCTTTTCTTTTGGGGGGGGGGGTGGTACACTTAGAGACAATTACTTTTAACATAAGAAAGATAGCCAGACATTTTTAATAAATATAAAAGGAGAAAACAGACTTTGACAAAAAGGAAAAGCCTAAAAAAAAGAATATCTTAAATAAGAGTGTATTTGGTAATGATTTTTTTACTGTATAAATAATTATTTTTTTGAAAAAATTTATTTACACAATGTTATAACATATTTATTAGTAAAATTAATTTTAAATTTTACATAAAATTTAATGCATTATAAAAAATTTTAAGTTAATTTTTATAATGTTAAAGATTAAATTTTATGATTTTAATTTATAAATTATTCTTTACATTTTGAGATATAAATATTATTTTATTCTTAATTAAATAATTTTTTAAATTATTATATACTTATTTTAATAATTTAATATATAAAAATAATTTTTTATTATACTATTTAAATAAATCAAATTAATTTAAAATCATTTTTTAATTAATGTGTCTAAACATAAAAATAAATTGATTATAATCAATTATAATAAAAATTTATATAATAATTAATTATTAAACATAATTAAGTTTTCACAATTTTCTAAACACACACTAAATGAATGACTCTGATTAAACATCAATTTGTTACAGAAGTTTCTAGATTGAAGCATTCCAATGGAGACTAGGACAACGTTGAAATAATTTAAAGAAAATGTGGGACACCGATCAAATTTGTAACATATCAATTTTTTTTTTAATGTTAACCAAATTTTTTAGTATACACTACATGACGTAGATAGTTGTTTTTTTTAAGTAATTCTATTTATACATATTTATATTTATATTTATATAATTTTTATTATTTTATTACATTTAGTCTTATTTCATAGATATAAAATACACATTACTTTAACATGAGAGAATATGGGAGAGATTTAATTAATATGACAACATTACAACATTGTTTTCACTAAAATTATAAGTGTTATTGGCTTTTATTTAAATGAATTTAGTTTAAGGTTAAAAAGAACACTAGATTTAAATTAATGTATATGTACATCTCGTAAAAATTGATGATCAAATTCTAATGACTAGAAAGTGGGATTCTTTTATAAATATATTTTTATTTTCTTAATCTATATTAAAAAAAGGAAGAGTTGTTGGTACCTTGGTTTTAGCAAGCTCGTAAGATGTGTTTACAATCTTATCAAATATAATCATTGATTAAGCGATTAAAGGACTTTCGTAATATCAAAATTCAATTCCATGAAAATACACGGTTAGAAGGGATACCTTTAACAAAATTAGTCTCACAACTAAAGAATATAAAAATACTTTCACAGAGGCAAAAAATTAAAAATTAAATAAAATCGATCCTTTTAAGAAATTTTAAAAATATAACTTATAAAATTTAAATACATTATTTAATAACTCTTATTATGAAATGTATTATATTAATAGATTACATATTCTTATTGAGTAATGTACTTAATTAGTTTTAAAATTTATGTTATTATTTAATCAATAAGTTATCATCTTTAATTTAATTTTTTATATAGTATTTTGTATTTTATATTTTTTAATATAATATTTTTATATAATATAATTTTTTATATAATTTTTTAAAAATAATTTTTTATCTAAACTTTTTAATTCAATCACTTAATCTGTCATCAAATCATTGGCTTAATAACTCAATCTTCTGACCAAATTAACCTCGGTCTAAGTTATAAATGTATGATTTGGCTTATAAATGTATGATTTGGCCACTTGAAGAAATTATAATACAAATTAGGGTAATATATTATGCACTGAGTCCGAGTCCCAGCTACCAGCCAACCCTTAAGACGCTAATGCACTTTAGTTACACTTAATCCTTTCTTTAGGCAATAAAAGACACAAGACAGCAGTCAAGGTACCAAGAAAAAAAAAAGGCACAATACAGCACATGATCCAACATTTTGTCATGCATCCTTTTTTAAAAAAATGTTTGTTACGTGTGTACTTAGTTTATATATTAAGAAATAAAAATAATATTTATTATTTATCTAAATTATTTAAAAAATATTAAATATTTTAAAAAATTTAAGATATTAAATATTTTATTTTTTAATATTATTTAAGATACACGTTAAACAAAGATTTTTTAAAAATAAGTTCAAGTCTGTTTCTTAATTTTTTAAATGTTATAACAATTTGCAAAAGAGACTTCTACAATTATCTCACGTTCTATTGGATGCAAGAAAAGTAAATGTAATCATTAGGAAGAGCTGTCATCCATAAATAAATTAAGAACATTTTGGTCAATTGACCGCTGGACAAAGAAAATCACGTCAATTGCTGAGAAAACCGTTAAGCAAGGAAATTGAAAGTTGTAAACTATATTGCATCAACTGTCTTCTTTAGATATATTATTATAAGAGAAATATTTTATGTACAGTATAATATGTATATTATATTTATATTATATATTAATATAAAAGAGATATTAAATTATTTTATATATAATTTTAATATTTTTATAATATATAAAATAATTTATGAATAAATTAAATAAAATTAAAAGTATTTTAATTGATCGAATAATTCAACTGTTATTATAAACATGTTTCTGCGGCCAATTAGTCAATGGAGGGATGAAAAAAAAGATTTATTTGCAGACAACGCGTTGCAACGAAAAACAAAATCACAAAATACTTTATTCTGGCATTTTTTTTGCTGAATAGGATGATTTCATTAATAGTGGATTTGATAATTTACAGAGGTTAATTAGAAATATGGAGAAAGCTTAGTTTTATTATTTTATATTTATTTTATCAATTAAATTATGTTATGTGTATATTTTTAAAAAAAAGTAAGAATGAAAATATTAATAAATATATGTCATAATTTAATTAGTGAAATAGATATAATAAACATAAAAAAAAGTTAAGCTTTGTCCTTAAAAAAATTTATGCACTCATATCATGTATGAGATATTACAAAAAATTTGCATTACTAATACATAAAAGTTTGAGTAGAAAGAATTTAGATTTATTAAGTATATGATCTTGATTTTGATATTGAGATTTATATGTATAAAAATAATATTATTGAGATGGATCCTCACTTAGATGTTTGATAGTATTTGAAAAATTAGTTTTTCACTTATCAAGTGTGAGATATTTAAAAAAAAAAAGAAAATTTACACTGAATAAGGGTAGCATATATATATAAATTATATAATTTACGGTAGGTAACAATAGCTAATAATTCTTGTTATTAGATTATTGTTGGTAAAGTAACAATGATAAATTGTGTTGTGTATGTATGTGTGCACTGAACGAGTCATTATTATTATTATAATTATAATAATAATAAAAGAAATGTTAAATTCTTTTTAAACAACTTATAATCTTCCGTATATGTTGTATTCCTTAAAATATAAATAAGAAATATCAAAACTCACTGAAAACTGGGAAAACGGACTGAAGTGTTACCTTAATTCAGATAAATAGTTTGGAATATAACTAACTAAAAGCATTATATACACTTTAATGTGTCAAATATACGGTAGAATATCAGCAAAAATATATATATATATATATATATATATATATAGACACACACACACGTGATAGATTTTATTTTATTTTTGGTTGCCAAATATATGGTAGGGCACTATCAATATCAATGAAGTAAAATACCCAACGTTAATCTTCAATTAAAAATAAGAAGAGAAGTGACGAGGGTATCAATAGTATAGCCTTTAGGAGCTGTACTAATGTTTACCTGTATTTTGCATTTCTGTGTGTAGGTTGGGGTTGAGGAATAGTAACAAATGTATTACAATAGAGGAATAGTAACAAATGTATTACAATGACAAAATCTGCATATTGGAATCTTCATAATGAATGATAGATTGTCACCTTTCATTAGTTCATTAAGTAATGCTATACAGTAGATAAAAAATAGTCAAAATTTTGATGGAATACAAGAGCAATTGTTAAATGGAATAAAGTTATAAAAATTATTCATACATTTAAGAATTAACAAGCATGCTACATCATTTTGATAAAAAAAATTATAATAAAAATTATGGCTCTCTAACATTTTTCTAGTTAATTACTCATATCGTGCTATGCACAAATGCCTACACTCTCAAGTTCGTATGTTCTTTCAAGCTCCGAATTTAGAGGCTGTGAATCGTATTGAGCAAGAGAACACTACTCTGCTCCAAAGTCATCTGAGGTACCGACTACAAGAGTAACCTAGAAACTAAGGTATTCCTTAAATCACCTACTAGAGTTACCTACGACACCAACAATATTGAGCCCCAGTTTGACGAGAATTCTGAAATTCCTCCGTGCAAGTCAGATTCTAGAAGATTCCTCTGTAACAGAATTGACAAGTGTTAATATCTGATACGTCAGGTGATAACAAAATTCCCCCTCCACAATTACAACAATCATGTGGAAGGCACCCCAAGGTACCACCTTTAACTCCTATGTATGATTGTACGTAGTAACTTTAGCATGACCTGGTAAGTTCTCTTTTAGCCTCATACTCCTTGACTCACCTTCTTCACCAACTGACTTAAGGTGCTAGAGTCTTTTTTTGCAGGTATCCCCTGTTGTCTCCGGTCCACGTACCTGGCCTCTAGCATGCCCAAGGCAACTGAAGACTATCCTAGGTGTACGTTGCTTGAACACCTGGTTACAATGTCTAATTCATCGAGGATTATTATACATGAAAATTATTATTCATCATATAACGATATATGTGCAGGCAAATGCAAGACTTCAAAATTTACCGACATTGAAAGAATCATCACACGGTTATTATTATTTTTTTTTTTGGTGCATACACACGGTTATTATTTTAACAATAACAAACTCCCATTTTCGTCCTTCACAAATTTTGTCATTTTTCAATTTGGTTTTTAGATTAATTTTCATAATTAAGAATATATCAATTTGATTTTTTTTGTTTAAAGTAGATTTTAGTCTCTATAATTATCATAAATTTAAATTTTGGTCCGTATAATATATTGATAAAATTTTAATCTGTATATTTTCATTTATTTAATTTTTAGTCCCTACTATTGAGTATAGAGATTCTTATATTTTTTACTTATTTAAGTTTTAATATTTATAATTTTTATTCATCAAAAGTAAATGGTCCATATTTTTTATAAAAAATTGATTCTTATTGTTTAACTTATCATGGTAGGAAACTCAAGAAACCAAAATCAATTTTTTTAAATATAGAGAACAAAACTAAAATAAAAAATAAATATAAGGACTAAAAAATGCTTTAAACCAAATTCTTTTAATATTTTTCTTCTATCTAATAGTCATTAACACCTTAACAAAAATATTGGCTTGTTCGTTTTATGTCATAATGCCACCAACATGTTTTGCATTGTGACAACATAGCCATGACATGTCATTTAAGAGTTTACAAAAATTAAAAACCATTTTTGAAATAGTTGTAAAATTTAAAATGAAAAATCTCATACGTGTTGAATAATATCTCCAATCTCTTCCATGCCAAGCATGCCTCATATTCGCATTCCCATCAAGCAATTTCACCATTGTCCATATTAAATATGATGGGAATGAAAGGACTGAAGTCACTGAACCCGCGCTTGTGCCATCACATTAGAACAAGAATTTATGTGAATTGTGACGACCTCTGTTTGTGCACTGCCCTATTCAAATGAAACCCAAACTCGGTACGAATCTTCTTTGGATGAGATCGTGATTCGTGAACCATGTCACTTTCAGTAAGTCAAACAAAACATTTAGAAGAACACCTGGAAGTGCACCATTTTGCCATCAGAAACGCCACTCTCGGAAAACAACCGATCCTTCGTTGTTGGCGGAAGCCCAATCCCAATTCCCAAACACCACTCTCTTAGGAGTGTGTTTATAATGTTAAAAAATTAAAAATAATTTGATTTGTAAATTAAATTTAATTAAATTTTATATTTAAAATATTAAAAAATAAAAAATAATTTAATTTTTAAAATTTTATGAATTTTATTTTTTTATTTTTTAAATTCTATTAAATTTGATATAATTTGATTTAATTTAAAATAAAT
This sequence comes from Ormosia semicastrata, assembly GCA_029884595.1. NCBI lineage: Eukaryota > Viridiplantae > Streptophyta > Magnoliopsida > Fabales > Fabaceae > Ormosia > Ormosia semicastrata. The sequence continues at coordinate 9,934,352 of JAQQTO010000046.1, read as the reverse complement.
AAATAATTTTATTTTTGATATCTATCTCTAATAATTTTTTATAAAGATTAAAATATAAAATAATAAAATTAAATCAAATCAATTTTATTTTAATAAATTATAAACATAAAATTTAATTTTTAAATTAATTTAAATTATATTTTTTAAAATTTTAAATACAAAATTTAATTTCTAAATCAAATTAAATTAAATTAATTTAAATTAAATCAAATTATTTCTAATTTTTATTTATTTTAAACAAACGCTTGATTGATGACTTGATGGAATCATTAGGAGCCGAAGTCCCAACGATAAAATAATCCATCTTTAATCCGAAACAACCAAAAAAAAATTCAACAGAAGCTACAGAAAGTTACGATGAATCGAAAAATATATATTTGAATGTAATTATTTTCGAGACAGTTTTAACTTTTAAGAAGAAAAAGCATTAAAATTTGTTAATATATATTTGAATGTAATTACTTACGAGACAGTTTTAACTTTTAAGAAGAAAAAGCATTAAAATTTGTTTGAATAGAAAAAAACAAAACACAGAATCTATTATTACATTCCAAATGGAAACCTTACAACCCTATTCAAGAAGCTTCTCACCAAGATGGCCTGCTCCATACGAGCACCCACTATTTATTACCATTGTAAAATTGATATAAAAAAATATAAGGAAAATCTCCATTTTGCACCGCTCCTCAGTTCACGTTTGAATTTTGAAACGGAGTCTGACTTTTGTCACGTGACTATGACCAGAGCGACATTCAACATTCCTGACTCCAAAATCCTGATCCAGTGCAACCGGTTATTGGTTAAAATACGTGTATCCGCACAGACTTCCGTGCTTTCTATGAGTGATTGGTTAAAATACGTGTATCCGCACAGACTTCCGTGCTTTCTATGACTGAATCAGCGCGAGTGTAAAATAAAGTGTTTTTGTTATATTTTCTTAAAATATTTTTAAAATAATTTCATTATTTAATAAAAAATATTAAATATAAAAATATTTAATATTTTTTATTTAATAATTAAAAAATTATTAAAAAATTATTAAAAAATTAATAATTTTTTCAAATTAAATTAATGTCACTTATCTAATTTCATTAATTTTTTAATTTATTTTTTTAATAATTTTTTTAATTATTAAATAAAATTTATTAAATATTTTTTTATTTTCAAAATATTAATTATATTTAATTTTTTATTTAATATTTTTTTATTAAATAATAAAAAATTATTATAAAAATATTTTAAGAGAATACAACAAAATTCATCTAACTTCAACCTCAACCTCAACCTCGTTCACACCGTAATACTCGTTACACTCTCCTCACTTTCTACCCACTCAATTCCCAAAATTAGCCCCGCTGCAATTTAATAAACTTGTCGGTGCCTCTAAGACATTGAGGCCAATTTAGAACTTTCGTAAATATCCCTTTACTCCCCCAATTATTCTCTAGGAATAAGGACCTGGTATCCCCGCCGACTCGCGTTTGCGTCGCGTGTAATTTACTATTCAACTTACATTTGCTCAGTTGTTCTACACCATTTTTTATGGTCTTGCTATCAGAGCTTTTTTTTTTAAGCTGAACTTGAGTTTTAACTTTTAAGAATTTCTATTTTCTTTTTTACTTTCGAGTTTTAGGAACATCGAGTAAGGAGTATTTAGTATTTATTATAAGTACTCTTAATTATTTTAAAAATTATATTAAATATTTTTAATTTTTTAATGTATTATGTATTTATTTTATTTAATATTTTTTATTATGTTTCCTTAATCAATATTCTAAAATTATTCATTAACAAATATTTCATATTTAAGGAAATATATCCATATTCTTTATGAGGCTAATACTTATTTAAAAATTGACTTGATGTTAGCTATAAAGTGATATTATAAATAAAGTACATTCACATAAAACTTTATTTGCTAACTAAGTATGTATTTAGATTAAAATTTGTAAACTTAAGTTTGAGTCAACTTTAGTTTATAAATTTAAGTTTAGTTAAAAGTGAGTTTGTAATAACGTGATTTATGTTTAAAATTTTTATTTTAAAAGTGAATTTGATAAAATAAATATTATTTAGATAAAAATAATCAAAATTACTTTTAAATGTAAAATTATTAAAAAATGTATGAGTTTATATTACAATATTAATAAAAAAATTATAATAAAATGTTAAATTATATTAGTGGTAGAGTTAAATTATAATAAAATGAATGTTGTTTTTTCGTTTTTACTTTTAGTAGTAGAGTTAAATTATAAATAAAAAATTATAACAAAATGTTTATTATAGTGTGTGTGAATTGTTTTTAGTGTCATTATAATGATTGCCTGTATTTCAGTATCAACTTCAAGTTTATTTCACATTGTTTTTGTTGTGTGTGACTTGTTTCCAATAATGATGAATATTCAACATTGTCATAATTTCAACTACACCACTATCACTGAACCAAATAAAATGAACTACTTACCTATTGATATGACGTGTGCCTTAGCTCAAGTATATATATATTGCCAATAGAAACTAACACTATGTTTGGATGATAGGTAATGAGGGGAACGGAAATAACTTCTCTTGTTTGAGAGTTTTAAAATGCATAGGAACAGAACGGAACACATGGAGAATCATTTCCCTCCTCTTCCTCTCAAATGCCCAACTTTTGTTCCTCCCAAAATTGAGGGGGAATGGGAGGAACACATGGATAATTCCGTTCCGTTAATGAAACTTCCAAACAATGAGAATGGAAACTATGTTCCATTCCATTCCATTCATTTCCATGCCATTCCTACCTATTCTGTTTCGTTCCATTAATGAAAAAACATCCAAATATAAGGTAACATTAGCAACTAGTATATATAAACAAGCTAGAGAAACCATAAATTTTGAACAGACTAGTGGAGATAGCTGAAACTAAAAAATCATGCAGTCTTTGAGGTCTTTCTTATCAAGTTTTGTGGTTCTGTTACCATTTTCACTCGCCACTTCAGTTCCAATTCAAGAAACTTTCAACCAATGCCTATCACTCCATTCTCAAATTCCAAATCAATTTCCCTCAATAATCTACACTCCTAGCAGTGGTTCCTACACTTCTGTCCTAGAGTCCACTGCACAAAATCTAAGATACTTGTTGCCTTCAGTGCCAAAACCAGAATTCATATTCACCCCGTTCCATGACTTTCAAGTCCAAGTAGTTGTGATAGTATTCATAGTAACTTAGGGCTTGGAACAAGGAACAAACAAGCTTCTTCATAGATGGCAGCAAGTGGCACCAAATATTGATGAGGATCTCTTCATGAGAGTCCTCATTCAACCGGGCAATGGTAGTGTTCCAGGTCACAGAACTGTGACAACTTCTTTACAATGCTCTCTTTCTTGGTGGTGCTGACAGACTTCTCCAAGTTATGAAACATAGCTTTCCTGAATTGGCTTTGACACAAGAAAGGACTGTTTGGAAACTAGCTAGATCAAATTTGCACTTTATATTGTTGGCTATTCTAATGGAACACCCTCAGAAGTTCTGCTCCAAGGAAAACCAACATCCAAGGCTTACTTCAAGGCAAAATCAGATTTTGTAAGACAAGTGATTCCAGAAAATTCACTCAATCACTGTGGAAAATTTTTCTACAGGATGATGACCCCTTGATGATTTGGAATCACTATAGAGGAAGGATGAGTAGGATTATAGAATGTGCAACCCCTTTCCCTCACAGAAAAGGAACTCTTTACAAGATTTAGTATGTAACTGGATGGATTGATGGAGAGAAAGAGTGTGACAAATGGATCAGGAAATTTTACTGCTACATGTCTCCCTATCTTTCAAAATCATCTTAGTACAGGGAAGCGTATGTGAATTATAAGGATCTGGACAAGTTGGATTCTCACAGCAGCGAAAAAAATAAGGGAAAGATCTTATCAATTTCTGAATGGAAATTTAGTCAATTATTCTATATGGCTACTCACATTGACTATAGTCTATAAATGAGTATTTATTTGAACAGGCAACAAGTTCAAGCACATGGCTAATATACAATCTCCATGCATTATCAAAGGCATAATCATCTTAGTACAAGTTCTAGTGAACAATGAAACATTACAATGTTATGGTAAGAAAAGAATAAAATTTGACATATGAGAAAAGCTCCAAAAGGGCAGAACACATCTTGGATGCCTAGTTCTATCTACATTTCACATTAATTTGACAGGAAAAGAAAAAAAATCTCACACCAAAGAAGAGAACAACATGGATTCCTTGTTCTATTTACATTTCACATTATCTTGACAATAAAAAATTTCAAATGTTGTGTGACAAAAAAGAGTATTGGTAAAACACAATCAGCTAAAGGAAAATGAATACTAATTTTGTTGGCTTGTCAGTAATGCTTGTACTCCACTTTGCTAAATAAATGTTGAGTGAGGGTCCCTAACCAATAGCATATGTTCTCCCTCAATTTGACAATCTTTGTCATATTCTTTTGTTATTATAGTATCTTTTCCTGACTACATAAATGCTTGATTTTGTTATAACTACGAGCAATTATGTTATACATTTACCTTCTTCCAACTATGCTATATTCCAGAATTATGACTATATGCAAAAGTAGGGAGCTATATAACTCTTATTCAAGGATATACTTTCATACATTTTAGGTTGTGATATAGCAGCCAGCTTATATCCGTAACTGTAAGACTTTAGAATGATATAATTGATAGATAAAGAGTTTTATTTTCACAAATAAATTAAGACACTACAAGAAAACAACAAGTTTATAGTAATTTTTTTGTGACAGATTAAAATTAGTCTCAATTTGAAGTGAATTTTGCGGCGGAGCCAATTGTGGAGGAATTTTGAGTGGATTTTCCCCCACAAATTTTTTTTTTGGTTATAAAAAGGTTTGCGGCGAAATTATCAGTCATAAAATTAATAAATATAATAAAAAAATTCAGGAAAAAATTTAAAAAAATTTAAAGAATTTGTGGTGGACCGTCGTAATTTAAAAAATAAAATTCACCACAAAAATTGATCAACGTAATAAAAAATTTGTAAAAAAAAATTAAAAATTTGGTAAAAAAATATTAAAAATTTTGCCGCAAAAAAATCCATGGCAAAATTGATTAATGTAATAAAAAATTCATAAAAAAATATTTAAAAAAAATTTTGCGGGGAAATCGCCTCAATTTTAAAAATAAATTTGAGGCGGATATATCAACGTAATAAAAAATTCATAAAAAAATTAAGTTTTTGTTGTGGCAAAAAAATCTGCGACAAAAAATCGCTACAATTTAAAAAATAAATTTGGGCACATTTTTTTGCCCCAAAATTGATCAACATAATAAAAATTTCATAAAAAAATATTAACATTTTTTTCAGCTAAAAAATTTCCAGCAAAAAACTGCCATAATTTAAAATATAATTTTGTAGTGAAAAATTTTGCCACAAAATTGATCAACGTAATAAAAAAAATTGTTAAAAAATATTAAAAAAATTGTGTGACAAAAAAATCTACAGTAAAAGAACTACCATAATTTAAAAAATAAATTGATGGCGAAAAAATCTACTACATAACAGATCTAAAACCTCTCCCTCCTCTCCTTTTCTCATTTTTCTTTTTCTTCTCTCACGTCCCTCATTCTGCTCTCTCTCTTTTCTCTCTCGTTGGTGGCTGAAGAAGGAAGAAACAAAAGGGGAAGGATGGAAATCAAGGGAAATAAAAGAGAATCAAGTCAAGATCAATAGGAAGATAATCGAAAAGGCAAGAAGAAAGTGATAACAAGTTAAGATAATGGGATTTTTCTCATCTTTCCTATCTATTTTTGTTTTCTTTCAAACTATATTTTTGATGAAATGATGATATTTTAATTGAAAATAAAAGATTCATGTGTTTGTGTTTAATTCATGATATTAGAACTTGATTTTTTCCCTCTTGATTTTGGATAAGTTTTGAGATTCAAAAAGCGGGTATTAAATTCACTTTTTGATTTGTGATTTTGAATGAGAGATCTAGTGTTTTAATCCATTTTTGATAAGATAAATTAGTATTTTAAGTTTCTTTTATGTTTATGAACTTGTTTGGTACCTGGAATTACTTAGAGATTGGATTGGAGATTTTGGCTCAAGGAATAGTATCACGACTCTTCAAAGCGAGTTGCAGAGTTTCTAACTTAGAAAATACGGCTCGTGTTTGAAGACACAGATGGGGCCGTGTTCCCCTCTGCTCGTGGATTTTGAATATTTATTTTATTTTTTGAATCTAAAAATTTTGCGACAAAAAAATCTGTCACAAATCTGCGTAGAAAGGCAGAAAAATTTACCACTAAATCTGCCACAAATTTATGGTGAAAAAATTTATTGCAAAATTCATCGCAAATTCGTGTAGAAAGACAGAAATCCATTGCTAAATCCGCCACAAATTTGCAGTGAAAAAATCCATCCAAATTTGTGATGAAAAAATTTGCCGCAAATTAAGACCATTTTGGCAATGATTTTGGCATGTTGTCGGAGCAATTTGCGGTGAATTTTTTTGCTGTAAATTTTTGGCAAAAATTAAAATTTGTTGTAAACAAAATTACAATGACTATTTTTGCAGTGGTCACGAATCCGCCACAAATCTATCGCAAATTATCAATTTAGAGTGAATTTTAAGTGATTTGCAACGAATTTATCCTTCGCAAATCGCAATTTTTCTTGTAGTGAGAGTTATGAGATTAGTAGCTAAAATCAGAGAGACATAGAAGAAAAATAGAAGAAAAAAAAGCAAAAACATATTCATGTGAGAACAGATGACAGTTACCTTTAAAAAGCATGAGAAAACGCATCTCTAATGCGAAATCTAAAACGCAGGAAAAAATGGTTGCAGAAGAATTCAATAAAAACTAAGGTGTGTTATATGGGTGGAGAGAAATCTATAAAAAAAGGCGCACCTGGAGCAGCTAGCGGTGAATACGAACAACAGATAGAGGCCAAAGGCAAATGAATTGAACGTTTTGAAGAAGAGAGAGAAGGTTAAAAACGTTTGAAGGTAGTTGGGAATAAATTTCTCTATTCAATTCTCCCAACGGACAAATCTTTCAACGCAAAAGCAAGATTTTCTTGCTTTTATACAAACGGAGGTTACAACACTAAAGTGTGTTGAAACAAAAGAAATGAAAAATTATCAAATGAAAAATACAAATCGTTTGAGAAGGATGAACAGATGTTTGGATGGGGAAACATGAAACCAAGCACACACTAAATCACATGCAATGATTTTTGTTCCAGGCTTTTCATAAATATAAATATAAATTGCTCTTGATCTAATGAAACAATAGTAGTGTATATTTGTATTAGTTTTTACTGCTATTCAATTTAGTTTTTTTTTTAGAATATCATCTTATTCGATAAGTGAGAGATTAAGGATTGAGATCAAATTTAAGATCACATACTTAAATGATCCAATTATTTTTTACTTAGACCAACATACCAATTTGACATCTTTAATTTCGAACAATCATTATGTAAGTGAAATAGAAATAAACTTTGATTAGAAATGACTTTAAAGGGTGTTTGATATCCATTTTGAACTCCATTGAAACAGACATTACATTTTAGGCATAAGTAATCAAATATCAGAGGTTAAAAAAATCTCAATAAACGATTTAATATTCAATTTTCTACATTGATCTCATAGGCTGGATATGGGACGTAGTTTTTAAAAGATAAAATTATTATATGCATATTTTTTTTTCTGAGATGAGAAGTATATGCATATTCTTTTTGAGCTATTTTAAAAATTTATATGTATATAACTTCTAATTTAGTTACGATTTAGTCATTCAAAACTAAATTTACGCAAGCAAAATACATTTTCAGATATCAAATTACTAATTACTATTTATCATACTTTATTCTGTCTAATCAGTGATCATATATTGGTTTTGAATTGTTGTAGTATCTCAAATTAAGTGACATTATAAACTACACTAATATTTAGTGAGAACTGGATTCAACTATAGATTTTACAATCACACATAAATTATATGAACATAAAATTCATCACTTTAAAAAGGCAACTTAAGCAGATAATTTATTCACTTACCATCCTTTATTTTAATTAAAAGCCAATCATTTACTATTTTATATTTTCACACATTTATAATATAATAATAATATTTTACCTGGCAACATACTTTTATCCAATAAAATGTTGTTATATTATTTAATAAATTAAATTTTACATGAGAAATCAAATTTATTAAATAATGTGGTAACAGATTATTAAATCACATTATAAAACTTTTTAATACTGATAATACATCAAAATTTAACTCAAACTAATAACTACACCTCTTGAAAGATTTATATATATATATATATATAGACACACACACAAAGATTAATAACTTTTTATTTTTTGAACCTGTGTAATGTACAATCACAAATACTATATAAGAAACGGAGCAGCCGCGGCTCATCAACAGTGATACGGACTCCATTTAAAACATTTATTTTAAGAAAAATATTAAATAATCAGAAATTTTTTATCAAAATTTTTGTTAGAATGATTTGATATTATTTTTAACTTTGGATCAAATAAAAAAAAAAAACTTTGGATGGATGTATGGTTCTCACAAATGAGAAAATGAAGTCTTTGTTTCAAACTGAAGGAACAGATATCTACATACAACAAGTAGAATTTTGATTGAGGAAAAAAAAAACCGAATGCAACTACATCCATGTAGCTCGATCTTAAAAACCATCGCGTGATGCAATATCGCGAGATTGTGATTAAAATTTTTTTAAAGTATTGCAATAGTGGTTTCTAAATGAGTTTAAGAGCATTTCAACTAATTAATCTTTTCGATTTAGGTAAAGATATGCCAACATTAACATAATTAAAATTTTAAAATATAACTGTATACTTATTTACACATTATGTGTTCCTCCACTGGTAGACGAAACCGGGAAACATCAAGTTTGATTGATCGAGACAAGCAAAATCTGAACTCAAAGTGGTGCCACGGTGGTTGAAGCATTTTATGATCTTAACAATAGATATTTATAGAAAAAAGATTATCTTATACTTTTAAAAAAATATATAAATATTATTTATATTTTTTTAAAGAAATATGATTGAATGAAAAAAATATATATATAATAAATAATATTAAATAAAATATAAAAATATATATATGTAAAAATATAATAGTTAATTTTCATACCCTATAAATTATAGCAGTCACATCTATTGGGCATGGATAAACACAAGTAGCCAGATTAAGGACAGTACTACTGGTGTTGGATATATATGATGAAGAATAGATAACTTGACCCCGTTTTTACCAAAAGACGAAGAGAGAAAACCGATATATGAGATTTTTGCAAAATTTGAGACCAGTCACAATCGACTTGTTTAAATTTGTTAGGTTAAAATTTATCTCATCCAACTTCGGGGGTACGCAGTAGATTTAGCCATTGAATTAATACAAGGCTAAAAATAGCAAATGAGAAGTGTGTTCGTCACGCTCATTGGTAGAGCGTGAGCTTATAGCGAAAATAATCTGATTCGGAGCTTGGAATTAGTGTTACTACCTTTCCTGTGGGAAGACTAGGGGACCTGGTCAGCTCCACAAATGGGGACGGCTAAGGATTTCTCTGTGCCCCTTTCACATTCTCCACCACCAAGGAAATTAAGATATCTGAAAAAAATGAGAGTATGGAAACGAATATTAAATTAATTATCAATATTAAAAATTAAAACCAAAGGCACTTTTTGGCTTTTTGACGCATTGGTTTGCGCTAGGCTGTTAATAGAACGTCACACTTCCTCTGAACTTTCTCCACCTCTGCTTCCCGGTTAGATTAACCCCCTTTTTAGTTTTTACCATTAGCAAATAAAATAAATGATTAATCACCGTTTTACAAAATTCTCTTTTTTGTCTCACGCGCGAAGGAGACCCTCCCACTTCCCAGAAAGAAGAAAGAAAGGAAGGATTGAAGCTTTCAATTTCAGCACGCCGAAGATGTCTGTAATTTTAAATCCTTACCTACCTTTGTTAAAAAATATATATATATATATATAAAAGATTGCATTTTCTGAGTATATTGGAAAGCTCCAGTTGTCTGGTTGTTGTGAATGTTAATTGAAAATTAAAAGGAGTTGGTGGTTAACAAGGCAAAATAAGGTATTTGTCGGAAAATTTGTGTGTTACATCGTGCTTTTGTCCACTTTTATTTATCAATTGTCGCCTCAAGTGTTACTTGTGCGATTTAAATTTATGATGATTGCTCTCTTTCTAAATTTGAATGGGTAGGGTGTGCATGTGATGGAGAAAATCTGAGGTTTTATGTTACGGTAAAAAGAGAACCCTTCGGGAGGGTTGGAGAATTTGACGGGTGAACTTTCTGGGTAATATTCTATTATTCTTGTTGAATTCCAGTTAGACATATTTTTCTCTTCTAAAAAGGAAAACAAATTCTCGGAATCAAAATCAAAGACGTGTTGAGCTGTTACCCTTCTATTTCCACTTTCCATTGCCCCTCTCTCTACTCACTCCTTCTTCTTATTAAGATTCTGAGACCCCGTTTGTCGCAAGCTGTAGTTTGGATGGGAGCTGTTTTGGACTCATCCAATTAGTCATACTGCTCTCTCTGTAACTCTCATATCAGTCATATGCCCTTCTCTCTCTGAAAACGCTTCGCGGATAATTTAGCTCCGAATGTCTCCATATCTTAGAGACGCATTGCTATGCTTTCTTCCTCCACGCGTCTGTCACTGTTATCATATCTCATTTTCCTTCTCTTTTCTAACAATGAGATCAAAGTTGTAGTCTTTTGCTTCTCCTTCCTTATTTTTTGAGAGGTTTGTGCGGGGGAAACTAAAAAAGAAAATAGAGAGAGAGAGAGAGAAGGGGGGAGACATAGCTTGTCGGAAACTGCACAAAAGCTTTTGTTTTTGTTCCTTGAGGTGGGGTTCTGAGATCAGACCCAAAAATGCCATCTTTGTTCAATTGGGGGGTGAAAGAGAGCCACCGGGGAACCCCAGTGGTGGTGAAGATGGAGAATCCCAATTGGTCCATGGTTGAGCTTGAGGGTCCTTCCGAGGAAGACTTCCTAATTGCAAACCCTTCGGTTCGTCCAAGAGACAAAGGCAGAGGCAAAAACGCGAAGCAACTCACATGGGTTCTTCTCCTCAAAGCTCACAGAGCCGCAGGTTGCTTAACCTCCATTGCCCCCGCATTGTTGAGCCTAGTCTCCGCCGTGAAGCGCCGCGTGGCCTCCGGAAGAACAGACGCCGATGCCGACAACGACGGTGGCAGGGCGAAGGAGAACCCCACTGTGAAGAGCAGGTTCTATTCGTGTATCAAAGTGTTTCTATTTGTGTCTGTGCTTCTGCTGTGTTTTGAGGTGGCTGCATACTTTAAAGGTTGGCATTTTGGTGCACCGAATCTTCAGTTGGACTATTTGTTGTGGGCACCCTCATTTGGAGTTAAGGATTTCTTCAATTGGCTTTATGCGCGGTGGGTTTTGATTCGGGTGGAATACCTTGCTCCTCCTCTGCAGTTCCTTGCCAATGCGTGTATTGTGCTGTTCCTTATTCAGAGTTTGGATAGGCTTGTTCTTTGTTTAGGTTGTTTTTGGATCCGATTTAAGAAGATCAAACCTGTTCCAAAAGAAGGTGCTGTAGATCTTGAATCTGGGGAGAAAGGTTTCTTCCCCATGGTGCTAGTGCAGATCCCCATGTGCAATGAGAAAGAGGTAACGTACGATGATCCTTGTCTCTTTGTCTGTTGAGTTGGAACACTTGACTGTCTGTCCGTAATTTTGTTGATGTGTTTGTTTTATTCAGGTTTATCAGCAATCAATTGCTGCCGTCTGTAACTTGGATTGGCCCAAGTCCAAGTTGCTAATTCAAGTCCTCGATGATTCGGATGACCCAATTACACAATCGCTGATCAAGGAGGAAGTCCAAAAATGGCAACAAGAGGGTGCCAACATTTTGTACCGGCATCGGGTAATTAGAGACGGGTACAAGGCCGGTAATCTGAAATCTGCCATGAATTGTAGCTATGTGAAAGACTATGAGTTCGTTGCAATTTTTGACGCCGATTTTCAGCCTACCCCTGATTTCCTTAAAAAAACTGTTCCTCATTTTAAGGTACTTTATTCAACGTCATTGTGTAGAAAACTACGGTTTCTTTTTGTATCTTTATCATGGATGAATAAATTTTGTCCTATAGCTTGAAGAACCATGGTATGGTAGATGTGTGTGTTTTAGTCAATTGACGCACTTGGTGATACTGTAGGATAATGACGAGTTAGGGCTTGTTCAAGCTAGATGGTCCTTTGTGAACAAGGACGAGAACCTGCTAACAAGGTTGCAGAACATTAATTTGTCATTCCATTTTGAGGTGGAACAGCAAGTCAATGGGGTTTTCATCAATTTCTTTGGGTTTAATGGAACGGCTGGAGTGTGGAGAATAAAGGCTTTGGAGGAAGCTGGGGGTTGGTTGGAGAGGACCACTGTTGAGGACATGGATATTGCTGTTCGAGCTCATCTTCATGGCTGGAAATTTATTTTCCTCAATGACGTTGAGGTTTGCCACACATTAACTCATACTAACTTATGGTTTGTCATTGCTAATTCATTCTCAGACTGATTTCAAGTTGTTAATGCTTCCAGTGCCAGTGTGAGCTACCGGAATCTTATGAAGCTTACAGGAAACAGCAGCATAGATGGCATTCTGGGCCAATGCAATTGTTTCGCCTTTGTTTGCCTGACATCATAAGGTCCAAGGTATGTTTATCAGAATACCCTTTTTTTAATGGCAATACCTTGACATCTTTGTGTTATAGTGGTACTTATGTAGTGTTGGTATCAATTATGTCTTCGCAGATAAGCGTATGGAAGAAATTCAATATGATATTTCTCTTTTTTCTTCTTAGAAAACTGATATTGCCCTTCTATTCATTTACCCTCTTTTGTATAATTCTGCCCATGACAATGTTCATACCAGAAGCTGAGCTTCCTGCGTGGGTTGTTTGTTATATCCCTGCTACCATGTCATTTCTTAACATTCTTCCAGCTCCAAAAGCCTTCCCCTTTATTGTTCCTTATCTCCTATTTGAGAATACCATGTCAGTTACCAAATTCAATGCCATGATCTCTGGCCTATTCCAGCTTGGTAGTGCATATGAGTGGGTGGTCACTAAGAAATCCGGTCGTTCCTCTGAGGGTGATCTAGTTTCATTGATTGAGAAAGGACCAAAGCATCAAAGAGGGGCCTCAGCACCTGATCTTGAGGAAATGAAAGAGGAAATTGAAAGGCAGGAGCAAAAGGCGTCTAAGAAGAAGAAGAAGAAGAAGCATAACAGAATATATATGAAGGAGCTGGCTTTGGCCTTTCTACTCCTAACAGCCTCAGCAAGGAGTCTCCTCTCTGCTCAGGGAATCCACTTCTACTTCTTGCTATTCCAGGGAATTTCATTCCTGTTAGTTGGTCTAGACTTGATTGGTGAACAGGTGGACTAAAAGAGAGAAAAGATGACAGGACTCTGTACTATGTAGAGATACATGCATGAATTATATATACACGGAAAAACAAGGGTGGACAGCCAGGCCCAATGAATCACTGAAGACAGTTATGGGGGCACTGGAGAGGACCCCAACAGTGCTTCTTTTCTTGCTCATGCTCCTCCCTCCAGGCTCATTAACCCATTCCACCCAATACGAGACTGCATTGTGTTATTGTGGACCGAAAAGAAGAAATTAATTTGGAAACAGGCACAATTGAGGCCGGTTAGGGCTTTTCATTCAATGTGTAAGTTTACTCTTCTTTCCTTTTATTCATTTTGTAATTTTCTGTGGATTCTTTTGTTGCTGGATCAATTCTTTTGTAAGAAAATTTGTGGTTCAAACTTCAAACCTCAATTGGGAATTTTTTTTTTTTTTAATTTTACAGCAAAATTCAGGAACAACATTATTCTCCTTGTCCTGGTTTCTAAATCCTCCACCGCTTGGTATGTAAGAATGTAAATTGAATACTTAATTTCTTTTTTGTCAACTTTCATAATGGTAGAAAAGTGGGATTTGATTTCCTGGGATCCTGAGATATGCTTCAAGTATCATGAATGCTTCGTGATGATAGTAATTCAAGGTGGTCCTCTGCTCTCACTTGCTTTTAATTTTGCCATTGAGGTCTGTAGTTTGCTTGAAATTACTAGAAATACATATAGTGAAGCTTGATAAAGAGTCTGTTTTTGAGTTTGTTGAGTGCTGGCCATTTAATCTAACAAAAAGAAGACTGAAATCCAAGTTTCTAAGTTTTATTTGAACTGCTCCGCTACAAAGTGACGATGCACTTTTCGGCCAGAAATACTGCTCGAGAAACATAATCCGAAACAACAAAAAGATGATGTACTTTGAAAACAAAAACAGAAAGATCGTCAACGTTGGTAAATTTTCATGGCAAGGTTGGTTTCGTTCCATAACTTCACGGTTACTCTTCAATGTTCTGGCTGTAGCTGCCTGAAGAAGTTGGCTCACCAAAATTTTTGGTTCCTTCCTTTGTGTCAGCTGGACAAACTGTTCTTTTGTGTCTTGTGTGACCCTCGAAACCAACCCAACCTAGTCAACCAACTTTCTTCGACTATTATCAATCACCCATAGTTACTACGTGGATGTTTGTTAGTTCTACTTTCCTTTTTGATGCTATTTAACTATTCTGAACGGTTGCTAGTACGACAAATAAATAAATTTTCGGTGCGGTGGCAATAAATTACCATTCACCAAGCAGTTGGATGTTGGACATGCTTATTCTTAGTAAGGGACATGGCAATGACGGATCTAGATATTTTTGTTAGTGGGAATAAATCCTTTTATTCTATAAATAATTTTTATTTAAAAGTTGTGATATTTATTATATATTTTTATATGTAGTATTAATATGATTATATTTTTTAATGTGTATAAACGTTAATTTATTTAGAAGAATTTACTTGTAAATTATTTAAGATTTGCTAATAATTATGTACATAAATATGATTCTATGTAGATAAAGAAATAATTAACAATTTAATACCATGTGAATAAAATTGAACAAAGTTTGAAAGAGATAAATTAAGAATGGTTTGTTAAAATTGAAATTTTTCCAATTAATTTTGTATTTAGATAAAACTTTCTTAAATTTTGTAGAAGATAAAAATAATGTATTACATATACAGTGATGATCTTTTTCCCCCAAACCCACCAACGTGGTACGTCCAAGGGTTAAATGCCGGAGGCCAGGAGTCGTTACAATTTGATTAAACCCCACAGCTCCTTACTTTGTTATCATTCCATGCTTGTTGGAACACTTAAGAAGCTATTTATAAGGCTTTTACCGTTCTGCGTAATGTTGGAATGAAATTTTAAAGCACTTCGATCCCTAACGCAAGTCGACAGATTTTCTTGAAGGGTTTATACTAAAGAGGCAGCAGAATAGTGAATGGAAAGGCATGTGGCATGTGGCAGTGGCAGTGACATATGGCATGTGGCAGTGGCCTTGTGGGGCTATATTGAGTTGGTAGGTTATGGCCTGTTTGCAGGCCCCACTCCATTCATGTACAATTGAAAGCATCTGGCCAGCTCAACCTTCAAATTTTCCCTGCTATTATTTTTTAAAAAGCTTAATATATGAACTACTTTGCATTGAATTACTGAAATAATAAACATGAAAAGGAATCTAATTTTGCTTGTTTAGCTTTTGTTTTTTTGTTTTCTATTGAAAAAGAGGACTGAAAATTTGGGGGGTCTGTCATTCATTAATTGATTTTGTTCGTGCTTGATGCTCATTCTGCTATTCAGTTTCTCATTTTACTAGTATCAGTTGTGCAACATGTGCGATTTTCGTCACCTCTAACTCTAATCGAGTAAGCATCAGTGCCTTAACGGAAACTATCTTTCAATTTTTCTTGACATGAGTTTTTTCCAATTCAAATTACGGAAGGCCTTGTGAAAATGATTTGAGAGCTTTCATAGCTTCAAGAGCTTGCTTATTGTCGCTCCCACTCAGCAAATTAACCGAAAAGCTATTGATTTTTCTTTTTCTGAATCTAGTGTTTATCCATCGCAATGGACTTGCCTAGATCATTAATATCACAGACAATAGATTTAATTTTCTATCAAAGAAAGAGGTAGATGGGTTGGGTGTCTCCTCTCCTAAATCCTAATTAAATGAATGAATGAGGCAGCAGATGGATAGAGCACCCACACAATAAATGAGTTACAGATGGAGCGTTTCCCCTTTTTTGAGATGCAAATTATTTCACAATTCACATGCAACCTCTTGTATGAAGAAGTGCCATTTGTGATACAGGCAATGAGATTTATAAGCCTTCCCATTTGTCAAGTTGTACCATTTCAACATATGCCAAAAGTCGACTCGTCGTGACTCGTGAATCTTTTCAGATGTCACGTAGTGTACCGTTTCTATAGGTTTTGAACTCACTAAAAAAAGAGACGAAAATAATTAAATAAGCATTTTTTTATTTTTAATTTTTGCAGACGATTGTTATTTTCGTACTTAGCTCCTCTCACCGAATTACTTCAAGAAAATTCTTATTCAACCCAATCACAGGTACAGATCAGTAAGACCGTGGGTTGATATTAATGTTTAACCAGTGATTGAAGTCTAAGTCCATGCATTAGGTGCCTTTTTATATAAGGTTGTTTTTGAAATGAATAAAAATAAAAAATAATTTGATTTAAAATTAAATTTTATATTTATTTTTTTTTTAAAAATAAAATTAATTATTTAAAATTAAATTTTGTATTTAGAATTTATTAAAATAAGAATTAATTTAATTTGATTTTATTATTTTATATTTTAACTCTTATGATAAGTAATTATATATAATTATTAAAATAAAATAATTTATTTATTTCAAATCAAATCAAATCTTATTAAATTTGATTAAAAATTTTAAAACAAAAAGAATAAAATTCATAGGATTTTAAAAATTAAATTATTTTTTATTTTTTAACATTTCAAATACAAAATTAGATTTGATTTATAAATTAAATTATTTTTTATTTTTTTACATTTCAAACATACTTTAAGAAAATGTTTGAACGATTTAAAAAAAATAGAAGAGAATGACTAATAATAGAAGAGAATTGAAGGACAAAAAATAGAATAGAACTATATATCTCATTTCCTCCTCAATTGTTTTTGTCATTCCACTCTCTTCTCTAAAATAACTTTTAAATACACTCTCAATTGCCATCCTCCCAATATATCTTTAAGTGTATGAGGTTTCATGAGCGGTTTACAAACTAAATGTGTGCGAAATTAAATATCCTTCAAATGTAGTAGGGGGAGAGCTGGAGGTGATGGCTGATACATATGTTTTCTTTTTGGAGAAAATTATTTGATCTAGGTTTAATGTAATTTATATCTTGATTAGACATTATAATTTAAAAATTTATGAGGACAATACTGTAAAAAAGCACGATTGTTTTTTTTTTTTTGATCTGAAAAAAAGCATAATTGTTTAAGCAATCAAGTAGCACCGTCATGATGTATTGAAATTTGAAGTTAGTGAATGGCCCATTTTGCCCACAAAGCATGTTGGGCGGAATTTGCTTTGAGAAAACTCATTTAAATACCAGCTTAAATGGGCTATGTCGTTAATCGGCAAATCGAACCAGGTCCACTTGCAATTTTTTTTAATAAAAAATAAAAAATATAATATAATATATTTGAAGTTAATTTCAAAGTGATTCAATGGAAGAACCAGAGAGCAGGACCGTTCATGTAAATAAATTGGTCGTAACAAACTAAAAGTTTGGAAAGATAGAGGTTGAGACTTGAGAGAATGAGCATCAGTTAAAGCTTTTTTTTTTCCCTTCTATTTCTCTTCTCTTTTTTTTTTTTTTTGGTTTTGGTATGATTTTGAGTGATTTTAAACCTATTAATGGTTCAAAAAATAAGCCTGTATACGAACCGTTAGATGATTAGCTTCCAAGAAGATTGATTGATAACCAGATAATAAAGAACTCTAATTTTTTTTTTGGGGTACATAGTAAAGTACTCTAAATTAACAATAGACATTTCATTGCATACGGGAGCCTGCTATTATTAGGATCATTGATCCTTGTGCACTGGGGACACACTTGCACACGGGCCACAAACCCAGAAGTTTGCTTCTGGCTTCTGAGAATTGGGTGTAAGCTTTGGGATCAATTGAAGTTTCAATTCTCCCCAGTAGTAATAGTGGAATAAAATTGAGGCCACAAGTAGAAAAAGAATAGGATTATGTTCAATTTTGTTGTGGACAAAAAGCCAATAGTATGAAGCCATTCTTCGAAGCACTGATGCCACTCAAAACAATCTCTCATATCCCTCATACATTTTGCAACATTTTCGCTCCTCTATGCATGCAGTAAGAAGCTTCTCATCATTACAATTTTTTTAAAAGGAGAACCAAATACCCTTACAAAAGTACCCACATTTTCTTTCTTTTTTCATTTTTTCATTAGGTAGAAAATTGCCCCCATTTTATAATATGGAACACTAGTTGAAAACAATAAGTCTCACCAATCAGAGCCCAACTTCGTTCCCTTAACTCAACGTACATAATTCATAAATCTAAAAAGTTATCTTCTGCTAAAAATTCAAAGAGCGAACAGTTAGGTATTGAAGATCCTATAACACTAACTAGATCTTTTATTGTCCCTCCTTCCAACTTCATTTAAATTGTGCAGTCAACTGGCCAATTCCAAAGTCTCTGTGCAAAGAAACAAGCGTATATATCCCACACACTATAACTCTGTTTTCGACCGTCCTGTTCAACATGACAAAGAATTATAAGAAAGCATAGAAATTGGAATTGATTATGCCAAAAATGCAAAATTACGAAGAAGTTTCTGCCTATTACCAGTGGGTCCCAAATTGCCAAGACCTGTACTGGAGTCGTAGCTTATTCCATAGAAGCTTTGGTACTCGTGGTCCAAAACAGTCTGCATATATACAGGTATGTATAAATAATTATATTCACATGATCACAAACAAGGAGGGAATTGTGTTGCGTGTTCAAAGATGTTCACTCTTTACCTGGGGCAAAGGTGGGAATTGTGTTGATGAGCTCGGCATGCTCGCTAGTGTTCCCTGGAAACTTCCAGTGGGGAATGGGTGAGAGCAGTTGATACCAGGACCATATCCATCAATAGGTCTTTGCCCAATGCGTGACTGGAGAATCCAATTAAAGAAACAAAATCAAGTTAAATATTAACTTTGTACTAGAAATAGCCAGTGAACTAAAAAGATTAAACTGTCAAGACCTTCACTTACATCTTTGGAGAGGATCCGCTCTACATCAAAATTCAGTTCTGGGTTCACAGTGGCAAGTTTCATGGACAAAAACTGCAAAATATATCTTTTTAAGTTGAGTAATCAAATAACCATGATAATGGAATTGATTATTTAAAACGTGTTATTCACATCATAAAATCATAAAAATTAGGATAAATTACAGTTTATGCTCATGTGGTTTGCCCAAATTTCATTTTCGCACTATGTGGTATGTTAATATCATGTTATGCCCCCTAATATACCGCATGATATCTCTCTATATTTATCAGTTTCAAGCATACTATACATGAACAGAAAAATACATAGGCGTGTTTATATGCTATTGAGCAAACCTTAGGGGCAAAGTGTCACTTTTTAAACAAATTGTGTCACAAAAGTGAAATTGGACCAGATCCCAGGTGAAAATTGTAATTTACCCTAAAAATTATTAGCAACACCCATCATATGCAATATGCAGGGATATGGTTAAATCCTTTTATATTATTTCGCAGGATGGTTAAAAAAAAATCTTTTTTTTTTATATGATGGTTAAAAACTTTTCAATTTTATGGGAATGTGCAGGGGAAATCAGATCAACATTCAAGTTTGAACAATAAATAGAATATTCAATATGGTTCATGACGATATAGAAAATCTGTTATTTGTTAGACTACATATATAACAGCATACCTCAACCTGCTGTTGCAATGATTGCACATAATTTATAATCTCATCAAGCATTACTGCTTTGCCCGTTATCTAAAAGAAGTCAATGACACCAGTACATTAGTATACAAGAAATCATCATGGTTTGATGAGAAATCATAACAAACACAATCATCTCAAATTACCCTGTGGCATCCTGGAACAAGTTCTTGAAGCAACCTCATTCGCTCACTAATCTTTTCTCTCCTTACCTGCAAACAAAAAGTGTCATAATTTCTATATTAACAATAAGAAATGGGTTTCTAGCATAAAACATTTGCATTAAGATGGTGGTACCCTTTCTGCAAGGCTATGACTGTTCGTAGCTTGACCTTTTCGAGCTCTCACATGAACGAAATTTTCTTTAGGAGCTTCTCCACTGTGAGAGTTGTCTTTATTTTGCTTCACCGATTGCTTACCACGCAAATGTGCACTAGTATTTTGTTCAACTTTTTGTTTCTTTCCATCTTGTTCTTTCACACCATCAGAGATCTTCCCAGAAGAATCTTTAATTGCATCCCCCTCAGCATTCTAATCAAGGGTTATGAAAAGCATTTCATTCATTAACTTCCTCAACCACAAGTCAATGAAATACTCTACGTCATAACTGAGATTTGATATAAAATATCAAACCTACCTTGTTGGGACAAAAGCAGAATTATAGTCAAACCCTCGCTTTCTTCTATATTCACTAGTGACCTAAAAAGATTAAACTGTCAAGACCTTCACTTACATCTTTGGAGAGGATCCGCTCTACATCAAAATTCAGTTCTGGGTTCACAGTGGCAAGTTTCATGGACAAAAACTGCAAAATATATCTTTTTAAGTTGAGTAATCAAATAACCATGATAATGGAATTGATTATTTAAAACGTGTTATTCACATCATAAAATCATAAAAATTAGGATAAATTACAGTTTATGCTCATGTGGTTTGCCCAAATTTCATTTTCGCACTATGTGGTATGTTAATATCATGTTATGCCCCCTAATATACCGCATGATATCTCTCTATATTTATCAGTTTCAAGCATACTATACATGAACAGAAAAATACATAGGCGTGTTTATATGCTATTGAGCAAACCTTAGGGGCAAAGTGTCACTTTTTAAACAAATTGTGTCACAAAAGTGAAATTGGACCAGATCCCAGGTGAAAATTGTAATTTACCCTAAAAATTATTAGCAACACCCATCATATGCAATATGCAGGGAAATGGTTAAATCCTTTTATATTATTTTGCAGGATGGTTAAAAAAAAATCTTTTTTTTTTTTTATGATGGTTAAAAACTTTTCAATTTTATGGGAATGTGCAGGGGAAATCAGATCAACATTCAAGTTTGAACAAAGACCCGATCGAGGTGCTTGGAAATAGAGTATTCAATATGGTTCATGACGATATAGAAAATCTGTTATTTGTTAGACTACATATATAACAGCATACCTCAACCTGCTGTTGCAATGATTGCACATAATTTATAATCTCATCAAGCATTACTGCTTTGCCCGTTATCTAAAAGAAGTCAATGACACCAGTACATTAGTATACAAGAAATCATCATGGTTTGATGAGAAATCATAACAAACAAAATCATCTCAAATTACCCTGTGGCATCCTGGAACAAGTTCTTGAAGTAACCTCATTCGCTCACTAATCTTTTCTCTCCTTACCTGCAAACAAAAAGTGTCATAATTTCTATATTAACAATAAGAAATGGGTTTCTAGCATAAAACATTTGCATTAAGATGGTGGTACCCTTTCTGCAAGGCTATGACTGTTCGTAGCTTGACCTTTTCGAGCTCTCACATGAACGAAATTTTCTTTAGGAGCTTCTCCACTGTGAGAGTTGTCTTTATTTTGCTTCACCGATTGCTTACCACGCAAATGTGCACTAGTATTTTGTTCAACTTTTTGTTTCTTTCCATCTTGTTCTTTCACACCATCAGAGATCTTCCCAGAAGAATCTTTAATTGCATCCCCCTCAGCATTCTAATCAAGGGTTATGAAAAGCATTTCATTCATTAACTTCCTCAACCACAAGTCAATGAAATACTCTACGTCATAACTGAGATTTGATATAAAATACACTGGACCTACCTTGTTGGGACTGAAAGCAGAATTATAGTCAAACCCTCGCTTTCTTCTATATTCACTAGGTGCAGATCCTGGGTCCCCCTCTTCAGGAGTTGAACCTTCGCCCAGAGATTGCTCATTATTTATTGGACACCTTTCTATTCCCGTTTCCTTGCTCAGATTATAATTTGGCTGATAAACTGTGTTAGCTATATCACCAGACCCAGGTTGGCCGAAGGAGCTAATCATTTCTGAGAAGCTCCCACTTCCATAGGAAGGAACCTTGAGGACCCTGTCCTCAAGATTTGAGTCAGACATATATTGAACAAGGTAAGATGAATTGGCAAAGTCACTATGAAAAACCATTGGAGAGCCTCCTAAAGTTTGAACCTGACTCAATGAAACAAGTGGACCCCAAGCAGAAGAAGCCAAAAAAGGATTAGCTACATCTGAAGGCTTAGCCATAGACACAGAACTAATTGCCATTTCTGAAACATTTGTCTCTTTTCCATGTTGAAGCCCCATGGCATTTTCAAGGCCACCCATCTCCTGAATTCAATTGTGCAATCCGTCTCGTCGGGAGCGCATATGAGAGGGACTAAACACAAAAAGGTGGCAATGCGCACCGCTCATCCGTGTATAGTTGCCTAACGCTAAACGCTAGAGCTAAGAAAGAAACCTATATTTATAAATATATATCAATCAAGTAGGGTAATCCTGGCTCAACAGTTTGAGCAGATCGGTGCTACATCTAGCTATACAACAGTTAAATAAACAACTGCATGACTAAAGGGAAAGTGAATTTTGACTAAGTTGGCTCTCGAGAGATATCTTGCAGAACTCAACAAAGAACAAATAGCCTTGGCAGCTTTATAGGACTGAGAGGAGTTTAAAGTAAAAGAAGACCCTCATTGTAGCATTGACACAAAGCAAAAGGAATATAATCTACTCGGCAGTCACCAGCTAGTTACTTCTTCCTTCAAAAACCGTAGGATCAAGTCTATTTCTAAAATGCTCAGGAAAAAGGGGAAAATGCTCTCCCTCAGACAGGAAAGTGAACCTTTCAGAGCATAAAGCGGACATAGACAAACAATGTGACTAGCTAATAGCTAACCAAACTGCGAATAAAGCAGATTCCCTTTTACGCTTAAAAAAAAAAATTCTAAAGTCGAATATCTTGAATTAAGCTACATTTACTAATGTAAATCATTTTCTTTGTTCAGAAAACAACTAAAATTTCCATTCCTCAATTCGATCAAACAACAATGTGATTGATGTAAGCAAGATTATTATCTTGAGTCTTTTTGGCCAAGACCCGATTGAGGTGCTTGGAAACTTTGAAGCTCCAACGCAAGTGAATAAACAATAAATTTCATGTTAGTTCGGATTCAAAAGACTTTTGTGACTTGTGAAAGGGGTAGGATTGAGCACAGCACCCTTTACTGGGTGTTGACTGTATTACCGGGGGCATCAAATGCTTGATTAAATTTGGCACGAAAAATCAATTAATTTCACCGATTGGGTAGTAGCATAAACATCAATGGCAGCATAAAAAATCCAACTTTTATAGATTACAGAGTACAGACAACAGAAGGAGGTACTGAGCTAGAAAGAGAATGGCGTAGAGAGACTGTGAGACTTTACTTACCTATACGAGCTTAGAGGTGACATGTATCATTTTAAAAGACAAACTAAAACTACTGCCAACTGCTCCTGTAAATTATTAAGCAAGCAGAACCTAACAGTAATTCATTTTTCTTCTATTCACTTTACTCTTTAATTTTTAGTTTCAGTTTAAATTAATCACTTCTTCTATTATTAATATTTTAATTACGCCTATTCTTTCTTACGTGTGCATTTTTCTTTTGACTAAATAGAGAACATACTTTCTAGGATTATTTATATTTAAATAAGATTAACGCAATAAGAGTTTTATAAATTTAAAAATTATCTTATACATGTCAGAAACTAAACTTCAAGTGAATAATAATTTAAAAAATTAAACTGCATGTGAAAAATTATATATATAAATTATTTTCCTATTTAATGTTTTTCTTTCAATGTGTAGATTGGATTACGAGAGTTTCTTCTCACGAAGGCCAAGCAAGCTTCCTCTGTATTCTTCCACAAACATATTTCTTTCATATTTTATTGGCAAAATAAACATTTTAGTCTTTTTTTAATTTAATCTCATATTAATTTTTTTATCAATTTAATCACTTATCTTATAAATTATTTTTAATATGATCTTTTCATTATCTCATAACAGAAATGATAACATATTATTAATTGATTATAATTATATTATCATCACGTCATATCTACTTCATCATCACATTATAATCATATTATTATCATTAATAATATGTCATCACTTTATTAAAAAGGTGATGAATCTTAACATAAAAATCACATTATAAATAATTTATAAAATAAGAGACTAAATTAATAAAAAAATATGAGATCAATTTAAAAACAATAAAAATAAAAAACTAAAATACCTTTTTGACCTATTTTATTTATTTCTTTATTTTCTCACTGACACATTTGCCAACTATTTTAAGTAACCGAAGACTCCCTCTCTATGCTGTTGCACACACATTTTACTCGGTGCCAACTAACCTCTTTCATTTATTTTGGGAACCCTCAATTATACGCACTTAACTTCCTTCATCCTTCATCAGCCT
This sequence comes from Ormosia semicastrata, assembly GCA_029884595.1. Lineage (NCBI taxonomy): Eukaryota > Viridiplantae > Streptophyta > Magnoliopsida > Fabales > Fabaceae > Ormosia > Ormosia semicastrata. The sequence goes on along the minus strand of JAQQTO010000046.1, from coordinate 9,909,587 downwards.
CACTCACTGTTATTATCATAGTTTCTAAATCTAAAGTATCGACCCCACTAATCTGCCTTCAAAAGAATCAAAACCATACAACCTGTGTGCCAAGCCAATGGTAGACTAATTCAGGTTGGTGGACCACAGGGAACAAGTGTAAGGACCTGATTCATATGACATTCAGAATAGTGTGGTGGCACCGTGGCAGTACAGGCTATGAGGTATCTTCTGTCTCTAAACTCTCTACTTTAACAAAGGAGTTTTGATATACACTTTCAAAACATCTTCTTCATAATTATTTTAATATATAATAAAAAAAAAATAAATATATTTAATATTTTAAAAATATAAAAAATATTCAAAGTTTTTTGTATTTCGTAAATAGAATAATTATTTAGAAAAATTTAAAACTATTCATAACAAAGCCTATTTATTTTTTAATAGATTTTGTTAATAAAGATACTTATTAAATAAGTTAAAATAAAAAATTTAAATGAAATATATTTTTTAAAATTTTTAATATATTAAATATCTTATTTTCATCTAAAAATTTTTATTTTAATTTTTTTAACAAAAATCATTATTTAATAAGATTGCAATAGAAAAAAATAGGGATAAACTTTTGCTTAATTTTTCGGTTTTTCTAACCGTTTAATTATTTTTATTTTTTAATAATTGCCTAAGACATTTATAAAGAAATTAAAAGTAAAAAATTTTAAATAAAAAACAAATATTTAAAGATCGTAAAGATACTTATTACAAAAAATAGTTAATTGAAATATAAGGCAAAGTCTAATATACACTATTTAAAAAAAGGTGAATGGTGCACCTTAAAATCTAAGTAATTGATTTATTCATAAAATAAATTAATGATAGACTTCCTTTTTTTTTAGGTTTTATTTTCAAGTTTTTTTTTTTTTTTTTTTTTTTTTACATACTACTATTATTATCGTCGTTCGGTTAACAGACTATCAGACACAACTTGTCAATTATCATCTGGTCCACTTTTAAATTTTTTTTAAGTTGTATAATCAGTATAAATATTATCAATTAAAATTTATAAAATTTTTCAACAAATACGCTTATAATTTTATAAAATCGACTACTTAATTTTTTTTAAGTTATATAATCAGTATAAATTTAATCAATTAAAATTTATAAAAAAATTTAATAGTTATAGTTATAGAAATTTTTTTATTATGCACAATAATTTATGAAAAAATATAAAAATTAATATAATTTTAATTATATTATTTATATAATTATATAAATTTAAAAATAAGAAATAATAATCAACCATAGGTGGCAGAAGGTGAACCACTGGTGGTGACCGGAGGTTGGCCGACGACGACCGGAAGTTGTCTGGAGATGGTCGGAAGTTAGCTGGACGTTGGCCGTCAGTGGCCGGAAGTTGGTCGGAAGTTGGCCAGTGGCTAGCGGTGCCCATAATAGTAACTTAAAAAAAAGTAAAAAAAAAGAGGTAAACAACCAGTAAAAATAAAAATCTGCTGCTGTACTTAAAAATTTAAGTGTTAAATATATTCAAACTTAATAAAGTGTATAATAACACCCGCTAGAATCTAATAATTAATTTTACCTATTGTCCTGGTACGGCTTCCAGCTGTAGCATGTAGTTGTGCTGCCTGCTAACCTATTCAAGTTGCCTGTGCGTGGTACTGGTCAAACCCAAATTATCCGGTCAAACAGTTGCCTCATTGTGATCTCGCTGGAAGCCCCAAATTTATTTACCGAAATTGACGGTTTGGTCATCATCAGATCAATAATAAAACACTGCATTGGGTCACATAAAATGATAACACGTTCATAAAACACTCCGAGACTGATGGTCGTTTCTTCTCTTTTTTTTTTTTTTTTCTCTATTTTGGCTATTGAGGACTGGTTGTGATTTGATATGAGTAATATAACCTGACTCACCTGACATCAATAATGCTTCATTCACGTAACTTTAGAACACATCTCGTCGCAAATTTTTTCTTTTAAAAAAAGCTTAATACATTCAAGTTGATATTATAGACAAATTATATTATCAATTAATAGATAATTAACATAATTAATTAATTAATTTAATTAATATTATAATTAATTTAATATACTTAACCCATCTGTTTTACGTTGATGCAAAAATCTCTCCCTCCTCAAATTAAGTGTAAGTGTTAGTAATATGCAGAAAATGAAACAAAATTATGTATAATTAAATGATAAAATAATATATAAATATGAGATAATATGCACATACATGTGTGTATAATAATATTATTTATTAGACGTATTATGGTGAATAAAAATACAATAATGATTGTGTTCAAAACAACAATCTCACATAGGCTTGGGAAATTATTGATGGTTGAGAGGAAAAAAAGAGGAAAAATGTTAAATTTTGCTGAAATATGTGAAAAAAATATATATATGAATAACATTATTCATAAAAATATGGCATACGATGATTAAAATTGTACAAGCTACATTGCAGTTCAGGTAATACTCACATTTCCCAATACATTTTATTTAAAGGAAAAACACAATGTTAGTTACACAAACTTTTCTTTTTTTAAAAAAATCTTACAGACTTACAGTTAATGATCAAAAAAATTTTATTCATCAATTTTCACACATCTCATAAAACTTTGGATCACTTATTTGTTCTGTTTTGTTTTTTTAAGGTTTATGTGAAATGATAATTTGTGTAACTGTCAATATCCTTTAAAAAAATTAGGATATCACTCTTGTATGACTTAATTTGGAGAAATTCTTATCTAATCTTAGAATAATATATTAATTAAATTAATTAGAATATGATATGCAGTATATAAATTAAATCTATACAAGCCATCAAACTATTATTAAAGTGAAATTTAATTATTTAAGTGTATTACACTTAAAAATATGTAAGATTATCTTCTTAAGTCTTAATCTTTTATAAAATTATAAATCAGTAATCATTATAGTTTGCAATGTTCAGTTACTAAAATCTCAACCAAACCATCTCCGCATGTGTTTTTATCTTTAGTTTTTAATCTATTTTTTTAATGTTTTAGGTTCTAGAAATGTATGATTTCTTTGCTACATTTTCTGCTGCGCATTCATCACTTGATGGTTGAATCACGTGTTTATAAAGCTTTGTTTTACCCAAATGTGTTTAAGCATATTTTCATGTGATTGTTTGTTTCTTACCTTATTCATATTAATGTTAGTCAAAAGCCAACAAAACAAAAGTCTTCATTTGAACGTGTTGAGTTGTGCAACGCTGGTACACACCTAAAGCTTTAGCCTTTAGGTATATTGTTTGTTGCATGTTTCACCACTTTCGTGCATGCATTTTTCTTTTCTGCATTTCGAAATAGGTCATGAATCATGAATATTTTATGATCATAGACTTTAGACATTGAAAACAACAAAGCCTTTTATCATTGAATTGAGTAAATGTATCATGCATGTAAGCCCTATGTGATGAGGGTTAGTGTTTAGTAAAAAAATAAAAATAAAATTATTTACAAAAGAAATATATTCGCAAATAAAATATCTTAATATTGATTTAACTGTAAGTTAAAATTTGATCATGTAATCGAAAATATTCCTTTCGATTAAAATGTTTTAATTAAGTTTTGTAAGGTAAAGGTAATTTAAAGACAAATGGAGTTCTCAATGGTGTGTTTCACTTTGACAAAGAGAGACAATTGTTTGAAATCATAGTCAAGATCAAAGTAGAAAAGTATGAACACTTAAGCAAATTTACAAAATTTACAGAGGACATCTTTAGAGTTCAGAAGACTTAGAAGAATACTCAAGACAATTACACTTAAAATTTAAATTCAAAATTAAGTATTAGATTAAATTAAAAAGTTACTTGTATCAAGGATCCTTATCCTAATTTTGTTAGAAAGTTAGTTACTTTCTTTATTTATAAGTACTGAAGGAGTGAAGGCATTTTGGTTGGTTAGAAAACATTTGAACAAAATCTCTCATTATTCCTATCACGTCTATCACAAATGACTTTAAAAGATATTCCTAAAGACTAGTCAAATATACCTTTCACCCTAATTTATTTATGTACTTTTTATTATTCAATGTAAATTTACAATCATTTCTTGCAATTCTCTTCATTATCTGATCAAGTGATTCTTTGAATCATTTAATTTTTTTTACTTAATTTCTTTATTTTTTTGCAAGTTTAAATTTATGTTAACTTTACTTTCTTGCATATTACTTCTCTGCATCTTCATTACTTTCTTTTAATTGATTTCTTTACTTTATTGTTACTTTAATTTTCCAACAAGTTTATCTCATTACATTTTTATTGCTTTTCTTTTACTTACTTTCATTTAAATTCTAGTTGAATTCACTTTCATGCAAGTTTAAGTTTCTTGACTTTTTATTGCTTCTTTATATGCTCTCTTTACATACTTTAACTTATTTTTTATTTTTCTCTACATGTCTTTTACTATTTACAATTTTTTTGCAAACCTTTGATTTCAAGTTTTAGTACATTTTCAATTATTACTTTTATGATAATTTTTACTTTTCACATAAATACTTTATTATGTTTTCTTATTTAATTTGAAATAAGTTTTTGATATTCTTTCAATTCACAAATCACCAGGTAGTTAAGAATTTTTGAAAGAAAAAAATTATCTTCTCACAGTAATAACTGTAATAGAAATTTGTCTTTGACAAAATTTATAATAAATAGTTAGATTTAAAAAAAAATGTGATGAGGGTTAGATAAAATCGGATAATATCTTAGTTAGTTGTTTCCAATGTGGCGATTTTTAAGCGTTGAACTCGTGTTTTCTTTTATGTGTAAGATCCCATGTTATCGATAATCAATTTGGTAGAAGCTGATTTTTCATTGGGAGGTTAGGGTGATTAACACATTCCTAACTTGGAAACGTAGTACCGAAACTTAATTGCTATATATATATTGGCTCAAGATCGAATTCATTTTAATTTGTTATCTCCAACCTTATCCCTCTTCACTATTTTATTGGCATTCGGGTTTCTATTGCTTCTCAAGTTAATTCTACAACGAAAAAGAAAAAAAGAAAAGAAAAAGGGATTCATGCGCAGAAGGGTCGAAAGAGATGCAATCATCATCAAATTTTCTTTTTAAGATAAAAGATTGCTATATATTAAGGAATCTAGGAACTTTGATGTTTCCTCTCTGATGCAGCTCATCAAAACCACCAAGGCTCAGAAGAGCAACCGTTTGAAAACATTGATGTTTCCACATAAAGAAGTCTATATTGCAGTCTTCAACAAGAAAAATCAGTACAATCATATAATAAAATATTCACAATGGGGATGTATGTGAAAAAACAAAACTGGCAACAAGACCCAGCTAGCGACCGTATTATGAAATTGTTGGCTTCGTTGATACCTTCTCAGATCAGATATGCACTGAATATATACGTGTTTTAAAAAAGGAATAATCAAGATCTACCATAGCACCGTGTTTTTTTGTTGACAGCAGGAACCATTTTCTCTAATGGACCGATACAATAAAGTCTGATAATATTACATCTAATAGTATAAAGTCTGATAATATAAGACTTGATAGTATCAAGCCTAATACGTAAGAGTTGAAGATATTGAAGTGTTTAGAATTATAATAAAAAAGTCTTTATAAAAGTTTATACATCAAAATTTTATTAAGTATAATCTCTCCCTCCAAGACTTAATTAAATTATCCATCATTTTAATGTATAAAATAAGTTTGATAAATAAATTTATACAATACAGTATTTATATCAAATAACTGATAAAGTCATAATGTATTGTATTAACTTATTCTATCATACCTAATACGACATGTCAAATAAACTCTAATTAAAAAAATATTACATTCAGAAGCCAGAATTCGCTGCTGTAATTGCTCGTGTGTAGTTTTTTTTTCCAGATAACTTGCTGGGCTTAAATTGTGTATAATACGCAATTTTTTTTTAACTTTATATTAAAATTTAACTTTATTTAGAAGAGTTAAAATCCTAACCAATTGGTCATAGACTTAAGGCTTTATACCATGTTATGGATTAATTCTCTTACAAGCTTAAGCTTTTTTTTGTGTGTCACTCTTAAAAGCTTAAGCTAATATTGAGCTATTGTGCTAATAGCTTTTGTGATTCTACAACTGGAGCTAAATAGATATAGCTGAATTAAGTGAGGCTTCCCAAAAATTCTCATCGGTCATCAAGCAGCTGATGACAGAAACGCTAAATTACATCATTTTTTCTTTGTTATCATATAAACGCTCAGTTATGCAAAAAGCAGGACCGGGCCAATTGTTTGGGTTATGAAACGGCCTGTGGAGTGTGGACCCCTGTAGCGAGGTTCTTCGGCCTGTTTTCTGCTAACATGGGCTTTCTTTCGGTTATGTTTAAGCCACATTGAGTCACTGCACGGTTATTTTATTTTTCGGATCTTCACTTTACAAAGTCTACGCGAAGCATCATAGTCCTAGACTATCTCACTGGATTAACAAATCATGTTAACAGAGTTCCAGGCTTCACAAAGTAGGAATGGACTAACAAACACAGGAAAGTTAGGCCCACCAATTCGTTATCCGTTAGGTCACCTGTGGGCCAGACCCATGAAAAAGGGCACACCGGTTTGCAAATATTCCATATGATGAAACACCATCCAATGGTCTCTTCGACGGAAACCATCATCCTCTATGATTTTTTTTTATAAAAAAAATTATAAATGAAAGTTTTAAATTTTATATCTATTTATAACTTAATTACCTCGCGAATTTAAATTTAAATTACAGTTGTAACAGCTTATAATTAAACAATGTCATGACTTGTGACTAAAGATGTTGAATTTAAAAGTTTGTGACGTGTGATGTTGAATTTGTGCTACGTTCTTTTGTATCGTGCTAGATTCATGGCCATCGCCATTCTTTTTTGAGATGGGATCAGATTAAAAATTGAGGATAAGAAATTTGTCTAGCGTGAGTGCATGACCAAATCCATATTAATTATATACATAGGTTTATGTAAGTTATTTATATTTTTATGTGTGACTGAATGGTAATACTAAGACTAGACGTGGCAAAACAAGTTAGCTACATCAGGATAATTACATTTTGGATCAAGTTGAGTTGGGTAAAAAATATTATAAATTAGTAAATTATTAGTTCAATCAGGCTTTATGTGGGTTGTCGTTTTGCATTATATATATATATATATATATATATATATATATATATAATATATATATATATATTATAAAATATTTATATATATATATTATATTTCAAAAAATTTTACACTTTTTTTAATCTTTTGCATAGTTTAAATCTCATCAAATATTAAATAATTTTATTTATGTGATAAAAATAGTAATTTACTTTTAAAAAATAAAGACAATTTTTATATATCATATAAATTACAAAATAATAATACCTTCCTAAAAATTAAACATTGAATTTGTAGGCCAATCCAGTCCACTGTGTGTTGGCCCTCATTGAATAGGGTCAAAATGGAATTAGCTTAATCGGGACAAAATCTATTTTTGCGTCAATTTTTCTTGTCCAATTCATCAATTTTTTTGGACTATTTAAGCTAATCCATTGAATTCAACCTATTTTGATACCCTAGTTAACACCATTTGAAATCTAAGTAGCTAAAAGTCATAACTTTATTTTTTAAAAGAAATTATTTAATTGTAAAATTAAATTTTAGTAAATTTGATTTACATGTATTTTAGTTTATTATGGGATTTAATTTTAATTTAACTCTAATAGATAAAAAAAAAATCGATTCCCTCTAAGTATAAAACTTTTGTGAACTATTATCCAACCATATATTAACAAAATATTAAAAAAATAAACTATTATATCCACTATACTGAAAATTTAATCAATTTAATGATGTCTCAACTCATAGTATAAATAAAATTTAAATAAATTCATTTTAAATTCATTTTTTGAAAAAAAATATAAATTCTTAAATCGAAATTCTTTATTATGTTCCTCTTTACATCACATCTTAAATCTCTTTTTAAAAAATAATCCAAGAATTCGCCCAAGATTGAAGACGTCTTCATATATTAAAATTTGAACTGTTATGTAAAATGGAGGTCGATAGTGGGCTTTTCAGGTACGTGGGTATTGCAAAAGAGATATGCTTCCATCTCATGTCATTGCATGTATATTATTTATAAAAAAAAAAAGTCAAATGTAAAACAATGTTAAAGTTCCATATGAAAAAAAAAAACAATGCCAAAGTGTTTTTTTATCTGAAAAAACAATGTTAAAGTTAAACATAAGTTAAATATTATAGAAAATAGTTATGTCAATCCTACCCAAATTCAAAATAATTATATCATATTTACTTTGTTCTATGTTTTGACGTTGGACGTCGTATTAAGAATTGCATTGTTGTTTGATTATTATGTTCTAATTTAATTTTATTACGAATTGATAGATGATTTGAAACTGTAAATATTAGTATAATTTTTTGTCAAAACGAAATACTTGTCTTAAAAAAATTAATGAGAATGTATATAAATAAAAAATAAAGAAAGAAAAGAACTGATGAAAAAATAATTTTTAGTTTTTAACTAAGATATACATAAAGATATTGTTATACAATTTATTTTTTAACATTATCACATCTTGAAAATTCTTTCGATAATTACCATTTTTAGAGTGAAAAAAAATAACTGACTTAGAGAAAATAATAGCATTTTATTTTTTTTAACAAAAAAATAATAGATTTTAATATAGGGATCAGGCAGACAGAAAAATTAAAAAGAAAGGCAAGGAGGAGACAGGAGAGCAGAGAAGGTGGACGGAAAGGGGCGGTTACGGCGGGGCTGTAAGAGAGACGGCGTCAAGTGCCACGTGGGACGACCACGCCAAAACAAGAACCGGATCACGAGGCAATTCTGTCAGTTGCACAAGATTCTCAGTTAGATACGTGATGTTGACACCTCTCTCTCCATTTCCCGCGCTCTATTTTTTCTACCTTTCACTTAAATTATTAATTTATTATTATCAAATAATAATTACAGTAAATATGTTATCAATTAATAATTGATGCCATATTTACTGGTAAGGTAAAATTCACATTATTTAACTCGCACGTTAGTTTAACGATAGATAAATATGTAATATGGGAATAAATATTAGTTGATGTATGCTTAAGTGTGTAAACAAGGATTTTATTTATATTATAAGAGGGACTTATTATGACATCAATATTGGTAAATTACACACAGATTGAACTACCAAATATTTTTTATAATAAATATTTAAATATTTATTAAAATAACTTACAACTAATAAAATGTTTAATAACAAGTTCCCGGAATAACGCACCTTGAGATAAATATAATTATCCAAATAATGCTCATTTATAAGCATATCATTATTTTTGGAAGTTATTCAATAATAAACTGAGCTCTCTATTTTATTTAAAATTATAGTAATATTTTAATACATAATTAAGAAACACTTTCTGTTTCTATTTTTTCAAAATTTTATTTTTGTCTATTATATTTAAAAATGTGTGAGATGACAATTCTTATTCGGAATACTGAAGATGTTCTTTTTAACAAGTAATTTTTCTGTAAGATCAAACTCCTCAAACTTAATCAGCACATTACTCTCTGCCTGAGATAATTTTTTTTTACAATTTTACACGACCTTAAATTGAACCGCAATAGATCGCAAGAAAAAAAAAAACCAACCGCAATAGCAAAGTAGCACTCATTCCTTTGAGCGAGAGATTTTTAAATAAATATAATGTACTTAAGTTGAATGTATTAAATTAATTATAGTATTTATTATTAAATAATTATTATAATTAATTATTTTATTCGTTTTTAAATAATAGTCATTTAAGATTTAAGTATATATATTTTAGTTTATTTTAAGTATTATTTTAATATAAGATACAAGAATTAAGAAACATTAAGTTAAATCTTAATTGTATGAATTTTTTATCAAACCACCCTTATTCATTTCAATTAATTATTCTATTTTATTATGTTCATCTAATTTTTAAAAATAGTTAAGGCTATTAAAGTATATAGATAAAGATAAAAATATAATTAATATTTTATTGATATACAAAAATGTCACTTATAATGAACTAAATATTTTCTATCAAAATGACACTTAAAATAAATTGGAGGAAATTTTAATGTAGAAACTAATTAAATGACTTAAATTTTAAGAATAAAAATTGATATTTAACAATATTGACTTTTAAAAATAAGAAACAATTAATATAAGAGAAAATGTTGTTAATAGAGATAATAGTATATAAAGGTAAAATTGAAAATAAACTAAATATTTTCATAATTCTCAAAAAATAACAAATAATTTAAAACAAAATAAAATTTAAAAAATAACTATTATTTAAAAACAGATAGAGTAATAAATAATCTTACTTAACTATTTTAATTAATGTTATGACTAACTCAGTACACCAAATTTAAATACATCATATTTATATAAGAATTTATTCCTTTTAACATGAGAAATTATTACATATATCTTAAAAGATATTTATCATTGATTTTAAAAATATTCATATAAATTTTTAAAAATAATTTAAAACAATAGTAAAGATCTTTTCAAAATATGCATTTATTTATTATTATTTTAAAAATATAGTATAATTTTTTTTTTTTTTTTACATATAATTTCTCCTTTGAACGTATGGTATGCTCAAGAAATGAGGGACACAGAACATATATTAAATAAATGAACATTTCTCATGAGGAAGGGACTGGTACGAAATTGAAGCACAATTGACAATTAAATAATGGGGAACGGTCAACACTCCACAGTCTGCGGGCCCTTCTTTCTTCCTTCCATGCTATATGCCTTTCTGCTCATTGCTACATGAAGTTACTGGACCTTATGAAAGAGTTTATTTTTAATTTATTTAGGCTAATTTAATATAATAGGCATTTATAAAGTATTTTGCTGATGTTTAGATAAGCTCAATTATTAAAATAGTTTTTAATATATATATTGTTTTGAGCTTAGTTTTATAAATTAATTGGATACATAACTGGATACAGCAACAGTACAAAACACTACTGAAAGAAACACATGTAGCATGAAATTTCTGACTTAATATAGAATGGTGTTCACATTGCATAGCTATCCATTCTCTGCTGCTATTTTCAGAGATCCTCGTAAGAACCATGAGAAGGATGGGACCAAATTGAAATGAAGAGATTTCGAAGAAAGAGCCAGTAATCGTATTAGAGGCCTCCCTGGATGAAACATGGTTCGTCCATAGGGGACACACATTATTCTCTCCCTTTCATTAACAGCACAAAACATTCACAAGGTTACTCGGTCCTCCTACGGTCTTATTATTGAAGAATACGACACCTAATTTGGAGTTTCAATCAAGTTATAAAATAAGATAAGCCTTCAGCATGTTTTGGGGACCATCTCTGTTACAACGCATGCAGCCTGTTTGTATTTGTATACATTTTTGTGGGGGGACCTTTCGACATTAAACTATCAAATTAAGTATATCACTACATGTACAGTAGCCGGGCCTAAGAAAAAAACAAGAAAATAGAGGTTATATCAACTTGGAAACTCGGGAATGTTATTGTTCTCTGTGTATATTTTCATGCAATTGTGGCCTTCTGGGCATGAACATGAGTATATTATATTGCTCTTGCTGCCTCGTATGAAATACAAGAATGAACATGAAGAACGTTCATTCAAATGATGTCACATAGCAACTACTACCCCTTAATCATGCAAAGATTTTTTGACAATGGGGTACACTACAAAAGGCCATTGGGATTTCACTGGCTCACGGGAGCTCATGGTCCGCGGGTTTTGACCTATGCCTTCACACCTTGTCTCAAATGAAACATACTAACTAGCTTCATCTTTATTTTCTGGATGCCTTATTATTCAACTTTAATTATATTCACTTTGAATCCACCTACCACTTTCACATTCTTTAATTTCATAGCCTCTCGTCAAGTCCTTTCAATGTCTTCAATGCAACATTGTACGTACGTAACCCTGAAAATTTCCTCACTAAGTTTTCAACTTCTGATAAACTGGCACTACAATCCAGCTCATGCGCAAGTGCTTTTCCAAAGCTGTCCTTTGTGAACTTTCTGTTTGTGTTTGTTTGCTCAGGCTGTTCACAATAATAAGATTTGTAATCATATTTGTTGACTAATCTCTATGGATGGAAAGAAAAACAAGAAAATTGAAGTGGATCTTACTCTTTATTTTTTTTCCTGTTAAAAGAGAGGTACATCTTTTACTTTCGTATCTATTCCACGAGACTTGCTAGCTTTTTGACCATCAATCTTATTCAAGTTTAACCTTTTGTTTTTCATGCAATCTGCTTCTTGTTGCGTTTCACTTTTAGACATGCCCGCTTTTCCTTTGTCAAAACAAATTAAGGTTTCTTTTTCTATTCCACATAATTTAATTTGGATTAATTAAAGAAAAAAAATTATCATTTGCACCGTTTTCTAGAGCGATTAAGCTTATACCTCCCAAGTGAACAAATCTGTTGACCTACAACGTACGTAATCGGCGAGAATTTTACTTGATACGAATATAATTCATTAATGGGAAATAGTACAAATATACTCTTCTTCCTCGTTTTGGCGAAAAAAGTTATTGGTTCTGGACCTTAGGTAAACTTGAAAGTTGAAATTGATAGGTAGGGAAAGTATATCATATTATTTTTTAAATATTTAAATTTAAATTATTATTTAATGTGTAAAAATATTATTAATAATAAATTCATTTTTATCATATATTTCATAACTTTATATATATAAAATGATAATTTAAGTATCTATGATATATGTATATATAATGTTTAAATAAAAATTACTCCTTGAAATATCACCAGCAACAGGAATTCAAAGAAAGAGCCAAGTTACCACTACCCTCCTCCCTCTTTTTGTTCGGCTGAACAGCGAACGCATGCCTACACTATTTTTTTTTTTCATCACATGCCTACACTATTAACTGTATGGATTGCACCTACCAAAAAAAAAACTGTATGCATCTCATTGGATATAAATGTAATTAAGGATTTCACGATAATATCATAATATAAATGGAATGAAACACAATCCTACATAGTGTCTTAGCATGCAATAATTTCTCCTACCATTGCATTAATGATGATCCTTGTAAATTTGCTTGATGCAATTGCCAATCTGATAGAAGTATAACTGCATAAGTATGTTAATTGGAACAGGAAGCTTTGATTTATTAATGATCCTACTATTTCACTTAGAACGCCAATAATCTGCAGAATGCCATGTTTTTTTTTGGGTTTAAATTAGCTAATTATTGTTTCGAATGGTATGAGTAATTGAGTATACAGTATTTCTACCTAACTCCTCTCATTGATGTAGGCGCATTAACGAAGGGGAGGAAGCAATTGGTTAATTAGGAGTACAACTTTTTAGAGAAACTGTAGCAGTGAAGGCAGCTGGATTCCTTAAGCCGATCACTCATCCACCCCCCATCATATAGATCAATCGCTAGAAACTGTCCTTTTGTTCTCTTGTTAAAGACAATGTTATAAAATAATTTGGATTGTTTACACATTATTAGGGATCAAGCGGAGAAACAGCTACTTCCAACTTCAGCTTGGAACTATTTCCAGCTTTCCCGGCACTGATTCCTCGTTGTCGTCCCATATTATGGTCAAGAATCAAGAATGTTGCAATCGAGCACAAATACTTGCACACGAGGGACACACACACACACACACGTGGGAAAGCACTCGATAACAGGATGGACTTCAGTTAAGGCTCTAAAGCATCCCACACCAAGACACGGAATCACTTTTACATCCCAATATCTCTTTGGATTACGGCAATTGGAATGATAAAAGTCATATAAATTTTTAACCATGTAACGGCTTTTCTTTTTTATTTTGTTAAATAAAAAATAGAGGTGCCACCAAGTAATCATGACAATTTAGCCAACCAGAAACTTTCATGCAAGAATCTCCTGAATCACCTTTTCTTTTTGAATAATGAAGAATGGAATGGAGTATTAGTTGCTTTTGAAGAAAAGCTCAGATAAGATAGGTTTATGCAATGATAGTGTTATGCAGATTGAGGAACACATGAGCAACAAAACGAGATAATGTGGTCAAAGGCGAGGTCTCTTTGCATTATTGGGAAACATTGAGCTGGTTTTTGTACTTAGCTGGAACTAGAAAAGGTGCAACTCCTAAAAGCAAATTCAATAATTTAAGGGCCACTTCCATATTACCAAACATCATTTCACAGAATTTAATCATTAGTCCCGTTCTTAATTAATTCTTTCCCTCCATTATGCATATCTCCATTCCAACATATAGCCAAAAGGCTATGTTTGTAAAGGCCATGTTACACTTGATACATAAAGATGACAGATAGGTGGCCCCAACCGGCCTTTCATTAATCCCCCAAATTCCTCCACTAACGTCTTTGCAAAATAGATATGCCAAATGTTACTTCAAAACCCACCTTTTCTCCCCCATCAACGATTTCTTGCCAACCCCCCCTTCCCCCTCCCCAAATTTTTCTTTTACATGCAGAACTTAACATAATATAACAAATGCAGGAGATATCTCTCTCTAGGTATCGTTCCAAGCAGCAAAAACTGGCAAGTGAGAGAGAGAGATAGCAGCACCGGGCCTCATTTGAGCAGCTGCTGAGGGAAACCAAGAAGTAACACCAGTAGCAATGGGGTTGACAATCTTTGTTTCCATTGGAGGCTTTGGAAAGAGCAGTGAGGGACCCGTTTTATCAGGGCTGGCCTCTCTTGAGCTGCTTAAACTGGTCACCAGAGAGGACGGGTTTGAAAAATGAGTCCCTGCTATCTTGGTAGAGTCGTCCAGCATGGGCTGGCCAGAACCTACTGAGTCAATCCCAATGAGATCTTGTAGGGCCATAGAGAAAGCAGAATTTCTATAATTTCCGCAGTTCATAGTCTTTTGGTCACAGCTAGTATTTGACTCTTGCGGTGGATGCTGATACAAAGCCATCTTCCAGTGTGAATTATTTTCATTGTTGTTTCGAGCTTGAACTGCTTCCCCATTATTGGTCTGGCTTGATACACCATTATTATACTCAATGGCCTCGGTTCTTGGATCACTATCTTTGTTTCGCCTTGCCAGCTCCCCAGCAAGCAGAGTATTGCTGGCCATGATCCTTTCAACATCGTATCTAGATATGTCAAAGTTAGTGACTGCATTTACCCCACGAAATTTGATTGCAGCCACATCATATGCTTCCGCTGCTTCCTCTTGAGTGCCTAAATTTAAATCAGGGACACAAAATAACACATCAATCTTTTTTACAAAAATAAAAAGGCACTTATATAGAAAAATTTCAGCTTTCCTTAAACCATTCTTGTCCATATATACCCTTTATCTATCTCTATCATATTATTTGCGAGAAACAGGCTTTAAAAAAAGGGACTCATTTTTACATCATCAAACAGGGCATATACATTTTTTCACATTCTCTCACTCAATCACATCCCTTGAAAAGGGTGTAAACAGCCCTACATACCTAAAAAAGGAATATATGACTAACATTTTCCTTTAAAAAGTGGCATATTGCAGTTCAAAGTAGCTATATAGTCAGCCTTATAAAAGCACTTCCAGTCACTAGTGTTTGGGAAAAGAGAGATTAAAGCAGAAATAACATAAAAAATGTCCTATGAAGTTACTTTGAACATGCTAGCGCCTTAAGACATACATAACCATTCCTGGTTCACAGTTCGAATGCTAAAATTCCTTGTAACGTATTTAGTAACGATGTACGAGGAATTGATAGTTAGTTTGAAAAGACTTACTGAATGTTCCAAGGTAAAGGTCCTTGTTCCCAGCAACCCTGCCTATCCTCGCTTGCCATCTTCCATGTTGATGGTGCCTGCATAATATCGAAAAGTGACTTAGCTCAAATCTCCAAATCAACCAAGTGTTTCTAATCCAAATCAACCAACCTTGTCACCCCTCTATACATTGAAGCACCCCTCGAAAATCCGCTGCTTTTTCTGCAAAGCAAATAGACACTTGATCATCATGATTATCATATAATAATTGGTAGCTTTTGCCAACATAATAGCCAATTAACCAATATACGTACCTTCTCAAGTGAGCAACATATTCCTGCCTGCTCATGTTCTTCATTTCTTCAAGTTCAGCTTGGTAATTTTCCAACTGCGAAAGGGAATATAAAGAATGGAATTCCAAAGGAATACAAGATTCGAAGCGAGTAAGGAACGCTACAGAATTGAAGTATACCGGGAAGTTTATATGCGTTGAAGGTCCCCAGTACTTAAGGGCAGCAAGATCATAGGCTCTTGCAGCTTTCTCTTCCATATCATAACCCCCTTGAAGTTCAAAATTAAAAATTGGCCACGTAACAATTAGAAATAGTAGCAAAAGGGTTGAAAATGCAGGTCTTTGGGGTAAAAGGCTTACCCAAATATACTGCAACATGCAACGTTTGATTTGAATCGTCATCCACAAGCGAAAACACACGACAGAGAGTCAGTGGGCACATGTCAGATTACCAATACAATGGGACCGAAAATTTTAGTGGTAAATAATAATACTTTATTTAATAAAAAATAAAAAAATGTCAATGATTATTGTTTTAGCTCACTGACCTTGTCTTCCTTTCCTGGTCTGCCCTTCCTTCTTGCAACTGTTATCCCACAAATGCGCTTCATATCTACCAGTCCATCTGTGCCTGATAGAGAATCATCAAGCGGAGTTAATCAACATTTCATCAGAAAAGCAACAACACACGAAAGCTTCAAAAAGTAGAACTACAGTTGAGTAAAAAGAGAAAACTAATTTATTTCAAGAAATAGAGGTTCAAAATTCAAACTCCAAATCACGGTAAAAGCTACATAAAGCAAGAAAGGTTCAAGATTAACAAAAGTATGATTGAACAAACCTTGTGACGCCCCTATACTGCGAAGTTCTCTGTCCGAATGTGTCAATGGATTTTCTATGCACTGGCTGCTTCTGGCCGAGCTTACCAGGCCCTCTCTTCTTGGCATCGATGGCGGCCACCGAGTCTGTGGCAGAAGGTGAGATCTGCCTCGGAGCAGTCACACAGCTTGACTGAGAACCAGGACTCATGGATAGGCTTAGCGACTGCAACTCCCCACACCCAACTGAACCAAGAGACCCAGCAGCACCACGATCATCCCCCATGCTACAGTTCATGTGCTGCTCCAGAGCAGAATAGTCCCTTGGTGGCACCCAGTTTTTCAAGCCTCCTCCTTCTGCCATTTGAGGCATTTGGGAGCCACAAACTGTAACGTGGGTTTCCTTGGTGGTTTCTTCCTCTAATGGTGCTTGATACATCCCATGACAACCAAGTCCTGAATAATATGGATGTGATTGGACATTAATATGCCCTTGTTGCCTGAACGGTTCTGAAAGAAGGTCAAGTGAATGGCCTTGATGAGGCTCTGCATTTTGGTTATAGTAGATGCTGTCTAGGCTGAGAGCCATTGCCTCTCTTTCGTGGCCTACATATTCATGAGTTCCCATAGTTGCACCACCACCTAGAAAGTCCTCCAGTTTGGGAGAAGAAGTTGGGACCATCACTTCAAAATAATTATGGAATCAAGACCACAAGATAATTATTAATAAAGGACCATATATATAAAATAAAATAAAAAAGAACAACTTTTGAAAGCGCACAGCATATTCTGTAGAAAAAAATAAAAATTGAAAAGCTAGCTAGCAACCCAACCTTGTGTTTGTGATCTACTGAGAGCTTCCATGATGCAAAGTGACCCATCTGACTTTAGAGGCATTACAGTCAAAGGAGAATGGAACGCACCGTTTTCACCAACACCATAACAGATTCCGGAGTTGTTTATGTGAGAAGGGGACAAATAGAAGGTTGTCGGAACAGTGTTAGAAACAGCAGGAGCTGCAGTAGCCTGCTGGGGTTGTTGTTGATGATGGTAGTGATGATGATGTGAAGGGCCATGGCCAGAAGTAACCTCCATTTTCATGTGGGGTGAGAGAGAGAACCCCAGCCAGTTATGATTGTTTCCATCATCGGTGTTACTATCATTGATGGGCTTCATTTTTCTTTCTTTCTTGAAAAGGTTTGAACTTTGCTACTAGTTTCTCTCGCAGCAAGGCAAGTCAATCATTGCTTGGCAAATAAACTAATCATCATATCGAAAATCTCTTGCCTGCTGCTTCTACTGCTGTATATGAAGACTCGGTTTTTGTTGTGTAGCTACAGCAAATTTCTTTCTCCACCAACCAAACTCATCGTTCTATGCGCTAGCTCATCACAAAATCTGTCTCTCTCTCCCAACACAACACAACAAAACTGGTCTCTTTAAACTAAACAAAAAGAATGAATTCTCGGCAAGCGATGCTGGGGAGCACCCACTTCATTCCATAGGGATCTGTGTATATGAGAAAGACCACGTCTTTAATCTTTTTTTTGCGCCCCCCTCCCGTCTCTCTCTCTCTCTCTCTTTGTTAAACCTCCGTTATAACACCCCCACCTAGCTTTTTCTTAAACCCTACTTTAAACCCCAGAATCAACACCGTAACACCAAAAGAATCTCGAAAATGAGAAGAAAGACAGACCCCCAGAATCAACACCGTAACACCAAAAGAATTAACTATTTTGGTCAGCTTCTGAGTCTGTGTGTCTGTGTCGTGTGCCTTGGAAACTTGAACGAGCTAGTGTGGTGAGGTAGCTAGCTGAATCTAGTGAACATGACATGAGAAATGGGCACTAGAGTGGGCTCGTGGGTGTGAAATGGGTTCAGAATTCAGAACTTAGATGAGATAACCAAAAAACTCAGCAAGGCCTTTATTAATTTTTTTTTTACAGTGACAACGTAGCTAGCAAGGGCCCTTACATAGATTTGACAGGAAGGACATATCTGCCCATCCAGTCACTTCATACAGTACAACAATTCTGCGCCACTGTGCATTTCTGCAAACTCTAATTTCAAATCTAAATTTAATCTATTGCTTCCGATCTATCCCCAACTTAAATACTGCACCAATTTGGTTCACAACCTTTTTATTCTTTTTTATTTTTAGTTTGGATTTGGTTCACAACTTTTAAAAATGAAAAAAAAAAACAATGAAACCAAAAAGGACAAATTAGTGTTACAGTACTTGACTGGCACCATGAATGGGTAACAACCCATCGTCCACTGTCGATCTGGACAAAGAGAGGTTTATTTCGTGGGTCATCTGATCTGACCTCTGCTGACTATACGAGCCAATCTAGTTTATCCTTCGGTGCTTTTGACAGCGAAGGAGTGAGTTGTGATTTGTGAATGTCAAAAGTCCAACAAGAAATAAGGAAAGGAAGACAATTACCACACAATGTGTACGCTGTAAGGGAAACATATCTTCTTACCATCATATATATATATATATATATATATATATATCATTCAAGAAAAAAAAATTATTATCTATTAATATAAAAATAGACATAAAAATATCTCTATCGTATAAAAGATAGTTAAATTTTTTGTGAACATATATTAAAAGTAGGATAATTTTATAATTTATATCGACAACTAACATTCTTATAACTTGAGTTATGACATTATACATTCAATTTTAAAAGTATTAGTATACTTGACTTGACAGTAAGATACGAGGAAATGTAAATAATGTAACATTCACACATTCCACATTTTATATTTAATATTTATTATCTAATTATATTAGGTTACCTATATAAATGGGAGAAATATAAAATAAAAGGAGATATGTAATAAATATTTTTCAAAAAATAAAAAACCCTACCACTATTCAGGATTCATTCACAGTTTTATCACATAAAATACTATTTACATATGGGTATTACACACATTTATGTCACATCTATTTACTTGATAAAATTAAAATATAAGTATATTAAAAATAAAGTGAGTTTAATAGTAATCAAATAATAAAAATTATATACATATAAAATAATGTGAGTAAAAATATATGTAAGTAGCCTTACTCTTCACATAACTATAAGTTCTGAAAAATTCATAACTGTGTAACATAAGATAATTGAAAACCTATAAAGCTATCAATGTAGGTTGTGACTCTTAAGCTAATCTGTTTAACCTAATCTGTTTAACCCGTGTAAAATGATGGGTTAGGTTGTTAAAAAATCAATCCACAAAAAATATTGGGTTGACCTGACCCGATTCACTTAACTTGTGAGTGAAGATGGTTCCAATCGGGTTGGCCCGAATTAATTTTTTTTTAAAGAAACAGCATATCTTAGGTTGAGATTCTTAATCCAATTTTTCAGTTTTGAATTTGAGAAACTCAGAAACCCTAGCCCCAACCCTTTCACTTTATCAGTTTTCTCCATCTCACTGTCTCAACACACCACCACCAGATTGAAGAAACAAGCAATTGCTTGTGACGCTGCGAACAAACAATCACTTGCCACGCTAACCAACCAAGCAACTAGAGGCCATCGTCGAACCACCACACTGTCGGACGAATAGTCACTTGCATTGTCGACTAGCAAAGCAACTAGAGGCCAAATCCATGGTTGTAGCCATGCTTGAGGACCACGAACGAACCAAATCCATGGTTGTCGTCATGCCTAAAGACTAAGAACGAACTAGATTTGTGGCCACCAACGAACCAGAGGCCATATCTGTATTATCCTTAGTAACATGTTAGACTTGTATATGGTTACAAAATGTAACATATAACTTACTTAACATGTCTGTAAAGTTTAGTGACAATCTGAGTTCGTTTAGGCACTCAGTTGCAATACAGAAGTTGAAAAGTAGCCTAAAATGACTCAAAAATTAGCTTTAAAGGTAAAGTTGAGGAAAATAAATATAGAGAATTTATTTCTAGGTCACAAACAAGCTAAATAAGATGCAGTTAAAATTTCAAGAGAATCTGAGTTAGTTTGGTATATTTAGGCATACTGGTTGTGCATTTAATACCAGATTGACTACCAGTAGATATGAAAAATCATGAAAATGGTGAAACAATAATTTAGATGAATCTTATGATTTATTCTAAAGTTGTTGGAAGCTGAAAAACTTAAATTAGCATCATTCAAGTGTTCTTATCAAATAAGGAAGTTCCAGCAAAATATCCTAAAGGGACATGATGATCATTCTCTCATTTCTCTCTCTCACGTTTAAGCAGCACAAGCTGCAAAAGAAAGAAAAGAAAAACAGAGAAGAAGAAACGAAGGAAGAGAATAGAGAAAAAGGGAATAAAGGAAGGGGAAGAAGGAGAAGGAAAAAAGGAAAAACAAGAGCAAAAGGATTAAGCTACAAGATCTTCATCTTCTTCAAGAGGTAAGGGGTTTCTATTTATCAATTTCTTCTCTGATTCTGATTGAATGAGGTTGGGATTTTTGAGTAGAAATAGAAGTTTGGAGAGCTAAATCCAAGTTATTAACTTGATTCTTGTATCTAAGGATTAAGTTAAGTTAGTTTTAGCCCAATAAACCTAAGAGGGTCATTTATGACTTAAGATCAACCATTATGATCCATAGATTTAAGAATTGGATAATGATTGAAGTTATGTGATTTGGACCTAGTTCTTTGCCTAAGAGAATTTATAGGTTGTAATTGAGTTACAACGAATTTAGGGGCATAGATGAGTGTTAGAAATTACAAAGAAACCAATTTTAGATGATTAGAAGT
Source organism: Ormosia semicastrata (assembly GCA_029884595.1). Classification (NCBI taxonomy): domain Eukaryota; kingdom Viridiplantae; phylum Streptophyta; class Magnoliopsida; order Fabales; family Fabaceae; genus Ormosia; species Ormosia semicastrata. Next base: position 9,887,917 of record JAQQTO010000046.1, on the reverse strand, counting down.
GATATTTGGATCATAGAACAGTGTCACGGTTCTACATAATTATACAGAACTTGGGTTCTTCCATGCACGCTGTGGCATGAGAGATGCCGTGCCGTGGCGTGACGATGAATGGCTTGAATGTCGCAGTGTGAGAATGTTACGCAGCAGCGTAAGGCCAATTTTTGCAACACGCGTCACGACGTGAAGAACGTCGTGCCACGGCATGAAGGAGATGCTACATCAGTACTAGAACCCGTGGCTTGGGCGCCGCATCATGCCCTAGTCAGTGTCGCGATGTTAGACCCATAATGGCTAAAAATGTCATTTTTTATGTTTTGAAGTTATGGACTAGATGAGATCATTAGTATATGTTTACTAAGGTGTGTTAAAACACAAATGAGGATAGTTTATAAGGAAAATTATCACCTAGTAAGTAAAGAGAAAGTATAAGGCCTTTGAGGAACCTAAAGTAAAGGATTGCCCTAGGTAAAGACATAGCACCTTAAGTAACCTAGTGTTGCATTAGATATCACTCAAGATGTGATGAGGTGGTGCAATGGATATTAGTATACTAGGATGGATTATAGGGTTCACTCTAGTAGGAATAAGGAATGTATGAACCTTAGGATATCCAAGAATAGTGGATTACCTTTGGAATGTACCTAGAACTTTAAGCAACAAAGAGTTGTAAGTAAGAACCACTTTGAGTTAGATTTACTTGAGTGTAGATAAGGTTGTGTATTTAGTTTTAAAGAGGGGATGTTATGTACTAAATCTCATGTTAACGGGACTTTGTGCATTGTAAAATATGCAATATGATGAATATTGACTTGTAAGCTTATTGCATTAATTAAGTATGCAAAGATATAGTGAAATGCTCATTTATTTCCTTAAGCAATGTTGAATGAGACATTAACTAAGATAGACTATTTCACTAGGATGAGTTCAGTAACGTTAAGGTAGTGTTTATGTAAGAGGTAAATATAACACTATACTTTTCACATACTAATTAGTTAATCTAATTTGTATGTGAAAGTTAAGAATCTAAGTGCAACCAAAAGTAAGGGTTTGCTAAAGGTAAGTATCTATCACCTATGGTAACTTATTGTTACTTAACTTCACTATAGATGTGATGATGAGAGATGTTAGATATAAGTAAACTAGGATAAGTTGACATTGTCTACCTTTTAATGTGACTTATATGACTTGAGGTCATTTAGCCAAGAAGGGAGGGAGTCAAAAAGTCCCTAAGGGGATAAGTATTCCTAACCAAGTGTCAGGGTTGCATGTAGTGAGGATATTTCAGTTTTTCTATCTACAATGGGGTAAACATGAGAAGTCAGAATTTCTTAGTAGAATATGCTTAGGTCTTAAATGAACTAGGTATATAGTCTGTATGTATGTCTATGAAAATGGTCTAGTAGTATTGATCTTTGTGAGTATCATTTGATGTTCATTCATGAAGGCCAAGAGAGATTGAGGGTGTCTGCTGGACTCAATTGAAGAAGGACATAACCTTGATATTTCATTAGTGCCAAGTCCAAATGAGATAAACGGGAAATTTGAAAGCCTGTTTGAGGAATGATGAAGACCGAACTTCTCAGCGTGCCAAGATACGTGTAATGTGAGGAGATACCTCTATTCACCACGAGATAAGATAATGAACCAGTTCCTAATGAACTTATTTGTTTTCAAAATAACCTTCTGCATGTATTTCAAAATAAAACATTACATAAGCATATCCTTGGGATCTTTCTTAAGCATAATCATATTGCATATCATCTGCATTGCATTTACAAATAGTTGTATGGGCATTGTATGTTGCAGTTGATATTTACAGCTGTATGGGCAATTGTTTGTGTTTAACAATATGTAGGTTATCGATTCAGATCGCACTACTTAGTGGTGTGCAGTTATGAGTATTAGAGGGAAAAACTTCTATGTTTGTAGTTATAACAATTATTATATTTGTTATACAATGTTACACCTAACTAGTATTGGAATTGCTTTTACTGAGAATCGTAATTCTCACCCCAGTTATTTTTCCATGTAAATCCAGGTAAAGACCCTTTTAAGGGAATGAAGATGAAGCATGAAGACTACTATAGCTTTCATATGCTTTAGTAGACAAAGTTTATGTATAAGCCTACATTTGCTTTGTATGTTTTAAGTAGTATGTATTACAATATGCCCTTCTGTGGTAAATGTTGTATATATATATATGAATTTAAGTTTTTCCGCAATCTCTCAAGGCTTTTTATAATTATTCGATTGTTATTATGGATATATATTAGTATATAGTATGTAGAAGTGACGTCTCTAGTACTGGTTATCTTTATATATTTCTGTATAACTATGATATATCTCGATATCTATATTAGGATGTTACAATATCCGCCGTTAAAGATCGAACCAGTCCACCAGGCACCACCCTTGTGCAGCTCACTATCGAATAATCCCTTCTAACCTTCCTTAATTTTTTTCAATTTTCTTTATTTTACTATGTTTTATAATTTTTTACATTTTTCTATTTTTTTTATAAAAAAATTTGTTTGGTCAGTCAACCTATATAACCCATCAACCCTTGTAGGTTAAGTTAGGTTGGTGTTTTTTTGACTCACCACCAAAATGAGCCTGGTAGTGATAGCTCTAAAAACTTATCACAAAGTTTGAAGTACACAAATTATTGCCTTAAATTGTTTTTAAGACAAATAAAAAAAATGAATTATAATATTTTCACCTCTCCTATGTTATTAATAGGCATTTTTGCCAAACTGCCCTTGATAGCAAAACTATTTATCAAAACATCACTATCTTGAAATTATTTATCAAAATATCACTCTTTTAAATCTATATATTAAACTGTCACCCTTTTGTCTGGTATTGCATTTTTTATTTTTTTACTGTCCACGTGGACAACGCCAAAGAGGGTGGCGCATCCACGTTGAAAATACCAACACTTTTGACATTGCCCACGTAGATGCGCCACCAGGTTTGACGTTATTTACGTGGATACGCCATACACTTTGGCGTTTTAATTGTAAAAACGCTACCTTTTGGCTTTTTAAGGGTAAAAGTGCCATTAAGCTTGAGGCTTTCCGCCTATATATACACATAACATCGTATGGTAAAGACATGAGAACCGACACTTGTGTGCTAGATGTGCTCATAAAACAAAGCATATGGACCCCCCGCGCATATTCTTCCATATCTGGAGCAGGCTTGGTGGTTGCCCATGTGGGCTTTTGTAGTATTGATCACTTCTTAATTACTGTTTGGTTAAGAGATGGTGCCCAGAGACACATACATTTCACATGCCTATTGGATAGTGCAACATAACGTTGGAGGACATCAGTATCATATTGGGTCTTCTTATTGACGGCACTACTATTAATGGTCTTACCCACCAGATTGATTGGATCGATCTATGTGATCAGTTGTTAAGGATGACATTACAAGGCCACACAAGGAGTCCAATGAATAAGAGACGCGGTGTAGAAGGAGGACTGGGTTAGCGAGTAATCGGACATGACTTTAACATCCCAATGACTACGATTCTACAAGCCAACACACAACTCGACCTCTTACCACTGCTACCGCTTCGACTATAACTGCTACATACCCGACACCTCAGCTATTACCTACATTCAGTGTATTTGAGAATGTTATATTTTGTGATTTTTGTTATATTACTATTGATGATTTTCTATTGTGATTTTGGTATTTTTGTTGAATTGAACACGTTTGTCGCTTTTCTATTGATAATCTTAGTACCCTGGTTGAATAAAACAAGCTTATGTGCTTTTGGGGAGATCTAATATTTTTAGAAAAAATTCTGTCAAAAATTTTATAGAATCTGAATGATTGAATACTGGTTGAACAATATCAAATAGGTTTATGTGCTATGTGTTTTTAGGGAGGTCCAACATTTAGGGGAGATTATGTTGGTTTTCATATAAGTGTTGTGTGTGGGAGGCAGAGGAAACATGCTGGAGATAGCAAAGGAGGAGACTAGAGAGTACAATCATGCTTCAAAGTTGAAACTCTTTGATATATTGTTTGTATAAAAAAATGTATATTGTTAAAGATTATTACATGTGTGACTTTAAAAGAAGCTCAAAATTATATTTTTGATGTGATAATGTATAATTGAATGATAGTATAAGAAAATTTTACATTAATATATAATGCATCAAAGTTAATTTTTTTTATATCAAGTAACATAATAATAGTTTGATGGGCTGGCTTGAATAAGCCAACAAAAAGTGAGAGTTGAGTGAGTAAAATATGAGCTGATATATAAAAGTGCCACGTATAATAATGTTATAAAAAAGAAAGCACCATATGTGATGACGCTTTTCATATAATAGCGTCCTTTCTGTTGGCGCAATTATGTAAAAAGAGCCATCACATGTGGCTCTATTTTTTTTATAGCACTATTACACGTGGCGCATTATGAAAACGTCAATCTCTTTGGCGTTATTTACATAGATAGAAAAAAAATAAAAAATATCACGTTAGATAAAAAAATATAACAGTTTGATATATAATTTTAAATGAGTAGTATTTTTGTAAATAGTTTCAAAATTATAATATTTTGATAAATAATTTTATTATCAAGAACAATTTGATAAAAAAACTGTTAATAATATTAGAAAAATTTTTAAATATTCTCAAAGGAAGAAAATGTTCATGTTTTATACCATTTAATATATACCAACTCAGTTATGTAAACTATTCTTGTGTCTCACTGTGATAACATTTGTAATGTTGTAAATAAAGTATTACACATTAAATGATATAGGGCAGGACCGAACATTTTTCCGAAACTAATGGTGGAAGCTCCGGATTTTCTCCATGGCTTTTTGCTCATTAATGAATCTGGTTAATGCAATGCCTTATTTTCAGCTTAAAAAAATCATAATATTAAATCATGTGTGATGTATCATGTTATTACGCAGTAGATAATTAGCAAGAGATTAATCATATATAATGGCTTGTTTAGAATCTTTTTTGTCTTTTTTTTGTTGTTTAAAAATATAAAATAAACTCTGACTATGCTGAGCTTTGCTGTAAATCCCTACATAACCGGTCTGAAGCCTGTATAAAAGATGAGAGTTGTGTTAGATAGTCGATAGTCATTGTAAAACTTTGTCAAATCTTTATGACATGGATCAACAAGGTGATTGTGTTAATGTTAAGTCGTTGTCCTTAAGCAACGCGTTGTATAGTTCGAGTACAATGTCAAATGAGCAAGAGCCGCTGCATCGTCGAGTGAGTGTAGTAAAAAATAAGTAATAGTTCCTACATTTTCGTGAATGAGTGTGGGTAAAAAAACTAGTTTACAAGAGTAGGATGCGTTTTGGAACTTGGAATATAGGTACACTTACAAATAAATTAATAAAAATAATTGATACCATGATTAGGATGATGATTAATTTTATGTGTCTACAAGAAATTAAGTAGATTAGAGAAAATACAAAGAAACTCGACACTTCAGATTTTAAACTTTGGTACATTGTCGTAGAGATGAGGATGTTACGCTGAATGTGTGCACATATAAAATAAGATAGGATTAGAATAGCTCTTGTTATGAAAAAGATGAGAGAATCTCGTCTTAAATAATTTAAATATGTAAGTAGAAGACCTTTAGAAGCCTATGTAAGAAGAGTAGATTAGGTGGAGAATAGTCTAATAGCTAGAAGTAGAGTAAAATCAAAAAATGTTATAGGTGAAATAATTAAGAAAATTTAAATTTAAATGACATTTTTAAAAATTTGATTTATGATAAATATAATAATATTATTTGATTAATGTAACTTAATTCACTTAATAAAAAATGTTTAATTGATGTTGTTATTATTCTTTAAAAGTATAAAATGATCTGCCAATAGATATACTTATAATATTTGTAATTTTTGTCATAAGAATTTGGTCAATATTATTTAAAAATAAAAGCTCGGTTTCAGCAAGTACTTATACGCACAGTTACGCTCTCTAAAGAGCATCCTAAACCTATGGTATAAGATGATAAAATATATAACAGGAACACCCTCTACTTTTTCCATTGTCTCTGAGTGTGTAGTCAACACCTACTTCCAGACAAAAAGCGGAAAGTGGGTCTCTCGTAAGCTTGAAATATTCCAGGAATGATGAGCAAAAGGGTCCCAAAAACAAACTTTATGTGGAAAATTTATTTTACTTCTTATCTTATATAATCTTCTCTTAATCTTTATTAAACATTTTCATCTTCACTTGAAATCGTATCCGTGGAATGTGCATATCTATTTTTACCCATTTTAAGAGGATAATGTTTTATTGTGAATTTTTTTTCCTCATCAATATCCATTTGATAGTTCATATCTAACCTAACTTGCACCAAGAACGAGTTTATATAAACCCAAAAGAAAAAAAGTGATATAATTTATACAAATTCTCTCAATTATGAATTTTATCACGCGCCGTTGATTATGTATGATGTTTTAAAGTAAATTAATTAAAAAACTTTTCCAAACCAGTCACATTAAATGTTATCATATTTTCTTAAGAATTTGTTGAGGATATTATTCTATTCATATCTCTTTTCTGTTATCTATTATACCAAATAATGAAGCACATGCACACTAAACAAGTCTGTCATCCGCTGTTGGCATGAGTTCTAGCTTTTAATCTTCTGCTTCTTTAGACATTTTCAGCTCTAACAAAACGCGCCTTGACTTTTAGTGCATTAATCTTGATTCTATATGATGTCCTACACTACAAGCACTCTCATTAATTTAGCCATATAATTCCCGCCGCTTAAGTTCATGCAACGAGGGTAATTTTTGTATTTTTCTTGTTCTCTATTCGTATTTTGGCTGGTCAAAGTATATCTTTTCTACTTATATATTTTTTAAATTTAACTCTTTTTTGCTGTGAATGGGCAAACAATAGTGTGTATGCAATGCATTTTTCCATGTTACTTGGTTTTTTGCTAGGCAGTGGAAGTTCTTTCTTGAGTGGAAAAATGTTTCACGCAGATTTTGCATGGTCATGGAGACAAATTTTCAAATGGGAATGATTTCGGTTTGAACCTTAACGAAAGGTAGTCCCAATTAAGGAGGGAAAAGAAATAATGAGGAGGTGAGAAAAAGTTGGTGTCTCTGCGTGAGCACAGAGGTGGGAGTGATACGTTGGGCTATTATAACCAAATCATCACCAAATCCATCAACACTAAACTGGCCACTAACTGATCCCTCCTCCCTCCACGCACACTCTCTCTCTTTCAAGTTACAATGCTAGCCTTTTTAGCAAAGCACTTTACCGTGCTGCCTGCCCATCACAATTTACTTCTGTTCTTTCACTTTCACCAACCTTTTCAATTAGCAGCAAATGTGGTAGACTTGGTAGGTTGTGCCACAGTAGTGCATTTCTGTAATTTCAATGTCACTTTTTAAAAGAAAAACGATATTAACACTTATTTTTTAGATAAAAAATAAAAAAATCACACATATTTGCCGTTATATATGACTGATAAACACATGAAGCAGGCAGGCACGCTTTAAAACCAAGTAGTAGAATTTTGAACTTGTTCATGTCTTTCGAGTTTTTTTTTTACCTCCCAGTATGACGAAAAGCCCTCTTGGCATGGTATCAACTATCTATAAGTCCACGCCCCAAGACCTACGAGGTGACCATATAAACCATTCTTTAATAGACCAAACCAACCAAAACAGAAGCAAAAGCTTTAGAGGATCCAACCATAATTTTGGTTTTGCGGTATCAAAAGCAAAAAGTCAACGAGCCCACGAGTATTAGAACATGTAAACATGAGTCTTGTCCGCCTAATTAACATCATATAACCCTGTTAACTTTTTTTGAGTTATGGGCTCCTTTTCACCTTACCGTAATGGAAACTAAATTGATGTCACTAGCCCAAAGTCTTCGGTGGTGTTAAATATTCATGTTTTTTTCTGCTAATAATGGTGACAAAGATTCATTTTAGATTGAATATATGATAAATTTAAGATAACCGAAAAGATTGTTAAGTGTGTAGTCATATAAAATAATTTTAAGTTTGAACCTTCAAATTTTTATGTCTTCTACGTCAGTCGTTCTATTAAACATCAAATTAATCAGCTATTGACATTATAGAAGCAAAAGTGGAAGAACTAACTAGCAAGACAAAAATGACAAGCACTGTTCAGATGCACAGAACAGTTGAAGCAGCCATGCATGATACGGAAAACCTGCAGTCATTAAAACAATTCGAAGGACAGATATTCCCATGGATCTTAGAATTTGATAAATAGCAGCATAAGTTTGAATTGAATATTGAAATTCGAAGTTAGATATTAAATTTACACCTAACTTTACTTCAGTAACTATTGAAGATACTTTCTTTAGCGAGCAAACTGACAGCAGCACTTACTTCCAACTCCACGCCATACTATCTTCTTTGATTAGGGAGGAATTGTTTTTGGGACCGGGCGAATTATACTTAAAAGCTCTCTTTTTTTTCTAATAAAAAGTACTTACTGTTTAATAACTGCAGAAAGGGGAGATTATTAATGCTAAAAAAATGACTAGGAAGTAAAAGATGAGACAAAGCTGTTTATTTTATTCATTTCCATAACTAATGCTATTAACTCCAGTGAGTCGTCGTTCAAATTTGGTTGCTGAGGCCCAGCCCAAAAGAGTGCACAGAGAAATATTAAATGAAGGAAAGGATAGTGAGTAATGAGAATCACGTGAGATCAGAAAATCCAAAGAAAATCCAAAGCATCACGGTAGAAGCGAAGGAGGACGTCCAACAGAAAAGGATTGGATTATGAGATCACTGCCCCCTGCCCGTGATGGCTACCCGACTAGCTGTAAGTTGTTGTTGTGGCCCTCTGCACTCACTTGTGCTCCCACTCTGCCACCATGTTTGGCTATTGCAATTGAATTGAAATGCCTCTCATGTCATGCAAATTGGTCTATAACCGAGTGCCTTCCTATATACGCACACTCTCTCTCCTCATTAAGGCTCTCTTTCATGCAAAAACTGGCCCTTGAGCCTTTAACTCGATTCAATCCAAGCATTCCTTACCGTCTTCTATTCTCACCACCAATCTCTCTCTCTCTCTCTCTCTCTCTCTTACAGCCTGTGTTGAAATGTCAAAATCTAAGCTTGTATGTCCTGTCACGATCACCTTAGATTCTCTCTCTCTCTCTCTCGGCTTGTCAAGAGAGTGTTTCTTTTCTCCTTTTATTCTCTTTTTTCTTGTTCTTGTTCTTTTTCTTTTCTTTTTTTAATGAGGAGAGAGAGGGAAAGCTGAGAGACACAGCTAACAGCTTGGTGACTGCGTTTGATCTTGTTGGAGAGCCCACTAGCTTCCGGTCCTTGTCACAAATGTCGCAATAAACTAAGATAAATACAGTGATGTGAGGAATCCTAAAAAGGGTATTGAAACTCAAGGAAAATCAACAAAGCCAACAACATCCTAAGGCACCTACTTGTAGTCTACAAGTTTCCAAAAGAGTGAAAAGGATATCAAACTTCATTCTTGGAAGTTGGAAGTTGGAAGTGAAACATGTTAGATTTCTAAGTCCATAGGTTGATCTTACTGAAAGTAGGGTTGGGCTTCTTGCTCAAAAAATAATTCATGCCCTTCCCTTGTCATCACTCTATTGATACAACAAGTTCCTTTTAGTGTTTGATGCTTCCACGGTGATGTGTCTGATTTTATCTATTAATTTGCATTCTCATATGCTTATTAGTGGTACAAGACTATGAAAAGATGTTTCTTTTTATGGTGTTATAGGTTTTTAAGAGCAAGCATTTAACTGACCTGCCAGGAATGTGATGAAAAAGAAAGCTATAACCCCACAGACCATTCTATTATAATAGGATAGGTAAGCAGTGGGGAATCCCTTTAGCCCAAAGGATATAACATATGTTTTCATCTTTCTATGGCTATAGTAATCACATCACCATCACAACCACAATATGTTAACTAAAGAAGACTAATCTAGAGTTGATAAATCCATGGCTTTAGTTGAAATATAAACAAAATTTAAAGAATTCTTTGAGGGTAACTTAAAATGCATTCAAAAACCTAATACTCACATAAAATAATAAAAAAAATGCTAATTCGTTTCTAATAGTTGATTTAGTGACCCTTATGTGTGTGTATATAATGTGATTATGGCATTCATTTTAGAACCTTTTTGATCAAGGGCTTATCTACTGGCATGTTCTAATCCAAATTATCATAACCACATGATTCTGCAATCACGTATCGTGGTTTTTTCTTTTGGAATAAATTATAAAATATTGTTAATAAATATGAGAGATGTGAAGCATAATAAGAGGTATATAAAGTATTATTCTTAAGGCTAAATTACCCAAAGTAACGATCCGAAAACTCGATCAATCTGACCCGACTCGATTATAAATATTTGGATTAATTCGAGGGTTCGGATCAATTCAGGTCGATCTAATTAAATTTGAATTCTTATTAGTTTGGATTACGAGTTTAAGTGATTAACTTAATGACCCATAAAAAAATATTGTTTTGTTTAAATTTAATTATTATTTTATTTAATTTCTAAAATTTAACTTAGTGATCTAATTAACCTGATCAACTTGATTAAATCGATTACCTAACTTGAATTAACTCGATTATAATCAGATTAATTCAATTAAAATTATTTTAAAAAAATCACAAATTTAACCTGACTAAATTTTATCTAATTGATTTATTTATTTTTTTTTAAATTCGACTTGACTCGATTCAACCCGTGATCAACCCTAATCTAAACGATCTCACGTATATTGTAGTTAATAGTACATCTAATACATCAAATCTAATATTTATCGTAATCCGACTGCAATGAAGGTCAACCGTGAATGAAGAGATAAGTTTGTCAGAAAAAACAGAATCTTGAAAGGATAAGAAGCAAACAATGAATAGAAAAAACCAAATAGGACGTAATATAGGGAGAGTTGGCAGAATATAGAGTCTCTATCCTGATTTGACACCGCAAGCAGAGCCCAAACAATCTTTCCCGACGGCTAGTGACAGAGTTTACCAGAATTCAACAGCCTATTTTATGCATCCTATATGCTTATCACGTCATTCCAATCCCTTATTTTGCACCTTTCACACATCCATTACAAATATTTTCATGTCCTACACAATCTGTCAAGTGGCCAGCCCGATTAGCTTTGGGATGGATAAAGCCTGGTCCAGACGGGCCTGCATAGGTCCAGCCGGTCAGCTCGAGAACACTTATTTTGTAGTTTCGAGATAAACATTAAATGTTTTAATAGAATTTTTTAGTTTACTATTACGTTATTCATATTTTGAGAATTTCGAGCGAAAGTTTTTTTAAAAGCTAAAACCAAGTATTCAGATTTTGGTAATTACTCTCAAAATTTCGAATCAGAAATAAATGTTTAGTAATTTTTTTTTCAAAGTAGAAACTAATAATTCAAGATTTGTGACTATTAGACAAACTGTCAATCATAAAAAATCAGGTCAGAGACAGATAATCCCGAATGCCATTTTTTTTGAGATTTTTCAATTGTTTAATGAATATCAATTGAATTAATTTCAATTTTTTTACAAACAACTAAAATTGTATATACTTCTATATATGAGGTCAATTATCATTATCGTTTAAAAAAGCATCAAAATTAAAAAATAATCAAGCTGTTTCTTAAATACAAATAAACAGCTTGTTACAAAAAAAATAGTTTATTCTTCGATTAATTTTTTTAACTTTATTTCTTTTAATTTGAAACAACTGCTTATTTGGCTATCAAGAGTGCATCGTCTTCTGACTAGCTTTATAATTTGCCATGCGGCAAATGCCATTAGAAAGTAAGGTCTTAGCAAGTCCAGTAGCGTTGTAGACCAAATGAGGCCCAGAAACAAATGTGACAGTATCTCTTTTTCTTTTTCTTTTTCTTTTATGTGTAGCACTAGATATCGTCCAACTCGTTTTTAAATCACGAGCTATCTAACTACCCACAGAAAAGAAGCCCTTTTTAACAGATCTAATTATAAATCAAGCCATTATTATGTTAACCTTATTATGATGTACACAAGTAGGAAAAGCAGGTGTCATGCGGTGAAGAAATTCGAATATGTAGACCTGACATACCAATGTCGGTCATAGACTCTGACAAATTACTAAAAATTAAGAGCACAGTAAACAACAAATAGATATTTGATTGAAGTATATTTTGGCCCCTAATGGGGCATCCCTGTGTGTCCATTCATTTTCTTTTCTTCCCACTACAGTTCAGAAAATTTTAATGAAAAGCAGTCCGACGCTTCACCCGAACCAGTTAAAGAAGTGAATCACCGGTTTTCCTTATGGGCCATCCAGTACTATGTATTTTTCCCCTTGGGCATGAGGGATTCAATATGCCTAATTCGGCCCCATCTTTTTCAAATCAAATAAAGCCTTGGAATTGGTCAAGTCTTTTCAACCTTACCAAGGACAATGATTATCGTTGGATCCAAATAACAGAAGCACTGTAAAGATACCACAATTAAGTAGAGCAATATATTATTTTTTTTATCTGCTGATAAAAATACAACAAACAAAATAACATAATTCTTTAAGCTAAAAAAGAAATACGTTTCTTGCCAGAAATCATTGAATTTATCAAATGCCAATATGCAACTTAAAAATAACCACATTAAATTTGATCAATACATAACGTGAATAATTTAATAAAATCCCACTTTTTTACCCAATTTCCTTCAGAATTATCAAATCCTTCTATCCATTATCCATATCTATGTTTGTATAAACTCCAATTAATAACTTAAGATAATTCCAATAAGCTGCTAATCTGCATTCCATGCAATTGATTGAAAATAACAAACTTGAAATTAAGCAATGGCACACAGGGGTATAAGCCAAGAAGCTAGTCACAGCCTAGTTTGCATGAAACAAAGGCAGACTATATACTCGAGCCAATGTAGATTTGGCAGCATAAGGACAATGCATTTCTATAGTCTCAAAAGGAAAATTTTACACCAGTTCGATTCTTTTTTGTCGTATGATTTTTAAAGCAAATATATCAAGGAAACCTTGAATGGTGTAATAACTTGCTCTCTGTGTCCATGTGAACATCAAAGGCTTACAACTATGACATAATGTGAATTAAAACCACACTTTCCTTTCTCAGCATTTTTTCTATTTCAACCCACATTAGATTAGCTTAGCAACCTGATTTAAAAAAAGGTGAACTTGAAATTCATGCATTTACATACCCATGTACTCATGCACAAATTGCATCTATTGAAACAAATGATAAGCATTCATACTTGCTAAAAGCCCAGCAAACAAAGAGAAAATGCATTTCAATAAAGAAAATTGCAAAGAACTCAAGAAGCAATGGTATGTGATAGTGGAAAGGGAAAACAACTAATGCAAACAAACCAAATTGCGACTATTGTGAAGAAGAATAAAGAGAAAAGGATATGCATGAAATTATTTTACAGAAGCCTGAATCCTCTACTGATAAAACTCCATAACTAAACATGACAGAATGCTGAAACTACATATTTATGACACATATAAAGGTATCTTCACATATTTAAACTACAAAGAACAAGAGGAGTGACTAGCTCTGACAACATATAGCAAAGAATATACCAACCTTTCACAGCCCAGAAGAAGCAGTCGGCAAGTATTTACCTACAGTAATTAGGGCCCAGTGACCCTTTTAGTCTGTTAACTAGGAATTTCACCCATTGCTTCCCTTGAAACTTGAAGAGTCAACATCCTGCTTTACACCTTGAGGTGGTGTCCCGTTGCCTGGAACAAATCCAATGGCATTAAAACGTTGATCAAATTTCAAATTTGTTGCAGACCCAAGAATGCCATTGGTTCCAGCGCCACTACCAACTATTCCAACCCTATCACCAGCATATGCAACACTTGGTGAAGCATGGGCATAAGGCACCTGACATGCCTGAGGACCGGTTATCATGGGCCCATACCAGAAGTTCCTAGAAGCATCAGATGGAACTGCATATCCATTCCCCCCATACCCACCCATAGGGTAGTAATAACCATAGGTGCTTGATCCATAGGCATAAACTCCACTACTGCCATACCAAGGCAGAGGTGCAAAGCCAGGGGACATGTACCTAGGACTATAATGAGGAAAACTTTGAGAGGCTCCTCTTTCACTCTTAAATCTTGATTTATTAAAACCATCACCACCATGGTTCCCCTCTTTTGGCACAGCCCTCTTGACCTCTACCTGTCTACCATTCAAGTCATGAAAACTTTTCACCATTACATTTTCAACGGATTCTTCTGAATCAAAAGTGATAAAACCAAACCCCCTAGGCCGGTGAGTTACACTGTCCTGCATCACCACTACATCTGTGATTCGACCAAACCTCTCAAAGTATTTCTTAAACTCCTCCTCAGATATACCAGCAGATAAACCTCCTACAAAAATTTTTTTAGTCCTAATGTGGTCACTGCTACAGTCATTACTACTATAGTTACTCACCCCCCTATTCTGTAATTGGTTTTGGTGTTGCTGTTCGCTTCTGGGTATTGCTTTTTTCACCTCTACCTATACACAAGCAAACACAACTAACCATAAATCAAACAAACCCATGAAAAATAAACATAAAACAGATTGGTTTTTTTTATCATGGTTTAATGAAAATGGTAGAGAACCCAATCTATTTATCTCGAAATCCTCTTTTCTATTAAAAGAAATGAAGAAAGCAAATGTTGAAAAAAACAGAGAAACTGACCGTTCTTCCGAGAATAACATGGGTGTCTTGAATAGCTTTATCAGCAGCAGAGAGATCAGAGAAGGTAACGAAGCCAAAACCTCTAGGGGTTCGGGTGCTGCGGTCTACCGAAATGGTGGAATCCATAACGGTGCCGTACTTGGCGAAGTGGTCATTCAGAATATCTTCGGTGGTGTCCCGAGAAATGCCCCCTACGAACAGCTTCGCTCTGTCAGAATCCATCTTCAAATTCATTCTACTCTACTGTACACAATCCCTAAATTCCCAATTCAATCACAAACCCTAAAACCCCAATTTCCTTCTCTCCCTTTCCCTGCTACGAGTCGTGAAGTAACTCACTTAACTCCTCCGTCCCAACTCCATTGTCCATTAAATGGGTTTATGTTTTTTTGGCCCAAAGAAGCCCATTGACCTTTCCCCCGTTTTGCATAGTATCGTCAATGTTTATTTCGGCTTATCATCCATCCATCCTCAACTTACTGGCCCAAAATTGATCGGAGGGAACAATAAAAAAAAATTATTCATAAAAAAAGTATATAATGAACAACAAACACCTTATCAATTTTTTTTTTAATTTTAACCTCAAACATTTTTAAAAAATTAGTTCGTAGAATGATGTAATCCATCTTAACCCATGGTAGGCTTTTCTAAACAGCCACTTTTGTACAATATGGATTGCCATATTATGAATTCAGCCCATCATATTTGACGAGCAACATGGATTCACAATGGGTTGTACTCATATGACAAATCTATCTAATTAGTATTAATAAATTAGCGAGAATAGGGAACCAAATTAAGAACATCTTCGTTGAAAACCATTCTTTTAACAAAAAAAAAATGGTACTAGGCTCCACTCGACCCAAGGGAGAACCTACGGGATAAGAGAGTATATGGAGGATCAAGAATGAATTCTCTCATATAATTTTTCACATGAAAAAGTCATATGTAAAATAAAAAAATTAAACATAAAAATTATAAATCATACGTTTTAATTGTATTCCATTAATATAATTCTTTGTGTTTATCTGTATATTCTATATTATTATATCATGTGAAAAATCATATAAGATAATACATTCCAAACACCCCTCCTCTCAACAATAGCATATGCTCAACACCAATGAGCTAAAGGCTCAAGGGCGTAAACCAATCTCTATTATATTAGTTGTTTTGTATGCTTATATTATAGACAATTGTTTTGTATGCTTATATTATAGACAATATGTTTTGCCCCCTCTATCTCAAACCAAGATGTACCTACCTGGTTCAAGTTGCAGCAGCCACCACCTAACCTTCTAAATCTTTCACCACTGCACCTGCGCCTAGGGAGGCATGAGTAACGAAGAACTGAATTGAACTCCCGAATTGAATTAAACTGACCCAAAATAATTCAAACCAAAAAAATCTAAATCTTTTAAAACCAGTTTAATTTTGTTCGAGTTTTTGAGTCCCAAATCTGGTTAATGAACCAAAGTTAACTGAACCAAATTGGTTTGAAACTTTGATTCAACTTGTCCGTTGAAGTCCTCACATAGGCACATAATAACACACAACCACTTAATCATGGCATAGTTGCAATTCATCTTTGGTAGATTTGGTTTGATAATTGATGAGCAAGGTTAAATGCAGTTGCAATTGAATGTGAGAAATCAAAGCCTGTGTGCAATGTGAAGTGATTCAAGCACATCTTCCTCCATCAAAAACGACATCTTCCCCCAAAACTCCATCGAACTATAAGCTTTTCTCCATCAATGAACTTTTTAAGCTTTCGTATTTGTTGAAAACCATGGCCTTCAACTTAGATGGGCCCGTTCTCGCTTGTTGTAAGGATCTTATAAGTGAGTAAGGCTGTATTTGATGCACATAATAATATAAGACATGATAATATAAGACAATACGATAATGTCTGATAGTATAAACAAGCTGATAAGCTCTTATACTATCAAACATTTGGTACAAATAGTATAATCAACTTGATAGTATATGTAACTATTTAATATAACTATACTAGCCTTCACCTTCCTCACCACCTACTCCACACAGATCATCCTAATCACTTGTGCATTCACAGAGACCTCAATCTCGAAATTCCTCTGGAACACGTTCTCAACCATCCTCATTTTCTCCTTCAAATTTTGTGCAGAATATTAACCAAACACGAAATGCCCATTACAACCATATATACTATTTGTTTACTGATGCTTAAATTGCTTCCTCGCTCAGACGAAATCTTATCAAATCCTAATCTTAAACATAATCAAATCAAAACTTTATATCTCTAGTTCGTTCCATAAAATACAAACTAAAACTTCAAAGTGAACCCAAATTAAATAAAGAATTTCATTATGACGCACAGGCACCGACAAGGAAAACTCATAGGCTACTAGTACCACAACACCTAAACCTCGTTCCTTGTCTTCTCTCTTATGATGAAGCTGAGCGTCGACACCGTTGTCCACAATCCACCTGCATCCGGTTTCCCTACCTTGTGTGTTCATCCTTGTTGTGCGCCAGTAGCCACATAACTTTTCACTTGCAACCAGCGCCATTCTTTTATCCAACGACGATGATGCAAAATGGTAGAACGGAAAGGGTGAAGTTTTGAAACAGGCGTGGAGTGATGCAAAACAGCAGAAATAGGGGCTTTGGTGGGGCTTGGCTCTTTGAAGTCTAGCAGATGCTGCGAGCGGCAGCACGGTGGTTGCAGGGAGCTGGACGGACAGGTTACTGGTGGTGGCGTCACGGTTCTGTCATGGGTGAAGTTTTGGTTAGTGGTTCAGGAAGCGAAACGGGTTCAAGGAGTTTGCTTGATGGGTGGTCGTAGATTAGGTAGACGTCAAGAGCAACGGCTCTAGGGGCAGCGAGAGAAGGCTCGATGGAGGTTCAGTGGCTGTGGTTGCAAAATTAGGAAAAAATAAGCCTTTCACCTAATGTTGCTAGCTTGTAAGACAATAGGGAAGTGGTCTGTTTGGTGGTGGAGGAGGGGTTTGTTGGTCGGGGAAGGAGAGAGACGATGGTTGTTCTAAGTGATAGGGATGAGGTTCTTGGCAGAGAATGAAAGGCTTGGATTGAGAAGGTTGAAGTTAAGGAATATGATAGGAAGATATATCCTATCAGGTCAAATCAGGAGGGTAGAGTAATCAGGTTAGAATAGGATAAAAATGTTTGACTTCATTTGACTATACTATTAGGTTAAAATACCAAACACCTGATAAAGCCTAATAGTATTAGCTAATACTATTAGGTCCTCCTTATCCTATCCACCAAACGCAACCTAATTTGACTAATTCGAATATGTTAGTCATTTGCCATCAAAAGTAATTTGATCGACTCAATCCTCATTTTAGATGTTGAAATTATTGGTATTGATCCTATTAATTCTCAATTTAAAGAAACTAACATATTAATTTTTAAAATTGTAATTCATACAATTAAATTATTCCTTAATAATTGAAAAATGATTGATATGAGATATTAATATGACTAATTTTTTCATGTTTAAAGACTAATATGTTAATTTTATCAAGTTAGAAACTAATATGATCAGTTCTAATAATTTTAAAGATTAAAATGAGGATTTACTCCAATTTAATTTGTTAGTCATTGCTCCTAAATGAATAAAAAATATATATATTTCAAACTTTTATAAAAGGCAATAAAACATGTGTAGTAAATTTGTAAGCACTGGAACCCATAACATCAGGGGTACACCCGGGTCAAGTAATGTCTATTTTAGATAAAAAGAAAAAACTGAATTGTTTAAGTTTAGTTAGGTTGTATTGAATCGGTCAAGGGAAAAAATCTTTATGTTACCAACCGATTTCAATTGTGGTTGAATTAGTTCAAATCTGGTGATTAGGTTGATATTTTTTATTTTATGTTGAAAAAAAAACCTTACCAAATCGATATTGTTTTATATTTTGAAAATATAAAATTAGGGTAATTGGTTGGTTCAAACTTGATTGGGTTTAAGAAATCAAAATTTGATATTTGAACTAATTAATGATGAATCAGTTCAAAATAAACCAAAATTAACTCAACTACACAACTTAATCTATACTTTATGGATTTGTTTAGGTGAAATTAGTTGGGTCATCATGTCAAACTAAACTCGTAACCACCTTCATAGTTTGTGTTGGGTGGGTTCCCTCCTCGTAATGGGATCTACCAAGTTAAAAAGTAAAAACAAAAATAAAAAAAGAAAATAAAGCCTTTGAAAAGGCTTAAAAGGAAAGAACGAAAAGGAAGAGAAAGAGAGAAAGAGAAAGAAAAATATAGAAACAGAGTGAGGGAGAATGACAAAAGAGAGGAAGAAGAAATAGTTTTGCCCTCTTTGAACTCAATATTAGATGCGTAAAGTCTTATCATATCTCATGAACTTTTAGTATACTATTCCTAGTGTTGAAAGCTACACTTTGGTATATTTTGTTGGTTGTTTCACCTTTTCCTTTGGTAGATCTGTGATACCCACTTTGTGGAGTTTTTATCTTATTGTTTAGTTTATACACCTATTTGATGATGTATTGTTGATTGTGATATTCCTTAGTGCTACTAAGAGGACTGATTGGTGTACCCATTGATTTATTAGTAGAAGTTTTTACTGAACTTGATCTCGTGATTTTTCCTTTTACACTAAGGGGTTTTTCACATTAAAATTGTGGTGTCTAAGATATTTATTTTTCTGTCATTGCCATTGTTTAGATAGCTTATTTTGTGTGATTGATATTTTGCTGTGAGAAATATTTGCAGTGCCTATTTATCTGCACAGGTGGGGGAAAATATTTTTGCTCCCGTTTAGCTTAGTTTTTCCCAACAAAGTGGCATTAGAGCTTTAGTTATTTTGATCTATGCATTTAAATGGAGGAAAATCGGGGCCAAATATGATTAAATTGAACTTTATAAATTATACACTTTGGAAGACCCTCATCGAAGATATGTTATATAGCAAAGACTTGTATGAACCCGTTGGGGTAGACGCTGCTCGACCTAGTGATAAATCTAACAGTGATTGAAAAATGATGAATAGAAAAGTTGTTGGGTTGATCAAACAGTGGTTAGACCTTAGTGTGTATCCTTATGTTGACAAAGAGACTAATGCCCGTAGTATGTAGATAAAATTGGCCAGTTGTATGAGTGGAAGAAATCATTTATGATTCATAAATTGGTGAATATGAAATATAAAGATAGGTATTCAATGGCAGAGCATCTGTGCAAGTTCCAGGATATTGTGAATCAGCTGACAGCCACAGATATTACATTAGGTGATGAGTTGTAAGCATTATTGTTGCTTAGTTCCTTACCTAATAGTTGGGAAGTTCTGGTTGTTACTTTGACTAACTCAGCTCCAAAGGAAAAGTTGACATTGTCAATGATGAAAGAGAACATGTTGAATGAAGAAGTCAGAAAGAAAGAGCATGGTTTGATTGGTACCACCACTCAGTCAAAATCATTTGTAGTAGAGTCATGAGGGATAAGCCAAACCAAAAAATCTCATAAATCTGAAAAATCTAACGAAGAAGTCACGGGGGGAATGATAAAGAGAGTGTTGCAATTGCATCTGATAGAGAAGTCTAAATTATTTATGATGATAACTCTGTGAATCTTGCATGTTATGATTTTAGTTGGATTGTAGATTTTGGTGCCTCATATCATGTCACTCATAGGTGTGATTTCTTTGCATCTTATGCTATTGGAGATTTTAGTATAGTAAAGATGGGGAATGAAGGAGTATACAAGATTGTTGGTATGGGAAATGTTTGTCTTGAAACTAACATTGGATGCATGCTACACTTAAAAAATATGAGACATATTCCTGATATCCATCTCAACTTGATTTATGTTAAAGCTCTTGACAATAAAGTGTACCACACTTACTTTGGTGATGGAAAGTGCAGGCTCACCAAAGGGTCACTAGTGGTAGCAAAAGGAGATAATTTCACTGCTCTCTACAAGATGTCAAGAAAGTTGTGCAAGGAGAAGGTGAATGCAGTTGAAGATTCCTTTATCGACTTATGGAACATGCGTCTTGGTCACTTGAGTGAGAAATGACTCAACATCATTTCCAGACAAAAATATTTTCATTTGAGAGGTACTCCCTTAGAGACTTGCACTCATTGTTTTGTTGGAAAACAACATAAAGTTTTCTTTCATATTTCTAGTTCTCATAGGAGGTCACATGTTCTATATTTGGTTCACACTGATGTTTACATTATGGATTGTAAGTCTCTTTATGGTGCTTTATATTTTGTTACCTGTATTGATGATCACTCTAGAAAAGTGTAGATTTTTTTCTTTGAAATCTAAGGACCATGTACTCGGTGTCTTCAAGCACTTCCATGCAAGTGTTGAAAGAGAAAAGGGAAAGAAGCTTAAATGTGTCAAAGCAGATAATGGTGGTGAATACAATGGTCAATTTGAAGAGTATTTGTAGAAAACATAGGATCAAGCTTAAGAAAACAGCTCCAAAGATGCTCAACATAATAGAATTACAGAGAGAATGAATCGTATCATAAATGACAAAATTAGATGTATGCTCTATCATGCAAAATTGTCTAAATCCTTTTAGGGTGAAGCAATGAGAATTACAGTGGATTTTATCAACCTTTCTCCTTCATTACCTTTAGATGGTGATGTTCTAGACAAAGTATAGATAAGGAAAGATATCTCTTATAGTCATTTGAGAGTGTTTAGCTGTAGGGCTTTTGTTCATATTTCAAGAGATGAGAGGTCTAAACTTGATGGGAAATCTAAACAGTGTATCTTCTTGGATTATGGTCATGAGGTGTTTGGTTATAGACTCTAAGATCCAGTTGAAGAGAAAATTATTAGAAGCCGAGATGTTATTTTTCTTAAAGACTAAACCATTGAAGACTTTGATAAAACTAAGAAGCAGAAGCCAATTATTAGAAGTTACATTGATTTTACACCAGAGACTCCTACTACAACATTTGTTGATGGGGGAGATATATAGGTAGATGATGAGAACACAACTGATGAGCCTATACCTTACCATGATGTGCTAGTTGAGCAAGTTTCACTTAAACCACCGGTTGAGCCTCAATTTAGAAGATCTAGTAGAAAGTGTCGTGCTTCCCAGAGATATCCTCCATATGAATATGTGATGATTAGTAATGGTGGAGAGCCATAAAACTACTAAAAGAAGCCATTTAAAATAAGCATAAGGAAGAGTGGTTGAAGGCCATGCAAGAGGAAATAAAATCCTTGTAAGAGAATCACACATTTGAGTTAGTGAAGTTGTCTAAGGGCAAGAGAGCACTTAAGAACAAATGTGTATTCAAACTGAAGACAGAAGAGAATATCTCATAGCCAAGATACAAAGCACAACTAGTTGTAAAAGGCTTTGATTAAAAGAAGGGTATTGACTTTGAAGAAAATTTCTCACATGTGGCGAAGATGTCTTCTATCCGAGTTGTGCTTGGATTAGCAACTAACTTGAACCTAGAGGTTGAACAACTTAATGTGAAGATTGCATTCGTTCATGGTGACTCAGAGAAGGAACTTTACATAGAGCAATTGAAAGGCTTCAAGGTCAAAGGAAAGGAATAACTTGTGTGTAAATTGAATAAAAACTTGTATAGACTTAAATAGGCACCTAGATAATGGTACAAGAAGTTTGATTCTTTCATGAAGGATCATGGTACAAAAAAAACTACTTCTGATCATTGTGTGTTTGTTAAGAAATTCTTTAATAATGATTTTATTATTCTCTTGCTATATGTGGATGACATGTTGATTGTTGGTCATGACACTAAGAAAATTGAGAATCTGGAGAATGAGTTAAGCAAGTCCTTTGCTATGAATGACTTAGGTTCTGCAAAGTAAATCCTTAGCATGAGAATTACTCATGACAGGAAGAATGAAAAATTGTGGTTATCTTAGTAGAGGTTCGTTGAGAAGGTATTAGAGAGGTTCAACATGGATAATTCCAATCTTATTAGTATTCCATTTGTAGGTTATTTTAAGTTGAGTTCACAACAATGCCCTATAAGTGAGAAAGACAAAGAAGAGATGAAGAAAGTTCCTTTTGCATCCGTAGTTGGTAGCTTGATGTATGTCATGGTATGTACAAGGTCATATATTGCTCATACTGTTTGTGTTATTAATCGTTTTCTCTCTAATCCTGGTAAAGAATATTGGCAAGCAGTGAAGTGAATCCTTAGGTATTTTAGAGATACTTTCAGAGTTTGTTTATGCTCTAGGAGTGGTCAGCCTGTGTTAGATTGTTACATAAATGTAGACATGACTGCTGATATTGATTCAAGGAAATATACTTTTGGGAACTAGATGACTTTTG
The DNA here is from genome assembly GCA_029884595.1 of Ormosia semicastrata. Lineage (NCBI taxonomy): Eukaryota > Viridiplantae > Streptophyta > Magnoliopsida > Fabales > Fabaceae > Ormosia > Ormosia semicastrata. The sequence continues at coordinate 9,864,856 of JAQQTO010000046.1, read as the reverse complement.
CAGGAGGAGCGGTGTCTTGGCAATCTAAACTATGAAAATGTATTGTTTTGTCTACCATGAATGTTGAGATTATTGCTATTACTGAAACTTCTAAAGAACTCTTATGGATGCAAAAATTCCTACAGGAGTTGGGTCTTAAGTAAGAGAAGTTTGTGTTATTTTGTGACAGTAAGAATGTCATCCATCTTAGCAAGAACTCAACCTTTCAGTCGAGGTAAAAGCACATACAGGTGCGATATCATTGAATATGGGAAATGCTATAGATAAAGTTATTTTCACTTGACAATATCTATACCGATGACAATGATTCAGATATGATGACTATGACTTTGCCTATGACAAAGTTAGTTTCTTACACAAAGAAAGCATGTTTGGTGGAGCAGCACCTCCCGACTTGAGTCGGGAAGGGAGAGATTTGTTGGGTGGGTTCTCTTCTCATAATAAGACCCACCAAGTTAAAAATTAAAAACAAAAAAAATTGGAAAAATAAAAAGCTTTTGAAAAGGCTTGAAAGGAAATAATGAAAAGCAAGAGAGCATGAGTGAAAGAAAAAGATAGAAATAGGGTGAGGGAGATTGGCAGAGGAAAGTAATAAATGGCTTTGGCCTCTTTGAGCTTAATATTAGATGGGTAAATTCTTATTTTTTTTAATGAAATTCTAGTATGTTGTTGAGCTACACTCTAATATATTTTGTTTGTTGTTTCACCTTTTCCTTTAGTAAAAAATTGTGATACTCACTTTTGTGAAGTTTTTATTTTATTATTTAGTTCATCCACCTATTTAGTGATTGATTGTTGCTTGTGATATTCTGTAGTACTACTAGGAGGATTGACTTGTGTACTCATTGATTTATTAGTAGAAGTTTTATCTGGATTTAGTGTTGTGATTTTTTTCTTTACACTGAGGGTTTTTTACATTAAAATTATAATATCTTTGATATTTATTTTTTTGTCATTATCATTGTTAAAATAACTTATTTTGTGTGATTAATATTTTATTGTAAAAATTATTTATAATACCTATTTATTTGCATAAGTAAAAAAAAAAAAATTACTTTCGCTTTACTTAGTTTTCCAAATAGTTTGGCAGCCAGTCGCCCAATCCCAGCTATAAACAAGTTGCTATTTTATAACTTACAAATTATGACCTCAAAAAACAGTCACTCTCCCTCTGAGATCTGGACGTAGAATGTTGTCTGTCAAAGTCAGCACGACAACTTCTCTTTGAAATCCAACAAATTGTTAATAGCAAATCTTATTCAAATATTTCTTGCATAAAAATGTGCCTTCGAGTATATTATACGTCTGTCCATATATAAGCAACCAACATCGGGACTCTCCGTTACTTTATTTTCTAGCTTTGATAGATGAAGTAATGAAATTATTTTTTTCCTTTTTCAACGTTTTTTTAATTTTGTTTTCAAATCAATCTGAAAATATTGCCACTCAACCACCTTTGGTAGTTACTTTAATTATACAGATATATTAATTTCCAAAATAGTAGAAGTTTTCTGAGTATGAAAATAATGGGTTTGGGGAAGTAAAAAGAAGAAAGAAGATAAACCCAACACAAAATTTGTCCATAGGTAGTTGGTACAATCCCAAGATTTCCTCACATGCTGAGTTGCTCAAGGTTAATTAAAGCAAGAGGCGTCTTATTAGTTATAATAATACTCAGTCTAATGCGTGCGAATATTCGATAATTGCACCTCCTGATCCGGCTCCCAAAAAGAATTATTAAATTTGAAGGATACATATTGAACATATAAGAATGAACATTAAATCATTTATCTAATCAATCTTTTCCGATCCACTATTTCAATTTAATTCCCTCTGCATGTGACAGCGGGTTTGTAAAATCCATGTTGGATATGAGAAGCATTTGACTGAAGAAAATCGTGCTATGTTGAATCCACGACTATTCACGTAGAATCATGTGGTAATAACCCTTATATCAAACAATTTATTGTATTAAAAATAGTCCATTGTCAAAATAAGCCCTTATTACTAATTAACTGCTTTAAGTTACAATGGACAAATTTGACATTTCGCTGCTTCAAGAGCCTTGCTTTGTAATCAAATAAGGAGATTAGTGGGTAATGTGATTTAGAAAAATAGGAAACGATGGCATGAGAAGCATCTTTTAGGAGTTTAAGAATTAAATTCGCCTAGGTTTTAACAATATTTACTGGAATAACTTATCTTCTCATTTCCTTGTCAGAAAAGCAATACACGTATATAATACTCAGAGCTCTGGCTACTTGATCTCCAAACTAGCATTTCTTTTCCTAGGGTTCTGGATCGTTTAAAAACATAACAAAGGCAAAGCTAATGGATGCCATGAGTGCAGCTCAAAACCCAATTCTTTTAAATAATTATGTTCGAACACCTAACAAATTATTATTTAATTAATTAATAGCAAAATATAAATAAATAAAGTGTTTCTAACGATGTTATTTATTAAGGAATTAAAAATAGAAAATATTAAATAAAAGTAATTTTTTTAAAATTCTTAATATATTAAATATTTTACTTTTTATTAAATGCTTACTATATTTTGATTTATTAACAAATATATTTAAGGCACTCATTAGACAAACATGAATATATTATAGTGTTTAAGTCATACATATGGGTTAATATTATTATACATTGTACTAATAACCATTTGTACACAAGTATTATATACGTAATATGTGTATATTGTCGAATATTTTTTTATAATCCTAGCACTCACATCTCAGGGCATGTCACGAATATTTTTAGTAGAATATATAACTTTATGGTTAGCCCAAAGATACTTGCACTTTCGGTGGAGAAACTCAAATCACCTTCACAAATTATTATTTTTTAACAAAAATGAATTATTATAAAATAAATTCTACAATGCATCTTACATATATATTTTAAAATATGTCAAAAAATTAATATAAAAATCTAAGGGAACCATTAAATATCCCGGCTTTTGATAGCGAGGTCGAGCACGGGTAATTAGAATTGTGACTTGTTTTTCATTTTAATTTTAGTTTTATTTAAAATAAAAAAATTACAGTACAATTAGTTAACTATACCCAGGTTGTTCCGGGCTTTTTTCCACGGGCTCGTAGCATCATTCTCAATTTAAAAATAAGAGGAAAAACTTAATATTCATTTAATTAAGATTAAATTTTATTAAAATAAGTCCGTTTGAATAATAAAATTAGAATTAAAATATAAAATTTTAATTTTAATTTCAATTCTTTAGAGTTAGAATTGATTTAAAATATTAAATTTTATATTTAGAGTTGTCAAAGAATTAAGATAAAAAATTAAAATTTTAAATTTAATTATAATTTTATTATTTAAAAATATGATCTAAAACATTAAAAATTATTTATAAAATTAAAATTAATAAAAATATTTATACAATAATATTTTTATAATATAATAGTCATATTTTTTATAAAAAAATTTTCATGAATAATAAATAGTTATTGTAATAATTTTTATATAAATATAAAAATAATTTTTTATATAAATATAGAATCTCAATAAATATGATTATTCATAAATAAATATAAAAAATAAAAAAAAGAATTTAATTTTTAAGTTATGAAATTAATAATTTTTAAAATATAGATTAAGAATTGATAAAGATTTAATTTAATTATTTTTTAAATTTTATAAAATTAATTTATAAAATTATAATTTAATTTTAAATATCATTTTAAACATAACAATTAAAATTAAAAAATTTAATTCTAATTCTAAACTCTCGTTTCATACCCAATTTTAAAAATAAAATGGACACTAAGACTTATCTATGCCACGAATTTTCAATGAATTAATTTGTGAAGTCCATCTCATCACTTGCTTCTAAGTTCTCAGTTCCTGAAGAGACCAAAAATAGTCGTAATCAAAATCTTTGTCATTTTTAAATAATGCTAACGGGCACGGTCAGGCGAAGAGAGAATATGAATACAGATATCAATGATGAGATAGGATGACATCAAAGTGATTAAAAAATGTAAGACTGGAGAGAACACCTTGGAAACTAGGATTTTGCAATGGCACCCAAATTGATGCACCTAAAGACCGCGGCAAAGGAGGAACGGACATGGGGGCTGCTTAAGAGGATTGTGACTATTTGTGGGGTTATTTGGATCGGATCAGACCGGATGGTCTGACTGGTCAAACCAAAAATTGGATTCTTTTTTAATTTTGGTTCATGTTCAAAGTTATTTTACTGATTTGATCGGATTAGATTAGTTAAGATTCATCAAAGACCGGATCAAAAGAATAAACTTGATCAGACTGACGATCTAACCCTTTTTATATAAATTAAAAATTTAAAAACTAAAATTATGATTATAATTATATATTTAATACTTGATTATATGTTTTAAAATTTAATTATTTAGTTAGTATTATAGTTTATGATATGAGTTGTGATTGTAAGACCTTAACCTTATGTATGTCATTATAGATGTTTCTATTAATAAAACATATTATAGTTTATGATTTATGAAGAGAATTTGTATTTAATAAGTAATTATAACTATTCAATTTTTTTCTTTATATAAATAATTATGATTGTTCAAATTATATATATATATATATATATGTGTGATGTTATTCAGCTCTGATCTAACTATTCAGCTCAACCGTCTGATCTAATTATCTAGTCTAATAAATTAAAGCTGAATCGAAAACTTTTCCGATTTGATATCTGAGCTGACTTTAACACATTATTATTTCTTTACTTTGACCGAGAGTGAGCGGCGACATGACATGCCTTTGGGATTACACACACCCGCCTTTGAGCTTGGAAAACCTACAAAATTAGCTAGGGTCTTGTTTTTTTTTATGCCCATGCATCGATACCCGTATTAATTATAATAAACTAATCTGTCCTAGACATATTTGTGATGTCCCATTACTTGTGTGGCAAACCCAAAGAAACTAGGAAAATATTTATCTTCACCACACTTTTTTTTCCTACATTTATTATTTTTTATAATTGTGATTAAATAAAAAATATAAAAAATTAATATAATTAATTATATAAAAAATAATATAAAAATAATATGAGAAAAAATATGATGAAAAAATCGTTATTAAATAAATTAATACATTGTAAACTTGATGCCAAAGAAAAAATGATGAAAAAGAAAAATGATATATTAAGTGTGTATTTAAAATAATTATAAAAATTTGATTATTTTAATAATTAATTATTTAAAAAATTATTATAATTGATTATAATAGAATTAATTTTATGTTTAAATATATTAGATAAAAAATAAGTTTAAATTATTTGTTTTGTTTGAATAGTATAAAAATAAATTATTTTTATGTATTAAATTATTAAAATATGTATAAAATAATTAAAAAAATTATTTTATTAAAATAAAATAATATTTATATCTCAAAATTAAAAAAATAATTTAAAATCTAAAAACATAAACTAAAATTTTAACATTATTAAAGAAATATTTTAAAATATATTAAATTTTATGTAAAAATTGATACTAAATTTATCAAATATATTAAATTACTAACAGCAACTTTTTTTTTAAAGAAAAACTGTTTATCCTTCACAAACACGCTGTAAATAGTACATGTATTTTCATAGCAGCATGCATTGTATTACATGTCCAGTGTCTGGGAAACACAGTAGTTTTTACCTCAAAAACGGAGAAAGAAGTGCAATCACGTCGTCATCCAAAAACAACCATTCGAGTGTGTTTGGACTGCCATTTCGTTCGCTTAAGTGTGTGTTTGAAAATGTTGTAAAAATTTGATTATGTTTAATAATTAATTATTATATAAATTTTTTTGTTATAATTAATTATAATTAATTTATTTTTATGTTTAAATGTATTAATTATAAAATAATTTTAAATTAATTTGATTTGTTTAAATGATATAAAAAATTATTTTTATGTATTAAATTATTAAAATAAGTATAAAATAATTAAAAAATTTATTTGATTGAAAATAAAATGATATTTACATATCAAAATATAAAAATAATTTATAAACTAAAATCATAAATTTTAATTTTCACCATTATAAAAATTAATTTTAAATTTTTTTATTTTAAATTAAATTTAGTGTAAAAACTAAAACTAATTTTATCAAATATAATTACATATTATTACAATAACTGTTTTCTCAAAAAAAATTAATCACAATTTATACCAAACACACCTTAAATGGGAGTTTGCATGCTCAAACTAGCTTTTATTTATATGATAGTCTTGTTTGAATTCACGTTGAAATCGATTTCATGTCTAAACCTCCGTTTATTCGTACTGGCTTTTGCGTTTGTTTTTGCAATTCATGGTGAAGCACATTTTCTCTCAACGGCTTACTTCCTTATTTACCCTTATGTGCTTTTACTCCCTTCTCACCTTTCCAAGTTCCAACAGCGGGCGCTTTAAAATTTCCAGCTTCACTCCCTTATTCAGCCATATATCTTTTGCAACTGAGATATCTATCCTGGGCATTCTAAAATTTTGCAGCAGTGGTACATCTTTTGGAATTGAAGTTTTCTCCCTTTTGTTTTTTTCTTTTGTTTTTGGCCAAATTTTGTGACAAAGGAGAATGGAGGGGATACGAAAGTTTCTTGAATAGACATTGTATACCTGATGCATTAAGTTAATTATATTCTTAGTTAATAATTAATTAACTATTATGATTAATTTCTATTGATTGGAAGGTTTGTAATATAGAATTTATACTATTTTTAGTAATTACAAAATTAAAAATAATTTTGATTAATATCATTTAAATAATATTTATTTTATCAAATTTATTTTTAAAAAATTAAATATAAATTATATTACTATAAATTTACTTTCAATTAAAATTAATAATCAAATTAATTAATATCCATTTACAAACTCTAACACAAAACACCCTTCACCATTAGGTTAGGAAAAACACCATAGATGAGATAAAATAAAATAAAAGAAGGAAAGAAAGAAAGTTGGGAGTGTAAGCATAGCCCAGTTACCCATTTTAGAAGTCTACCCCCCAAAATCATTATGTTCGGTTAGGCTTTCTATAGACAGCTAAACAGGTCTAGAAGTCTATAACTCTGCTTTTCTTGTTAAAGACAACGCAAAATTAACAATCACGAACTAGAAGTCTAGAACCCTAGCTTCTTTTCTTTTACCGACTTGGTTCATAGTTTCATACAAGCTGTGACTTAAAAAATAATAGTAAGTGGGTGTTTGTTTCCGAATTTTTTTTTGTTTCTAACATCTTTTTTAATAAAAAAGTTGTCCCAACTCAGCAACTTGTTTGTTATTTTGAATGAAAAAAAGAAACAGTTTTTATGATGAGAAAAAAATTATTGTTATGCTATTTAAAATTTGAGTTGTTTTGTAAAAAAGTTATTAAAATTATTTTTAATAGTGATATATAAATATTATTTTATTTTTAATTAAATATTTTTTAATCAATTAAATAATTTTTTAATTATTTTATACTTATTTTAATAATTTAATATATAAAAATAATTCTTTTTATACCATTCAAACAAAATAATTAACTTAAAATTATTTTTCAATTAATATATTCAAATATAATTTTTTCTTATAATTGATTATTGAAATAATTTAATTTTTACAATTATTCTAAATAAGTATTAAATGTTCATTATGTTGCCAAAATATTAAATATTTTTATTTTATTAATATTTTTACTTTAATTCTTTAATAAATATCCTAAATGTACTCGTTAACACATATTTAAAAATTAGTTCATAATGTATAGATGTTATTAGAAAAATATTATTTAGCATAGACACTTGAATTAACAATTATGTATAAGTACATGTTTTATGATTCACATAATTTTAAATATGTTGAGTGACTATAATAGAAGAAAATGATTTCTTTAAAATAAATTTATCTTTAAAATAAATAAGTAAAAAATTATTCATCTTTAAACTATTTAATAAATTAAAATTATAATATACTTTATATTAAATTAAAGAACATTACTATCAATTCACTTTAAAAATAACTTCCCAAGAATAAATATGTCATATAAGTGCCTATGGTAAGAAGCTATGTATGCATATACTTGCACCATAAAATTGGCCGTTATTTTTATTTTTGGAATCTTCCTGTTGTTGAGTGTCAATCTGTAAAATTAATCAATCATTCTTGAAATTGAGTTCAACTTTGAAGAATAATAAGAAAGAAAAACTAAATAAATATGTGAAATTTAATTTCGGTACAATATTTTCTTAGAATTATTATTATCTAATCATAGATCGATAAATTTAAACTCGTACAAATAATTAAACTTATAAAAATAAATAACTATAATTAATGTAAGAACAACATAAGAGATTTTCCACATTAAAAAAAGGATATTTTTCATTAAAAAAGATGAAAAAGAAAGAATCTAAAAAACACCAATAAAAAGAAAACAGAAAATTACATGATGGTCTAACACAAACCATATAGTATGGTGGCTGCGTGGGGGAAGCTCAGTTCCCAGCAGTACTGCTAATAGATATACCTGTGGGAATGGGGGCATATTGAATGGGGTTAATGTTTGGTGTGCACAAAAATATGTTTATTGTATGTTTATTATATGTTAATGTGGGAAAAATATTAAATTATATTATATGTGATTGTATTAATTTTATGGAATACAAATAAATTTGTGAGTAAGTTAAAAAAATTAAACATATAAAAATTAGATAAATTATTGCATAAGTATTTAACTTAAACTTATTAGACTAATTATATTATTAATTAATAACAATAATATCAATTAATTATTATAATTAGTAATATATTAATATTTTATTAAATTATTACATTCGAGTTTATTACATCAACTATATGCAAGTTTTTCTCAACCTAGTGTGGTCCAGTAACCATTTTTTGGGACTCACCCTTTTAACTATAACTAGTTAACCTCTACGCTTTTAAATATAATAAATTATATTATTGACCGAAAATAATAAATTATATTATTAAATATATAAAAAATTAAAGTTAACAAATAAAGATGTATTCACTTTTAAATTATTTAATACATTAAAATTAAAATATATTATTTTAAATTAAGAATAAATTTATTCTTATTAATTTGTTCACTTTAAAAGAGTATTTATATTAGATTCATGAAAATTTAGGAAGATTTATAAATAAAGTAAGAAAAATAAAAAAAATATTTATATTATACATTAAATACATTACAATAGTAATTGTTATTTACGTCATGATTCATAAACAAAATAAAGTTTTTATATATATAAATTTTAAAAAAGATAAAAGAGTGAAACTAAAAGTGAGAAAAATTAGTAGATTTATTTTATAAAAATTAAAAATTTATAGAAAGATGAGTTAAAATTATAATATCAATGTATATAAAATAATTATAAATTACATGTCAAATACATATCGAGTATAAACTCTTTTAATTTTATTATTTTTATCTTTAATATAATTATATTGACCTCTACTAAGATTAATGTTTATAATATTGATATCCTTTTTGTTTGAGAAAGTACTTATATCTCTTTTATTTTATATTTTTAATGAGACTTTATGTAATATTTATATATAAAGTAATAAAGATATATGTAATTTTATAAATAAATAAAGATATTAAAGTGTAATAATAATATATAAAATTATAAATATAAGTATAATTTTTAAATCAGAGTATCAATGTAATAAGTATTAATTTTATAAAAAATAAATGTAATTATCTCTTTATTTTTTAATAAATTAAATTAAATTATTAATACTTACAAAAATAAATTAGTGAAAAAATGTGAGGCCAAAGCTCACGCTTGCTCCCTTTCAATCTGTCCCTGTACATTATATGAGCTTTTTTTAAAGTCTTAAATTGTATTTAAAATATATTTTAGAGACTTAATTTTCAACGTAATATTATATATATATATAAACATATTATAAATTTAAATTCTTAAAGTTTTTAATATTTTATTTTAAAGTAATAAAAAATAAATTGTTTAAATTAGTCCAACTATATATAAAAACACTGTAAGTGTTAATTATTGACTTTTAGAAATAAGTAATTAAAATCATATTATAATTTAGAATAAAAGAATATGGTAATTGATTGATATACCAAAAAAACTTTCAAGAACAAAATTCATTTGCGAATTGATTAAGCAAATAAAATGAGAATTTATTAATATGGAATTGATTAGGGAAATTTAGAAAAAAATTGATTAATGAGGTTAGAAAATAAGAAAAAAAAATATGAAGCAATAATTTTGTTAGTAGCCAATAAAAAAGGAAGGTAGCTAAAGAAAAAGGAATTGTACTAGTAGTAAACAAAGAAGAAAATATAATAAATAAAAGAAGAGAGTATACAAAAATATTATCTTACTAGTATTTTATATTCGTGTTGGGATAAATTAAAAAATATTAAAATAAAAAAATATATTTAACTTCGATATATGACAGATTAAATGGTTTAAATGAATATAATTAAGTTATAATTAGTGGGGTCTATAGTAAAAAACACTTAAAATTATTTTTTTGTTTTTATTAATCGACTTTTCTCGTATTATAATAATTAGGTTATGTAACTCCTCTCAATAAAATATTTTTTTATAAGTCTTCCTAATAAATAATTAATTTATATAATTTTAGATAATTTTAATTTTTTATTCTACATTTTTATTTTAATATTAATTATTATATGTTTATTTATTTAAATATTTTATCAACTTATTATTTAGAGTATACCAAGTTGGCCTTTAATGTCAAATTATACTAATAAAATAATCTTAGATTGATAGATATTACAATAACAAACAAAAAAATTTACTAAAAATTGAAATAATCAATAACAATATAATCAAATGATACTCAATACATTCAAATACCTTAATATTTTATAACCTATATATTTAGTTTAATAATTTAAGTAGATTAAATAAAATAACACATTAACTAAATCAATCAATTGACATATAACTTCTTAAATTCTTTAATCTTATTATCTTTACAAATCTAACTATTTCAATATGACATAGAATTATAGTTTTGTCAATTACATATACTTCATCAATACTCCCGTTAAGGTTTAATTTATTCTATTATTTGTTCACAAAATTTATCTCACATCCAACAAATAATTTTATTTAAAAAATCTATGAAATTTTAATATTATATGATATAGGTTTTTAACTACATTTAAACAATTTTACTAAACAAATTTTATTATAAAAGAAATTGTATCATACAGTTACAAAAATATTAGAATTTTAAGATAAATCACTAATGAAAACAATTAATAATGTGATTAATTAAAGATATGTAAGAATTTTTTGAATGTGAATATAAATAAATATGTAAAAGTATATATATTAAAGTAATTAATATGTAATTATAAATTTTATATTTGTATGTGTGGATAATAAATTTAATTTAGACTTAGTAAATGTTTATTTTTCTTTTAACTTTAATATGAGATATTATATGATAATTATTAAAGTCATGTAGTTATCATATGATAAATTTTTAAATATATTTTTATGACAGAATGATATATATTAAAATATAAAATCATATATTTTTTCTTTATATATTATTATATATGATATATGATGATTATAAAAAATATATAGTTAATAGAAAAAGAAAGTATATATATATATATATATATATATATATATATATATATATATATATATATATATATATATATATATATATATATATCTCACAGAGCAATCAATTTTATAATATAGAGGGGGATTATTAGCAAATGGCGATGTGAAGAGGACAGAGATTTGGTACCAGTTAGCGCTAGCTACGAGCTAACTAGCATCAATTTGGCGTTAGAAAGAATTTTGCGTAACTTATATTATTAGTTGAGAGTTAATTATATTATTAATTAATAAATAAATGCAATAATAATTAAATCTTTTCTTATTATGTGAGGTGTTATTAACTAATTAATTAATAAATAAATAGTAAAATTTATCATAACTAATTGAGTAATTGTTCTAGTACATGTAATTTAAATATTTTAAGATTAAGTTAGAATTTCCTCCTGGCTTTGGAGAAGGAAGATAGGACGTGTTTATCATTCATTTGTACACCAAGTGAATTCACTTAGGCTTATTTGAGAATTTTAAAAATTATAAATTATGTTGATAATTGATTATTGTTATAATTGATTATAATTTATTTATTTTTATATTTAGATGCATTAACTGTAAAGTAATTTTAAATTAATATAATTAGTTTAGATGATATAAAAAAATTACTTTTATGCATTAAATTATTAAAATAGATATAGAATGATTAAAAAATATTTGATTGAAGACAAAATATTATTTACATATCAAAGTGTAAAAAATAATTTATAAACTAAAATCATAAGTTTTAATTTTCAGCTTATGATTATTAGTTGTAAAAACTTTTTTTGCATTGTATTTTGTGTAATTTTTTTAAATAATCTTTTTACCTAAATATAATAATTATTTTATAAAACAACTTAATATTCCAAAAATAACTGTTTGAGAAAGAATTAATTTTTCCAAATATGCTCTTAATGTAACAAATTATATGACTACTTTTTTTATTAAATTTGTCATAATTATTTTTTAGGTTTTGTTAAATAATGCTATAAGGATATTTGTTAAAGATTTAACATAAGAAGTTTTTCATAAAAAGTAAAATATTTAATGTATTAAAATTTTAAAAAATCATATTTTTTATGTAAAACTTCTTATTTTGAAAAATATTTGTTAGAAAATCTCTTATTTTTTAAATTTAAAATTTTTGTTTGTAGACTTGAGTGTGTGTATAAATATTATTAATTAAAATTTATAAAAAATTATATATATAACTAATCATCTATAATAAAAAAGGGTGTGTAAATATTAAAATTTATAATTTCTTTATATATACGACTATTTATTATAAAAAAAAATTATGACCTATAATTTAAGATACATGTCATCAACATTAATCGTTAATTTGATTTTATACCAAATCAAATATTTTAAAGGTTGATTCGTATCTCATGGACCTGCATTCTAAACGTTTCCAGAAAGATAAGAAACATGAAGCAAGCAAAGGCAAATATGCGGACCAATCAAATCCAATGGTGGAGATGTCTTTGACTTTTGTCTAATCAACTCCGATAAATAACCTTATGTTTGGATTGAAAAAAATAATAATAATTAGAGAGAAAATAAAATTTTGAAAATTTGATCAAATTAAAAAAATTAAACTTTGAGATTTTCTCTTATTTGATTAAAGAGAAAATTGGAGAAAAAATAGGAAAGAAAGAAAACTATAAAAAACAACTAATAATAATAATAATAAATCAGAAATTTTCTCTTCAATTTTTTTATTTCAAAATTTAGATTTTTTTTTCTCATCTCCAATTTTTTGTTCTCTCATCCAAACATAATGTGAAACTTGTAAATATAAAAGAGTAAAAAATATACATACAGCTCCTATTATGTAAAATATTTTTTATTGTCATAATAATTGTTTAATTAATAAAAAAATCAAAAACTTTAAATCTTATAAGAGATTAAATAATTTTTTATTTAATACTTACTTTATTAATTAATTAAAATAATATAACATTATACTAAAAAGTAAATGATCGCATTAAAAGTAGACTATTATTACAGATAGATTTTACTTGTAATGTTAAAATTTGAGTCCTCTTGTCACTATTTTAGGGAAAACGTTATTTAATCACTACTCTTGCAAGAGCAATTTGTAATAAAAATATATATAATGTTATGCTTTTATTTATTTAACAAATAAGATTTATATAATATTATTAGTGGGATATATAGTTGACCCAGGAGTAGTTAGTCATAGTAGAAGTGAATTACAACTTTAAGCAAAATTTATCTGTAATGTCAAGGTTCGAATCTTGAAGTCACTATTTTGTAGAGGGCTCTACCCAACTACGACTCCTAGAACGAAATTGCATAAGCGATGTGAACACTCAATTTTGATCGGACACAAAAAAATATATAAAAATAAAAAATAAAAAAATAAAAACACTAAAAAATGCAAAAACGAAAATAAAAAAAAATGTTTGGTCTTTTTTTTTTTTTAATCTATGACCAAATCAAACTCAATCCAATAAGAAAAAGGCTAAAGTTCATTAATCCACCTTGGCCTATTTTGTTTTAAGTCTCTAATATATAAAAAAAAAGAAAAAACGAGAGAGGAAAGTTAACGTTGCAAATCAGCAGAGTCAAAGAAAAAGGGCCAATAATAAAAGACAAATGTATGCTTCTTTCGTTGATTGCAAAAGAAAAAGGAAAAGCGTCAGGTAGAGATTTTTCAAAAGTAGAGCATCAAAGAAGTAGCAGCCTCCTTCATATTGCAGCTCCTCTGCAACACTAACATGCCAAGAACAAAAGGACAAAATGAGCTTTCTGGTGATAGCAGAAGAAAGGCAGAAGAGTGAGGCTAGAGATTTTGAAAAATGAAACATCAAACGGGGAAGGAGTGCTTTGCCTCGATGCGGCTCTTGCAATATGTTGCCTCGATGCGACTCTTGCGGCGTTGAACCACAGATACACAAATTGGGATAGGAGCAGGAAAAGAGAAAATAAAGGAAGCAAGTTTTAAAGCCAAAAAAAAGGAGCAGACAGTGATAACACAATCTTGTGCTGCCCAAGCTAATATAGAGAGGGAGTTCAGCAATTTGAAGAGGGGACTATTGATATTAGAGAAAGAGACTGCACAATCGACGCTCGGGCATGCTAAGCCAGAATCTCTTTATGCCTATATAAAGGGACGATGTAAAGAAAGGGGGTTTTTTTTTTGGAGATTTCTTTAGTTTACAGTTTTCTCTTCCTAATAAAAAATCTATTATTTAATACTGGTGAGAAAAGAGGAGGGGGAGAGAAAGTGAGAAGTGAAATTGTAAAGAAAAGAATTGAATAGAAAGAAATTTTCCAAGTGTTTTCCCGAAACATGGAGGTATTTTGTTTTGTCTTTTTCTCTTATGCATGGACTACCACCATTACTGTTGCATCTAAGTTTCTGCATTCTGTCTTTCTCTATATTCATGTTCTGATTCTCACCTACTAACAACCACAATCTTCATCACACCCCAAAGCCAACCCTCTGCCACCAATCATCCAAAAACCTACTTTCACCCATTACCCCTCAACCGTGAACCTTCATCTCTCACCACCCTCACTCATCAAACCATCAACCATCTTCCATCTCCTTTCAACCTCCTAAACACCTACCTTCCAGAATCACCATCCTAACCAACTACTTCCGGGCCCCCACGTAAACCCATACCAACCTTCACCACTCTCCTAACAACTCATTCATCCCTCCATAGCAACCAAAAAATCGAACCCACCAAGGAAGCAGACCAACAACCAACGTTCACCTCCACTATCATTCATCCTCACCTCTAAGCCTCCAAACCGTGGCCACCATCATGGTTGCACCTCCATAGCCCCACCCATCTTCAACTTCCGCAACCAACCCCACCACAACCCATTACCTCATAATCGACTGTCGGACCGCAGAACCGACCGTCGGACCTCAGAAGCCCTCACCGACCGTCGAATCTCACGAAACCAAATCCCTCCTCGCACCGACCGTCGGACCTCACAGAAGCCAGATCTTTCCCCTCACCGACCGTCAGATCTCACAAAACCAGAACCCCCTGTACCAACCGTCGGACCTCAACATCAGATCCTTCCCCTCACCGACCGTCGGACCTCAGAAACCAGATCATTCCTCTCACCGACCGTCGGACCTCAAACTCAGATCCTTCCTCGCACCGACCATCGGACCTCAGAAACTAGACCCTTCCCAACCGACCGTCGGACCTCAACACCAAATCCTCCCAACCGACCGTCGGATCTCAACACCCCCACACGATACCTCACGTTTTCGTTTTCCCCCTTCAGAGACTGAAAGCCTCTTTGTTTTTTTTCTCCTTATCAGAGGCTACGAGCCTCTGTTTTCTGCTTTCTTTCTTTTTTATTTTTTTTAGTAGCACGTATGTTTTAAAAAAGAAATTTATAACAAAAAAGTATAATAAAAGAAAAGGGTTCTGCTGGGTTGGGCTCCATGGTTATTTTACTCTTTTTTGTGATCCAAGGTCTTCTTTTGAGTTTGAGTGGTATAGATAAATAACAATAGTTATGTTTTGTCGTGAGCCTATCTATAAATTTAATACATCTAAATAATAATAATAGTGACAATAAAAAAATCATCTTAGGATTTATTTGGATTTCGTTTAACTTGTTACATGTTTTTTTTTCTTTTTTTTCTTTAGCTTTGTTTACCATATTTATTATTATTTTTTCTCTTTAGCTGTGGGTTTTTTAGGGAAAATAAAATAATTAAACGTTATTGAGAAATTATAAAATCGGATTAGCTGAGCTGTGACAGTTTGTTAATCTCTTTTTTTGGAATCATTTAAGTTGTGACAACTCGATGATTCATAAAATCTTTTGTCCTTCTTTTAAATTTTTTATTTATCTGTTCTTTTTTAAAATGATAAAACAAATATTTTCAAATGTTATAAAATTCTGCACCATCAATTTGAGGTACCGTTTTAGAACGGATGTGTTAGGGGTGCTGTGGGATTAAGTTTCCGCCCTTCCCTATCCATAACCGACTCCCGACTCCAATCTGGTTCCAAAGACCATTTTCAAAGAAAGGTTTTCCAATTTTTTCTAATTTAAATAAAATTGGTGGCGACTCTATTTCTTTTTTCTAAAATCACATGAGTTGCTATTTTTCGCTGCGATCCCGGTCGCGACAAGCGATTTGTCAAAGACAAAAAAAAAATGAGAGATATAGTTTATGGTATGTCACAACCGTTGTCGCAACCGTCCCGAAGGGCGCCGCGAAAATAAAAAGAACAAGGAGGATAGGACCTCGGGGTGTTGGGGAGTCGCCACCAATCGCTTTATCCATTAAATGGAATGGCGCAATTGGACACCTAAAAGATGGTCTACGTTTCAGAGTTTGAGGTTCGGGGGTTGATTACGGGTAGGGAAGGTGTTAGCATCCTACACCGTCCGTTCTAAGAACGGTTACCTGTTTAATCTAATGTTATTTGCGAGATTAATTTAATTGGTCCTTTATTAATTAAAAGAAAAGAATTTTTTTATTTTTTTATTTTGACATGTCCCATTTTGTCAAGCATAATATCAAGAATGATAAATGACTAAGACAAGCAATGGGTGGCTAAATAGCTATTATTTTAGAACAAATTCAAAGTCTACAACATATTATATAAAAGTGGTGAATTAAAATTTTATCTTTTTGAAGAGAAGTAATTTTCAAAATAAAATGGCCAAATAAAAAAAATAAAAATATTTCAATGAATAATTTTAACTCAAAGAAATTTGTTTAAGGTAAGAAAATGATTTTTGTTACCAAGTGGCTTCCAGTACTCAAGAGGAGGGGGTGAATTGAGTATAAAAACTTTTTCGCAAAACTCTTTTTTTTTTAAAATAAAATACAAATATAAACTTGATAAATAAAAGCACAGAAGGAATAAGAAAAAGAGAATAAACAAGAAAAGAGCAACGTAAAATAAATGTGCGATAAATTAAATTGCTTAAATTAAAGAGATTAAGGAAAAGAGAAGCGAGCACGGTATTTATCCCGGTTCGACCACTTTTGTGGTCTACGTCCAATCCTCGAAAGTCGAGATTTTTCACTAAGTATACAAGCTTCAATAGGTGCTTGCTACCGTTACAAAATAGAGCACTTATCACATACAGGACACTATACCCTTGTGCTAAAGTCTCACCTGCAGGATACCTCACCCTTATACAAACCTTTGAGGATACTTCACCCTCGATACAAATAATCGAAAAATAGAGATGAAGAGAAACTCTCAAACAGAGTGTGTAATACAAGTTGAAGTGCTAATGGAGCTTTCACAAGTAATATCTCAAAGTTTTTAAGCAAGAAGAGCGTAGGGAAAAGTTTTCACACGAGACAGAGTAATCGAAAAACATTTAATGGGTAATGGAAAACGTGACCCAGGCTTGCTATTTATAGAGAGAATTAGGTTAAGCGGCCGTTGGGTGTAATAAAAGACATTAAACGCTGATTGAAAACAAATTTAAATTACTCTGTTTCCATTTTCGTAAGCGAAGGTTCGTGTTTATTCGAATAGGCAAAGTGCTTATTCGAATAAAGCTCAACGTGAAAAAGCTCATTTGAAAGGGTTATTCGAATAGCAACTTGGTTATTCGAATAACGTATTTAAAACGAAGTTCGATAGAAACTTTTATTCGAATAACATATGAGTTATCCGAATAATTCATTTAAAACGAAGTTTAAAAAAGCTTAGTTATTCGAATAAACGAATGTTTATTCGAATAGCCACTTTGAAAACAGTTTCTCATGAAGACATTTATTCGAATAGGCAATGTTTTATTCGAATAATTCAAGTTAAAAAACTGTTTTGAAATGGATTTTCAAAGATGCTGAGTTCAAAAACAAGTTTTAACTTTTCTTTCAAAAGACAAAGAGATATTAAATGTGAGCTCCGTACAATAGATCCTAAGTCCTAAAACTAATCAAACATTAAACTTGGACTTGGTCTATTACTCATCTTCATTTAATCTTCTCGTTTGTTATCATCAAAACAAGTCTTCAATGGTAAGCATCCAAACACATTCTCCCCCTTTTTGATGATGACAAACTATTAAAGAGACTATCAAAGAGAAAAGCGTTAGTGCATATAATTGAAATTCACAAAAGGTATACAAGCTTACTCCCCCTATTTAATTATAAGAGGTAATGTATATCAGATATGTGCGCAGCTCCCCCTTTCAATTTGAATTCAATCTTATTTTAATTTTACCTGTCTTTTCTCAATTAAAGTCAAATGATCAAATAAATATTTCTCCCCCTTTTGTCATGAGCAAAAAGGAGGGGTAAAAACATAATAAGTCTCATAAACATACTCATGTCATTTAGAACAACAGAAACTTTATTTATGCATTAATAACAGGAGACAGTTACAAGCCGAGAAAACAAATTACACAAAGTTAAAAACATAAAAAGCCTAAGAATTATAGTTCCTAAAAGTAAGCATCCTTAGAGGCGGTGAAGCGGATCGGAGGCGCAACCCTCACGTTCAACACCTTCTATTCTATCAAACGAGAATAGAGAAGGTATGTTCCATGTAAGCTCGGTTATCCCGTAAGGTGGCCATGATCTCGTTCTAGAGTGACCGGAGCTGGAGCAGCAGCAGGTACATCAGCAGGAGCAGCAGGGGCAGGGCAGCAGCAGGGTCAAGCTCGTCCTCAGCAACCTCATCTGGGTACACCCAGCCTTCATCGGTTTGGATCATCTTCATCTTTCTTAAGGTGTGAGCTCCAAACACGTTGTGGTGCGTCGGGCGATAGCTTCGCTCAGTCTCTAGGACACTCGAGGGTACTTACCCAACAGGGGTAGTGACGAGGAAGCCATAAGGTAGGTCGATTTGTCCTTGCCCTTGGCCCTCATCATGTGCCTCATGATGAACACGGAGCCGCTTGACGATGGCCATTCTTCGAAACCACAAGCATGAAGACGTCTTCCTCGCCGAGATAGGCATAGTTTCCACCGCGAGGGGCCGAATGTGAGCATAGGCGTAATGCGAAGCTATCTTGGCTTTTCGGCATTCCACCCTTGAGACCTTTATCGGGAGGGGCCGGGCCGGGCTTCGGCAGGGTCTTCAACCGCTTGAAGTTTGTTGAAGTCTTCAAGGAAAGGCGTGTCATCATGTTCAACAAGGGCGCCGGAGAACTGCACCGAGCGGCAGTCGGCCCGGTCTGCGGTGTGATCACAACCTGCGATCACGGACCTCGAAAAGAAGATTCGGCGTCAAACGCCGGATTGCAGAAGAACATCTTCACCGAGAGCTGGATAGATGTTGGCCGGTGAGAGCAAAGTCGAAGAACTCCTTGGTTTTGCGGTAGAGAGTCATGAAGTCGAAGCCGCGGTCTTCTTTGGAAGAAGGAAAGATCCGGATACTTGGGTTGAACCAAGTTGCGTTCCCGAAATGAGAGATGAAGCGTGCACGGTACTCATCATTTGAGGAGAGCCTTCAAGATCAAGCGGGTTAGTGCTGGAGCATTTTTCGTGCGAGGACGTTTGGGGAGGATGAAGCCATGGAGGAAGGTGGAGAAGAGGTGAAAAGACGCGATGGTGAGACGGTTTGAGAGGAAGAAGTGAGAAGTCGAAAAGAATAGAGAAGATGGAGGGTGAAAGACTTGGGCGCGTAGGGGGTTATTTAAAGAACCCGTGTTTATTCGAATAAACCGAGGTTTATTCGAATAAACCTTTTTGACACAGTGAATGCAGACAGTGCGCGCAGAGAAAACCGGAGGGTTTAAAACAGACTAAGGTTTATTCGAATAGAAGAGGATCCATTCGAATAAAATAACTTGGAAAGTCAAACGTGTTGGTGGTTGGAAAGGTTTTATTCGAATAACTATGGAGTTATTCGAATAGCGAGACCCATCACCAAAACCGATAAAATGAGGTTCGAGTTATTCGAATAACACAGGGTCTATTCGAATAAGCGAGATCAAGACCGAGCTCGATAAAGAGGGACGGCCACGGTTATTCGAATAAGAAGGGCTTATTCGAATAAGCGAGAGGGCGAGGAAGGAGGCACCGATAAACACGGGTTTCTGGTTATTCGAATAAAGAGAAGAGCTATTCGAATAAACGAGAGACGAGAAGCACAAAGGTGTAAAGCGAGGAGTCGGTTATTCGAATAAACTAAGTTTTATTCGAATAAAGCCGATGTTAAACACATATATTAACGAAGCAAGAAAGAATTTTATTCGAGTGAAGGCATGCTTATTCGAATAAAACTAACACAGATGCATACGTTTATAACATTTAAAGCATATAATCATGTGAAAACAACCAGCAATCAATCATACAATTTAAACATTAGATTGATCAATTATGCCCAATTCTCCTCGAATATAAAAGAATGCTTCTTTTGCTAAGGGTTTAGTGAAGATATCTATAAGTTGCTTAGATGTTTCAACAAACTCAAGAATGCAATCCCCTTTTTGTACGTGATCTCTGATAAAGTGATGTCTTATCTCTATATGCTTTGTTCTTGAATGCAATGGGATTCTTAGAGATATTTATTGCACTAGTGTTATCACATTTTATTGGGATGCGATCAAGCTGAAGACCGTAGTCTAAAAGTTGTTGCTTCATCCATAGGATTTGAGCACAACAACTCCCGGCTGCAACATATTCAGCCTCAGCAGTAGACAAAGCCACACTATTTTGTTTCTTACTATGCCACGAAACTAAAGAGTTACCAAGCAAGTGGCATGTCCCACTAGTACTTTTCCTGTCCAATTTGCACCCAGCAAAATCAGAGTCAGAATAACCTATTAGGCTACAAAAGGCACCCTTAGGGTACCACAAGCCCATTTGTGAAGTGCCTACTAGGTATTTCATTATACGTTTAACAGCACTTAAGTGAGATTCCTTAGGGTTTGCCTGATATCTCGCACACATGCATACACTAAACATAATATCGGGCCTACTAGCAGTAAGATAAAGGAGAGATCCAATCATACCTCTATATTTCGTTATTTCTACTGATTTACCTCCTTCATCTTTATCCAAGTAGCAAGACGTGCCCATCGGAGTGGCCATGTGTTTAGCGTTTTCCATATCGAATCTTTTGATCAACTCCTTGCAAGATTGGTTTGACTTATGAAAGTCCCTTCGTCCGTTTGTTTGATTTGAAGTCCGAGGAAGAAGTTCAATTCTCCCATCATTGACATTTCAAATTTATTCTGCATTGACTTAGCAAAATCCTTGCAAAGGGATTCATTAGTAGCACCAAATATAATATCATCCACATAAACTTGCACAAGAAGAATGTCATGCTTTTTATTTTTAATAAAAATGGTAGTATCGACTTTTCCTCTTGAAAAACTATTTTCCAAAAGAAACTTACTTAACCTTTCATACCAAGCTCTAGGAGCTTGCTTTAAGCCATATAAAGCCTTTTTAAGTTTGAAAACATGGTTGGGCAGTTTATGATTTTCAAAACCTGGAGGTTGTTCAACGTATACCTCCTCTTGAATAAAACCATTTAAAAAAGCACTCTTGACATCCATTTGATATAATTTGAAATCCATGATGCAAGCATAAGCAAGTAACATCCTAATAGCTTCTAATCTAGCTACTACAGTGCATAGGTTTCTTCATAATCTATCCCTTCGCTTGATTATATCCTTTAGCAACCAATCTAGCTTTGTTCCTAGTTATTAACCCATTTTCATCAAGTTTGTTTCTAAAAACCCATTTAGTTCCAATTATGGGGTGATTATTAGGTCTAGCAACTAATTCCCAAACTTGATTTCTTTCAAACTGATTTAATTCCTCATGCATAGCCAAGATCCAATGTTCATCATCAAAAGCTTCATTTAAATCCTTAGGTTCAGTTTGAGAGACAAAAGCTAAGTGATTACAAGTATTTCTAAGGGAGTTACGAGTACTAACACCTTTAGATACATCACCGATGATCTGATCAAGAGAGTGATATTTTGAAGTCCGCCATTCTTTGGGAAGTTCCAAAGCTTGCGAATCTTCGTGTCTTTGTTTATCCTTTTGCTCCTTGATTTCTTTTTCTTTGCTATCCAAGTGAGTTTCCGCTAAGACTTCTGCAACATCATCAATAGCAAGATCCTTTCTCGATCCACTTGGGTCAGTTTCATCAAAAGCAACATGAATAGATTCTTCAACGGTCATAGTTCTTTTATTATATATACGAAAAGCTTTACTATGATTTGAATAGCCAAGAAAAA
Organism: Ormosia semicastrata; assembly: GCA_029884595.1. Lineage (NCBI taxonomy): Eukaryota > Viridiplantae > Streptophyta > Magnoliopsida > Fabales > Fabaceae > Ormosia > Ormosia semicastrata. The sequence goes on along the minus strand of JAQQTO010000046.1, from coordinate 9,842,037 downwards.
TACCTTCATCAGACTTAGCATCAAACTTGCCTAAATTATCTTTTCCATTGTTTAAAACAAAACATTTGCAACCAAAAACATGAAAGTGTGAGACATTAGGCTTTCTTCCATTATACAATTCATATGGGGTTTTCTTTAAAATAGGCCTTATAAGGGCCCGGTTCATTACATAACAAGCTGTATTTACAGCATCTGCCCAAAAGTATTTAGGAAGAAGCGACCTCATTAAGCATAGTTCTCGCCATTTCTTCTAAAGAACGGTTTTTCCTTTCTACAACTCCGTTTTGTTGCGGAGTTCTAGGGGCAGAGAAATTATGATTAATGTCATGTTCATCACAGTAATTTTCAAAAACATTGTTTTCAAATTCGCCACCATGATCGCTTCTTATAGAAGAAATTTGAAAATCTTTTTCATTTTGAATAATTTTGGCAAGTCTTTTAAAAGCTAGAAATGCATCATTTTTATTTATAAGAAATAAAGTCCATGTAAACCTAGAAAAATCATCCACAATCACTAAAGCATAGTAATTCCCACCAAAGCTCATAGTTCTAGAAGGTCCAAACAGATCCATGTGCAAAAGTTGTAAAGGTTTAGTGGTAGAAACTATATTTTTCGCTTTAAAAGAGACCTTTATTTGTTTACCCTTTTGACATGCATCACATAATTTATCTTTTATAAAATTAAGCTTGGGTAGTCCAATTACTAGCTCTTTAGAGACCAGCTTTTTTAAGTGATCCATGTGAATGTGTGCAATTCTCCTGTGTCATAACCATGAATCATCATTTTTGCTTAAAAGGCATTTCGCATCATTTGAAGATATATCATCCAGGCTAATCATGTAAATGTTATTAACTCTCTGACCAATGAATTTAACATGCTTATCATTTTTATCTTCAATTATGCAACAGTTTGAATCAAATATTACCCTATTTCCTTTATCACATAATTGGCTGATACTAAGCAAGTTATGTTTCAAACCTTCAACAAGTAGCACATTTTCAATAGAGGAGTTAGGGTTCTTACCGACTTTGCCGATTCCAAGAATTTTACCCTTGTTGTTATCGCCATAAGTGACGTGTCCATAATTCTTGGGAATAAGCATTGTGAACTTTGAGTCGTCCCAGTCATGTGCTTGGAGCGTACCACTGTCGAGATACCAATTTGAACTCCTGGCTTTCAAGCACACCTACAACACAAGTTTAGGTTTTAACTTTTGGTACCCAAATTTTCTTGGGTCCTTGTGTGTCAGTTTTGGGTATGGTACCCTTGGGAACCCAAACCATTTTTGTTCCAACTTTAGTATTTATGTTTTTCCTTGCATTACATGTTGAAGCACTATATCCTCTTCTTCCACAATAAAAACATTTAATAAAAGGACTACTTGAAACACTAGAATGCACAAAGAAATTTTTATAGAGTTTTTGTTGATTTTTCGGGTTATAACCTATCCCTACCTTTTGAAAAACCACTCTTTGTCTTCCTAATAAAATATTTAGGTTATCCCTTCCAAAAGTGAATTTAGAAAGAGTGTTTTTAAATCCTCTATTTCTTTTTCAAGTATATGACATGAAGAACAAGATGAAGAAGTAGAAGCATGTGAGGAATGATTTGTGCAAGCATCAATGATCCCTAAAGTTTCGTTTTCAATTTTTTAATTCTTCTATTTCTTTATTTAAAACAAGAATTTTATTTTCTAAAGAAGAAATTGTTTTCTTAGAAGAAGAAATAATTTTTGTGAGTTTTAGAGATTCTACATGTAGTTCTTCAAAAGCATCTTGTAACTCATCATACGAGGGTAATAAAGAAGTAGTATTAGAACTTACCTCGTTTTCACTTTCTTCTTCATCTCCTTTTGCCATTAGACACAACTGAGCTTCTTCGCTATCTGAGTCGGTTGAGTCTATGTCGTTTTCATCCCACGCTATGTAGGCTTTTCTTCCTTTTCTATCCTTGAAGGGCTTCTTTTTCGAATTTCTCCTTCTTCTTTTGATAAACCGGGCACTCCATTTTCATGTGTCCGGTTTCCCACATTCATAGCAAGTTGGAGTAGATGAAGCTCCTTCGCATTTAAAGTGTGTCTTTTTCGGAGGAAGGGAGGTCTCCTTTGCGTTCCATTTTTCCCGAGAAATTTACCAAATTTCTTAACTAATAAACTAAAATTTTCTTCACTTACCTCAATGTTCTCTCGAGCCTTCTTCATTTTCTTCATCATCGTTGTCGAATGTTGATGAAGTGGCTTTAAGAGCTATCCCCTTTTTCTTTTTATCATTCTCTTCACTTTGATTCATGCTTTCGGTTCAAGTTCGTGCTCATGAAGTTTTCCAAAGAGAGTAGCCAAAGTCATTGTAGACAAATCCATTGATTCGATATGGTCATTACCTTGGGTTGCCAAATCCTGCTAAGACATCTCAACACTTTGTTAATCAAATTTTCATTAGAAAAACTTTTACCTAAAGATGCAAGATGATTAACTATGTGAGTGAACCTCTTTTTGCATTTCCCGAATGCTTTCTCCTTGGTTCATTCTAAAAGTTCATATTCGCGAGTTAGAGAATTTATTCTCGACCTCTTAACTTCACTAGTACCCTCATGGGTAACTTGTAAAGTATCCCACATTTCTTTAGCGCTTTTTTACAATTTGAAATTCTAAAAACTTATCATAACCCAAAGCAACTTTTAAATTAAATTAAACTTTTCGTTTGTCTTCATCGACCATTTATTTCGAGGTGTTTCGGTCCTTACACCATCGATCTCATGTGTGGTATAAAAGCGCCGTTTTCAACAAAGATCCCAAACATCTAGATCAGTAGCTTCGATGAAGATTTTCATTCTTTCCTTCCAATATGCGTAACCATCCCCATTGAAAAAGGGTGGTCGGTTTATGGAGGATCCTTCGAAAAACCATTTGAAGAAGCCATATACTCTTGAAGTTTGCTAAGCTCTTTATACAAGAGTCTAGCTCTGATACCACTTGTTACCAAGTGGCTTCCAATACTCAAGAGGGGGGGTGAATTGAGTATAAAAACTTTTTCGCAAAACTCTTTTTTTAAAAATAAAATACAAATATAAACTTGATAAATAAAAGCACAGAAGGAATAAGAAAAAGAGAATAAACAGTAAAAAGTAGCGTAAAATAAATGTGCGATAAATTAAATTGCTTAAATTAAAGAGATTAAGGAAAAGAGAAGCGAGTACGTATTTATCCCGGTTCGACCACTAACCCACTTGTGGTCTACGTCCAGTCCTCGAAAGTCAAGATTTTTCACTAAGTATACAAGCTTCAATAGGTGCTTGCTACCGTTACAAAATAGAGCACTTATCACATACAGGGACACTATACCCTTGTGCTAAAGTCTCAGCCTGCAGGGATACCTCACCCTTATACAAACCTTTGAGGATACCTCACCCTCGATACAAATAATCGAAAATAGAGATGAAGAGAAACTCTCAAACAGAGTGTGTAATACAAGTTGAAGTGCTAATGGAGCTCTCACAAGTAATATCTCAAAGTTTTTAAGCAAGAAGAGCGTAGGGAAAAGTTTTCACACGACGAGTAATCGGAAAAACATTCGAGAATAATGGGTAATGGAAAACGTGACCCAGGCTTGCTATTTATAGAGAAATTAGGTTAAGCGATCGTTGGGTGTAATAAAAGACATTAAACGCTGATTGAAAACAAATTTAAATTAATGCACTGTTTTCATTTTCGTAAATCGAAGGTTCGTGTTTATTCGAATAGGCGGCGAATTTATTCGAATAAAGCTCAACGTGAAAAAGCTCATTTGAAAGGGTTATTCAAATAGCAACTTGGTTATTCGAATAACGTATTTAAAACGAAGTTCGATAGAAACTTTTATTCGAATAACGGATGAGTTATGAATAATTCATTTAAAACGAAGTTTACGAAAAGCTTAGTTATTCGAATAAACGAATGTTTATTCGAATAGCCAACTTTGAAAACAGTTTCTCATGAAGACATTTATTCGAATAGGCAATGTTTTATTCGAATAATTCAAGTTAAAAACTGTTTTGAAATGGATTTTCAAAGATGCTTGAGTTCAAAAACAAGTTTTAACTTTTCTTTCAAAAGACAAAGAGATATTAAATGTGAGCTCCGTACAATAGATCCTAAGTCCTAAAACTAATCAAACATTAAACTTGGACTTGGTCTATTACTCATCTTCATTTAATCTTCTCGTTTGTTATCATCAAAACAAGTCTTCAATGGTAAGCATCCAAACACAATTTTTAAAGTAAATGGCCAAATAAAATCTCTTTTGTAATCAAGGAGAAAAATATTTTTAGGCACAATGAGATTTTTGCATTAATTTCTAAAAAAATGTCTTCATGAAAAATAAAACTTTAATTCACCACAATCATGATGTTGAACTGTATGAAATTGTTCACTTTTATTTGAATACTTTATTTTACAAAAAGAAAAGTTTATTTTGGTTTATTTAAAAAAATTATATTTTAATTTACATAATTATTTTAATTTTTATGTGGGGATTAGACTTCGCCGGCGCTCCTGGCAAAATCCAATATAAAGCCTCAAGATTATCGGGAAGAGTGTAATCTGATCGGCGCTCCGATCCTCTCCCAATTTTTCCGTCATAGGCCAGTTTTAAATTATCTAATTTACAATAATTAAATTAAAGTCACATATCAACCTCATAATAACAAACAAAATACTTAATATAAAAAGAAAAAGTATTAAATACAAACAATGTAAACCTCAAATTAGTAAATACAAATCAATCCAAAATAATAAATAAATAAAATTAAATTAAAATAAAAAAAAGCCCCAAAAAAAAAAAAAAAAAAGGTGAGAGAGGCCCAAATAAAGCTCCTAACTTAAAAAGCCCAAGGTAACAAAAAAAAAGGAATAGCAAGAATAAAGAGGCTAAAAGCCTCTCGCAAATGCAAACTCAAAACAGAGAACGAAAAGAAAAAACAGGGATTTCAAGTTTGCTCACAAATTGAGAGGTGGCTCGGCGAGAGATGGTGGCCTCGGTCGCCGTCCGGGGATCCGAGTCTTGGAAAGCGACGGCGGTTCACGGGCCGGGCGCGGCACCTGTTCGAGCTCGAGCAAGACGCCGATGATGCGCAGCGAGTTCCAGATCCGACCGGGAACTTCCGGCTCGGGTTGTGCGGCTACGGCAACGGAGGAGAGAGCGGCGCGCGGGGGGGTCGCGATGGAGATACCGGCGATGGATCTGTACTAGCCGGACTGGTGCGGTGCTGGGAGGCGCGGTCCGTGTGGTGGTTGGGAGGTGGCTTCACGTGGGTTGTTGGTTGTGGGGTGATGAGCTTGAAGATGGGTGGTGCGGGAAGTGATGAAGATGATGGACTTGGTGGGAGGAGTTGTTGGAGATTGAGGAAGAAAGAAAAAAGATGAAGCTCGTTTTTGGATGAGGAGAAATGGTGGTCCACGTAAATGGAAGATAGTGGAATGGAGGAGTTGTTATGGGTGAAGGAAATTTTTTTTTTGTGATTGCTAACCGTGAACAAATTTTTTAATCGTAGCATTCGCAAGTGGCTTATGGTTGCTCCCTATTTTTTGCTTTCTGAATTCCCCTGAACGATCCCCCCTCCTGAATGATTCAATTCCCCTTTTTATTCTTGCTTTGATTCACATTCACAATCAATTTGCTTTTCCATTTTTGAAATGCAAACAGGCAAGATAATGATTGGAAATAATGGTAGAAATGCCAAAGGGAAAAAAAAAACCGCGATGAAGAAGCTTTATCCAAATCAATGCAAGCTTTTGGTGGCAAAGAAATAGGAAGGGAAAAGTTGAGAAAATGGGTTATGGGTTGAGAAGAGAAATGGGTCATTGGTTGACTCATACAACAGAAATTAAATTAAATAAATAAATAAAAATAAAAATAAAGAAAATGGATAAAATTGGGTATCAATGCAAGCTTTCCCCCTTTGTTTTACATTTAGAATAAATGAAAAACAAAGGAATTGATTCAATTTTATCCATGAGACGGTAAAAACACTGTGGACTCACGTGTCCGCCGAAACTTAAACTTGAGAACACTTCAAAGCAATGGGTACGGAGACCCGAAAGCTTGCTTGAGTCGGTATCTCGCTAAGCTTAACGAAAACTTAAAACAATGGATACGAGGATCCAAAAGCTTGCAGAGTCAGGTATCTGCTGAAGCTTAACAAAAACAACGTAAGAAGCTTGCGGAGTCGGGTATCCGTTGAAGCTTAACAGAAAACTTAAAGGCAATGGGTACGAGGACCCGATAATATAAACAATAGGTACAAGGACCCAAAAGCTACGGCACGGGTACCCAAAAAAAAGGTAAAAAGCTTGAGTCGGTATCCGCCGAAGCTTTACTGAAACAAGGTAAGAAGCTTACTGAGCGGTATCCGTTGAAGCTTAACGAAAAACTAGGTAAGAAGCTTACTGAGTCGGGTATCCGTTGAAGCTTAACAAAAACAAAGAAGCAATGGGTACGGGGACCCAAAAACAAACAATGGGTACGAAGACCCAAAAGGTAAAAAAGCTTACGGAGTCAGGTATCCGTGAAGCTTAACAGAAAACTTAAAAGCAAGAAGCTTACGGAGTCGGGTATCCGTTGAAGCTTAACAAAAAACTTAAAGGCAATGGGTACGGGGACCCAAGAACATAAAAACAATGGGTGCGGTGACCCAAAAACTAAAAGACAATGGGCGCGGGGCCCAAAAAGGAAAAGACGATGGGAGCGAGGGCCGGAAAGGAAAACACAATGGGCGCAGGAGCCGAAAACGAGAAAACAATGGGTGTAGGAACCCAAAAACTAAAAGACAATGGGCGCGGGGGCCCGAAAGGAAAACAAGGGTGTAGGAACCCTAGGAAAGAAAAAAAACACAATGGGCGCAGGGCCCTGGAAAGGAAAAACACAATGGGCGCGGGGCCAAAAATGAGAATACAATAGGTGCAGGGACCCAAAAGGTAAACAAAGAACTTGGACCTTTGTAGGTCAAGGCTAGCAAAATGAGAACAAATGCATTTATGCAATGCATGCTTCAAATGTATGAGAGTATGAAAAAAATTTCTTTTTTTTTCTTTTTTTGTTTGTTTTTTTGTTTTTTTGTTTTTTGTCTCCACGACCCTTGAGGACATGATTGCAATCATTTTCAAAGATGAACTGGAATAGGATTTAATGGCATCCTTTCATTTGTCTATTCAGCCAGATGGTTGAAATGTCTAACCGAATGACCCTTGAGGTGTGCATTAAATGTGACACAAAAGAGCAATGGAAAAAATCCTTCAGATGACCCTTGAGGTGACCTGGTTGTCCTTCTTTTATCAATACTCTTAAAAAGCCTTGAGCCGAAAGCTTTATGCGGTGAGCCTTGAGTCGAAAACTTTGCACGCTTAGCTATGAACCGAGAAAACTTTGCACAGTTAGCCATGAGCCAAAGAAGCGAACGTACTTGAAAAAAACATCTTTTAGCAAAGTTTTGAACCAAACTCTTCTTTGACCAACCAAACCCATATTCAAATGGGATCATTGCCAATCTCGTCTTGTTCAAATTTCTCTTCATTAGATATGGCTGATGCAGAAGCTTGTGACTTCCTTTTCCAGAGATTCCATTTCTACCGGACACCCTTCAATCTGAATTATCAATTGAGAATGTCATTCCCTTCATCGATTGAAACTCTAGAGCTCCTTTGGCTTGAGTTATTCAATAAGAGATTACCATTAGATGGTTAAATTGTACTATTATACTCATGTTCACTAACTTGAAGCATCATGTACCAGATATGCATGAATATGAAAAAGATTTACCAACTGAGAACCCTTTTTGATTGATTTTGGGAGTATGACTACACAAGGACATTTACAAAGAAAAAAAAAACAAGAAGTGGAATAGTACAAAAGCCAAGTTTTTTTTTTACTTTTTTCTTCCCCATTTTTTTTCTGGTTTGGATGTGATTGATCTTTACTTGACAACTGGACATCATGACCATTACTTTATTAGGTATTCACAAAAATCTACCCTCATGTATGATATCAAATGAATTTGACTCAGAGTATGTCATTTGAGAATAAAGATGCCTTAGTGTAGGCCATTTGACAACAAAAAATATCCTAGTGGGGAACTTGAGAATAAAATTTTTGCCCCAGTGTAAGGCCAAATAAAACAAAGCAAACTGCCCCAGTTCAGAGCCGAATTGAAAAGGGTAGAGACTTGCCCCAATGTAGAACTAAGCTGAACCAAAAGATTTACCCCAATGTAGGGTCGATTGAACCAAAAGAAAACATGCCCTAGTGTAGGGGCAACTTGAACAGGATAACAACTTGCCCTAATATAAGTCTCTTTTTTTTTAACCTTTTTTTTTCTTCTTTTTTTTTTTTTAAGGAGCAAGGATTGCAAATTCAGTAAGGTATGAACCTTTTGTCTCAAAATTAAAGTTAATGAAAATGAAAACAACCATTCATTGATCAGAATGGACTTTTTAACGCTTGTAATGTGGCCAAGGTTAGGGGTTATGAAAAGAATGGTATAATGTTCAAACAAATATTTAAAGGTTAAGTGAGACCAAGGATCCTTGTTCAAACTTAAACTTTGTCAGTTTTTTTACTTTCCGCCCCTTTCACCTTTTCTTTCTTTTCTTTTTTTCATTATACTTCAAAATAGTCATCATGGCAACTAACCCTTTTTTTGTGTTATCCTCTAATGTAGAGGTGATCCTTGTCCAGTGTTTATTGAAAAAAACTTTCAAACTCAAAATGGGACAACAAGGGATAATGAGTTCTTGTGAGAGATAAAGAAAAATGGCCAATCTTCATTTCAAGTTTTGATTGCTCATTTTCAAAAAATTTAATTTAGAGATAAAAGAATAATACACACTGAGTGATTATTTATTTGCTCCCTTTATTTTTCTTTTTTTCTCTTTTTTTTTGGGGGGGATGAAGAACACCTGCACACATGGGCCTCATGACCACAATTTTTTTTCAGAATGAAAGTCCTATAGGATCCAAACCAAAAGAAAGCAAGTAAAGGGAAGAAAAGAATAACAAGAAAGATTTGACAAGAACACGAGTGCCAAGAACATAGGAAAAAGAAATAAGGTATCTTTGAGATCCATGCAAATCCATCACATTAATGCTTCAAGAAAGTTCACATAAGTTCAAAAACCAAATGATTTTAATGATTGAACAAGTATGGGATCAAGACAATTAAACCATCATTTCATGGTAACAACTTGGTAAACAAATCGAATACTAATCGCTCGAAAATTTCCAAAGGCTTTGGAGGACTCCAAAGTATGGTTCATTATTGATGGTTAGAAAAATGAATCACCACTTGATCGAACTTTCTAAGGTTGCCCACGATCGACCATTGTAAGATCGCTCCCTATCGTAGATGGGCATGTGTAGAAACCTTCTGACAATGCCAAGTGAATTAGGTAACCGTTGTCATCCATAGTTTTCTTGAAACCTCATTTAACTCATTCAACCTGAAGTTCACCTTTAGTTGGTTCAACATTTTCCATACTTTCCTGTTCATCATTCATTTGATGCAATCTTCCCTTTTTCATTTCGTTTTCAATCCTTTCACCAATTATCACAATATCTGAAAAACTTGATGACACACTTCCAATTATATGACCATAGAATGGTGCGTGTAGTGTATCAATGAACATAGCAATCATCTCTTTTTCTGACAAAGGGGGTTCCACTTGTGCAGCCATTTCTCTCCACCTCTGAGCATGTTCCTTGAAGGTCTCAGCATCCTTCTTAGACATACTTTGTAGTTGCATTCTATCTGGTGCCATGTTAATGTTGAACTTATACTATTTTACAAAAGCATCAGCTAAATCCTTGAAACTCCTTATACGAGCACGCTCAAGATGTGTGTACCAATTCAAAGCTGTCCTAGTTAAACTGTCTTGGAAGAAATGGATTAACAGTTTGTCATCATGAGCTTGTGAAGCCATCTTGCGAATGTACATTATCAAGTGATTCTTTGGGCAAGTAGTCCCCTTATATTTGTCAAAATCTGGGACCTTAAACTTTGGGGAATGACAACATTCGGACAAGGCAAAGTTCAAGTATCCATAAGACCATAGCCACTAGCTCCCTCTACGGCTCGAAGTCTTTCTTCAAGAACTTTTAATTTTTCCTTGGATTGAAGACCTTCAGTTGAAGGGTTTAGCAGAGAAGTACCAGCGATCTTATGAGGGAAAAACTGTGGCATGTAGAAAGGAGGTTGGGCCTGAGTTGAGCTTTGAGGCCCTGAAGTAGGTATTACCAATGATGAGCCGCTCTCAAGAGGGTTGGTAATTTGTGACGGCACAAAACCAGGAGAAATGGAAACAAGGTGCTGAGGAATCTCACTGGTATTTGGCTGACATCCTTGGGTAGTGTTTGGAGGGTTTGAAGTTATTGTGACTGTCGGTGCACTGCCCTCAAGAGTATTGGTGGCTAATGGTAGCACATAACCAGGTGGAAGGCCATATGGTGGGAATAGAGATGCATGTGTTTCAAGATTATTTGAGTAGATTGTGAGTGGCATCATGACCCCTTGAGAGGTGACACTAGGATACTGCCAAGGAATTGGCGTAAAGCCAGGCAGGTGAGCAGGCGTGGCTGAAGGATCATCATTTGCTCTTGAAGGAGTCCCTTTTGTGTTCTTCGTTCTTTCTAAAGCTTGCAGAACTTCCAAGACCTTGGCCATTTGTTCCTTTAGCTGGCTTACTTCACTTCTCAACTCTTCTTGTGACTGCCCCAGTTCATCCATGACTTTGATTGAGTACGAGTCCTATATGGGTGTCGTAGAGACAGTTTTTTTTTGTATTATTATGAATATGATAAAAAAAAATGCAAACACTAAAACAAGAATAAAACTATACATGGTCCTAAGCTTGGTACCTGTCCTAAAAGATGGGTTCTATGTTCCAGTAAGTGATGGCTTTGGTTCTAGACCCCTATCGGACAAAAGGTCCCCAAATTGTCCCTTGCTGTCACCAACACTTTGGCTAGCAAGGGTCCTCCATCCTCACCCATGATAGGTTACAAGCGGAAAGAGTTCAATTTGAGCGAGGGGTTTTCATGTGCCTAAACGGAGACCAACGGTCCCACAAAGCAACACTACTTCACCCTCTGTCTAAGCCTACAAGGTACTGAGCTCGGGTAGAGAGCTTGTGTGTGGAAGTGTACATGAGAGAACTTATTTACAAAGCAGAAATATAATACATATAATATAAACAAAATGTACAATAATATGAAATAAATAAAAAACAAACAAAAATAAATGGACCAATATAATTAAAGAACAAATAACATGAGATTAAAATAAGGTTTAACCTCTAATTTTCCCGTGGAGTCGCCACTGTCAGCAATCCGTCCCGGCGAAGCGCCGCGAAAATAAAAAGAACAAGGAGGATAGGACCTCGGGGTGTTGGGAGTCGCCACCAATCGCTTTATCCATTAAATGGAATGGCGCAATTGGACACCTAAAAGATGGTCTACGTTTCAGAGTTTGAGGTTCGGGGGTTGATTACGGGTAGGGAAGGTGTTAGCACCCTACACCGTCCGTTCTAAGAACGGTTACCTGTTTAATCTAATGTTATTTACGAGATTAATTTAATCGGTCCTTTATTAATTAAAAGAAAATAATTTTTTTATTTTTTTATTTTGACATGTCCCATTTTGTCAAGCATAATATCAAGAATGATAAATGACTAAGACAAGTAATGGGTGGCTAAATAGCTATTATTTTAGAACAAATTCAAAGTCTACAACATATTATATAAAAGTGGTGAATTAAAATTTTATCTTTTTGAAGAGAAGTAATTTTCAAAATAAAATGGCCAAATAAAAAAAATAAAAATATTTCAATGAATAATTTTAACTCAAAGAAATTTGTTTAAGGTAAGAAAATGATTTTTAAAGTAAATGGCCAAATAAAATCTCTTTTAAAATATTTTTAGGCACAATGAGATTTTTGCATTAATTTCTAAAAAAATGTCTTCATGAAAAATAAAACTTTAATTCACCACAATCATGATGTTGAACTGTATGAAATTGTTCACTTTTATTTGAATACTTTATTTTACAAAAAGAAAAGTTTATTTTGGTTTATTTAAAAAAATTATATTTTAATTTACATAATTATTTTAATTTTTATGTGGGAATTAGACTTCACGGCGCTCTCCCAAAATCCAATATAAAGCCTCAAGATTATCGGGAAGAGTGTAATCGATCGGTAATGCTCCGATCCTCTCCCAATTTTTTCACATAGGCCGCTTTTAAATTATCTAATTTACAATAATTAAATTAAAGTCACATATCAACCTCATAATAACAAACAAAATACTTAATATAAAAAGAAAAAAGTATTAAATACAAACAATGTAAACCTCAAATTAGTAAATACAAATCAATCCAAAATAATAAATAAATAAAATTAAATTAAATTAAAAAAAAACAGGCCCAAAAAAAAAAAGAGAGAGACCCAAATAAAGCTCCTAACTTAAAAAGCCCAAGGTAACAAAAAAAAAAAAAAAAGGAATAGCAAGAATAAAGAGGCTAAAAGCCTCTGCAAATGCAAACTCAAAACAGAGAACGAAAAAAGAAAACAGGGATTTCAAGTTTGCTCACAAATTGAGAGAGTGGCTCGGCAGAGAGATGGTGGCCTCGGTGCCGATCCGGCCGGATCCGAGTCTTGAAAGCGACGGCGGTTCACGGGCTGGGGCACGGCACCTGTTCGAGCTCGAGCAAGACGCCGGTGACGCGCAGCGAGTTCCAGATCCGACCGGGAACTTCCGGCTCGGGTTGTGCGGCTACGGCAACGGAGGAGAGAGCGGCGCGCGGGGGGTCGCGATGGAGATACCGGCGATGGATCTGTACTAGCCGGACTGGTACGGTGCTGGGAGGCGCGGTCCGTGTGGTGGTTGGGAGGTGGCTTCACGTGGGTTGTTGGTTGTGGGGTGATGAGCTTGAAGATGGGTGGTGCGAGAAGTGATGAAGATGATGGACTAGGTGGGATAGAGGAGTTGTTGGAGATTAAGAGGAAGAAAGAAAAAAGATGAAGCTCGTTTTTGGATGAGGAGAAATGGTGGTCCACGTAAATGGAAGATAGTGGAATGGAGGAGTTGTTATGGGTGAAGGAAATTTTTTTTTTTGTGATTGCTAACTGTGAACAAATTTTTCTGTGTAGCATTCGCAGCTGTGTGGCTTATGGTTGCTCCCTGTTTTTTGCTTTCTGAATTCCCCTGAACGATCCCCCCTCCTGAATGATTCAATTCCCCTTTTTATTCTTGTTTTGATTCACATTCACAATCAATTTGCTTTTCTATTTTTGAAATGTAAACAGGCAAGATAATGATTGGAAATAATGGTAGAAATGCCAAAGGGAAAAAAAACTGATAGAAGCTTTAATCCAAATCAATGCAAGCTTTTGGTGGCAGCAGCAGGAAGGGGAAAAGTTGAGAAAATGGGTTATGGGTTGAGAAGAGAAATGGGCCATTGGTTGACCCATACAACAGGAAATTAAATTAAATAAATAAATAAAAATGAAAATAAAGAAAATGGATAAAATTGGGTATCAACAACCGTCCCGAAGGACACCGAGAAAATAAAAAGAAAATGGAGGAAAAGACCTCGTGGTGTTGGGAGTCGTCACCAATCGCTTTATCCATTAAATGGAATGGTGCAATTGGACACCTAAGATATGGTCTACATTTCAGAGTTCATGGTTCGGGGGGTTGATTATGGGTAGAGAATGTATTAACACCCCTACACCATCCGTTCTAAGAACGGTTACCTATTTAATCTAATGTTATTTGTAAGTTAATTAAATTGGTCCTTTAAAAAAGAAAAGAAACATTTTTTGGTTTTTACTTTAACATGTCCCATTTTGTCAAGCATAATATCAAGAATGATAAATGATTAAGACAAAAAATGGATGGCTAAATAGTCATTATTTTAGAACAAATTCTAAGTTTACAACATATTATATGAAAGTGGTGAATCAAAATTTTATTTTTTGAAGAAAGATAATTTTTAAAATAAAATGGTCAAATAAAATATTATTTCAATGAATAAATTTTAATTCAAAGAAATTTGTTTGAAATAAGAGAATATTTTTTTAAGTAAATGACCAAATAAAATCTCATTTATAAAAAAAAAAAAATTAGGCACAATGAGGATTTTGTAATAATTCCAAAAAAAGTCTTCATGAAAAATAAAACTTTACTTCACCACAATCATGTTGAAACTGTATGAAATTATTCACGTTTATTTGGATATTTTATTTTATAAAAAGAAAATTATCGTAGTTTATAAAAAAAATTGTATTTTAATTTATGTAATTATTTTAATTTTTATGTGGGGATTAGACCTCGCCAGCACTCCTGACAAAATCTAATATAAAACCTCAAGATTATCGAAAAGAGTATATTTGATCGGTGCTCCGATCCTCTCTCCATTTTTCATCATCGGTCAGTTTTAAATTGCTTAATTAATACATTATTACAAAAATAAATAAATTAAATTAAAACACAGGAGATATAAACTCCAAAATTAGCAAATACATATCAAGCCAAAAGAAACAAATAAACAACTAAATAATAAATAATATAAAAAAAGGGTAAAATAAAATAAAAGCAAAGAGAAAAAAAATTTAACCCAAAACAAAAGACCCAAAACGTATCATTTAAACCCAATGAATGAAAACCTTCCAAAATTCCCAACCCATCTTTTCTGACCAAACACAAAACTTGGACTCAGCCTAATAATAATGATATTAACATGGAGAAAAAAATGAGAACAGAGAACGAACAGTGAAACGCACGAATGTGGGGTTTGCGAACGGGATTCAACAGCTAGGTGCGACGCTACTCGCGGTGATGCATGACTGGACGGCTGGTGGGTCGCACGTGATGGCGGAGAGGTGGTGCAGCGGTGAGGCAGAGGTGTGGCTGGGCAGCAACGAGTCAGACGGTGTAGCGGACTGGTTCGTGGCTCAGGGTAACGGGATCGCTGGATCTATAACGGCGTAAGACGGTGGACTCGGAACGGTGCAGCGGCGGGCTAGTCGGCGTGCAGCTCACCAGATCTCGGCTGACCTGACGACGTGCGGGTCGGTACAGCGCAACGGTGAACTGTTAGCCATGGCAACCATTACCTAAGAGGGGGGTGAATTGGGTGATGACTAGTTTTAATGTAACTTTGACAAATTGTGCATTTTAAATTATTCAATAAATAAATGCAGCGAAATATGCACAATAAATCACAAATTAAATAAGCCAAGATGAATTATATTCAAGCAAGCATATAAAGTAAATGCACAAATGTAAAGAGATAGGGTTGAGAGAATCAAACACAATGATTTATCCTGGTTCAGCCACCCCTTGTGACCTACGTCCAGTCCCCAAGCGAACCACTTGAGATTTTCCACTAAACTTCAAGCTTGAACGAGTGCTTGAAAACCTTTACAGATTGGAGCACTCAACAACACCTTGGGATACCTCACCATTGTGCTTTGAGCCTCAATACAGGGATGCCTCACCCTATACAACCTTTGAGGGATGCCTCACCCTCTTACACCTTTGAAGGATACCTCACCTTCTTCTCAACAAGGGATACCTCACCCTTTTTCACTAGAGGATACCTCACCCTCTTTACAAAAATGAAGGATACCTCTTCTTCTCAAAGGGATACCTCACCCTTTTTCACTAGAGGGATACCTCACCCTCTTTACAAAGCAATTGAATAGATAGAATGAAGCTCTCAATAGAGCAGATGAATACAAATTGAAGCTCTAATATGCTCTCAAAGATTTTTCACGTTTTTGACAGAAAACAGAGCAAGAAAATGATTTGAGGATTGATTCAAGATTGGACGTATTGATAATCAGTTTTTGGTTCAAGGTCAACCTCAAATAAAGACCCAACATTGGTATTTATAAGTTTCTCAATTAATAGAGCCATTGGGGTGGTTTGGGCATGCATTTAATGCATTAAAAATAGCCGTTAGACGTTGTCAGGATGCGTGTAATCGATTACATAGCTCAGGTAATCGATTACATTGTTGTTCCAACATTTTCTGAACTTTCTGGGCTCTGTGTAATCGATTACATTCTTGGTGTAATTGATTACATGGCTTCTGACTTTGCTTGTAATCAATTACAATGCCCATGTAATCGATTACATGACTTCTGACTTGCTGTGTAATCGATTACAATATCCATGTAATCGATTACATGACTCGTCGAACGTGTTCTTGCCTTTCTGGGCTTTGTGTAATCGATTACATATATTGTGTAATCGATTACATGGCCTTCTCGATTTGCTTGTAATCGATTACATTGTTCATGTAATCGATTACATGCTTTTGTTTTTGTGTAATCGATTACAAACATTATGTAATCGATTACATTGGCCTTTGAACACATTTTTCAAGTCCAATAACGCTTGTAAGTCATTTCCAACACCTCAAGAAACTTGATTAAACATAAATCCTTTTAAGAGTGTTAGATTTAAAGTTGAAACTCAAGTTTTATTGAAAGCCATGTTTAACTTTGAAATTTCCCATTTATTTTGAAACCATATATTGAAAAACCATTTGAGAAATCTTGAGAGCATTTAACATTAATATCCTAAGATCTATAACTAAATAAACCTTCTTGTCTTCTTTCTTTGATCTTGATTTTTCCTTTTGCGCTTGATCTTCACTATTGCACTTGATCTTCACTTTTGTCTTTGTTATCATCAAAAACCCATTTGAAATGCTTCAAGACATAAGCATTCACATGAACTGGTGCGGGTTCGACGGCAGTGGGCGGTCGCGGCTGGTGCGTTCGTGGTGAGTTGTTGAAGGTTGAAAAAATGGTGGCTTGTGAGTGGTGTGTTTGAGGTTGAAGATGATGGATTTGGTGGGATGGAGGAGCTACTGGAGGTTGAAAAATGGTGAGTTATGGTGGAGATGGTTGAAACTTGAAGGGTGGTGAAAGGTTGATGGTTTGGCAGAGAATTTGTCTGTGTAGCTTTGTGATTGCTCTCTATTTTTTCCTTTTTGAATGATTAATCCTACCTTTTTTCTCAATTCTATACCTTTTTATTCTTGCCGTGTGGTTAAGATTCATAATCAATTTGTTTTTCCATTTTATGACGATTGGAAGGCCAATGGAGAAGAAAAACAGACAAAATAATACTTCTCAATGATGATTAGAAAACCAATGGAAAAGAAAACTGTAAGAGTCTTTAATCCAATTCAATGCAGTTTGATGGCTATGGTTGTAACAGTAGGAAGGGAAAGGGTCGAAAATGAAATTGGGTTATGGGTTAAAAATGAAATTGGGTCATGGGTTGAGATGAAAATTGGGTCATGGGTTGACCTGTACAGAACAAAGCTAGTGCCTTTCTTTTTCTTTTTTTTTGCTTTCTTTTTAAAAGAAATTAAATTAAATAAGTAAATAAAACAAAAATAAAAATAAAAAAAATAGACAAAATTAGGTATCAACATAGTAGAAAGTTACTTTATTGTTTTTTTATTAATTAATCTCTATTATTTTTAGGTGAAATTATTCTCTATTATTTATTGTTGGTAAATATTCTCTCTGTTCATTTTTATCCATTTCTTAAGATTATTACACAAAAATTAAGAAAGTTATTAAAAGTTTTTTATTATAAGTGAAATTAATTTGATTGGTTGAATTATCCTTTATTAAAATAGTCAAAATATTATTATTATTCTACTTATTTTTTTCTCACTTATTAATACCAAATATAAAATTAGAAAAATAATTAATGACTCATTATTTTCTAAATGGACAGATAATTTTGGACAAAATAATATTTTTAAATGGACAAATAAAATAGATTGAGGAAGTATTAACTTACAGCTTTTTAGACACTTAAAAGTGAACACTAAAACTTGTAACTTCTTTATTATTCTTCTCAAATCATGGATTTTTTGTTGGTAGGAGATCTATAATTCTATTGTAAATTTTGTTAAAATTAAGGCTCGTTTGGTACATATGATAAGATAAGAGCTTATTGTATTAGGTCTGATAGTATAAGACCTGATAATATAAGGTCTGATAAAATTTTAATATTATCCAACATTTGGTGTGACATTATATAAGATACTGTGTTGTATAAGATAATATTATTATGCATTTGTTGATGCATTGTATAATATTAGATATGATAAAATAGTAACATTTTTTTATAAAAATACCTTTTAATAAAAAATATATTATATTCATCCAAATTTATCATGTTATACTAATTTTTGGAGAAATAAAAATCTCAAAGGTCTATAAAAATAAATCATGACCGCTATGTATATTAAACAAAAAACAACTCATGCCTTCACAACAAAATTAGAAAAAATCTAAAAGATATTTAGATCGAGTAGTCATTTTTGTCTTTATTTTGGTAAAGTCCATCTTAATAGTAAAAATTCGTAAGAATTTATATGGCTAATTGGTTTTGGAATGTAACACATAATATGAAAAATAACTCAGGTCTACACATTGTAGCAAGTACTATAAAACACCACCAAATTAAAAACAACATCAAGTTTTAATAGCCAGTACAATCAAATTCTTACAAGTATTACCAACTGTAGTCTACTACATATTTTATTTCTAGTTATGAAACACTAGCACCATTAGCACTATATTTTATTTCCAAAATTTGCATGATTGACAGAAGGAAGGTGCAACCCTAGTAGTGGGAGCGGATGAGCATGAGGCCTTTTTGCAAAACTTTGATAGCGAAACACATGTGTAGAGGGTGATGGTGATCTTGAAGGCACAAGTGATCTAGATCCCTTCTCTGAGATAGTGTCACTACGATGTCTCTTAATCCCTCTTGATTTATCATTGGACTTCTCTTTAGAAGCACTTTTTAATTTTTTTGTCTTGTATCAATAATACTTTATCTGTTTTCTTTCCTCTTCACCTATTTGGACGAAGACTTTCCCTACCATGATGGCATGTCTTTGAGAAGTGCTTACCAAAATCACACAAAAAAAGCACAAAATTACAGGAAATATCTATAAATTCTTGGTGCAAATTCACGTCTAATAGTAACCAATTGTCACATGTAAACCAAGGGGCCAAATCTATGACTCATGTTTGTAATATGGTGAATTCATTCCATGGCATCATCTAAATCTCCACTGAAGAGCACAAACTTGTTATACATTACAAACCACAAAAGACAAGCGTGTCACACTCGCACCATAAGAACCTAAACATAAAGTTCCAATGGTAGTTTAGTTCTTACCAAAAATAAACATTTAACAAACAATATCAAACAGATAAAAGGTACAAGGTTGTGTAAAAGTAACTGAGATCAGATAATTGATTATATGTTCATAGAAGCATTTTTGTTGGTTGAAAGTTCAGATTTAGGATTAATGCAGGCATAAAGTATAAGATCAATTTGAACATTCAATTTTAGAATAAGTACAAGATCAAATGAAACACTAGAGGCTTCTATAGAAATATGAAAAGGGTATTAAAAATTAAAATGATGAGGAAAATTTATCCATGACGGAATATTTACACAATGGATGGCAGAGTAAAAAAAAGGTATAATGCTTGTAGCAAAACATGAATACTAAAGTAGTAAAAGTTCTTTCAAAGGGTATCTTGAGTTACCAATAAAAGCACATAAAGCATAAAAAATTAACTATTAAGAAAATAACATTTCCCGTGTTGTAGTTTATGGCAATTATTGGACCCTAATACAAGACAATGCATGTTATAGATGCTTTCAGAGACCCTAAAAAGAAGTCCAGGAAATCATTAAAAATTTTCTAATTAAAAATTTTCATAATAACTCACAAAGAAAGCAGCTAACTTTTCATTGAAGCATTTCATCAAATAGCTTATCAGTAAGCCAATAAAAGCTTAAATTCATATAAAGAATTCTCATAACAAATTACCAAAACAAATTGACTATCATATTACACTTTTACAAAGAGCACGTTTACATGGGGAGAAGAATAATAAATTTCATTGAGCAGATCAAAGCATCACTTACATGAACCATAAAAGGTTCTTAAGTAAAATACTTACACAATTGATACAGCTTAAAGAACAATGAGAGGTTGAGAGCTAACCTTGCAATGGGAGAGATAGATAGTGAGATGAAGCCTTACCTTGCTGATTGCAGCTATTGTTGGCAGCAGCTAGCAAAAAAGAGCTAGTCATCAATGAGTGGAGGGGAAAGGGTGGTAGTGAGAAGGCAGAGGAGAGATATCGGGGTTCATTGAGTTGAACATTAACTTATACATCAAATTTTAGTCAAGCCTAATGACACCCCTAAGGCCTGATTAAGTTATACATCATTTTAATGTATAATAAAAATTTACTAGATAAACTTATACAATACTATGATTCCATCAAACAACTGATAAATTTATAATATATTGTATAAGTCTATCATATCAAGCCTAATCCATTACACCAAACGCGCCCTTAGTAGTTTGTTTTGGCATTGAAATGGAGAGAGTATCTCCTTACCCTAAACTTTTTATTTTATAAGAAAACAAAAAAGTTATAAATAAAAAGTATGAATAAACAACCAACCTTTTACCTAAAGAAGGATATTGACACTTTTTTTTATCATTTAAATTATAAATTTATCCATTTCAAAAAATTAAACTTTGAAGCTAACAATTTATAATTTAACATTAATTTTCCATTATTACTTCACTGTTAAAAATATATTGAGAAATATTGATGTTATTCACAATGTTAACGTACTTTCTTCTATGTATCAGTTTTGATATTCTTACCATTAACAGTACATATACCTCTTTTTATACTACTCCTAATATCATTTATCATACTTATTTTTTTATCACTTTCTCTCACTAAATCTACGTAGAGCTGGTGTTGCTGTTACCTGTGCGTAGAGTGCCCCCCATTCCCGTCTCGGGGCACTAAAGGGCTTTTATTTTTGGAACAGACGATAATGTTTTGCTGACGCCTTGAATCAAGCTTTTGTTGCGACATGCTATGTTTTCTCCCCCATTGCTAGTAGGTTGATGGGTCGCACGCCCGGCACACATGTTTTGGCCTTGTCTTGTGTGTCCATAACTAAAAATAGGTGACCTAACGGCCGCCGCCCGACTAAACATACCAATAGTCACCAGATTCATATGGGCTACTGAGGAGTAAGCAATGATCTTCTTAAGATCGATCTGTCTTGAAGTGGTCAAGGAAGTATATATTATAGCAATCGCGCTTGGAGTATAAATGAAAGGAGTGGAACAAAGTGTCGCTTCGGGAAACATGGGTATTGAAAATCTTAAAAACCCGTGGGTTCCCAATTTTGAAGGAATTCCTGCCAAGATGACGGATCCTGCCGTAGGTGCCTCTACATGAGCTTCGGGTAACCAAATATGAACTGGTACCATAGGCACTTTGACGGCGAAAGCGGCGAAAGAAGCAATCCATAGAAAGATTTGGCGCCGCTCACTAAATTCTGTGGTTAATGATATTTGTAAATCGGCGGTCCCTGTTTGGAAAAGAATCAAAAGAATAGCTAATAGCATAAAAACAGATCCAAGTAAAGTATAAAGGAAAAACTGATATGCTGCCTTGATCTTTCTTTGTCTCGAACCCCATACCCCTATAATAATGGTAGAGTAAGGGGTGGCCCCAAAGCGGAATTTACCGGTGGTGGTTGGTCGAAGCTCCAGTAGGTAGCCACTCCCTTCTCAGGGTGCATATACTCCTAAAAATAGTATATAATAATCTTTTTCTAATATGTATATTAAATGTCCATCTCATTCCCAATTTTTTTTTCTAACAAAAACTCCATCCTTTCGAGATTAATAATGTTACAAGAATATCTTCATATAATAAGTGTGTGATTGATTTTGTTGACTTATTTTGGGAAATTTTTTTTAATAATAAAAGTTATTCATATTTTTGGTAATATGTTTGGGTTGTTAGATTAAAAATTATTGATTATTTGTATGCTAATTTTTTTTTTCAAAAAATTATAACTTCAACCTTTTGAATTCTTAATTATTTATTTCACAACTTAATCAAAAAGATATTGCTTTACCCTTCAACAAATAATATTGTAAAACATTTTATTTTATTTTGATAATTTATTACATAAAAATATTTTTTTTAGAATTCAAACAAAATATATTATTTTAAAATTACTTTTTATTTAACATATCTAAATAATAAATTGAGTTTATCATGATTAATTTTAAATAAAAATATATATAATTAATTATTGAATATTCCTTTTACAATTACACTAAATATACACTAAATCAGTGGCAAAACTAAACAAGAGAAAATCTTAGTTACGAGATGTTTTTAAAAATTTTGTACACGAGAGAGGACGGTAGCCTCCCATGACTTACATGAGACGTTGTCTCTCACTAATGGCATGTTTAGTTTTAAATATTTTATGAAAAAAAATATATTTTTCAGAAAATCTCTCAATAAGATTTTAAAAATTTAGTTATAAATTATTCTAAGTATAAAATGAGTTAATATAAACACACTAATTGTTGTCTATTTAATTTCTTTTTAAAATTAAAAAAAGAAATAAACAGCAAAAAAGAGAAAAAATAAAATTTCACCAAATTTATATTATTATAAACTCGAGTTTATAATGATTTTAACATGATAGTATATTCATAATAAATTATCTAATATTTGTAAATTTATAATTTTAAATTATATTTAAATAATATATAAAAAATTATTATCTTATATTTTTAAAAAGAAGTATAAGTATTATTTATATTTTTTTAAGAGATATAATTGAGTGATAAAAAATAATAAAATATATATATATATATATAAATAATATTAAATAAAATATAAAAAATATATATATATTATTTGATGTAAAAATATAAGAATTGATAATATATATATATATTTAAGATGAAGGGTTTGATTGCTTTGTCCGTGGCCGAAAGGATATAAAAAATATCAAGTGGGTGATGAGGGTCCAGTAACCATAGAAAGGGCAGTTGAATGGTACGAAAGATGACGCAGGTAGGACAAGCATAAAATAAAAGATACTTCTCCAGGAGCTGCATTCGACCAGCTGCTTCCAGTATGATTTAGATCATTTATTTTTTATTTAATGGTTAATATTTTTTATTAATTTTTTATTATTAAAAATATTTTTTAATATTAAATTAATATTTTTTAATATTAACTATTAAATAAAAAATAAAAGATCAAAATTATATTAGAGGATACTACTGGAGTGCAGCTGCTCGAGACAAGCCGAAGCCATAAGTGTTCAACCAAAAAAATAAAAATAATTGTGTCCAACACAAAACTTGTCTGCCAAGGGGAGGCGAATCGCCTTTACTACCTCCCAAGTCCTGTCTACAATTTAATTTCTCTCCGCGGAGTTGCTGTACTCCTTATTTGTTATATAGGAAAAGAGTAATTTTATGTGCTCTTATAATTTTTTTAATAAATTTTTTAATATTAAATAAAAAATAATAAATAGAAAGATAAATATATTTAATATTTTAAAAATATAAAAAATATTTAATATTTATTTTATTTAATAATTAAGAAGATTGAATAAGAGGATAAAATATTAAAAATCTTAAAAAGGTTGGAGAATTTAAATTAGATTCATTAAGTTATTAAATTATTTACATATTATTAGAAGAGTCTATTATTATTATAATAAAAAAGAGAAAAATTATTAATATATTATTAATTATAATAATTAATAATTTATTTACTTAATATATTTATTTTGAATACAGCAAAGATAAAAGAGGGACATGAAGATGTCATAATTCCTTCTAAGTTGGTATTTCTTTTCATATGCCTATTCATATATTTAATTGATGGTTTTCATGGTGGAGGGAGCGACATGGGAATGTCATAATCCCCTCCAAGTTGGTAATTTTTTCATATGCTTATTCATATATTCAGTAGATGGTTTTTGTAAAGTAAATTAAAATTTCATATAATTCTTTTAGTTGATGATCCTTTTCCCTTCATGTTATATATGTTTGGTCTAACCCTCCTCATAACAATTATTGAATCCACCCCTGGAGTACACATGGTTATGTAAGTATTTTTCCTTTCATATACTCACATCTAAGGTGACATTTAGTAACCAAAAAAAGGTGACTTGTAGTTTCGGATTTTGTCCTAAGGGCATTGATCAAAGAGTTTTTATTAATAATTTTATTAAATATGTTTAATTATTTAAAAATAAATTATTAGTTTCTCCATCTCATTATAAGTATCTTTTCAAAAAATTTGCTTTACTTTAAATTATCTGTCATTAGAAAATATAAAAAAATATTAATTAATTTTTTTAATTTTACTTTCATTATTTATTATCTCAACTAAACTAATAACTACACATAATTCATAATTAATTGACATTTATAAATTTTTTAAAAAGTAATTTATTATATTAAATTATATTTCTCTATATTTGAGACAATTAAATAATAGCTGTAATTATTATACAAAAACCTTAAAATATAGTTATAATGGGGTGGAGGAAGTAAGTATTTTATAAGTTGCCAATAAAATAAATGTTTTATCTTTTGTTTAATACTTTTTATTATTTTTGTTTCCTTAACCAATATTTTTAAGGGCACTCGTCAGCAATCTTTTTTTAGTTATTAATTTTATGCTTCATCCATCTCAAAATATATGAAATTTGGGGTAATGTACAATAATTAAAAAAGTTATTAAATAATAACAAATTTTAGAAAATATAATTGCATTTGACTAAATTATCTTTCATTAAAATACTTAAAACATTATCAATCTATTAGTACTACATCACTTTTTATTTAGTGGAGAATTAGAGATACCAATAGACAAAGAAAAAATTGAAAACATATTTAATACTTTATTAAATTTGTAAAGCTACAGATAAATTGAAATAAAATAACTTTTATGTAAAGATAGATATTTTAAAATAGAATAATAAATATTTAAGCGCAAGAAACATTTAATAAATCATTAAAGCAAATGTTCACTTTAGTAGTTAAATTAAAATTTACTAACAAACTATTTCGCAATTTATTTTATTGTTTAATGAGTTCAACATATCATATTATTAATAAAGTCAAAATCATTTAATAAGTATTAATACAATACTAAATAATAAAATAACATTTTAGGCTGACAATGTAATATATATATATATATATATATATATAAAAATAACAAATACTTTAACAATAAAGATAATGGATGTGGTTCGTTTGCCAAAAAAAAAAAAAAAACGTTGTTATCATTAATATAGTTTTGCCTAAATCCAAATCCAAAATCAGTTGGAGAAAATAACAGGATAGTTTTACTCAGTCTCAGTGTGAAGGCCCCCTCTATCTATTTATCTATTTCCAATTAATAATAATACTATTCATAAATACATTACTCCATATATATACAATTTTTATTATTTATGCTATTTAATTACAGGTGATTTTATTTCATTTTTTGTGTATTCATGCTTTAATTCTATCCCTTATAACTAATGTGAGGTGATATATATCAAACATTATTCTCCAACTAAATCCTCCAGACATTAAAATCCAAATCAAAGTTTACTGTTGTATTAAGCGATACCATTTACTTTCATTGAATTCTTGCTTTATTATTTGAATAACACTATTTTTAGGAGTGTAAAATAGTTGACATCTTTTTTTAAAAGTGTTGATTAAGTAAGGTAAAGTGATAGAAAAAAATATGTATAATAATTGATATTAAAAGAAGTATAAAAAATAATGTAAAAAAAAATCAGAGTTGTTATTATTTTAACCCTAAGGTTGTTCAAATTTGTATTGTTAAAATTAATTCTATTGGTCATAAATTTTATTTTTAACTATTTTTAAAATTATTTATAGTACTAATTAATTATAAATTTTTAATCAAACAACTACATGCTTATTTAAATTAACATTTTATCTTTTAAAAGTTATAATTAAAATGATTAAGAGAAATTATGCAAACTTAACTAACACAACTAAGCAGTACATATATTATGAGAATTGATTTTAGAGGACAGTGACAAACAAAGTCCAGTAGCCCAGCAAGTACGTTAACCGGCAACTATGTGAATTATAGAGTTAGTCAGGGTCTTTTTGGTATTGTAGAAGATAATTAAAAAAAAAGTGATACAATATAAAAGAAAAGTAAGGGAAAAGTGAAAAAGTTATCATCTATTTGTTTGGTATCATTTAATGAAAAAATAAAATTTTTTTCCTTTGATTTTATAAAAGAAAATAATAAAAATGTGTTTAAATGAATAAAAATGATTATAAATCTCGGTGGGACTCAATTTGTTCTTTCCCTACCTTTTCTTCCTACAAGGAAGGGATCTAAAATGTGGGAGATTCAAAGAAATTGCACTGTTTCCTTTTCCCATGTTTTTATCATTACTAATCATGGGGTGATCCAAATCATATGTGTTTTGTTCTTTATTTGAGCGGGTGGTCCTATGATTGCTTGAGGTTGTCGAAGAACTTCACGCTAGTTAGCAATGGCGATCTTTGGTTAGAAGCAAGGGCGAAGTACATGTAAAAGAAACTCTAACACTCAAATAAGTCTCGTAGCCAAAAATGAAGAAAAGGGTAGGCAGAGAAAATGAACTAACTTTATATACCATTAAATACGTACTTATATAGAGGGTATGGCCCCTAAGGCCTTACATTATGGGTCACACGTAAGTTAATGGGCTTGGTGTAATATCCTTAGTAATATGTTATACTTGTATATAGTTACAAAAGGTAGCATATTACTTATTTAACATGCCTGTGAAGTTTTGTGACAATCTGAGTTCGTTTAGGCATTTAGTTGCAACTCAGAAATTGAAAAATATCTTAAAATAACTCAGATAATGACTTTAAAGGTTAAATTAAGGGGAACAGTTATGAATAACTTGTTTCTAGGTCACAAATGAGTTAAGTAAGATACAACTAAAGTTTCAAGTTAATATGAGTTAGTTTGGTATTTTTAAGCATACTAGTTGTACTTTTAATGTCAGATTAACTAGCAGCAGATATGAAAAATAATGAAAATGGTGAAACAATAATTTATATGAATCTCATGATTTATTCTAAAGTTGTTGGAAGCTGGAAAACTTGAATTAGTATAATTCAGGTGTCCTTAGAAAATGAGGAAGTTCCAACAAAATATCTTAAAGGATATGATGGTCATTCTCTCATTTCTCTCTCTTGGTTAAAAGGCAGCAGAAGCTGCAAAGAAAGAAAAATAGAAGAAAGAAAGAAGGAATGAGCCAAAAGAGAGAAAGAAAAGGGGGAAAAGAAGGAAGACCAAGGGAAGATCGAGATCAAAGCATAGAACTTGAAGAAAGATCTTCTCAGCTGTCAAGAGGTAAAGGGTTTTAAGTTCATATTCATCTCTTTTCTCTATTTTCACCATAGATGCACCTTTGGTGCTTAAGATGTCAAAATGAGTTCTAGAGGTGTTTGATGTGTTTGGCTTGCATGAATGTGTTTCTTTGGTTATTTATGACTTGTTCATAGTATAAGTTGAAGTTAGAAACTTAGAACATCTTATTTAGACCTTTGATTCACAAATATGAGGTTTTAGGTCAAGTATGTGATTTGGTGCTTGAATCCAAATTAAGAGGTTTAAGTTTGTGATTTATGATTCCTATGTATTTAAGAACTGATTAGGGACTTAGAATCGCTTAGAAACTGATTTACAATAACCAAAATCCAAGAAAAGAACTAATGGAACAGTACTATGGTTCTGCAGAATTTGGTTTCTGCTATGCACGCCATAGCGTAAGTACGCTGTGCTGCGACGTGGGGTTGAATTTCCTGTTAGAGCCGTGGTGTGAAGACGTCGTGGCTTGAAGATGCCGTGGCATGAAGACGTCGTGCCACGGCGTGAGAGTAATGCTACATCCAGTAATGAAACCTAAGGCTAGGCTGCCGCGGCGTGCCCAAGTATGTGCCACGATGTGAGGCCCCGAATCTTTAGAAATGTTATTTTTGATGTTTTCAAGTTATTGGTTAGATCGAATCATTCGTATATGTTCCTTAAGATGTTTGAGGACACAAATAGGAATATTTCAAGAGAGGAACTATCACCTATAATGAATTAGAAAGCTTAGGTCTTTGAGCATCCTAAAAGTAAAGGATTACCCAAGGTAAGAACATAGCACCATAGGCAACTTAGTATTGCATTATATATCACTCAAGATGTAATGAGATGGTGCAATGGAGACAAGTATACTAGGATGGATTGTAGGGTTCACTCTAGTAAGGATAAGGAAGGTATGGGCCTTATGATATCCAATAGTAGTGGATTACTTTGGAAATATACCTAGAACCTTAAGCAACAAAAAGTTGCAAGTAAGAACCACTCCTAAGTTAGATTCACTTGAGTGGGGGATAAAGTTGTGTATTTAGTTTCGAAGAGGGAATGTTATGTACTAAGTCTCTAATTAAGTGAGACCTTATACATTGTAGAATACACAAAAGGATGAGTTAAGGCTAGTAAGCTTGTCATGTCCATGAGAGTAGTTGGATATGCAAAATTCTAAAGAAATGCTCATTTGTTTTCTTAAACAAGGTTGGAATGAATCATTAGTTAATATAGACTTTTTCACTATGGAGTTGAGTCTATAGGAATGTTAAGGTGGTGTTTATGTAAGAGGTAAACATAATACTACACTTTTCACACATTAATTAGTTAATCTAGTATGTATGTGAAAGTTAAGAACCTTAGTTCAACCAAAAGTAAGGGTTTGCTATAGATAAGTGTCTATCACCTATGGTGACTTTTGTTACTTAACTTCACTAGAGATGTGATGACGAGGGGTGTTAGATATAAGTAAACTAGGTTACGTTGACATTGTCTACCTGTGAATGTGACTTATGTGGCGTGAGATTATTTAGCCAAGAAGGAAGGGAGTCAAGAAGTTCCTAAGGGGACAAGTATTCCTAACCAAGTGTTAGGGTTGCATGTAGTGTGAAAATTTCAGTTTTCCTATCTACAAGGGGGTAAACATGAGAAGTCAACATTTCTAGTTAAATATACCTAGATCTTAGATGAGCTAAGTATGTAAGAATGATTGAATGTATGTCTATGGAAATAGTTTAGTAGTATAGATATTTGTGAGTATCCTTTGATGTTGTACACCATCAATAGGGTCAAAGGAGATAAGTGAAAAATCCGAAAGATGCTCTTTGAGTAAGGATGAAACCAAAACTTCTTAGCATGCCAGGGTACGTGTGATGTGAGGATGAACTTTTCCTTTATTTACCACAGGATAGTATACTGAACCAGCTCCTAATGAATATATTTGTTTTCAAAATAAACCCCTGCATGTATTTCAAAATAAAACATTGCACGAACATATCTTTAGGATCTTTCTTAGGCATAATCATTTTGTATATCATTCACATTGCATTTACAGACAGTTGTATGAGTATTGTCTATTGCTGTTGGTATTTACAAATGTATGGACAATTGTTTATATCTAACGGTATATAGGCTATCGGTTTAGACCACACTACTAGATAATGTGTAGTTATGAGAATTAGGAAGGAAAATCCTATGTTAGTAGTTATAACAATTGTTATATTTATTGTACAATGTTATAACTAGCTGGTTTTTGAATTACTTTTACTGAGAATTGTAATTCTCACCCCAATTGTTCTTTCATGTAAATCCAAGTAAAGACCCTACTAAGAGAAATAAGATGAAATATGAAGACTATTATAGTTTTTATATGGTTTAGTAGACAAAGCGGATGTATAAAGTTTATATTTACTTTATATGTTTTAAGTAGTATGTATTACAATATGCCTTTTTGTGGCTAGTGTTGTGTGTGTGTGTGTGTGTGTGTATGAGTTTAAGTTCTCTGTAATCTCTCAAGGTTTTTTATAATTACTCAGTTATGATTATGGATATATGTTAGTTAGTTATATAGAAGTGTTCTAGTACTGAATATCATTGTGTATCTATGATATACTTAGATATCTGTATTATGATGTTATACTTTAACCTAGTAGTACATGTCGGGTTCACAACCTCCTAGCATGGTAGTTAACTAGCTGACCGAATTGAGTACCAAGGTGTATAAGTTGCAACATGCAATTAAAATTTACTAATTAATAATTTAATTATGCTTGACTTTATTGCTGTAATTGACATCAAACTAAGATAAGCTAGGTAGCTTAAGTCCAAAAGAGATACACCGGTCCAATGGGGTATTTTCTTTTATTTTCCCTTCCATTGAAGCATACAAAGCATACCCTCAGTTACAACATTTGGGATTATGATTCTCTAAAGTGTGAGGGTGCACTTTAAGTAGAAGTGTCAAAATGGACAGTATAAGCCACTACGAGCCAAGTTAATTTTCAAGCTTGGAGCCTTGGACAAAGTTGTTGCGGCGCATTTTGCTAGCCTAATCTGACCCTATGCGCATTACGGGTTGGGTTGAGTTGGACTATTAGTTTGAATTATATTTTGTTTTTTAAATTTTATCTTATACTTTTAACACATAAATTTTATCTTCATATTTCATCACTATATTTTTGTTTTGTATACTTTAAATATAATCAACCATTAAATAAAATTATTTTTATGATACAAATATTAATTTATTTTAAAAATAATAAAGGTAAAATCCTTTTATATATCATAAAAATTATTAATTTAATAATTAAATATTAGACTTAAAGTTAGACTAATCCATGCCAAGCTAAAATACATTTCAACTTTAATTTTCTTAATTCATCCCCACATTTAATTGAGTTATTTAAATTCGACCTATTTTAACGTTCTTAACTTTAGAAAATAAAATATGAGATTTTAATTATTAATTAAAAAATTTAAAATTAAAAATTTTATAAAATACAAATATTTATATAATAAATTGTATATATAATTATCTATTCATTTAATTTTCTCAACGATAATTACGAAGTTACATTCCGATCATCAGGGCACATGGGTGTAGTGACTAGTGTGAACTATTATGTGTGACTATGGTACGGAGAATAATTAGCCTACACAGGCGCTAGCTGGATGACCCGTACGCTCTGGCTGTCTTCCTTACATTCAATTTTGAGATGGAAGCATCAACCCGCGTTTTCTCACACAGTCCCACTTTTGTGTTTTTTGTTTTTTTGGTTGAAATATGATTATTTTTCATTAAGATAAAAACGTAAAGAATATGAATATATGATTCTACTCTTATCATTTGTTTGTTTCAAGAGAAAATAAAAAGAGAAAAAATAAGAGGAGAGAAAAATACAAGAATATTTTATTTTCTCTTGTTTGGCAGTGGAGAGAAAATAGAAAAGAGAGAAAATGTGATAGTGAGACCCTCGTTTTCAATTTTCTCTCTTTAGATGAGTAGAAAACAAAAGAGAGAACGTGATAATTTAGTGAAATAATCATTTTACCTTTATCCAAACTCCCATTTTTTATCTTCTCAATATGAAGAGTATATTAGTCATTTTATATAATTCTGTTTTCTTTCTTCTCACTTTTATTCTCAACCAAACAAAAGAAAGAAAATTTTTTATTTTCTTTCTTTCTATTTTCTCTTGATCCAAACAATAGGAGAAAAAATACAATTTTCTCTCTATTTTCTATCTTTTCTATTTTCTCTCTTCTCATTTTTTCTCTTCCCATTTTCTCTCCTCATCCAAACAAAGCATTAAGTTTTATCCGATTAATTTCTTTAATTCGAGCTTGTCTTATTTTTTTTGTAAAATTCCTATTATTCAAAAAGCGTATTGAATTCTGATTAATTTAAAATTAAGTTAAGTTTGATCACAAAAATATTCAAAAAAATAACATTAATTTTTTTTATTACACGACTCAAATACTAAATTTTACTTAAAAAAAATAAATAATAAATCACTTTAATTAACTAAAAATTGGTCGAACTTATCTTATTTTTATACCTTTTCCATTAATAAGAAATCCCCGTGCAGTGCATAGAACTATATAAACAAGAAAAATGACCATTTTATATTTTAAAAAAGAGGTGTAAGTATTGTTTTATCATTTTGAATGAATGTGATTGAATGAGAAAAAATGATAAAAAAAGTATGTATAATAAATAGTATTAGATGAGATGTGAAAAGAGATGTATACACTGTTTGAGGTAAGAATATAATTGTTGATAGAAACAATGGAGACTTGTACCAAAAACGAAAAGATAAAAAAAAAAAAACCAGCGGAAACTGTATTATGTTACGGTATCACATCCATTTTTTTTTTTACAAAGATTCTTTTAAATAACCATTATAAGAGAATAATTATAGAGTCTAGTTCTTAATATTGCGAAGTATGATTAATTGAATATCGTATTTAAAATATAATCTGAATAAATGATAAAATATCATATACATTAATAAATATGTACATTAATAAACATATGATGAATTAACCTTTAAGAGTTTAATTCAGCGATAATGAAACATGTAATGTGTGAATATATATTCATAGATTCCAAATTTAATTATGTAAATTGTTTGAGATCAGATTGTATGAAATATCTATGTCAATTCCTGGTGCCATTAATCCAATCGGTGAAGAGGATCAATCAATGGAGGTACAAACTAATCTGGATGCCTCCGTACTACAATTAAAAAAAAAGTAATGTGAAGAATTATTTTTGTTAAGTTAGTAATTAAAAGTATATATATTTGTTTTAAAAAGTTTAAAAACTTTTCATTCAAATTTTGTTAAGTCTCATGTTGAATAAGTATATGGGTAAAATATTTATTATAATTATTTGGACAACTCTCCCCTTTAAGTTAATTATTGAAGTAGAATTAAATCTAATTATTTTAATGTAGTATTAGAGTTTATTCTATTCTAGATGTTGCTACCCAGGTCTGAGGAAGGTTTGTTAAGTCCCAAGTAAGTTTAGTACATGAACAAAGTCAATTCTTTCATTTAAATTAACATTTAGGGAAGGTAAGCTTAGTTATTCTAATATATGTAAGTATATATACAGTTTAATTTCAAAACTTATAATTTAACATATCGAGACATGGTATATATAGTTATATTTTATTGAAAAAAACTTAAACAGAAAAATTGATTCAAAGCAAAATAGGATTAAACATTTAGGACTTTTTTTTACAATGAAATTTACAAAAGTTGTATTTGATGACTTTTTTTTTTTTATATTGATATTGTTTTGAAACTTTTTAAAAGTTAAAGGTACGTACTAAAAGAGGAGAAGGCTAATATGTACCTAATTGTTTGGTGCATAAGTGTGCATTCATGTATTAGCTTTATGACCTATTATCACCAGTCAACTCGTTTTATGATTTTTATTTTTTGTTTGCCTTCTTCAACATTGTCTGTTCGAAAAATTAGAGGAGACCAACATTAATGTTTGTTTCTTCACTGGTGACAGCTCCGACAGCAATTCTGGTGGCAGAAGCTATGGCAGAGTGTGGTGGGTCGTTCGTGGTAATAGAGCGACGAGGTCTGGTGGTTGCTATAGGTTGTGGATATATTGTTGTAGAGGAACTTCAGTCACAATGGTTCTCAGAGGCAACGTTGTGGTGGTAAGGTCGGCGATGAGGAGGATGAAGGCCAAAAATGGAAGTTGAACAACTGAACTCGCATATCCCATGGCAGAACCACCTAGACTAAAAAACCTGAACCCGTTCACTCCGTCGCTGACAAACCCAGCTCCGCCGCACTTGACCACCGCGCACACACCTAGATTCGTTCGCTAGAGCCTCACCACACGAGCCCTTGCTGCTGCCAGGAGGTGCACGCCGTCGTGGCCTCCCTTTGCCACCGTTCGAACCAAGCCTTGTCTAATCCCCTGTGACATCAATGAATGTGTGAAAATTGGTTCACAAAATTATCAATCGTTCATCCAAATCTTTAAATTTTTTTTATTTAATAAATTAATGGTTTAAAAATAATGGTACATTGATGCACCATAAATATTTAGGTGCATGTTAGACAATCCCTTGAAAAGAAATATTTTTGCTGAATACTTTTTAAAATTACGTGATGGTTAAAAATACAAATTATATATCGAAAAAACTATTAATTATTCTAAATTTTAACTTCATCGTTTGTTATTCTAAGCCCATTTCTCATTTAAAATTTAATTGACATTTGCTTAATTATATTTTAACAGTTATATCATAGTTGGAAGCTGAGATTGATTTAACTACATCAACAACGAACTAGAGTCCTATACATGCATGTAGTTGATTGGGATGACATTATTGCCGAAAATCCCACCCCCGGGAGACAGTGGCAGTACACATATATTAATGGCCGCATGAAAGCACTTCAATGCAGCCTCTACAGATAGCCGCATATAAATTTTCAACTTTTTATTTGTTCAATTTTTTTTAAATTTATTCATAAATTTATTTTATATTTCATAAAAATATTACAATTATATACAGATTAATTTAATATTTCTTATATTAATATACTATATAAATATAATATATATACAAAAAATTATACACAAAATATTTTTCAAATTTTTTGCTCAGTTAAATCGTAGCGGAAGTAACAATGAGAATGCTCTCTCAAAAGCGACATGTTTCTGTGTGTACTCCTGCGGCACATTCTCGAACACCACCACGTTGTCCCTGCTTCATATTTTTCACTAATTAATTACTATATATACTCAATTAGAATACGTTATCTTGGTTTATCTTTTTTCCATACAGGAATTGCATATGGCGATATTAATTTTTGGGCAAGCATTTTGTGACTGTACCAACAATTGTCAAGCTAATGCGGTCCTCCATCTTAATGAATGCGTATCTTATTTTGGGGTCTGAAAATCGAAGGAAATAAATCTCTGTTCCCTGCAAGTTTGGTTATAGGACCATCTCGTGGGGTCTCACTAGTCAAATGCAGAGATTGGTCCGTGACAGAGGTTGTTATGCTAGCCCTCGTCGCTGCACGTTAGGGAAATACATATATTAATATGAGTGCTGTATGCTGTTACAGCTACAGCAATTATAAATTACAAGCTCTATTCTTTTTGTCTTGCGAACCATTTGGAATCCGAAAGAGGAAAAAATAGCAAAGAGAAATAAATGAAATAAGCATTGCCAACCCAACAGACTGCACTTCTCCAAATCTTAACTCTTTCCAAGTTTGATTGGTAGGCATGTTTTGCATATATGTTCTATATATGGATAATGGATGCCGAGGATACTATGCAATTTTCATCCTTCGGTGTTCATTTAATTAACAGAAAGACCCACTTTTACTTGGTTCTCTAGCGAGTAATAATGTATTTGCCCCATTTGATTTTTTTCTAAAATAAAGGATACAAGAAAGCAACATCACCTTCGAAACCTTTTATTCTCTTCCTTCGCCCTTTCATGTCTTTTTCTCCTTTCTCTTTTTGGGTACATGAAAGTTTTAGAGAGAAGGACAATTGCCTCATTCTAAGGTTATATAGTATGGCACAAGACTTAACGATGATTACATTGTACTTACAGGTGATTTATTAATAAAAGACCACCAATAAAAATTGAATAATTTATGCACCCAAATATCGATAAATATGTTTTTCTTCTCTCGTGAATACATTTGAAGTTATGGTGAGCAGAAAGACAAACGACACCATCAAGACATTCTTTTGAGTTAGAAAAATATTTTGTGTTTAATTTTTATATGTATATGATATTTATATTATATATTAATATAAAAAAGATATTAAATTATTTTATATGTAATTATAATATTTTTATAAAATATAAAATAAGTTTATAAGTGAATTAAAAAAAATTAAACGTTGAAACTGTTTGAACTATATTGATTCCTCTCGTCTTAAAGTATGCTACGGCATTGGTCAATTTGACTTTAAAAAATTGGAGATTAAAATTTGCTACTAAAATAAATTTTATACAAGATGACAAAAGCACTATATGTATTTTTTTTTTTGGTGCATGCACTATATGTATTTTACATAGGATGGTCATGTGCTAGTAAATAAATAAAAAAATGAATATAGGTAGGAGGTCATGTGCTCCTTATTTCTGTTCTGTATTATTGTTATTACTAAGAGGGTGGTCACCGGTCATGTGATTTCCATTACCGTAATCTCCCAAATCTTGTAACACATGAATTATTATAGAAAAATTGATTAATTCTTCTAACTTATTTTTCTAATAATTTTTTAATTATTAAATAAAAAAAATATTAAATATTTTTTATATTTTTAAGATATTAATTATATTTAATTTTTTATTTAATACTTTTTTTATTAAGTAATAAAAAGATTATTAAGAAGATATTTTAAGAAGATATAACAAATCTCATTACTATATTATTACCATATGAAGGGTAAAAATGTCATCTCGATCTCATTACAATCACACGGACAAGAATATGGCCCATTCCATCACCCGTTTGCTTTGACCATCTAACCGAACCAATTAAGTTGTCTAATTTTGGTTCAATTATGTTGCCTTGTTCTTCCCTAATAACGAGGTTAGAATATGAAGCCCGTCGGGACAGCAAAGAAAACCGTACCGTAGCCCTTTAATTGCGTGAGCGCGTAGGGCGACTGTCTTTATGCGGGGGTTATTTTACTATGAATCTATGATGAACAAAAAGTGGATATGGAGAAGGTGTTCATGAATAAAAAGGTCGAATTAACTTTTATTTGAAGGAACCAAAAAAGTATTTCTGACTACTCGTAGGAAAGAGAACAAAATTATTTTGTTCATCTGTTATACTAATCGTAGGAACAAGTTAAGCAATGCATACCTTTGCCCTCAAGTTATGCCATTGGCCAGTGAACGACAAAAAGTAGAGGAAGATAGAGATCTACTCTATACATATTACACACCATAAAGTAAGGGGCGGAACCTAGCCTCTATTTAATATTTATTGTACTACATAGAGACACAGAGGGAGATTAGGTGTTATCGTATATGTGGCTGAGACTGAGAAACGATAACTGAGATGAGAATGGGACAGAGATGAGGTAGAGTTTTTTTGGTGTGGCGACTGTGTCACGTGGCGGTGCATCTTTGTTCATGCAGCCCACCACTACTTTTTGGCCTTTTAACTTAAAGAAGAGTGAGAAGTTCCTCTGAAACCGCTAGCGGACTTTGCAAGGCAAACTAATACTATTAATTTTTTTTTTGTACAAACTATTATTTTATTATTCTGGATTTTGTTTAGGTATATGTTCAAGAATTAAAAATATAAATATTTATTATTTTAAAAATATAAAATGTATTTCATATTTTTAAAAATAATTAATAATAAATAATAAAATTTTATTTTTTATCTTTAATATATATCATATAAGTTTATATAAGATGAATATTTCAAAATAATTATTGTTTCAATATTTGATGCAAATTATATTAGATATTTTAATATTTTTTATTTATATATATTTTAATTATTTTTTAAATTTTTATTATATGAATATATATGTGTCATGTCATATTCATGTGTCATATTTGTATCCATATTTCCAAACTTAAGACACACATTAACAAAATTTATATTATTATTATTATTACATCTCTTCCTTTTTTTATGAGATCACCGGATATTCCCATAATTTGACTTATTTAAATTACTCATTAGATTAATTTCTATTTAATCATGAGAGTACACAATTATACAATTTTTTCGTAAAAATTGTTTTCTTACAATTTGAATTGTATCTTTATTTCAGGAGTTACAAAATTAAGATTGTTTACGAGCTCTACTAACCTTTTGTTGCTATTACCCTCTCTTCTTTTACGAATAATGATAGACATATAGTTGTACATATATTATCTTACATTTTTATAATTTTTACTCTTTAATTATAATTAAGTAAAAAAAATGTGACTAAAAAAGAAATAAATAGATAACATTTTTCTTCTTTTACTATCCCCATCTTATTTTAATCTATGAAATTCTATTCTATAACATAAGATTAAAAATAATAATAAATATAATATTTTTTATTTTTATAGTTAAATATGAAAAATAAGAATTTGACCAAAATAAATAGGGTTGTCCAACTACGAACGTTATGGTAACTAGGCTTTTGCATAAAATGACATCCCCGTCCTTCTCAGTCCAGCTACATTCCAAGGTTTCCTGTTGTAGGTTTCCATAAATGCCCTCTCAAAGCAGACAATAGAGTAGACCGCGACCCAAAACAAAGCTACAACTATATATAATAATAATAATAATAATAATATACTAAATTCTATTGTCATGAAAATTTGGCAATGGTATAAATTTTTTTTGGATATTTTTGTTAGTACGGCCAAGATATA
Organism: Ormosia semicastrata; assembly: GCA_029884595.1. Classification (NCBI taxonomy): domain Eukaryota; kingdom Viridiplantae; phylum Streptophyta; class Magnoliopsida; order Fabales; family Fabaceae; genus Ormosia; species Ormosia semicastrata. Next base: position 9,803,787 of record JAQQTO010000046.1, on the reverse strand, counting down.
AACTTTGTCCAGTCAATTTCTTGCCCCACCAGTTTCTCTTTCTCAATTATTTTATCTTTATCAAGACATCAACTCTCAAAACAAAAACCAGTCCGGTTTCCAGTTTCAGTTTAGCTTTAAGGTGTCAAGCATATCTATCTGGTATTTCTATTTCACTCCCTATGATACGATATGATGCGCCTCCCTTACCCAACGGGAGCTTCTTGTGTACTGTTATTGTCCCATGAAGAGATACCCCATTTCCCCATCTTAATGCAACTAGTCTAGTTCTTGGTGGGCTTTTCTATATGGATCTTGGGGGGGTGGGTTTGGATGGGTTGGTGGGTTCAGACACTGGATTTGTTTCTCTTGCTTCAGATCCTGAAACAAAGCACAATAAGTGGTACGGATCTGGGTTCCTTAAGCAGGAGAGATCTGGCGCCACTGAAGATGACTGGAGGAACTCCAAACTGCCTAAGACTGATGACATCTCTGCCTCCAAAGCAATGCTGTTCCAGCACCACAGGAACAACTCCTTACTGAGATCTAACGCCACTGTTTTCTCTGATGGTCAGCACCCACAGCAAATGCTCAGCTTCTCTTCTCCAAAATCAGAGCCTTTGTTACTGGACAAGACCTCCCCAAATGCCACATTTCCATATTCTTACAGCCCCTTATCTAGTTACAACAGAAATACAGGTATATATAGCAATAGCATTTTGAGCTCGTTCATAGTTTAAGTGAAGGGATGGGGAATAATCAAGCATAACTTTTATTTTTAAAGAAAGAAAAGAGAAAAAAATAAATAAAAGGGATATTTGAGGAGTTAACTGAAATCTGGGGTGTTTGCATGGATTTGGATTTAGGTAGAAAGTTTTGGATTACGTTGAATGTTCGTTTGTGTGTTTTGGAAAATGGCATCCGTTGTGGGAGCTAAAATATGGGTTGTCACGGTTTGATTCTACAGTACCGGTGGAGGGTCTTTTCATGGAAATATAAATATATATACGAGTGGTCTCTTCTGTTTTTGAGTCATGTCAAGAGAAAAGTGAAACAAAAAATTCCTCCCAAAATCTCTGTCTTCCCGTTTTAGGGAGACGGATTTTAGTAAAATTTTGCACAGTAAACTAGAGGATACCAAAGGAGAAAAATACATGAAGGCAGCTTAGAGCTATAGGAGCAAGAAAAGCTCCTAGTTTTGATTGGTTCTGCACTCTCTTTCTCTAAAATCTTTCTTTCCCTTTACATCTCTTTCTCACGCGCAAAGGAGGGAAAATTTTATTATTATTATTTTTTTGTGGTCTTCTTAAATGTTCCACGCCATTGATTTACACCTCTGTCTTCTTCTGCCACGCTTCTTTTCGCTCTTCCTTCTTTTTCTTTTACGCTCAGAAGAAGTAATTTTCTTTTTTGTGTTTAAACTTCCATTCCGTTATGAAATGGCTTTCTATGTTCCCATTTCTTACGCAGTTTGATCTTATCTTGTGGGTTATCTACAGGTAACAGTTCTGGAAACATGCATGGGATTTTAGCAGGGGCAAGAGGGCCATTCACTCCGTCTCAGTGGATGGAGCTAGAACACCAGGCCCTGATCTACAAGTACATAACAGCAAATGTGCCCGTACCATCTCATCTGCTCTTCCCCATCAAGAAAGCGCTTGACTCTGCTGGCTTCTGTAACTTCTCAAACGGTCTCTTGAGACCCAATGCTAGTATGTTCCTTTGGCGGGCCTAATCATAAAGCTGGAGTCTTTATATTCACAAACAATATTAGATTTGCAAACCTCACTCTTTTTGAGTCCTATTCAATGTCCCATAAAATGAAAAATAAAAAAGAACAAGGGTCAGGGGAAACTAAAAGTGTCTAGTGGCTAATGCTGTTATACTCTTCAATCGTTACACCATGCTTGTTAGTTTCTACTTTATGTTACACATAGTGAGCAATGTCAATGAACTTTAAGAAATCAAGTTTGGCTTGTTTTGTCACAGTGCTTTTGGTTTTGTCTCTGTCCTGTAACTTGATGTTTTGTTGTTGTTGTTGTTGCTAATGTTGGCGTTGCAGTGGGATGGGGAGGTTTCCATCTGGGGTTCTCGAACAACACCGATCCAGAGCCCGGAAGGTGTAGGAGAACAGATGGGAAGAAATGGCGGTGCTCCAGAGATGCCGTTGTGGACCAGAAGTATTGTGAGCGGCACATGAACAGAGGACGCCATCGTTCAAGAAAGCCTGTGGAAGGCCAATCAGGCCATGCCGTCACCGGGACCACTACTACTACTACTACAACAACTACTACAAATAATGCCACCACCGCTTCAAAGCAAATGATGATGATGCCTAATAACAATGTAGTGGTGCCCGCAAGCAGTGCATCCAACACCCTCACCTTTGCACAACAGGAACCTAAGAATATGCACCCTCTTGCATCCGATACTTCTGCCCCTAACAACATCAACAGGTGACAAAGAAAGAAAAAAAAGCGTTCTTTTAGCCTCTCTTGGCATCTATTCCATTCCATAAATCCCCAATTTTTTTATATATATGCGGACTTCTATTTATCTTTTCATTTGGGTTAGGAGTGTAAGGACAGAATCAAAGAATCTATTATATCATCTATACTGGCTGATAGTGACGGGTCATTATTAATAGTGGTTGAGATTGCTTTTAGGAAAAGATGGTTTTAGGCGTGTCAAATTTTGTTACTTTATCTTTAGGAAATGTACTTGTTGTTGTGTGTTAGTCAATAGTCATGCTCACTCTGTTTAAACGGAAATTTCTCCTTGCATGCAGGATGTTTATGAATAACAAGGAGAATGGCAGTGAGAGAATCCCGGTCGCTGATGCCCTCCCAATGCTGCCTCCCACTCTTGAGCTGAAACCTAAGGAAAGCCCCTTTATGATTCATAAACAGCAAATCCCATATGAAGAATCCTCAAGGAATGAATTTGGGCTTGTTACTTCTGATTCCCTACTTAACCCTTCGCAGAAAAACTCCACCTTGCTCAGCAGCAGAAGCTTCGTTTCCTCACAAAACCCAACTACTAACCGAGAAATTGGTTCCCAACATTCACTTAGGCACTTCATTGATGACTGGCCCAAAACTCAGTCTAATCGCTCTGGTGTTTCTTGGCCCGAACTTGACATGCAATCAGCGAGAACCGAGCTATCAATATCCATCCCAATGACCTCCACAGACTTCATGTCATCCACTTCCTCTCCCACCAATGAAAAGGTAACATTATCACCTCTCAGGTTATCAAGGGAGTTAGACCCAATTCAGATGGGTTTGGGTGTGGGAAATGCTCTCAACTATTCAAATACTAGGCAGGCTAATTGGATTCCAATTACTTGGGAGAGTTCTATGGGTGGTCCTCTTGGAGAGGTTCTGAATCTTAGTAATAACAATACAAGTGATCACTGTGGCAAGAACTCCTCTGCCCTCAACCTCATGACTGATGGGGGAGACAATAGCCCTCCATTAGGGTCTTCTCCTACTGGGGTTTTGCAAAAGACAACATTTGGATCTCTATCCAATAGCAGTGCCGGGAGCAGTCCAAGGGCAGAGAATAAGACCCAAGAAGGAGCCAGCTTGTGCAATGACCTCCTCGGTTCAACTCTTGGGAATTCTTCCTCATTGACTGCTTTGTAGAAAACTTTATAGAAGAAGAAGCCCTTGCACTTGAATGATGAAGCCATGGAATTGAAGGAGAAACAATTTTATCTGTGCTGACTTTATTTATCAGTTCAGTTTATGTTGCTGCCCCCTAATATGGTAATCTTAGAAGTTGCAAAAATATGTTCTTAATCTTACCCTCAAAATTTGGTTGTGTAGGTTTTGCATTGCTTGACTTTGTTTTTGTTCATGTGTCTTCTGTTCCGTGCGCGTTTTGGTAAGTTTGTATTCAACGGTACTGATGTTGGTTGGTCTGTGGACTTGGTTTTTTAAGGAGATGGCCAGGTTTAGGTCATGTGGGGACTTTGATTGCGTGACGTAACAGTAAATATATTAATGGGTGTTACTAATTCGTAGGACAGCACGCACATAGAAACATTATTTGCAAGCTAACACAAATTTTGTCGTCTTTTTATATTAAATGTTGATTCCTTTTTCTTTCAACTAGCCATTCTTGTTCTTCCTTAGCTATTCCAATTCTCAATTTTTGTTTGGGAATGAACTGGCATTTTTGGAAAACTAATCTGACTTTTGATTTTTTTCCGGATTTATCCCACTTATAATTTACTGTGCTGTTAAATTCTATGTTAAACTCTTTTTTGGGAGTGGAGCATTGTTTGATAATTTAATTTTTTTGTGATAAATTAATTAAGGACTTAAATTTTTATTATCATCAATTAAGGATTTTTAATTATATTAAAATATATTTTTATTAATAATAATGTTGAAATGATAAAGATATTTAACTTAAAAAATAAAAATATATAATATGAATAAAATACATGGGATATATGTCTTACTTTTTTTTAATTGATAAATATTATTAAAAATTTTGTTATTAAAGTTAAGAGCTTTGATTGGTAATTTAAACAAAATTGAAGTTTTTAATTGATAAGTTTTGAAGTTGAGATTTTTAATTGGTTATCACAATAAAATTAAAGTCTTTTTATAATATTTGTCTTTTTTTTTTGTAATAAATTGTTCTCCCAATTTCGAAGAATAGTGGTAATTTATTTGTGAACTTTTAAATGTCTTAAAAATTTTTAATTTCATTAAATTGTTGTTTTGTGATTTTTATATATTAATTAATTTATATTAATAGTAGTAAAAAGGTGACCTATGGAATAGGAGGAGTAAAACCACCACCCTGAATTTGCAACCAATTCATGAGCTATACATTGGAGATCGGAACCACCACAATTTTTTTTTTTGGGGATATAGATCGAAGCTATCATATCACATGATTCGATTAGGGAAAAAGGTTAGTTATACACTTTTTTTAAGAGTGTATAACTGTTTACACCTTTTTTAAGGGATGTGATTGAGTGAGAAAAAATGATAAAAAAAAATGTATAATAAATCGTATTATATGGAGTATAAAAAGAGGTGTATGTATTGTTTAATGTAAGAATATAAAATTCATTCAATTAGGCCCGTTTATAAGACATGGAGGCATGTAAGCTTTAGGAAAATGCTAGCTGCAGATCTCTCTTTTCCGTCATCTTACCAATGATAGAGTAAAATCAAAATATAAGTGTGTAAAAAATAATGTGAAGTTAATTATAATTAGATAATAAAAATTATACAAATATAAGATGATATGTATATAAGTATATAAGTATACATATATAATATTACTCATAAGCTTATTGGGCTTCTGGGGTTGGTGATGAGCATAAACCTTTGCCCAAATTATTTGTTAAAAGACATGATGGGAATAAGGAAAAGTTGAAAGAGTTAAGAGAAAAATGAAAAACTGAATTTACTGAATGAAGAAAAGTTAGTACTTAGTACAACAAGCTTAAAGTGTAGCTTATATATTATGTAAAATAGTAACTAACTGATAACTAATTAGTAATTAAGCAAATTATCCTAATTAACACCAATATACTATACACCCCTCACAAGTTGGAGGATGTATACTAGCATTCCCAACTTGAGATCAACAGTACAATGCTATTGAGCAATCAAAATATAAAGTAAAGCAAACTAATTGTAAACTACAAGTATGTCGTAATCACATCGACTAACAAATGAAAATTTGAAAAATCTCAAATGTTTGTGACGGCCGAGGTGCAAAGCTCTATTACTAGCATCTCCACGGTGCTCATCCCAAGTAAAGATAAAATTGTATCTGAAAAGAGTCGACTCGCCGGAATAACATCAGTCAAAAGCCACTCAAAATCTAGGCATTATGAGTCTCTAAACATCAAGAAATCTCAATTTCGGAATCCATCATCAATAATGTCAATCAAAGGCAAACAAGCTTAACCACTCAAGCAGAAGCTAACTCCAATGCTTAACCACTTAGCAAAAGCAAAATCAAAACCATATTAGGCGAAGCTTGACCACCAAGGATAGAAGCTCATCTTTATGCTTAACCACCAGATGCAAATCAAAGTCACTTCAAGGCTAAAACAATATTTAACAACAAACTGAATCAAAGAGTAATTTGATTAACCATAGCTGAACCATAAACTTGGCAGCAAAGAACAATCTGAAACTTGGTGAAACCAACTGAACTAAGCACAACTATACTCCAAACAACATGAACTAGAACCCAGCCACCAATTGAAATCAAAGGGGTTGCAATGCTTCAACCAACTTCAAACAAAAATTGAAGAAAACTAAGTCTTTCTCAATGAGACATATCAACAAAAAGTTTGTGCATTAAACAAAAACAAATTCAACGGAGCTTAAGGACTCAAGTCCAAAACAAAGCTAAATCCACATCTTATAATGAGAAAAATTGAATTTGTAAAATTTCCACCCCATGTGGCTTGCGGAAAATCAATTAGAACAGATAAAAAAAATGAACAAACACAGATCATCAAAACAGAAAATTAGAGAAAATGACTGCCCAAATCTCGCACCAGTAAAACGATGAACAACGAAGAAACGTTCTCACACATCACCAGAAACACACTGGAAAATGAGATCAACCACACCAAGATCCACTCTGAATGTCGATGCAAGAACAAAACCAAAACCAAAACCATCTCCATTAGAACACCAATAATCCTAATTCTTTGCAGAAATCTCTGTGTCATTGCAGTAAGAACAGACACAGAGGCCTCCATCGTAGATGCAAAACACCACCGCTGGCTACCAAAAAATTCAACTACAAGATCAAGAACCAGAAAATGCAGATCATAAATGCACTGAAGCCAACACGATGGCGACAAGTCACCACTGCTGCACCTCTTCAAAACAAAAACGGTCGCTGGTTGCAGGTGAGAAACTAGAATAAATCGGACAAGACCCCTCATCAAAATAGAACCACCGCACTCATTAGCGGCGTCTCTAAGAACCATCATAAACAGAAAAGAATGCACAAATAGAGGCATTACATAGTATTAAGAATCGATCTCTGAAAATTGAAAACCACTTAACCACTTGTGAGCACCCAACCGCAAAGTAGTAGCCATCATAAATGAAAAACACCAGGAAGCTTCAATAACAACCAGATTGAGAAGATTGGATCTTAAAAGGCCACCAAGAACCAACACTGCTCTTGAATTTGGCGAAGAATAGACGAGAAACAAGTTCTTCATGAACCAACAATGAAAGGAACGAAAAAATCAGTAGATCCACTATAGATCCACGAGTCATGAAGTGGATATCTGAAACACCAAGATCTCACCAGACTTCTGGCCTTCACCACCGCTTGGAAACGGAGTAGAACAAATTCAATGAGCCACCACAAAATCTCGTAAAGCACAATGAGTGCCACCAGAGACAACCACTTCTAAAGCAAGATCTAAAAGTCTTGTGACGCAGAGCTGGTTCGAGCTGGCTCCACCGATTCTCGATGGCGGTGCAGCAACCAGTGGAGGACGAAGGAGACTGGCTGTACTCATCGGAGTGGTAGGGTTCCGACTCTGAAGACGGCCATACCAATCTCCGATCAACTTCCGACGAGAATTAGAGAAAGATTTTTCAAGAAAATGAGGAAAAATGTTTTAAGAAAGAAAGTAGAGCAGAGATAAGAAGAAAGAAGGAAGTTGATGGAAATCTGGATTTAATTTTCTTGAGAAAAGTAAAGAAAGTGATAGAAAATATAATGGAAAATGCTGAAAGATTGGAGTTGATGTGAGAGAAAAAATATATAAAGAAAATAAATAAAAATTAGATTGAAAGTGTGTTTGGAAATTGAGAAAATAAAAAGATCATGAAAAGAATATTTATTAGCTACTGTAGAAGGCAGGAGTTCATGGTGGATGATATCACTCCGATACCATGTTGAGTTGAAAGATATGATGGGAAGAAGGGAAAATTGAGAGAGTTGAGAGAAAAATAAAAAATTGAATTTACTTGCAACAAACTTAAAGTGTAGCTTATATACTATGTAAAATAGTAACTAACCTAGTAATAATCAAATTATTCTAATTAACACCAAGATACTATAACATTATTTCTAAAAGAAATATGTAAAATGCACTCAATCAATTATTTAAAAAAATGACCTTATTTAATTTTATTATCAGGCCTATCTGTAACTGTGTCCAACTATACAAGTTTGCATGATCTCAAGGTCTGAGATTAAGAGTATATTAGGGTTGGCTGTAGAAAAAAAATTATGTTGAAAATCGATTATGTATGTAATTGTTTTTTATTTTCAAAAATAATTATGAGCAAATTAATTTATGTTTGGATGTGTTAATACGTAAGTCATTCTAAGATAAATTTTGTTTAAATTGTATAAAAAAAACATTTTTATGTATAAAATTACTAAAAGAAATATGAAATAATTTAAAATTTTATTTAGTTGACAACAAAAAGGATACTTTACAACTAAATACATGTTTGTCTACGATTAAATTTTGGTCTAACAACATTTTTTTAAAGATAACTTTTGGGTGTTATTTTGTCATTTATGGAAGACATTAAAAGTCGGTTGAAAAGTGTTTTGGTCATAATTTGATGCACATTATTTTAGAAACCTTTTAATTTTCAAAACTCTTGTCGGAAATCACTCATGTAACCGTTGAAAAGCAAATTTGATGCTCCTTTTAATTTTCAAAACTCTTGTCGGAAATCACTCGTGTAACCGTTGAGCAAACTCCTGCACACCCAACTATGAAATTATTTAAACAAATAACTCCATACTCTTTTTAGTAATCTATTATATAAAAAAATTTTTTAGACATTCAAACAAAATATATTATTTTAAAATTATTTTTTAGTTAACATATTTAAATATAAATTAATTTTATTATAATCAATTATAACAATAATTGATTTTATATATAATCAATTATTGAAATAATCAAATTTTTACACCCCAAGTTAAAAAATAATCAAGAATCACATAATCAAAATGCTCAAAACAAACTTAAACAAAAAAAACCGTTTTTAATGTTTTAAGAACCATCAACAGCTTTTAATTAATTAGCCAAACATGTTGTATTTAAATAACAAAAAAGCTTTATTTGTAAGAAAAGCTGTTTTAAAAAATAATTCAACAAAAACAAGCCCGCACTAACTTGAAAATTAAAATGCCTTCTTCTCTCAGCCTTTAGTTGCATTTTCTGAATTTCTACGAGTGCTATTTGCTGTAAAAAGGGATTATATGCTGAAATAAGATGTTGCTGTTCATTGTGTTTCAGTACCTCGTATACCTTAAAATTTCCATCTTAAAATTTAACCCTATAAAATAAATCATTCTTAAAGGATAAAGCATATATTCTTTTTTATTTTGTTTCCCAAAATATTCCCTCATCCTATATGTGAAAAATTAATTTCTCATCAAAATCAAACTCAAAACTACATACTTTTGAGACTAACACTGTTCAAAGCACATATCTCTCTTAATATGATGACTGGCCTCCGCTTAGAATACTGAGGAAACGTATGAGCTGATGTTAAGAAGACCTTTAAATATAAACAGCTTATAGAATTAACTCTCCTTGTTGCTCTAAAATTTCCTTTAAATTTCACCCAAACCAAAATCCTTCTCAAAAGATCAAAGCATATCTCTTAATACGATGATGGGCCTCAGATGAAAATACTGAGGAAAATGTATGAGCTTTCAAAGTTGCCTCCAAGTCTTTGGGCGTGCTCATATTGATCGATAAATCCTTGGAAATCTAGAGAACTTTTGAGGGGAATCTTTACTCTGTTGTATGAAAAATTCTATAAACCCAAAATTAAATTTTGAATAATGTGACAAGCTTTTTGACTCTTAAATGAGGAAGTAATTCCTACTACTTTAATTCATTCAACAACCATATTGTATGGAGAAATTCTTACCTCCTCTCCATTGTATGTGTAATATTGCTGTGTGTTTATGATGAAACTATTCGTATTTATGATGTATTTGCTTTAACTATATATTTTCCCATTTTTGTGTTTATCCTAGTTGTATGCAATTTGAGCAAAATTTGGTCCTTTGGGGTCAAATATGTGTGATTCAGCCGAGAATGTTGCATCTGCATAAAACATCATTCACAACATTCCAATGCAGCTGATAAACTCAGCAAGGCTAGGATTGAAAATAGTGAAGTGATTAATAAAGGTAGTGAAATATGAGAGAGTTTAATTTTGATGTCCTAAAAGCATAAACATTTTTACATTATCAATCAATTATGCTTCATTACATTTGTGTCCAATCCTATTAATTAAAGGGGTGAACAAAATCATTTCATACCTCCAAAACCAATCCCCAACTTAATCTTATTCACGATACTCTCATTCAACAGAATATTAACATCCCACCATCCCACTTCCCATTCGAAACCATTGACAAGTGACAACAATTAAGCGTGAACTGTCGGTCCAAAACTAACTCTACCAGAGAGAAGAATTAAACATAGATGGGACACGCTTATCTACAAGAAACGTAGCATGAGAAAACCAACAAGTGAAATGCTAGTATGGGATTTGGGTTGTGGTGGCGTGCGTAACCCCAACCTCAATGAATTCGGGTCAGGGCTTTAAACACCACACAATCAATTTGAGGAGTTGGCTATAGACACAAAGCAATTATGGTGTCAAAATGCTCTGCAAATCAAGGATCCAACTCCCTTTCCATTTTCAATTTTCCAAACAAAAATGCAATGCAATGCAAAAAAAAAAAAAAGAGAGATGGATAATTTAAAATTAGAAAAAGGGGAGGTGCTCATATTCTATGGGTGTAAACGTGTCTGTCATGCCATGGCAATAGCATTCAGAACGAGGAATTATTTTATAATCATCGCAACCAACCCCCTTTTTCTCTTGTATTCTATCCTTCACTGAAAAATCAGTTAACAAAACTAAAGACGTTCACAACCATGGAAAATAAATCTGAAGCTTCGAATTCAATCGCACAAACAACAGTAAATGAATTAAAAATAAAAAGCTTCATCACCGTTTTACAAGTGAAGAGAAAGAGCTAAAAAACAAGAGCATGAGATTATGGATTAGTCCGCCGCCTTCGTCTGGTAGAGGGCTCCCAAGTCACGAGTGAGAAAGGAAGAGATGATGGCTCTATATAAAGCTGAGATTGACGCGCTTCGCGGCTCAAAACCCTTAACCCTAACCAACCAACCCACTTCAGTTGTTCGGCCTTGCTTGCTACACACAATCCGAATGACAAAATTGGCTTCTCCGTAATCCGTTGTTGTGGGCTGTATTGCCTTGGGCTTGCTCCCTTATGGACCCATACAAATTTAACACGTTCGCAGACCCCCAAAAAAATATCATAATGACACTAACTCTAACATTATTATTGTTCTGCAAAAATCTTCAAATCCCACCATCGCCTTTTCTCCTTCTTAGTGTGTATAAGTTATTTGCAGGGGTTTTTAGAATAATTTTGTATGGAAAAAATATTATTCAAAGGCCTTTTTATTTTTCATTTGGCATTATTACAACTTTAATTTTCATTTAATTTAATATCATATTACTTTAGAATAAAGTAAAATTGAAATTTAAAGTAAGGTGTAAATGAGTATAGCTTTACTATTTAGAGCTTAAGTAATCTATTATTTGAATCAATCACGAGTATAGTCCAATTGGGAGATTAAAATGAGCAAAGCATGACCAACACGAATTCAAATAACTTTTGTTTATTAATTATCTGATATAATAATTAAACTGATACAATACAACCCTTTGTTGGTACTTTATCAACTACTGGATTTTATAAATTATGCCACATTAAAATTAATAATCGAAATAGATAGATAACTGATGGTGCTATGGAATAATTTTTTTTTCTATTTTTATAGAAAAAAACTCCTTACCTCCCCGGAAGGGATAAGGAGAAAGTTGGCTATACATGAATATGTACGTTTGCTAGCCTCTTTTGGAACTCATGTTTGAGTTGAAGTATGTATAGGATTGGCTCACAACTATGCCTTGTATGATCTTCACTCTCAATAACTAAAATTAAATGTATTCTCAGGCCAAAACGCATATATATGGAAGATAATATAATATTCTAGCCTATACTAGACTTCTTAGATGGTGTCTAATATATACCCTCTAAAAGAAGGTATATGGCACACCACTTGATCTAAACTATTGATTTAATCATAAAAAATATCAATGATTTAGATCAAGTACAAGAAATTTGTTAAGTAGATTTTTTTTTTTAGTTGTGTGTGTGTGTATATATATATATATATATATATATATATATATATATATATATACATATTATCACCACCATCATATTTATCGGTCAATGCCATTATGCGTTACTTATTGATCACCGTGACGCCACTGGCTCAAGAACAGTCCGCCACCACTGGCCACCTTCAATTTTTTTAAGTTGTATAACTGTATAAATATTATCAATTAAAATTTATAAGATTTTTCAACATGCATAACTATGGTTTTAGGAAAAAAATAATACTTTTTAAAAATATTATCGTGTGTAAATATTATCAGCTAAATATTAGTAATATTTTTTTACCAGTTAAAATATGATAATATTATCGCTTAAAAATACTATATATTTTTTTAAAAACATGTTACACACCCACACAGAGAAAATTATATTATTATATATAAATATTACTTAGTTAAAATTTATAGAATTTTTAGTATGTACAGTTATTTATGAAAAAATATAAAAATTGATACAATTTTAATCAATATTATTTATATAATTATGTAATTTAAAAAATAAACAATGAACGGTCGGAGTTAGCCGACCGGAGGTGGCCAGCCGTAGGTGATCAGAAGCTACCGACTGGAGATAACCAGCCAACAATGACCGACGGTGGCCGCTGGAGGTAGCCAACAAGAAGTGGCCAAAGGTAGCTTGTCAGAGGTGGCCTACAGTTGCCGGCCGAAAGTGATAGCGGTGGTTTGTAAAAGAAACAAAAAAAAAAAACTTGAAACAATAAAAAAATTTACTATTACAAATAAATTCAAAAATATATAATACACTAAAAAATAAGAGGGTGCACCATAACATTCGTCCACTTCTTAAGGTTTTAACTCTGTTACAATAGGAAAATATGATTGATACGAAGTCAAATATAAACAAATAGTACAGCCTAAATAAAGAGGTGAGACATCAATATCGCCCTATAAAAGAAGAAACCAACTATCAATATCAAACCAAATATAGATGTAGAATCCATATTATTAGTTTTCAGCAGGTGGGCCAAAGTTCCTTTGTCCTGAATCTGAATGTCAAATTTCAACAATAAAAAATGAAAAAAAAAAAACTCTTTCAACTCCTTACGAACACAGCAAGCTAAAAACTTGGCCAACCAAATGTGTAAATTGTGGCAGAGAGCCCAAAATTGATTGCTTTTGACACGATTATTATTTGAATCAAAGTAGTTGAACTTTGATAGTTATGGCATACCATACATATATTTGTGAAGGAAAATACCAATATTAAGTTTGATATCATCGTCATAATGTTTCTTGATGAAGCAAACTACCGATATATATAATACAACTTCGGTTGTTCACTATAAAACATATTTTTTATAACATTGCGCAGCCCTTTTCTAACAATGTAAGAAAAGTATGTATGTCATTTAATGTGATGACTCTTATTTGTTAATTTACGCGCTTCACCTACCTTTCTACGTAGCATTCTTTTTCTTGACAGTAATAACATCGGAGTACTTGAGTACTTGTTAGCTGTTAATTATCCCAAAAGAAAAAGAAAAGTTTCCATGGAATGCAATTTTTTTTTGTTTGTTTCTACGCATGTAATAATTTTACTAACTAGTAATTTTGAGATATTTATAAGACTGTATATACTTTGGGATTTTTATAGGTTTATGTTACTCCTAATCCAAATCGTTGGATTATTATAAACAGGGAAAGAAACCCGAAAAAAGGAAAGAAATATATGCATGGGATAATAATAATTTATATATATAAGAGATGGAGATTAATTTGGGGTAGGAAGGAGAATTTTTTTAAAAAAAATTAAACATGAGACTCTTGGGGTTGGGGCATAATTCGGGAAAAATGATGCCAAAAAGATGGGGAAAAAGTATATTTTCCTATTATTCTGTCTGTGGGCTGATTTTATGCTGCTTTGTCACCCAAGTTTTTGTTAACATTTCAGCCCAAATTCTACGGTTGCATAATTTGATAATGATTTCATTATCATATATGGCGTGACCCTATCATGTTTCATACTTGTTTGTTTGTCTTCTCCCTATGAATTAATCTGCAAGCTAACTCCCTCCACCAGAATTTGGATTATTTTATCCGATATTAATCAAGAAACTCGTGATATAAATATAACCCTTTTCGTAGGAACCTAAGCAGAAAATTGAGAGTTGCATATCACAGATAGCGAGCAGCAACTCATGGAGCACACTAAGTACAGCATCAGCAACTATACCTATAACGAAGTTTACTGTGAAGAAAAAGCAAACGTTCCCTTCTCATGGGAATACAAGCCTGGTCTCTCCAAAGTCACTCATCAGCTATCCAACAATGACACAAGAAGCAGTAATTTAGTGCTACAGCCTCCTCCATGCTCATCATCTAGGACTGGTGGTGATAAACTTCGAGTTGAGGACACACACAGTCCTTCTATTCTATGTGCAGTTCAGCCTTCTTCACTGAGAATTAGTTCGTTTCGAATGGAGAGTCAAAGGGAAGACCCTTTTATCGAAGCTTACAAGAAATGCACCGAAAGTCCCTTCATGCTTAAACAGTCTCGTAAGAGTCAGAAAAACAAAGGATCTTGGCCTAACATAATAAAGCACATGCATATTCTTTCCTGCAAGTACTTCGGCGATGTTATGAGCATGTTTTAGTTGTAATTGCAAAGCTGTCGATCAAGAGCAGTTAAAAAATTAAGACTATATCTTGAAATTTATCTTTTTTAATTTTGGTGTATCTTAATTGGGGGATTATTTAGTTTGTTTCTCAGTTGCACTGGATCATCGTGATCGGTATATTTTTTATGCTCATATCAAATTAATGACAGTTCAAGTCTTCAAGTGCCATAATACTCCTTTTAAAAAACTTTTTATCCATGCATGTCTCCAAACAGATTGTCTTAATAACTAGTTTAATTACTGTAGCGCCGAATAAACGGTGCTTCTTGTCCATGCGTGTCTTCAAACATACTGTCCCATTTTCCTTGTTATTATTCCTATAACCACCGGCTATAACCAATTTATATGTGTTTTGGAAATTCAGGTAGAGCTAATTAATAGGAAAATAATTATCTTTTCTATATCATAATGATAGGAGGAACATAACTGAGTAATTTGCCGGTTAGAGTTGACTAGCACCTGAAGAGAAAGAAAAGGAAACAATCATGTGCTAATTTGCAGGGGTATAATTGAAGTTTTATTCCTATAATATCTCTGAAAATCAGGGATTGGTTTTGTTCCGTCCTCTACTCGATAGGGTGGTCGCCGGAGAGTCCCAAGTCAATCGTCCGGCAGTTACCCGAGGAAGACGTAGTGAAATGTCAGCAGATGCACTTGACGTCGGTTTGGAGTCAAGACAATGATGAATGATAGGTAGACAGTGAACATGTCCGACTTAAACCTGTCGGTCGGTTTATATAGAGATTCGATGATTTGACTCTCCTGATACCCTCCATTAAGGTCATTTAGGATTCTCGAACATTATGTCGATTATTATGGTATGAGACATTATATCTCTGTTATTATGACGCGAGACGTTATGTCTGGTCATTATGGCGTGAGACCATTATGTCTGTTTGGTATATCGTATTAAGCACGTATTTGTTTAGTTGTTACCCATTCGGGTATAGGTCAGTCGGACCTTGCAGAAATGAGCCTAGCTTATGGCCGGATACCAATTGGGCCAGGATGGTTCACAGCCCCCCAACTTGGTCATCTGTAAAGATGAGCCAAGTTTATAAGTGGTTGGATGTCAATTGGTCAGGACAGTCCATAGTGATCAATGGTATATCCCGAGCTTATATTATTAAATGTTTATTCTTATCTAAGCTAGACAATCCACACTCTTCACCAAGCTAAATCACAAAGTGAATAACCGAGCTTTTCCGAGCTCTTCGTAATTTTAAGCTTTGTCCTTAGGTAACCTTCCAAGGAGAATGGTGAGGTCTTTTGTGCATGTATTTTCCTGACCTTAGCTATGAATTTTTCGACCTGATCCGATCTTAGTTTCTTCAATTTAGATCAGTCTTCAAAGGCATCATGGTTTGATAATAACCTCGGATAGTTTCGCACGCCTTCTTCTTCTTTTTTTTTTTTTTTCTGTAGAAGACTTTGAGCTCAGAACTTTTTTCGAGCTTGGCCGACTTTATACATATAACATTTTCAATCAGCATCTCGATTTAATCGCAATCAAGGTTTCTCTTCCAGCTTGGTCGTTTGAATTGGCACTGAACCGAACATGACATCGGCACTTGCAATCAGTTTGAGGTTATTTACTTTAGGTTGGTATCGGCTCAGGACCGATTACTGGCTCGGGGCCTTTCATCAGCTCGGGACTGGCATTAGCCGGGAGCTAGTTACTTCCTTTAACTTTGTGCTTGCATCGGCCTGCGCATTAGCCGAGAGTCGATTTATTTTCATCAGCTTTAATTAGCATCGGTTTCGTGTCTTCCATCGCCTTTTCGGCACGGCTTTGGCTTTCAAGATCGGCATCGGTGAAAAGCCGGTGTCTTCCATCAACTTTGGCTGGCATCGGCTTTGGCTGCAAGATCGATCCGAAAAGTCGGCTTATTTTCATCGACTTTGGTCGGCAATGGCTTTAGCCGAACATCGATCGAAAAGTCGGTGTCATCCATCGCCTTTGGTCGGCATCACCGAAAAAATAATTTTTTTCCATCGCTTTGGTCGGCATCGGCTTTAGAGATCGACCGAAAAGTCGGTGTCTTCCATCGCTTTGGTCGGCATCGACTTTAGCCTGATCGGTATTTTTTTCCATCGCCTTTGGTGGCATCGACTTTGTTTTCGACATCGACCGAAAAGTCGATCTTCCATCGCTTTGGTGGCATCAAAAAGCCAATTTTTTTCCATCGCCTTTGGTCATGGCGTCGATCGAAAAGTCGGTGTCTTCCATCAGCTTTGGCTGGCATCGGCTCTGGGCCGGCATCGGTTTGACCCGAGTTTTCGGGGCTTTTGTTTGGAATTTTCTAAGAATTTGTTAGGAGTTTAATCTAACTTGTCTTGATCCTGTCATGTGAGTAAATATGATAATAATATGTAAGTGAAATAAATATGACTAAATTTTCATACCTCATTAAGGTTAATGTTATGCACATAAATAAATTACAATGAATACAAGTATTCATTACAAAAATTATCACATATAAATGTAAATGCTAATGTCATTTTGTGGCTATAAAATATCCTTAATGTTATGTAATTAATTAATAAATTAATGAAAATAAATAGAATTAAAACAATTAAAGCAACATGATATTATAATCAGTCTAATGTTATATAATTATTAATTAATAAATTAATAAATTGAAATGCGCTAAGAGAACTGGACAACGAAGAGCTACCATCGATCACATTTTGGATGCTCGTAAAAGGGCGAGATCAACAAGGACAACGTTCTTTACGTTGTTAAGAACATTAACGTTGTTGGTAATTCTTTCTTTATTTCTTTTTTCATTTATTGCTCATTAATTATATTTAATGATTTCTTTAATAATTAAATCTATATTTAATGAATTTTAATCATTTTGTAACTCTCACATGATCTGTATATCATATATGTTACTTTTAGAGAAATATTTATATATATTATCTAATTACAGCTACTTGTCAAGTAATCCATATACGAAAGTAAAATATTTAATATATTAAAAAATTTACTTTTTATTTAAAATTTTCATTTTTTAACCAATATTCTTAAGTTATTTGTTAACAAAATTTATATATTTTATATAAACAAAATGCATTTAAGTTGGGTGTTATACTAAATTATAATAATTAATTATTAATTAATTATAATAATTATTTATTAATTAATATCATGATCGATACACTAAATTTATGCAACTATTTCTCGTCACTTTTATTTGTCTTCACTAACACCTTTTATTTAATCCTTTTATAGAAACTAGAAAGAATCAGAGAATGTTGGCTCAGATAAGAAAATGAATGAATTTTAAAATTTATGTTGTTATTTATACAAATAAAGAATGTTGGATTAGAATCGGTTTGGCTAAGTAATTCTTCAAATATATAGTATGATTTTCTGTTAAAGGTTCTATGTATATTTGGTTTGGTTATTTATATATTTATTAAATATTAAAATTATCTGACGTAATATTATTTATGAATATTTGTCATTTTATGAAATACTACCAAACAAAATGGTGGATAAATAAATTGAGGACAATAAATACTATTAAAGAATCCAATTACAATGAATATTATCTAAAATATTAATTAATATTAAATTAATGTTTCACAAACAACATGTTGAGCAATCAATTAATAGTCAATTAATTCTATAATATTATGAATGACAATAATTATATGAAATAATGATCAATCAAAAGTCAATTAATTATATAAAATGATAATAATATAAATCAATACTATTTATTATCATATCATATATGTTCCCTAATTATAAAAGATAATAAAATATAAAATAATAACCATCAATGTGAACCTGACATCATGCTCATGATAAATGGTAAATAAATGTTATAAATGGTAAATAATTGCATGATTGTAAAAGAAATAACCACCACGTGAAGAATGTTAATGTCCACCAAGTGAAATATATGGCCAATTGATCATGCAATTTAGAAATGTGAAAAAAGTAACGAATGTCACTTAAATATAGTTATTAATGATTCTTTTTAATTAATTAAAGAAAATGAATGATGATTTAAATGTGACTAATAAGTTATATATATAAATGCTTGACATTTTCTCAAATGAATGACATTAAATGATCTTGAACGTTAAGCAAGCAATAAAACAATCATAATATGCAATAAAGTCATATTTGATAACAAGCAAATATGCTAATCAAATTTCTCTACTAATGTTAATAACAAGATGATAATAATATTTTGTGGCAGTAAATTGTACTGACATGGATATATGCTAATTTCCTCCATCACCTTGATTCAACATACCTTCGAGATTCATTACGTTTGATCCAATTCCCTCTTCAATTTCTCTAACTCTTGGTCAAAAAGGGCAAAGATGCATTGAATCTGTTCTGAGGTTTCAAGACCAGCACTGATTCGTCGGAAAAAATGAAGGATTTGAAGTTTCGAACTAGAGGACACCGGATTGAATTGGAGGATATCAGACATGAATGGGACAAGGCAATTCTTGACAACAGAAAAATAGAGAGAGTAGTTTGGTTGTGGAATGGGAATCGTTTTAAATTCCCACAGACGGCGCCAAATGTTCCGTCCTCTACCCGATAGTGGTGGTCACGGAGAGTCCCAAGTCAATCGTCCTGAGCACCCGAGGAAGAAGTAGTGAAATGTCGTAGAGACTTCGATCGCCGGCCTGGAGTCAAGACAAACGGTGATGAATGCATAGGTAACAAGTGAACATGTCCGACTTAAACCTGTCGGTCATATAGAGATTCGGATGACTCGACTCTCCTGATACCCTCCATTAAGGTCATTTAGGATTCTGAACGTTATGTCTGATTATTATGGTATGAGACATTATATCTGGTTATTATGATGCGAGACGTTATGTCTGGTCATTATGGCGTGAGACCATTATGTGTGTTTGGTATATCGTATTAAGCACGTGTTTGTTTAGTTGTTACCCATTCGAGTATAGGTCAGTCGGACCTTACAGAAATGAGCTTAGCTTATGGCCGGATGTCAATTGGGTCAGGATGGTTCAGGTTTTAATTATGATCTCCTAATACCCCTCAAGTTAGAGCATGAAGACCTTTAGTGCCTGACTTCCGTGAGAGATTTGAGGAAGTGATTACAGCTAAGAGAATTGGATAAGATATACTGGCTGTAATAATGTAGGGAACAGAGTCCATTTCTTTTTGTTTACTAACAGAGTCTATTTTTAGCTATATGTTTTGTTCTTACTTGAAATAGAATTATGGTGCAATGTATATAGGTAGCCCCATTGTTATTAGGTTCCTTGTGAGATTTATCAATAAATGAATTTTTTTTAACTATTGTGAAAACAAAAAAAAAGCAGAGGAACTGCACAAGAGCGGATCAACTCAGATATCATAATAATAGAGAAAAAGTAAAAAGATCTCTTTTCTATATTATAATGATCGGAGACAAGAGCCTGCGTATACATTTATAACTGTGATTTGCCATTAAAATTGTCTAACACCTAGAAAGGAAAAGGAAACAACCATATGCTAAATTGGAACAGTATTCCTAAAGTTTAGGACTAGAAAAGGTTCCTATAATAATAACTCCTAAAAGTCATGGTTTTGATTTTGATTATGATCTCCTAATACAAATAACAAAAGAAAACGATATATAGCCCCTCTTTGGAGAGCCCGGACCCTGCCCGGATGGAAGTGTCAATGAGAGATGGTAGATCCTACTTAATGTGCAGGATTAATTTTTTTTTAATTGAAAATTGCTCTCCGAGCATCCATCCATGCTACAGCCTTACATAACTCAAAAAAAATAGTCATAGTACATTCAAAAGGTTTAATAATAAAAATGACAAATAACTAATTCATTCAACATTTTTTAATCGTAGTTGCATTAACTTAACTAGGCATGGGCATTTCACAGACACAAACGCTAATTTAAATAAAAAGAAGTTAAAAATGACAAATGTTAATCTTTGAAGAAGAATACAATAAGATATTAGTTCACTCTTAAATAAATGTAGTCTAATTTATTACCTTCGTTTCAAAATATTTGTTGACAGAATGGTTAAAAAAATTATTAAATAATTGCAAATTTGGTGAAATATAATTACATTTAATTAAAGTATCTTATTATTTCATAAATGTTTTTTCTGATTCCACTTGGTGAAAATATCAAGAAAAAATGATAAAGTTGAAAAAAAATTAATTAATATCTTCTTAATTTTCTAATGCAATAAATAAAGTGAAACAAAATTCATTCTTTTAAAAATACAAATATTTTGAAACCGACGTAATAAGACATAGAGGTGGAAAAACTAGCAAATTAATTAAGTGAAGAATTTATGGTGGATATATATATATATTTTTTTAAACGCAAGGGAATGTGCTGATGTCTTTTGAGGCATCGAGTGTAAATATCAATACCACAAACCGACTGTGGTAATTTCGTAATAGATGCATTTGATTCGTCTTCACTCTTCAGAAATCACAACCCTGTGTAGCTCTTCTTGTCTGTGCTTGGTGCTGGTGCAATGGTGCTACAAGAACAAACTCTCGTAAACCCTAGCACAGGTGGGTTTCTACAAGGACAGTTTTATTGGAAATCAGCGACATTACAAATACCTTTCGCTTTCGATACTTGACCTTATCTCCTTATTATTGATTGCATTATTGTAGAGTTGGCTGGCTTAGGTTAACGTTCTCACGGAATTGGAGGAACAAAAAATTGAAGAACGTTTTTTGATGTTTGATGTTAAGGAGGCTTCCCCATTGGGAATTTTAGATTAACGTTCTTATTTTCCCTTGTAACACAAATACAAAATGAGCAGTTAATATTTAATTTAGCAATGTAATGAGACATTAAGATGTAATTGCTATGTGTTGACTCAATTGAGTACTGACTGATGCAGCTGTTTGCATTTTGCAGGGATCATTTGTGTTAAATGGCCAGTAATTCTCATCCTCTGGTATGCAGGTACTGTAATTTTTTGGTTCTATATTAACCAAGAATCTCATAGTAATGCATTGTTATGTCATAGTAACTTGCTTGCTTTGATTGTGTAACGACTTTCAGAACATTAAATTATTGTATGAAGAATAACTCAGTATGTCAGTCTTTGGCTTCTTCTTTTTTATTTTTGTTCTGTGTTTTTTCATGAGAAGTTAACCCTGATAAAGAATATGGATCAGTTTTGTCCAAGTATGATGGCATCCTAATAGGTTTCGGTAACGAAAACATTTTTTGTCCACTTAAAATTAGTAGATGTATATTTATCATATATTTATATAAAATAGATATTAAATTATGTTATATGCGATTATAGTATTTTTTAAATATAAAATAAATTTATGAATGAATTAAAAAAAATAAACATATAAAAATTACATGAATAACAACATTGTTTTGATAATTCAGTTCATGCTGATTTTTTTGCCAGGTTGTGACCATTCAGTTCTATTATCTAATTCAATATCTAATTTGTTTTGAAAGATAATATTGGGATATGCACTCAATTACTGTGATAATTTTTTTTACTAAATTGCTTTATATATTATTATTGCTAATTGCTAATAATACAAAACGATATTCTGTTCCTCTCTCTTATTTTTTGCAAATGTACGTGATGCTTAACTTTTTGTTGACACTATGTGATCCTTAACTTAAAAATAAGAAATTCTTATTTAAATCATAGTACTATACTTAGATGCACTAAGTTAATCAAGACTTAATATTTTTATTAATTTTTATGAAATTAATTGTGTAATATAATTATCTATGAAAATATTAAATCATGATTGACCTGATGTTCAACTAAATATTTATAATTTATACAAAAATTTCTCCTTAAAAAGACTTAAAAAAATTTATTTTTCATTTAATACTTATCCTTCATTATTTCTTAATAAGTGTCCATTTTTCAATATGTTTTCTTTTGTATCTTTCTTCTCATATCTATCTTTCGGGAAGTAATATCCTCTACACCTATACGTATAAGTTAATAACTTTCGGTGAGATAAAAAAATTTCACCAGCATCCTAGGGAGAATGTTAATTTTGATTATCAAATATACTTTAATTCTTGTTACTCCTCTTTGCTCGGGAAACTTTTGTAACTGTAGGATAATGGAATGTAAAAAGAAATGTTTGGGTTCTCTTGTTATAGTTTTATTATCTGTTGTTATATTTACTTTGTGACAAGAGTGCTATATATCTGCAATATCAAAATTTAATCATAAAAGAAAATTTATTTGTTCACATTTGCATATTGCATGCAGATAAATGCTGAATCATTATATAAGTTCATCATGTGATGATGACTCAACAATGCTATGATAAAAAGGTGTAATCCTTCCACCCCATGGGGGCTGCCAATTGACCACAGGTTAATTTTGTATTACACTGAGAATGATATCGATCAAGTGTTTACTTTGCTCCAACTACTTAGCCTTATATTTTGGATGACATGTAACAGGGAAATGAAAAAAAATAATAGGGAGGGGAACTATTGTGTAAAAGTTAAAAAAAATAGAAAAGAAAAGAATTTAAAGAGATTTATTCTCTCTCTCCCCCTAAACTTAATTTTTGTTCCTTCAAAATTTAAGAAGAGAGAACGAGATAAACAAAAAATTTAATACAATTAAAAAGTATAATAGTTGTGTTCGATTTCTTTATAACATGTTGCTCATAAATAAGGATAATAGAATTTTATTTTGATCTTTTATTAATATTTTAAATAAGAGAAAAGGACATTTGTTTTATTTTTTTCACTTATTTTGTTCAATTCTTTTAATAAGAAAAGTTATAGTTATAATATTATTGTACGTGAAAAGTTAAATATAGTCATATCTAATAATGTAAATGAGTCGAATCGAGTTAAGTTGAGTATTTAAAGTTTTAAATTGACTCATTTATTTAAATAATTCAAATTTAAAGTTTGACTTTGTCTTATTTACTTTATTTATAATTTAATTATTTTCATTTTTTTATTAAATTTCTTTTTGAAGTTTTTTTTTTAAATTTATTAATTTAGTATTTAATAGACTTCTTTTATGTTAAAAGATGAAGTAAAATAAAGAGAGTAAAAAAAATTTAAAAATTAGAGTTAAGTAAATAATACATAACTATATAAAATTATATTTCTCTAAATAGAATTAAAATTTATTAAGTAATAATAATATATAAACTATTATAATTTATACATTTTTTATGTAAAATTACAATTTTTATGATCATATATATATATATATATAAACACAAAATTATTTATACTTTTTTAATGTTAAACATCTAAAATTTAAACTTGATTTACTTATATAATTAAATTTAAATTTATTTATTTAACTAATTAAATAAATTTAATAAATTATTTAAAAAATCAAACTTAAATAATTCACAAATAATTCAAGTAATTTTAGAATCCTCCACTATGGTACTACACCTCATCATACTCCTACACTTGCTCCCTTTTTAAGTGCGGCATTGAGCCTACATGGAGGCAAAACGGCATCTTTAATGGAAAGGAGAGAATGGCTGAATGGCAGCAGCAATAGTGGGTGGAGAGGTCATCATTGTGTCCCGGCAGTGTAATTTTGGAAGTATAATAAGATACCGATGGGCCGTGGGAGCCGCGCTTGTAACTTTCACTTTAAATGCTTGGAGATAAGGGTGGAACATCCGTGGCCTCTTGTGTATAAAATAGGGTGTCTTTAGTTGTTTAAATGTCTACATCCTATAGATTTATATTTCTTTTGACGATATTATTACGATTATAGTTAAACATTACATTTTAGGAACTTGAGCACCTACAGTCATTCGGCCACAAGAACTGCAATCTATTTATCAACCAAAAAATGTAGCATTCATCGTGGTTCAATATAGGAAGATAGTGATGTTTACAAAGGCGGACATTTATTTACCTTCTATAACACCGAGTGTTAGTTTCAGATAAAAAAGGGGTTAAGCACAAGAATTATTATCTGGTAATTAGGCCAAATTTATCATATCGATGTAGAAAACAAGCTGTTTATCTTATGGATGAGTTAAATTTCGTTGTTACTTAAATGCATAGAAAAAGACATCACTAATTCAGCCAACAAAAAATAAAAGAGAAGAAATCATGAAAATCCAAATTCCAATTTGAGGGTTATGGGCATTTTTGATGTTTCAAACCGAAAAAGATAGAACTGGACATCATTTAGGAATGAGAGATATTCTTGGATAGTTACCTTCTATTATATTATTTTTTAAATATTGAAGTTATTATTTAATATATATAAAAATATTATTAAAAATTAATACAATTTTAAGATAATTTTTATTATATTATACATATTAAATAATAATTTAAATATTTATAATAACCTATAGGTATTTATGAATTATTCTAAGAAGGAAGGGTCAGAAATGGCAGGAGAAATTACAATCAAAATTTAAGTTCGCTATATGGTTGGTGGCGAAATTTCAATCATATCTGATACAATTTCATTGTTCACGCGTTCCAAAATGGCATCGGCAATCTCCACGCTAATATCTTTAACATGCTGCTCGAATTTACTCCATTCATTGATCGAATTCAAGTAATCAAAAGTCAACAAGTATGTCAGATTTGTCTCATCTCCAGCTTGTTGACACCATTCTTTTGTCCTCTCACATATGATCTTCCCGAGCTCTTCAGGTCCCATGAATTGTTTGTAACCTTGCTGTCTATCATCTTTTCTAGGAAGAGTTATGGTAATTTCTCTCACACAATCAAATAGCAGCTGCTTTGTCTTGTGCAATACCCTTTTAGACTTCAATATCTGGGAAACATTAGGCCCAAGGAGCTCTCGCAATTCCATACTATAGCTCTCTCTCTTTGCTGACTGAATAAGTACACTCCAGATAGCAGCTGACAATAGCGAATCCTCTGTGATTTTCTTAGGTACAAGGACACTGCAACTGCGTCTTCTCTGATCCATTCCCGAAACATCCTGATTCAATGTTTCATCTGCCAAAGAAACTGGTACATCATTAAAAATTGTTAACAATAAAAGAAATTAAACATGTCTTTATAATGGCCGAAAGAAACTAACTATTTCATACAAAAAAATGAAACTTACTATTTTGAGATTGTGGAACAGTGCTACCTTCTATGCATCTTTGGCGGTGCTTTCCATTGTTGGAAGCCTGTTGGCTTTGTTCGTAACAGTAACAAAACTAATTAATATTTTATTTTTCAGTTTCTCAAGTTTAAAGCGGGTTTTATACAAATAGGAATAGTTTTTACGATAAAGATTTGAGGGTAAAACAGAATTTGAGTTCGTACCTCTGTACTCCCATATTGCTTACACTGGAAGCTAGGCAAGTGTCTGAAGAAAACCAAGGTTTATCTTTCTGTGACGATAACGAAGTTGCGTCTTCATCAATATCTGAGCATGAATTAAACACAGTTGAGCTGCTAGCGGTTGAAAACCGATCTGTTTCCACAACTGTCTGATCAACGCTTTCACGAGGGAGAGTAACATTAACATGTTCATTTCTATCGTCAGAGTTAGAGTTGTTGATTACTGTACGGGTTTCTTTGTGAAGAGCAAGCTTCTTATGTAGAGCTGTTAGAACTTTGGAAAATGGCAAGAGGGCCTTTCTCTTTTTGTTTGAGCCAGAACTTACTGATCTCTCCAAACACTTGCCTGAATCTCCATTTGACTTTGACCTCCATTTTTTTGAGTACCCTCTTTCTAATAGGTAAACCTCTAGGATGAAAGGTTCTTGTCGCTCCTTTAGAAATTCTCCAAGTCTTTTCTCTGGTTTGGTTGTTGCTGAAGCCATAGAAATAGAATTGAAGGGGACTCAGTGGTAGGAAGGGTTCGAAATTCGAATAGATGGATGAGTAGTAATATAAAGATGCATGGCAGTTAAATGGGGGCGTGATAAGGAGCAGAGCAATAAATTCGGATTGACAGCATATCTGACAGTTTGAGACACTGAAATAGCAGAGATATAAGGATGGTTGGGAGTATATGAGTTACGTGACCCAGCCCCTAGTTTATAAGGATTTAACTGCTTCCTGTCCCTTGCTTCCAACTTCCATAAGCTTTCATTAACCTGAAAATCCTTACCCTGTGTTCGACGATTTGAACTAATATGATTTTGGAGTCATTTGAATAATGAGGGTAATCGTCATAAATAGCCACACCTCCCTTCTGCCATCCATTTTTATTTTCTTTTGTCAATGCTGATAGTTTAAACTTTAAACTTCGAATATCTAATCAAATCAAAAGAATGTTTATTTTTTTTTGTTATTAATAAATATAACGACCTCCCAATATTGTAAAATTTACACAAACACTCATATGATTTCAACTATTACATTAATCAGTTTCATTTTAAATTTTATACGACATACATCTGTCTTCTAAGTCTTCATAGGTAAAGTAACACTAAAAAAGTTCAGTCTAATAGTCAATACAAAAAATTAAAAACAGGTTTTTAAAAAAAAATAGGAAATTATGTCGTTGTATCATTTTGCATTGTTCTTTTTTAAGTAATTTATTTTTTAAAATATTGCATTGAAGTAATATTTTAGTTAACTTGTGTATATCTTAACTAATTTATCTCATTAATGTGATAAAAGGTAAATTATTTGTATTCTTTTTAGCACGTACCTATTGTGTGTGAATGTCTGAATGATACATAATAGAAATAGAAAACTATAGAAGTTCTTATCCCGCATAATTGAGGAGAGATAAGGATAAATTGTCCATAATACAATTGCTTAAGGGCGGGATGGGAACATAAAACGATGAGATGACAAATGCAATTGAAATGACATTTTAGTTAAACAACTCTCACTTTCATGGACGTCGTTTTTGTTATTTAAATTTAAGCAAGACAAGTGGATTTGATTTGATTAAAAATGGCACCGTGATTAACGGCACTGCATTTATAAACTGTTTTTTGAGGGTAAGATAATTTTTTTATATACTCTTTTTCTCCTTTAACTATGTTTACTCTTTTTAAGAGTAAAATAATATTTTTGCATAATCTCTTCTTCTTTTTATCACATTTTCTTCTTTGTTGGCTACCAAAATAAGATTATTGATTCTTTTTTCTTCTCCTTATTTTCTTTCACTTATTAATTGTTATCAGTTATAAATCTAATCTCATTAATCAACTCTCCTTTCCAAATTTACCTAATCAATTCTTAATTAAATAAAAAAAATTCATGGATAACTTTATGCAAATATTGCAAGTTAACAGTTGATAGATACAGTACTTTTATCCATAGTCTAATTAACCTATAAGTTTTATCTTTTTTTATTATTTTAAAATAAAAATATTAACAATTTAAAAATTTTAAATTCATAATATACTAACAAATTTATAACATATTAAAAATTATGTATCTAAAATATATTCTAAACACACATTAAAACATTTAAAAAATCTAATGCAATGCGCAGCTGTAATTAGTAATATTTTCAAAACACACTGCAACCACTAATTTTGTATTGTTACATGCAATCTAATCCTAGTCTCTGATTTTGCAGTGTCACAGTGACGGACATTTGTTGGACTACACTTTAAAGGGTGCAATGCGTGTGTGATGGGCACGCTTTATACATTTTGTTGTGGGGTTCTCAAACTTGACTTTATTCCAAAATATTTGGGAACATGATATTAATTTATTTGGGGTAGTTAAATCAACTCAGCAACTTTGGACTTGATCGATATAAAAGAAGATCTGTGTTCACATAAAGAGAAAAAGAATATCCACCTTGCTAGATCAATGAACGAGAAAACTTAGTTAAAGTTTTTT
Organism: Ormosia semicastrata; assembly: GCA_029884595.1. Taxonomy (NCBI): domain Eukaryota; kingdom Viridiplantae; phylum Streptophyta; class Magnoliopsida; order Fabales; family Fabaceae; genus Ormosia; species Ormosia semicastrata. Next base: position 9,775,119 of record JAQQTO010000046.1, on the reverse strand, counting down.
AGATGCTTGTGGTATTTATTTTTAATAAAAATATGATATATGTTTTATTTTTTAATTATTTAATTATTATTTTTAAAATTTTTATTAATGAGTAATAAAAAAGTATACACATATCATGTAATTTTTATTGAAGACAAATGTCACAAGTACCTAAGAAATTTTACCTAAATTTTTTTCATCAATGAATTATACAAACCAGTAATTTGCTGTAGTTAAATCAACTCAGCAACTTTGGACTTGATCGATATAAAAGAGGATCTGTGTTAACATAAAGAGAAAAAGAACATCCATCTTGCTTGATCAATGAATTATACAAACCAGATAATTTTCTTAACGTATTTTGCACATTTATGCTATTCAGCATTTTTTTTAATAAATCCAGCATTCATATTTTTCACAATTTATGAGTTTACCAAAAAAAAAAAGGACTTTAAATTTTTTTTTAATTAAGTATGTAATATAACAAATAAAACTGCTAATTGGGATCCTTTTTACACAAACAATAGGATTTAGATTCTCTTAATTTTTTTTTATCTCAAATAACTAATTATAAGAGAAAAAAATATAAAATTTTATTTTAATAATTTTTTATATATTTTTTTTCTTATAATTGATCACTTAAAAAAATAAAAAATAAAAAGATCTAAATCCCGAACAATATCACTTGCAGTCATAATTACACAATTTGGTACCAACACTAGAGAGACAAAAAACACTTAAAATCATTAAACAGTAAACACATTTTATATACAATCATATTGATGGACTTTCATGCAAAAACTTGTAATTGCAAGTACCATAACTTTATTGTACTTTCATTGTTAATATCAAAGCTTAATTATAATCATATTTAATTAAGTTATTTTATTTATTGATTAATTTTTATTAGTTAATCGGAACACCTTGGTAGGCTTATGGCCTGTTAATTTTTTTTTAAAGTAGTTGAGATGCTTCCAATTTAGTCTAACGTATCATGATAATGATATACAAAGAAACAAAATTTTATTATTGTTGCTAAACCACTTTTGGTGTTGGTTGTGGAGTAATGCTAATTTACAATTCCAAAGCAATTAATTGGGAATGGGTATTTCTAACAACATTTGTTAAAGAATAAAAATAATTTTTTTAATTAAAAGTAATTTTTTTAATTTTTAATATATTATATATTTTATTTTTCATAAAAAATTATTATTATTTTAAATCTTTATCAGCAAAACCCATTAGGAATTAATAGTACGTCAAGAAGTTTGGAAAAAAAATTGGTGCAACTTAAGCTTAAGACTCTTAATGCCTAAGGTTATGAATAGGAGATTTAAAGAAGATGGAAGAGAGCTGTTCATAATAAAATAAAATGAAAATGTAAAAAATGAATTAAAGTGAATATAATACTCTTTCAGTTGATAGTTTAATAAGTTAATAGAATGACATGTTTTATTATATTCTATTATTTATTATTTTATTTTATTTTATTATGAGTCACTCACTTCTATCTCTTTAAAACTCACAAGCATAGCCTAATGTTGCTTTCTCCAACATAAAAAATTCAAAACTGAAAACATTCAAAGCCTATGATTTGAATTGGTTGACGGTAAATGCCCTTATGTCAATGATTTGGGCCCAACGGATGAAATTTACATGTTCATTGGCCCGCTCTTTGTTATCAGCTCCATTTTTTTACCCTAAAAGTAGAGTCGGTTCAGTCAGTACGAAATAATTGGGTCCACAAGCCTGTTTCTTAACTTGATGAGTCTACTGATTTTGGACCTATTTTGCATGGCATTAATGAGCCTGACTTTTTTGGATTTAAGATGAATGCATGGGCCACTAATTTACACAAACTGATTGACATTAGACAAGGTGCACTGGAGCCCATAAATTGTGACTAGGCCTGTTTAGCGTTTACTTTCATTTTAGAGTAAATTACACTTATCTCTTTTAAGTTTAATAATATTACATTCAATTTTATTTTTTTTAAATGATACTTATTCTCATTAATTAATCAAGTTACATAATTGTATAAATATTATCAATTAAAATCTATAAGATTCTCAACATTCACAATTATTTATAAAAAAATATTTTTTAAAAAATATATCAACTTCATTCTTTTTTAAAAATGACACTCACTCCTCAATTAATTGATCAAGTTGCATAATTGTGTAAATATTATCAGTTAAAATCTATAGAGTTTTCAGCATTCACAGTTATTTATGAAAAACTGTGTATACTAAAAATAACAGTGTATACTGAAAACTTTACAGATTTTAATTAATAATATTTATATATAATAATATTTTTTATTTTTTTTTTTACAATTTTCTCTGTGTAAGTGTGTAAAGAGATTTTTGAAAAAATATATATATTTTTTAACTAGTAATGTTATCAAATTTTAATCGATAAAAAAATATTACCAGATTTTAACGATAATATTTATACATAATAATATTTTTAAAAAAATATTTTTTTTCATAAATAACTGCAAATGCTAAAAATCTTATAAATTTTAACTGATAATATTTACATAATTATGTAACTTAATCAATTAATGAGAGTGAGTGTCATTTTTAGAAAAGAATGAGACTGAGTATAATATCATCAAAATTAAAGAAGAGTGAGTGTAATTTACTCTTCATTTTATATGGCAATAAAAGGTAATTGATTGAGTTACTATTTGATTTTTTTTACGCTAGAGTTACTATTTGATACATCATACAAGTTGCATGAAAATAAATTGTTTAATTTTTATGATTTTATATTTGATAAATTAAATTCATATAATAAAAATTTCTAAATTAGTAATACACTAATACGTGCAAAATTACCTGACTCAATTTGTTGTTTAATAGAATGAGAGTTTTCGAATACGAGCTTTAGAACTTCTAAAATTTTCAAATGAGTTGGCATACCCAAAAAAGAATTAGTGTATAATATTTTCTGTACCAAATTTTGATGGTGACATATACTGGAATTTCACTTTCGTAAGTATGCATAAGCAATTTTGAAGGGGGGGGGGGGGGAAAGGAGAGCAATTATAAATTAATGGTAAACAATAGTTTAAAAGTCTTGTCTTATAGTAATACCCCAAAAAAAAAAGGTGAAGGTTGGTAGGTTACACCACAGATTAATAAAATACAATGCACAAGCATGGATTGTTATCGAATATATTGTTGTCTTGATGATACTTTTCTAGAACTAAAGTTATCTTGCAAATCATTGTCACTGTCAGTGCTTCTAATCCGCGTTATCAGGTGTAAAGATAGATACACCCCTCTTTCTCTAAACTTTCCAACAACAAAATGTCTGGTTAGCTCTAAGAACTTGCTTGTGAAGAAAGAGGAAGAAGCAGAAGGATACATGGTCAACCGGCAACAAGAAGGCACCAATCGGACACTAACATTTGTGTATCGCGTTATGGTGAATTGGTTTTATATGAATATCTCTTCTATTGTTTTTTGCCTTTTTAAATTTTTTGTGTGATGATTCTTTTGTGGATTGATGGGGCAACAAATCTGAAATTCAAATTCATTCCTTGCATTTGGATAAAAAACAACTCGTTCATCAAAAAGAGATCGTGACTTTGTAAGGAAAACAAAGACTGTCCATGACTCTAATGTGCATATATTCATCTTTATTTATTTCGTCAATGACTGATCATACGAAACAAGATATATATGAATATTTTTTAAATATATAATACGCCCTTGTACTAATGTTGCCTATATAGTAAAAAAAGAATATAACTTGACTTCAACTTTAGTTGGAATGAATTTTTTTAACCTCTATATATTGTCACGTGTTTATTATTCATTAAATCTATTATCATGTATTATTTTAACTTTCATTTAATTAAATTATTTGATATATGACAACAAATTAGATAGATAATACATATGTATCAATAGATTAAATAGAGATTGAAAAGACTCTTTTCAAATAGGATTAAAGCCAAGTTCTATTCATCAAAAAAATATTGCTTATATGTTCTTTGTTGCATGTTCGAACTTGGATAGGGTAAGTGTCGAATTAGAACGATAAAACCAATTTACAGATTTTATGGACGATTCTTTATAGGTACTGTTTTGAAATTAGTTATTTGTACATTTTATGACACACTATTTTCAGAGGTTTTGTTAGTTAATTAAGTTGTAATTTCAACTCATCACCATATATTATTGATTCAATTATATTAAGCTCTGGCAACACAAGCAATTTTAATCTTAATGGATGAAAGTAGTGCACACTAATTTCTATTACTAGTTTAGATCAAGGCATAAATATTTTATTTTAGGAGTAATTACACTCATTTCTAATTATTAGATTTGGCATAATTACATCACACACTTTCATTGCTTAAAAAATTATACCTATTTTCCCATTTCCTTTTTTTGTATTATTCTTACACTTTGACACTATCATTGTTTAAAAAATTACACATACTTTTCTTACTTTGTATATAATTCTTATATCATTTCCCCAATAAATAACAAATTAAGTAAGAGAAATAAATTCAATTTTCCCAAACAAAAAAATATCAGATGTAATTATGTCAATTCTTAGAGAAGCCAGTATAACTATCCTTATTTGTGTATTAAATTTGTATATGAGAATTAAAATGATAAATAGTATTGTGAAAGTTTTAATTGTTGATATTTTTGCTGAAGTTTAATTGTTGATATATTTTAATATATTAACGTCTTGCCGCGTGTATTTGTTTTTATTTTAAATTTTAAAGACCTTTAAAATCTAATTGTAATTATACACTAATTTTAAAACGATTTTAAAATTTAAATTGATTGGCATAGACCAAGCAAAAAGCAGAACCAATATAATACTGGCTTTCTTTTAAACAAGTTTGCTTGCTACCTCCTCCTTCCTCTTTTCTTACGACTTTCTTTTAAATTTCTTTTTTTATAAGAAAGAAAGATTCTTAAATATTTCCAGAGTAAAGAATTTTTATTGTTCTATATCATTAATTGTATATCACCGACTTTTCTTACAACTTTATTTTTAATATTTCTTTTTTATAAGAAAGAAAGATTTTTAAATATTCTCAAAATAAAAGAAATTTTTTATTCTATATCATTAAATGTATACTACAGAAATTGACCACTGTCTTAAATAATTTAGGAGTCATGTTAAATAGAAAGAATACATTAACAAAATCCAATCAAAATATTTTAAGATTTAAAGTGATTATTGGATACGTTAAAGGTGATTCGGATTACTCATTTTTCTAAAAATCAAGAACAATAACAACTTATGTTGACAAAAGTTTTAACAAAAATTATAATTATATAATATTTCCCATAATTTAGATATGGAAAATGATTAATCCTCCTAACACATCCTCCTAATAATCTTCCTAATTATTAAATGAAGAAAGTATTGAATGTCTTTTATATTTTTAAGATAGTGGTTATATTTAATTTTTCATTTAATACTTTCTTTATTAAGTAGTAGGAGGATGTTTTGGGAGGATATAACAAAACTCTTTAGATATTTGATAATTATTATATGCATTTTTTTTAGCTTTGCTATATCCTCCTAATAATTCTCCTACTACTTAATAAAAAACATATTAAATAAAAAATTAAATACAATCACTATCTTGGAAATATAAAAAATATTCAAAACTTTCTTCATTTAATAATTAGGAGAATTATTAGAAGGTAGGGATGGCAAAACTCCCCGCCAGACAAGGATCCCCGCGGGGACCGCCCCAAATCGGGCCCCGAATGTGGGGTTTTTTCCCCGCGAGGATGGGGATGGGGAGAAAAATTTCTCCGTAACATATTCGGGGACGGGGACGGGGACCATACTTCCCGCCCCGCGGGGTCCCCGTCCCTGTCCCCGTTAAATTCCTAATTTTTTTGTAATATATATATATATTACATAAATAAATAAATAAATTTTAATAATTGTATATTATATTAAATTTTATATTTATTTAAAATTAAAAATATTAAAATAATTTATTTAATCTTTTTCTTTTTTTTTTTTAATTTTTTCTTATAGCGGGAATCCCGCGAATACCATGGATCCTCAGGAAACGGAATAGGGGGAAAATTTTTCCCGCAGAATGGGGAATGGGACCGAGGACAGGGAGAGAGTTTGGGTGCGGGGACGGAGAGCGAGGGAGAGATCTGCCCCCCACGCACGCGTGGTGTCATTCCTATTAGAAGGATTTGTTAGGAGGATTAATTATTTTTCATTTTTTTTTATATTGCAGGTGGGTGATATTTTTGACTAGTTTGCATTAACTCACATCCTCGATGCGGTCAAACGTGATTCACCTTGAATTAGGAGATGTAATAGGCAATTGTTTATAATTTCACTCTAAAAATTTACAAATTTAAGATTGGAATATGTGACAATGCATTGGCAAACTCATTTTTATGATTAAGCCAACCCTTATGGTTTAGACATTTCTGATTAGATTTCTTATACTCCCTCCTTCTACTTTTATTTGTTTATTAAAATTAATGTGTACAGATTAATAAAGTTATTAAATATGTTAAATAAAAAATATAATTTAACATGACTAAATTATTTATTTTCTCACTTAATTAATATTTTCCCCTCTCTCTCACTATCTTTGTTAACCTTATATTTTCTCTCCTCCTCTCATTCTATTGATAGCAAAAGACATGTATTATAAGAATTGATTAGAGCAATTGATTTTAAAAAATTATAAAAATTAATTAATATGTATTTATTAAATTTAATAGAAATAATAAAAGATAAGGGGTAAAGTTAAAAAAATTAATAAATACTCTTTAAATTTTTAAATAGATAAGTAATATTAAACAAATCAAAAATTTTAAATAAATAAATAAAAGTGAATGACAAAATATTTTTTATGTACGAGATTAATTATGGTTGAGAGTATCGAAATTGATCCTATCTACAAGCGTTTTTTTCAAACTCGAATATACCCCTCCACATTTTTTTCAGTATATGAATCAGTAAATAAATTTACCATCTTTAGGAATGAGAGATGAAGACACATAATAATGTATATTTTAAGAGGGGAAATACTATATCAATACTTTTTTTTTAGTGCTACTATATCAATAATTATTAAGAAAAAAGACAAAATTATATGCAGAACCAATGGATTACGTGCGAGTTTATATAAAAGAAATTATGATATAACACTAGACATATGCATAGATATATATAGTAGTGTATTATATATACAACATTATTCATGTAATAACATATATGAAAATTATATATAATAATCTTAAAATGCGAAAATTTATTGCATGGTGTAATATATTTGACATTTTTAAATTTTACAGTAAAATTAAAATGAAAGTCTATATATGTTTATTTATCTTTGTTATCACACGTCATATTACGGGTGGAAGAAGTAATGCTTCTTCCACATCGCTTCTGTCCTCACATTTCTGACGTCTTAAGAAAAAGCAATTTCCATCACATGATTCGAAAGAGTCATTCATGTGTGGGTCCTGTGTGACCTCACTATCGTGATTTTGGCCACTTGTTTCTTTTTATTTCTTATTTTTACTTATTTAATTTTCTTGTACTTTGTTTCAATTTTGGCCCCGGGTTGGGACTTGGAGATATATAGATCAGATAAAGAGAGAAAAAGCCAGAAGGCATCCACCAATGTATATCTTTGCAAACCGATCCAGGCCTTAGTCAAGTCTATGTAGTTAAAGTATTGAAGAATTATCCAAAAAACACAAAAAGAGGAACAAGTTACATTTTGGGCCATAGCTAGCATATTTACATTACATGGAATTGAGACAACCTTGATGCCAACAATATATTCCATGAAGATGCCGATCGAGCCTCAAACAATTATTGCATTGCTCGCCAGCTCTCCTTAGCTTCACCACTCACTCACTAATCTTTTAAAATTTACAAAAGCTACCCAAAAGATAAAGGTGACGACAGGATAAAAAGTAGGGGACCCTCAAAATCCCTACATTGTACTTCCAACAACGCGGGGCTTCTTGAAACCACTACATTGCATGTAAGCATTTTCTCCTCTCCTAAAAAGGAGGGGAGGGGGGCGGGGGAAGATAGAAAAAACTGGCTTCTAGCTAGCTAGCATTACTCTTCCCCCACCTTGATGCACTATAACCAGCCATTTTCTATGGTTCAGTACGTGAAGGAGAGGGAGAGATCGATCAATGGAGCTCTAAACTTTCTAGCTATAGCTTCTTCATTCAGAGAACTTTATTCTATATATATATATATATATATATAGCCATAGCTAGTAAACTAAACGATGTACGAACTTAATGTGATATGGGATGCAATATAGAAATTATAATATATAGTCTCATTGCTTTGTTACTGTTTAGTTGAAAATGAGAACTGTTCTCAAGGGCTATTGTGAAAACATGGTGCCTAAAGTCCCATATAGATCCGAAAGTGTGGCCATAAGGGCAACAGATTCGGATCTTAGATGATCATTCTGTAGGGATAGTAGGAGATGCTGATGCATGGTGAAGGCTAGCTGGTTTTTCAGTTCCCCGTTTTCAAATCTCAAGCGGTTCACTTGGCTCGTGAGGTTCTCTAAATGCCTCTTCTTTCTGCAGCGGGACCGTCGGGCCGACTCCCGGTTCGACTGCATGCGCCTGAGCTTTCTTTCCTCCGTCGAGTAAACTGCCCGGTTTGACCCCTGTGAACCGGAGCTTGGGCTGGCCGGGTCTCCCCGTTGATTAATGAGGGAAAACAGGTCTTGTATTTCACTTTCCGTCAGCATGGTTTCGAGAACCGGAGCACATGGCAACTGGACCGCTTCGTCGTCGTGGAAGAACATTATGGCTTGGTTCAACTGCAGCAGCAAATAAGAAAAAAAAGCCGGTAAATTCAAAAGAGTGAACCGGAGGGAGGAAGGGAGGGGAAAAGGGAGGAACCGAAGTGTAAGGGAGGGGTATTTGAAGGGAGGTCGAAGGAGGAAGAAGGGAGACACATGGGGTCCACTAGAGCAAAAGATTTTGGAAAACAAATGGCACATTGGTCCAAAAATAGGTTAAAAGTAGAGTTCAGATATACGAATGGGTGTCTTTTCTTTTTTTTTTTTTTTAAAACTTTATTTGCAAACCTCACTTTTATTATATCATTATTATATTATTTTTTAATAATAAAATTAAAAAAATTAATACACACTTATTTTATTTTTTTATTTAAAAAAAACACATACTCTCTTTTTCTTTTTATCAAAACAAATAAAATATAAAATGGTTTAAGAAAAAATGATGTTTCATAAACATTCTCAAAAAAAAAAAAAAAAAAGCTGCATACCACCAAGACTATTCCATTCCACGCAAACTTTAATGTCAGGTGGCATGGTGGTGGGGATTCAGATGGGGGGTAAGCTTTTTGTTATGGTAAGAGAAATGGGATCCTTTCACTCCTTTGGGAAGATTAGGTTTAGCTTAATGACGAAGGATCAAACAAAAACATATAAACAACAAATTGGACTAGAAAATTGCCAGACATTACAACTATAGGGTGCGCCAAAGTCATTTTGGAAACGCACATTTGAGGTGAAAAAGTCAGTGAAAGTTGCCACCAACAAACATTAAGGTGAAGGTGGACTAATTAATGAATGTTTAGTACGAGAAAAACCGTCCCTCGTTTGCCCTATATAGCTATTATGTTTGTGGCTACAAATTTATTCTTTTCCGCTTCCACACCCTGATGCACCCACGCGTTAGTTAAAGGCTTCAATCACTTTGTAAGTTTATACAAACAGAAATACAAATCCAGAAATTTTCATGGTTACTTGACACATAATTTAGCGTTTTTCTTAATTTTTGGGTTATACATAATATCCAGTAATCTTTACTTATTTTGGGTGGAAGCACTGACATGGGTGAAGACGCATATAGTACAGATGCATGCATACTTCTTTACCTTTTAATTTTAACTATACTTTACAGTTTACACAATTGGATTCTTCCTGACTATCCAAAAGTTGCTGATGTAAAAGTATACATGGAGATGAAAATGAAACAAGCATAGAAGGAAAGAAACGAAACCCCTACATTATCATAATTAAAATATATTTAATTTTGATCGATTGACGATTAATTTACTAAATAAGTATAAATAGAAGTAAAATTTATTAAATAAATATAATTTAAAAAATTTTATCAAAATAATGTAAGTCGTAGCTCTCAATTACGACTTACATCCAGATTTTTTTTTAATTTTTTGTACTGAAGTCGTGGCTCCTAACTACGATTTCAGTACAAAAAATAAAAATAAAAATAATCTTGTAACTTACATTTAGATTATTATTTTTTATTTTTTGTACTGAAGTCGTGGCTAGGAGCCACAACTTTTATGTCAAATTAAAAAAAAATACATAGAAATCGTGGCTCTCAGCCACAACTTTAGTACAAAAAATAAAATAAAAATTCGGATAATTCAAGTCATGTATGGTACAAACGACTTCAGTTGGAATTAAAAAAAATTGAAGTCGTGATTCCCAACAACGACTTTCATAAAAAAAATTAACCGCGTGTTGGAGGCACGACTTCATGGGACGTAATTTAAAAAAATTAATACTTTGGAAGTCATGTCTTAAACTAACGACTTGCCTAAAGAAAATAATACAAAAATGATCATATGTAAGTCGTGGCTCTCAATCACGACTTACTATTAATTACTGTTCATTTTACACCTTTTTAGTTATTATTTTTCAAGTTATACCTATTTGATAAATTTCTCTTTTATTTATACCACAATGGTAAATCAGTCTCGATTGATTATGCAAATAATTTTATATCAACAATATTAAAGCATATTGTATCACCTGTTTAAAAAATATTATTATTTTTTGTTATAAGTGAAAAAGCTTTAGTTGTCATAAACACTTTCTCATTAATAATTTAGAGAAGGGCTCCTGAGATATAGTTTAATTTCCAAGTATAAATTGTCTAAACGACTAATGGAAATCTCTAGCAAAAGTTACTCATATCAAGTAAATTGTCTAGATGAAAGGAATATGAACAAATATACTAAAGTTACTGGCTGATTCAAAGTATATGTGGAGATGGGGAAAAAAGAAGTCGATAATCAGAAAGCAAAATTTGTGATCTATCAAATTAAAAATGTGTTAAAAATTTAAGTATGAGTGTTGAAATTTCACGTTAATAGAAAAATGAGTTAAGTGAAAAGTATATAAGTAAAAAGATCTATAGACTCATTACTTTAAGTTAAGATATGACGCCATGTTGTGGTGTAATTCAAACTCATACGGGTAGTTAGTAGGCGGTTATTTTCTGTTATCTATTGTTATTGTTAGTAAGTGGTAGTTTTGTAATGAGTGGTGTGGGACCTATGGTAGCCAATATAAAAGGCTATTGAATAACAAAGGAATATACAGTTTTAAAATTTCTTATTTCTATTCTTTTCTTCTCATCGCTTCTTTCATATTCTGTAAGTGTGTGTGTGTTGATCCTAGACCTGAAGTGCAGTGCATAGTGGTGCATCCATGGCTGGCTCCAATGGACATTTCTCTGGAAACTTGCCCACTTTTGATGGCAAGAATTATGAAAAGTGGTGTATCTAGATGAAGGTAATATTTGGCTTTCAAAAAGTGATGGAGATAGTGAAGAATGGATTCTAAGAACTTGGTGATGATCCAACTGAAGCCCAGAGAGCCACCTATCGAGAGGCCAAGAAGAAGGATTGCAAAGCCATGTTTCTCATTCATCAATGTGTTGATACGGCTAATTTTGAAAAGATTGCAGTAGCTTCAACTGCAAAAGAAGCATGAGATATTCTTAACAAGTGTTATACTAGTGCGGACAAATTGAAGAAAGTTCAATTTCAAACCTTGAGGAGGCAATATGAATTGCTACAAATGGAAGGTCAAGAAAGTGTGGCAGACTATTTTACAAGAATGTTGACCTTCACCAACTTGATGAAGACATGTGGGGAAGCATTGACTGATGTGATGATTGTTGAGAAGGTTCTCAGAACCTTAACACCCAGATTTGATCATATTGTGGTGGCCATTGAGGAATCCAAGAATCTTGAAGTGATGAAGATTGAGGAGTTGTAGGGGTCATTGGAGGCACATGAACAAAGATTGAATGAGAGAAGCCTTGAAAAACTCACTGATCAAGCACTGCAAGCACAAATGACAAAGCAAAAAGGTGGTGACAAAGGAAAGGGGTGGAAAGGAAAGGGAAAAGGGAAATACAACAGAGGTAGTGGTATTGGTGGCCCATCTTTCAGTCAAGATCAGCCACATCTTGATCAAGAACAAGGTGAATCCTCAACTAGAAAGAGGGGAGGATCAACTCGAAGTAGAGGATGAAAGAAAAGGTTTGACAAAAGAAAGATTCAGTGCTTCAACTGTCAAAAATGGGGGCACTTTGCAGACGAGTGCAGAAGCAATAAAGGAGGAAGAACGAAGTCTAATGATGAAGCCTTGCTCAAGAAGATGGATCAAATTCAGATCAGCTACTATTGATGGTGACTACTAATTCTAATATTGATAGCTCAGAATCTTGGTATCTTGACACCGGTTGCTCAAATCACATGACTAGCCACAAGGACTGGTTGATCGATTTTGATGCTAGTGTACACAACAAAGTCAGCTTTGCAGATAATAGTACTGTCTCAACTGAAGGAATCGAGAAGATTATGATCAAAAGGAAAGATGGAAGGCCTACATATGTATCTGATGTGCTGTATGTGCCCTCCATGAAAAATAACTTGCTAAGCCTTGGATAGCTGCGTAAAAAGCGTTTCTCAATGAATATGAAGCAAAATTTTATTGAAGTGTTTGATCCAAAACAAAGGTTAGTGTTGCGAGCTCCCTTATCCAAAAATAAAACCTTCAAGGTAAACCTAAATGCTGCAGAAGTGCAATGCCTCTCAACCACTGTGACTGAGGATGAAAGATGGCTATGGCATTACAGACTTGGTCACTTGAATATCAAAAGCCTAAACCAGCTAGGGAGTAAGCAGATGGTGCTCGGATTACCTTTGATTAAACCACCACATAAGGTATATGAAGGGTGCTTGGTGAGCAAGCAGCCAAGGAGTGCATTCAAGGCTTATGCACCTTCAAGAGCAACTGAACCATTAGGTGTGGTTCACTCAGATGTGTGTGACCCGATTGAAATACCATCACTGGGAAGTAACAGGTACTTTGTAACTTTTGTGGATGAATTTACTAGAAAAGTGTGGTTGTTTCTGATCAAAGTGAAAAGTGAAGTGTTTTCTGTGTTTCAAAGATTTCGTGTATTAGTTGAAAGACAAAGTGGGAAGAAAATGAAAATATTGAGAACTGATGGAGGGGGAGAATATACCTCTAAGGAGTTTAAGGAATTTTGTATAAAGATAGGCATTGAGCATGAAGTGACTGCCCCTTACACACCCTAACACAATGGCTTAACTGAGATGAGAAATAGAACTTTACTTAACATGGCACAATGTATGTTAAAGGGAAAAGGAATGCCACTTTGCTACTGGGGAGAAACAGTGTCCACTGCTGCCTATGTGTTAAATAGATGCCCCACAAGAAAAATGAAGACTGTGACTCCAGAAGAAGCCTGGATAGGAAGCAAACCAAGTGTGAATCACTTAAGGATTTTTGGGTCCTTATGTTTTAGGCACATTCCAGATGAAAAGAGAAGAAAACTAGATGATAAAAGTGAAGCCATAGTATTGGTGGGATACCATCCCACAGCGGCTTACAAACTATACAGTCCAACCTTGAAGAAAGTTGTCATCAGTAGAGATGTGGTGGTTGATGAGTCAGCATCATGGAGTTGGAAAGATAACTCCAGTAGCACAAAATCAGGTGTTTTAAGTTCATTTGGAGAGGATCAGCAAACTGAATTAAGTGGTGCAGTGGCTGATCTTGTGCAACATCAGGAGAGGAGACCATAGAGGTAGAGATTACCACCAGCAAGATTCACTGATTATGAGGTGTTTCCTGATAACGCCATCACACCTGAAGGTGATCTAGTACACTTGGCTTTTCTAGCTGATACAGAACCAATAAACTGGGAGCAGGCCATTAAAGAGGAAGTATGTAGGAAGGCAATGGAGGAAAAAATCAATGCTATTGAACGGAATAAACTTGGGAGCTTGTTGATCCACCACCTGAGAAGCAACCAATTGATGTAAAGTGGGTCTTTAAAGTAAAAATGAAATCAGATGGATCAGTTGCCAAAAACAAGGCAAGATTAATAGCTAAAGGGTTCCTACAAAAGGCTGGGGTGGATTATACTAATGTGTTTGCATCTGTTGCAAGAGTAGAGACAATCAGATTGGTTATTGCTATTGCCAGCTCAAAGGGATGACCAATGTTTCAAATGGATGTGAAGTCTGCATTCCTCAATGGTCCACTAGAAGAGGAAGTGTATGTGTTGCATCCACCAGGTTTTGAAGCAAAAGGGAGAGAAGATAAAGTATATAAGCTCAGAAAAGAGTTATACGGCTTAAAACAAGCCCCTCGGGCTTGGAACAAAAGGATAGATGCATTCTTGCTTCAACAAGGGTTTTCAAAGTGTTCAGTGGAGTTTGGTGTGTATGTAAAAGTGCATGATAGTGCTGATCTAATTTTAGTTTTCCTCTATGTTGATGACTTACTAGTAACAAGAAGTGATCAATCAGAAATTGATAAGTTCAAGGGGAGAATGAAATCAGAATTTGAGATGACTGATTTGGGAATTCTCACATATTTCCTAGGTATGGAATTTGCCTACACTAGCAGAGGTATTGTTTTACACTAGAGAAAGTATACACGAGAAGTGCTGAAGAGATTCTATATGGGGAACTGCAATGAAGCAACTACACCAGTCGAAACCAATGGGAAATTACAAAAGGGAGAAAGTGAGAAGTCTGTTGATGGTACTCTTTACAAATAGATAGTGGGATCTCTACAATTTGTGTGCAACAGTAGGCCTGATATCAATTATGGAGTGGGATGGATCAGCCGTTTTATGAGTGATCCGAGGACCTCACACATGGTTGCTGCCAAGAGGATTCTAAGGTACTTAAAAGGAACACAGAATCTTGGGCTGTTGTTTCCTAAAAGACAAGGGCAGAATGTAGCAGAATTTGAAGCCTATTCTGATTCAGATTGGTGTGGAGATAAGGTAGATAGAAAAAGTACATCTGGCTATTTGTTCAAGTTCCTCAGTGCACCAATCTTATGGTGCTCAAAAAAGCAAACCGTAGTTGCTTTTTCTTCATGTGAAGCAGAGTACATAGCTGCCTCTCTTGCAGCTTGTCAGGCCTTATGGTTGGAGTCATTATTAGAGGAGATGCAAATCAACTACAGGAAACTAGTGAAGTTGTTTGTTGACAACAAGTCATCTATAAGCCTAGCCAATAATCCGGTTGCACATGGAAGGAGTAAGCACATTGAGACCAGATTTTACTTCTTGAGAGATCAAGTAAACAAGGAAAAATTAGAGCTAGTTTATTGTTGCACAGAATCACAAGTTGCTGATGTGCTGACAAAATCGTTGAAGGCAGATCGATTCAGACAACTAAGGGAAATGTTAGGAATAGTTTCATTAGAACGTTTGAATTAAAGGGGAGTGTTGTGGTGTAATTCAAACTCATATGGGTAGTTAGTAGGCGATTATTTTTTGTTATCTGTTGTTATTGTTAGTAAGTGGTAGTTTTGTAATAAGTGGCGTGGGACCTATGGTAGCCACTATAAAACGTTATTGAATAACAAAGGAATATATAATTTTAAAATTTCTTATTTTTATTTTTTTCTTCTCATCGCTTCTTTCATATTCTGTAAGTGTGTGTATTCTTCCCAACATGCCAAACTCACTATTACAATTTTTTACTTAACCCATTAATAAACATCTTCTTTACTTTTGGAGTCCTCCTGTGTCCCAAAAATATGAACGGAGACATAGATGTATACATTCACATCCATCTGTTTTGATTTTACTCATCAAGTTTATTTGTCCGTGAAGAATGTAATTACTTTTCCTACTAGTTTTTCCAAATTGACGTGAACTAGTCTAACGATGGCAAAGACTGATAAACATTGCTATATCCGTACACAATTGAAAGGAATATTCTTGGGTAGTTTTCTTGGTTGAGCATTCTTTTGCGGGCAGTTTTGTTTTGGTCGGCAATTGGTTTCCTATAAAAAATTTTAAGTAAGCATGACCTATTACATTATCAGTTATATATTTAAATTATTATTTAATATGTATAAAAATATTTTTAAATATTAATATATTTTTACCATGAATTTTATAATTTTATAGTAATGAAATAACGATTTAAGTATTTATGATAAATCATGATAAATTTAAAATTATTCGTATTAGCAAATACTAAAGCGACTGTGAGTGGGGGATAACATGCAATCCCTTCTGTTGCCATTTCATTTAATATTTATTAATTTGATGAAGCAAAAGGATAATTTAGCAATTGCTTCTTTTAGGGTGCCAAAGTAGCTAGCATGTGCTGCAAGTAAACTTTAATGGAATTAAAGAAGAGTACCATTTGGGTGCTTCTCCTTTATCTACTGTATGCACAATATATGCAGGGCTTGTCCCTTTTGCTACTGCACTGTTTCCTTTGCTTTTAACTTCCCGCCCTTGAGGCGGCGTTAACATTACAACCACATCTCATCTTATACAGTTAATTAGTTAGTTCTTACTTCTTTAGACAATAGGTAGCAAATCTCCAATCCAACACACGGACACAGGGAAGGACAAAATGAGAAGGATCATTCCCATATAAAGTATTATCATTATGAGTGAAAATAAGTTAGACGGTACCTCAAATTTATAACCTAATTTAACTCATTTAATAAAAAAGTCAAGTCAATTTTTTTTAAAAAGCTTGTTTAATTAAACAGATTACGTTTCAGATTTTTAAAAGTTTTTTAAATTTAATAGGTTGACTTATTTAATTATATATATTTTGAAATTTTAATATTTATATAATATAATTAATTTAATAAATAATAAAATATTTTTTAAAAATTCTTTTTTAAAATCTCGTTAATTTATTTAAAAATAGATTTGTTGATTCATTTGAATGTTTTATTATAAGCCTTTAAATTAAATTTTCAAGTCAAGTCAGACTTTTAAAAAGTTATGTCAGATATTAAAAAATGACATATATCAAGTAAATAGACCATGTTCAAATCTTATATTTAAGAAACATGTTAGATCTGTTTAAGATAAAATTTGATCAGACATAATACATTTTCAGCCCTAATCATCATATAATTTGTCCCCCAATTCGTCTTTTGTTTGTTGGCTTTCGTCGCAAATCATTTCAATTTAGAAGAAACTGAAGATGAACTCAAAGGAAAGAATTACATATATTTGCTAAAGGATGCAAAATTATTTGGTCCAGAAAAGTACAATTATCCATAGAACTAATTAATAATTAAGATAAGCAGATATCAGTGACTGTAACGTGTGTATGACAAAAGGAAAGCATTTACAATGCACTAAGAATAATATAAAATGTGATACAGAAACAAATTTACACTGTTAAATTAAATTGAAGATAATTTTAAATCCTTGAGGATAATACACTTGAAATATGCATACAGAAATCTAAATTTATATACTCCATGTAATGCATTATATTACCCAGAATATATTGGATGGTTGGTCACGTAATGGACATTACATAACCGTACTCATTGTAGTTGGATTCATTTTGCCAATCACGCAATCCTAGGTATAATATCAATTGCCTCACCAGTCTCCAGGTGACAAAAAAATTAAAATATCTCTTTCCCATGCCCACAAAGAAATTGCTTCCGCACCGTCTAAAGGAGCTTGTCGTTATTAACTTGTGCAGCCCATTATCTCCAATATTTCAATCTTCATTTAAATATTTATTTTCAAGTTAATTTCTTTTTGTCATTAGCAGGAAAACAATCATTCATGAATCATCTACACCAAATTAATATAAAAAGAAAATTTTGCAAGATATCAAAAAGTTTACTTATTTTCAATCATTAGGTGCTAGCAAATTAAGAGAAAAACATTGCCTATTGATTCTCTCAAAAGCTACTGATATAATATTTGATAATAATGTATTATTCTAAGTAAAAAAAAACTTAATATAATGAACTTCTGTAATTGAAAAGTTAAAAATATTTGAATGATAACATAAATAATATTTAAAAAATATATGGATTAGACCAATTAGATATCCACTAAGATGAGTAATGGACAGGTTATGTGCCCCTTCACAAAATGAGGAATGAGTAGGCTATTTTGATTTTTGAGAGCTAACGAGTTTTAGATGAATCAATGGATCATTCCTAACCACTAACCAGTAACCATCCTATAACAACCCTGCCCAAAACCCATCCAACCCGCCTATTTGTCTATTTATGACTTAAAAAAATTGCTAATACCAAGACGATAGATGAACTTATTTATAAAGATTAACACATTAAAAAGTGATTAAATCCTTTATAATAAATAAATTCATTTACTTGTTCTCTATATTAAAAGTCCCATTTTATTTTTTCTGGCGGCGATGTAGTTTAGTTTCTTTGACCATAGACTAGTTTTTTTAAAACTGTCAAAATAGGTCAAGTCTAATGAGTCGATTCGAATAATCTAATAAAATGAATAAATTGAGTTAGCAAAAATGAATGTAAAATTAAAAATAACTCAAATTAATCCGGTCCGAATGAGCCAACTTATAATAGATCATCCTGACCCAACCGTTAACATTACATAAAGGCAAATTAAGCTAATAAAATACTAGTTTAAAACTCACATAATTCGATCTAGTCAAGTTCAAAAATAGCTCAGCCCAAGCTGACCAATTTTAACAGTTATAGTTTCTTTCAC
Organism: Ormosia semicastrata; assembly: GCA_029884595.1. Classification (NCBI taxonomy): domain Eukaryota; kingdom Viridiplantae; phylum Streptophyta; class Magnoliopsida; order Fabales; family Fabaceae; genus Ormosia; species Ormosia semicastrata. The sequence continues at coordinate 9,756,295 of JAQQTO010000046.1, read as the reverse complement.
TTTATCTTCTTGTGAGGAATTGGCTAGAAGGGCCATACAATTTCAAAATAATATTTAAAAAAAGAAAACTGTGCTTACCTTACCTAAAGCCTGGGTAATTGGTAGCATCTTTAGGCCAATTGACCGAAAAGCCGTGACCCAATCTCTAAGTTAGTTTGGTCCTTAATTATGACGGGTTTTTTCAATGACTTGACCAAATTTGATTGACCCGCCAACCTGCTAGAAATGAGTTGACCCAAGTTGTCTTTTCATATAACTTATGTTTCAAAAAGACAATTTGTAAAATTTGAATACAATATTAAGAAGACTATTATAATAAAATATATTTTATCATTAAACTACATGTTCTTTTGAAAAATATTCTCAATTTTTTAATTTATATTATTTAATCAATTCAATTTTAAACATTAGTATTAAATAATTATCAGTGTTAATTTGACTACATTATTAATATTTTCTTTATATAATATATTATTTTTTTATAAAATATTTTTTTATATAAAATAAATTTTACATATAATTTTTTTTTTTAATTTCTTTTTTGTCTAAGTTTTTTAATTCAACCACCTAACTCATAATCGCTTCTAACCGTTCAACCTCCATTTGGAATTGTATAACAATGATTAGTAGTGTGGCAAACTTGGTAATTACAATAATCCAAAGTATATACCAACAAATATATATATCAATATTTATAACCAGATTCAACAATCCCCGGGATACTCAACTAAACACCAAATATGCACACTTTTGTGCACGCACGGGCAGCATGCACCAAAGACAACTGTCAGAACAGAAACGAATTCCATAACTCACAGACGGTGTGCTTGCAGATACCATCTCCATTTCAATTTACGTTGCGCCCACAGATACATGGGATGGTCACATGTTCACCGGAGGAGCTCCCTAAATATGACAATCACATTATTATAATCAGTACTGTCCTAGTAAGTGGATAATGTCAGTGATTAAATAAAGTCAAGAATAGCATTGAGAAATGAGAAAAAAAAACACGTCCCAAAAGCCGTTTCAGCCAGATAGTCTATTTAATTTGGAAAATGGTGTTAGAGTAACATTCCCTAACCATGCAAATTGTCAAGACCAAATGCAAAGAAACATTTTCCTAAAAGCAATGTCAATATGTCATTTCATTTAACCGTAACTGGTCAACGTAAAACCTCACCTTAAACAGAAGATCATACGCTATATATTCCCAGGGCAATGATATGGACATTAAGCTGCATTTCAAAGGTATCATTTCATCAAAATTGGAGCCAGAGGCAGAGGCAGCTGCATAAGCATGCTTTGCTGCTACTGATGCAACGGATGCTGCTCTGCGGACAATTACGCCAATCCCAAACCCTTTCTTAGATATAACTGGAGAAAATGGGCCTGAATCCTGCTGACTTTGATCTGACATTGCAACAGACAGATTCCATTTCATCTATCTTTCCGTCTACCTTTTAAATAAATTGGAACTTTAACTACACACACATACACGTGTGTGTCGAATAAAAAGCTTCATAACACATTTGGTGAGAATAACCGGACAAGAAACAGTATTGCCTGTGAGGCTTTGATGTATCTACCAAGTATTCAACTCTATACCACATTGGAAGTACTTGCTACTTTGATAGAATAAAATTTAATATGCAATCATGTAACTTTATCTTATTCTCTTATAAGAGCAAAAATATAAAAATAAAAAAATCTCTAGCATTTCATTACAAAATGCGGAAATCCCACCCATAAAAAAGTTGCCTACCTGCAACACCAGAAACAGCTACTTCAACTTCCCCTCGGCCTCCAGGACCTTTCATGTAAATCCTGTCTGTTTTGCCAGAAGAATGGCCTACTGATAGAAGGCTCCCAAATCGAGACTTGCCAGCTGCAGTGCAGGAAGGGGGAATATGCAACTGACTAGTGAGACAACAAATATATGGTATGTTGCACCCATTAGCAATGTAAAATATAAAAAGCTCGGAAATTTGATTATATAAAAGCAATAAAGTGGTATGGCAGAATTTAAGTGAGAAAAATCTCATCGAAAAAAAGCAAAAAACAAAGAAGTCTCATCTAAAGATCAATCTACAGCATCAAACTGCTTTACACATGAAGTCAGTAACTAAGATTTATGGAATATCATAACATGACTGAGCACTATGGTTTTTCAGCAAGGATGAATAAAATTTCCCAACCATAGTTAATGAGTTGTAAAAGGTGCGGGTTCCAAAGACATGACTGATCAAGTCCAGATCAGGGATACATCCACATATCTTTTAAAACACTCTGGTGACATAAAATGTCAAATATGCGAAAATAATATGCCCCAACAACCATTCACTCTGTAGACAAAACATTCAAAAACACTGCTGAAAGAGGGTACCATAGGAAAAATTACCATCATATGCATCTCGAACCATTTGATAGCTGACAAATCCTGAGAAAAGGGTAAGCTGAAAATCAGAGATAAGAGAGAGTCAGAATGTCTAAAAAATAATTATTTAAGAACTTCTAAGCTAGAGTACTGTTTGTTGATGCACTCATCTAGGAAGATACATAGATACATCAGAGAAAAAGGCATGATTACACAGTGACTTTGTTGAGTTCATTTCATATATTTGGGTGCAGAAGGAGCCAAGTATAGACACTATTCAAATTTGCTTTTACTTTTTCTATTAATGGGTTCACAGAGAGCTTCTCAGAAAAAATTACCATTAATATATTAAAACCCATTAGGAACTAACATGGATTTCAGTTATTGTCTTATTGTCCTGAATTTAGCTGTTTGTTCCGTCACTGTAGGTCGTGTAACCAAATTGTTTGTAAAAAGCAAAACTTCATCTGTTGAAGACTGGAAGTTCCTCTTGCCAATGAATTTAAATTTCTAAAAAGTAGATACATACAAATGTAGTAAGAATAGTTTCAACTTATTATAATGTCCATGGTGTAATTACTAATTAGAAAAGATGTAAAGACAATAATTCAGATTTCAAGAATAAGTACTAGGCTATCTGAGCACTGCTATGTACGAAAGTGACAGTTGCTTCAGCTGCATATTTCATTTATTAAAGCACATAGAAGCAGTATACAATCTACTCTGTAGCATATAAGTAAAACATGCAAATGAGGTATGAAGAAAAATTAATCAGTTAAAGAATCTATAGACTAGAAAGCACTAATCAGAGTTTCAAAAATTTAAAAGAAAATGAATTTCAATACAGTAACTAAGAATTAATCAAACCTTAGTATCCTTTTTCTTAGCAGAACTAGTATCAACTTTCGGAGTAGAGTCATCACTAGTACTGCAATCATTTGACACCTTTTCACTAGGAAATGCTGCCCCATCATGTGCGTTAAGAACTACACAAAAGCAATGATCTTTTTCAGTCAAAACCTGCGGGAAATGAAATGGCAAAGACTTATTTTATAAAGTGATCAGAACCAGAATGCAAAAAAAATACTTAAAGACACGTCCATTCCAAAATAAGGGGCAAGTCAAGAACAACGAAACAGAAGCAAGTATTCTGAGAGAAACTAAATACAACATGACAATGTGAATTAAGATTTTAGCACCTATATCAATCAAAATTTGCAGCTCTTAACTGCAAAACATAAGCATTAGAAATTAACAAGAGCAGCCATAAATCTGCACCAAATGTATTGAATATTATTCAATATTTTTTAATGGAAGATTCTCTACATGTAACTAAAAATGTGGAGCATCTCAAGGTAACATTTTTTTTCAATATGAAACTAGCAAGATAAAGCAGAGCGTATTTCAAGTACATTTGAATACTTAAACATTCCATATGTGCCAATGTGATTCAAAATCTAATAATAACATACTAAAATGGTATATTACCACAGCATCAAAAGTGGAGTCAAAATCATCAATTGCAAAACATATATCCGGATAAGCAGGTGTCGTCTCCACTTCCTGCATACATGTCAATTACGGTGTTATTGTCAATAAAACTATAATAATGTCTCAAAAAGATAATATTCCTTCTTTCTCCCCAAGGATATATATAAAAGATGGGTATACTAGCCTTTTCAGAGTCCAATTGAAAATTTACACGACTTGGAGAAGCATAAACAGTCTTCACAACCTGAGGAAGTGCAATGGGCCATGCGGCCAAATCAGATTACACTTACATTTAGACATTTTGAACTTGCAAGACACTACTGTTGAGTCTATATTACCAGGAAACAACTGCATTGGCTTAAAGTTTCACAGAAAAAAAGATCCTACAGTCCAAGTTCATAAGAACAAAACCTTATTTTCAGCTTAACCAACACTAACACTGGGTTGATCATAGGAAAGAACAACATAATCACAGACACGTGCACCCTCAAAGCTATAGCTATTTCAAAGGGACAAGAGTATTCTATAAAAGAAACTGAATGAGGTAAAATACAAGATGATGTTGATATAGAAGGAATATTATGAACAATGAAGGAATTAAAATTAGGGCTAGGATTTACAATAATTGGGAAAGGTTGAGGGTTAGGGTTTCAGGAAACCCTTGATCTGAATGTCAATAAAATCAAGATTCAAGAGCAAAGGTATAAGGAGGATCTATCATCCTCACATTAACAGAAATCTAGGAATCACTCCTAGCAAGAGAAAGCATCACACTGTCAAAATCTGAAAGCATTCAAGCTGAAATTCATCATTTGACTACAAGTGGCACAAAAAGGAAATGTATATAGGATCTCAAGACAACGTGAATCGGCCTTGCAAGGACAATTATTCACCACTCAAAATAACAAAATAGAGACAATTTAAACATCCAAAAGACTGAACTAGAAGACAGTCAGCTCAACATAAAAAAAAAAGACAAATTAAATCATGAATAAACCCTAAAGAACTGGATCTCCATACAAGAAACTAAGGCCCAAAACAGCCAAAACAGTGTCTTAACTACAAAAATCAATTTAACTCCCAAACAGGACATGCTTCACCTTCATCCCACCAATTGGGGCTTGGGGTTGATAAATATGCTCTTTTTTGTACCTTAAGTTGATATCTATCACAAGATTTGTAATTTGAATTATATTTCTTAAGGATATTCACAAACACAAAAAGGTGGAACTACTACGAAGGAAATCCAATTTAATCTTTTATAAACGATTAAAAGTAGAGGAAGTGAAGACAATTCATTTGGTGGACAAAGATTCATTACACTACAATTACCTTATATATAGGGGATAATGGTGTGTCCTGCCCAGCTTGATGGTTCTGAAGAACCTGGTGACTAGAGAAATAGATAGTTTGAATCAAATTGCCTAGATAAATGTTTATGAAGAACTAAGTAAATAAGAAACGTAAATTGCAAAGCTTTATAAAGCTTACGCAAACCATTTCATAGCTTTCTATTAAAAACATATAACAGTTTTCTTCTTTAAAGTTGCAGAGCGTTTCAATCAGAATTTAAAAAGTTACTCTGATTATGACTAAATGTTTCGATCAGAATTTAAAAAGCTACTCTAATTTTGATTAACAGATATAATGATCCAATAAAAAATTACTATGGAAAACTGATGAAACTGTAATGAATTCTGGTATTTGTCGCAAAGGAAATCTTGCTGACCAGAAATGGCCATATAATGCTACAATCATACAACTTATCTATCTTGGTAACTGTTAGGTACCCCATGGTTTACTACAGTTAAGGAAAATAAAATGGGAAGTAAGGAGCATTTACAACTAGTGGGAGTGGAGAGAATAAAGAGGGGCAGAAATTAGCATTTAAGGGAGTTATGGCAAAATGAATAGGCAGTTAGTGGAAAGAATAAATAGGGAAGTGGAGGAGGGGAAAAGGCATCCATTCATTGAATAAGGAATTGGGGCCTTTGGGCAAGGGAGGAAGAAAACCTTCGAAGTTTTCTGCAACGTCTTTCTATTTCTGTGTTCTTTTTCATTCTGCCTTTGAGAGATTACAGAGGCTTACCTCTGCTGTAATGAGTTAATCTCTATATTTTCTTAAAGAAATCCACGTTTCTATCAAACTAGTATCAGAGCCCCTGATATGGGAGCTGTGGGTACGAAGGGGTATGATGATGGTTCCGATGTTTGAAGGAGATGAAGCATATTGGTGCTTGATTAACGTTGTGTAGCACTTCATTGCAGCGGGAACGCCGGAGATGGAGAAGCTACCGAGGGCTGTGAAGGCTTTGAGAGGTAGTGCTCTCAACTGGTGGGTTTGGTGGAAATTGTGCAACCCTTAGGCAATCTGGATAGCCTTCAAGAAGGCGGTGCTCAAGCGATTCCAACTTGAGTATGATCTAGATCTACCGGTCTATGTCTTGGAGGTAGAGCCAGAACCGTTTGAGCCCGAAATTTCAAAGACCAAAAACGATTTGGTGGAGGAAATCAAACTGAAGATGAAGAGGAACTACAGCAAAAGATCGCTACTATGAAACAGGACCATAATTGTGAATTTGTGATCCCGCAACGGTGATACACAAACAGTCATAGCCATGGTCACATTTGAGGAAAGAAGAGAGGGTGGGGACGGAGGAAAATCTGTACCCAAGGGGGTGCACGATGGCCATAGAACTCGGGATTTACAAGCAATCCGGAAAATCGCCCACCACTGCCAGAGCCGCTGAACTTGGACCATCACGCAGAGGTGGATAAGTCATCTGCCTTTGTGCAAAACATGCACCAGAACGAGGCTGACACGGCGGCCGGCAACCACACACACACGGGGGCCTCCCTTGACTGTAGCTCCCCATGTCATGCTGAAGAGGAAGCTTGGCGTCCTAGTTCAGGTCATTATGGTTCCTTTGGTGGTTTCAGTTCAGATCATTTCGGGAAAACTTCTCATATAGCTTATTCTGAATATTTTAGCTCGGGCCAATCTGGTGTATTCAATGCCAGCAATTCAAGCCAAAGGTGTGCACTTGGATTTAGAAAATTAGAAGAGCAGAACCTACAAGTTGAGGTCAAAACGCATGGGTCTATGTGGGATTCTAATCTTAGATTGGCAGTAAGTGCTTGTGCCAACAGGGGTCTTCAAGGTAATGTCGTGGTAGTTTGTTTTGTGGCCCAAGACATAACTGCTCAGATGGAGTTGGGGGTTGAGGGTGTTGTCAGCTACATGGAATTGGGTCTGAGTTCTATTGCAAACAGAGGTGGGGAAAGGATCACACGGCAAGTTAATGACACCAGTTACGTGTATTGGATGTAAAGCATGGAAGGACATATGTGTTGAAGTTGGATTTTGCAGCTGGAAAAATTAAAATATTGCCTTATTATTTTCCCACAAAAGTTATATTTGAAGCAAATGGGATGTCACTAGATCAGTTTTCAGTTGCTAGAATTCTTCAACAACTTGGTGTCCCTATTAATGTTCTACATTGGGGTGCCCATGAATCTTCTAATAATAATGGGGGGCAATCTGTCATCCATGGTGGTGACCACATTGGACCTGTAGAAGCTTTGACAGTTTTGTGCCTTTGTAGGTCTTCAGGGATAGAAAGTTTTGAGTGCACTAGCTGCATTGATGATACACTACAGGGTTCTTATAATGATTTGGTTTTGTTATCTAGTGATTGTCGTACAAGGAGAGCTGGTAATATGCTATTTGTGCCTTTGCATGGAGATGCAGGGTACTTTTATTCCTTGCTGTCTTTTGTTGTGGGAATAGGCAAGAGTCAATAGGACCCTAGTGGAAACTCGTGTTTCAAGTGTCACTTGGTCATTATGCTTCAAGCAATGGGACCCTGGTGGGAGTTTGCTTTCAGCTGTTATAAGACCCTTACTAACCTTCACCTTGAGGACAAGGTGAATCTTTTGGGGAGGAGTATTGTTAGGTACCCCATAGCTTACTAGAGTTAAGGAAAATAAAATGGGCAGTAAGAGGAAGTTACTTAAGAAAGTTATGGAAAATAAACAGGCAGTTAGTGGGAGTAAGGAGCATTTACAGCTAGTGGGAGTGAAGAGAATAAAGAGGGGCAGCAATTAGGATTTAACTAAGGGAGTTACGGCAAATGAATAGGCAATTAGTGGAAAGAATAAATAGGGAAGTGGAGGAGGGGAGAAGCCATCCAGTCATTGAGTAAGGAATTGGGGTCTTTGGGCAAGAGAGGAAGCAGATCCTCAAAGTTTTCTACAGTGTCTTTCTATTTCTGTTCTCTTTTTTCATCCTTTCTTTGAGAGATTACAGAGGCTTACCTCTACTGTAATGAGTTAATCTCCATATTTTCTTAAAGAAATCCAACTTTCTATCAGTAACATTTTAAGAAAACAAGTTCAATTAGAGATTCATTCTCTGTAATCTGTGCACAAATCAATTGATGCATGCATATGATCATGATCACAAGTGAAAGGAATTTAAGGCAATCTGAATGTTTGTGAAGCCACCTAAAAGATTAGGCATGGTGAAACACAATGAAGGACAGGAAATTACGGAAAGAAAATCGTTACCTGCAAATTGCAACAGTTACACTGAATGATGTATGAGCAATTAAATTCAAGTAAAATGAACGCCTCCAGTCCACATCTATAGAAGTTTCACCAACTAAGTTGCTCAACTGGTAGGCAAAAGGTCAACAAAATTATTTGGCATCACAATGGATGGACTACCAAATCCTATGTCAGAAGAGTTATCCAGCAAGCCTAAAGAATTTTAGCAATTAAAAAACAGAATTGGTTCACAAAGTAGATAATGTCATTATACATAATCAGTAAACACCTTAATGCTATCAATTCTTATCAGAATCCAACTGATACTATCCCAAGGCCAACTACGATGAAGCCAGAAGTTATGCTAAGCACACTCCAAGCAAATTAACATGAGTTCTAACTTCAAATTATAGTTTCTTTTTTATTTTTTTAAAAGCGCAACCCTAGATTCTGCTAAGGAACAAAGTTTAAGCCAGAAGAGGTCAGACCAAAGAATGCCATTACATTAGCATGCTGGTTTGCTAGAAGCAATGTTGACAGCGTTTAACAACCAAATATCCATGAATTCCATTGACAGTCAAACACCTATACCACCAGTTTTCATCTTTGACTGCATAGACAGAGCGTGAAGGATGAATTTGTAATACAAATTCTTCTTTCCAACATGTTTTTGCTCTTCTTCTTCGGAGACGCAAATGATTCAGACAGAAAGACAAGTTAGAATACTAGTATGATATGTAAGAAGGACACAGGCAACAATAGTCAGCAGGCTCAGCTTAGTATGTTCTGTGAAGAAAATTGACAATAAGCACTAGATACTGTTTGAACTTCACCAGCACCCACATAACTAGTATATATAAGCAAGAGAGAGAGAGAGATAAAAGAAAGCTCCACCAGATTTTAATCTTGAATTTACCTTAGGTGTCCACCTGCGTACAAAATAAGGATCAACATTCTCCGTATTATTATTGGAACCAGAGCCTTGGGAACCCTGTAGGATAAGACTTGTTAAAAGATCAACAATAATGCTTACAATCCAAATAACAAATGGACCCAACAAATTTGGAAGTTAAAAAGACACACCAATTTTTTGACAAAGAAAACAAGATCATCATCTTGGCGTCCCCTGGACTCCTTACCACGAACAAAATACAAATCAAAGACATCATGCCAAAATCTCATATCCATTTCGACATCAGAAGCATCTTGCTCCTCAACTACGGTTTTTCCTATTAAGTTGGAGTGCTTCTTCACCATGCTCAACAATTCATACCTTAGCAACATCAAGTGATACAGTACAGCATTATTAACGCACCCAAATCATGCAAAAAAAGAGTCGGTAGAAAGAAGAAGAAGAACACACGATGCAGCACCATATCATATAATTCAAGCTCAATCTGCGGTTGCATTATGTTTCCGCATTCGAATTTCAAATTGGAAATGAAATGAAGCACAAGCACGATCGTGAATGTACCTTGAGGGGGTTTCGCCTCCATCGCCGAGCATTTCTTCTGAGCTGTTAGTTCGTTCACTCTGTAAACAAAATTAGTGGTTAAGATATCACCGTTCCAGAACTAATCTAGGTTTTATGGCCAAAATTCCCAGTACCAACGTAGCTTCTAATTTCTCTCTCAGTGCGCGAGAAGAGAGAAGAAGACCTGGCAACTTCAGAATGCAGCAGTTATTCGGTGCTTTGCCACGTTATGGTTGGATACAATTTTCTAACCATTCAAGCAAACAAGTCGTTGAATTGTTGCCTGTGTCATTCTTATTAGCAATCAAAAAGAAAGTCAAGAAAAGAAAACCCTCGATTTCGTGTAATGTTCAGTTTAATTTATTTTATATTTAAAATAATATATAATTAAAAATTATGTTAATTTTTTTTAATAATAAGTAATCTATCTATACGATATATATTTTATAAGTAATTTCAAAAAAAGTTTTTACTAGTGTCAATTTATGATAACTTTTTTCACCAAAAGTTACACATTTTTATTCTTAGTAACCTTTTTATTTTAATTTTAATTATTTTTTAAATTTTAATTCTTAATTAATCATTGCTTATATCATACAAATGTACTCTATCATAAAAAATAGCTTCTTAGGAAAGCTTAAAATCAATCACATTCATTTATTCTATTACTTCTTTTTTATCAAATTGATCACCTAACTTATTTCATAAACTTTTTTATTTCTGAAGCTGTTTTAAAATCCACTATCATGTTTTTGAATTTTTGAATTTCAAAATTTAAATTCTGAAAAAATATTTTCGTGTATTTATTTTTCTTTATTGCATTTGACAAACCTTTTACTCTCCCATTTACGTTGGTTCTTCAATTCTTATATATCTACCTATTCATTCTTCAACCCTCTCTTTCTTCCCTCTTCTTAATTTGAATGCTAATTTTGTTGTTCAATTTCGTAATCGAAATCGTAGAGCCTCTCTCTCAATGACAGACCCTTCCCGAGGAGGCTGCTTACATTGAGAAGCTCTAACCAACTCAACAATGTTAGCGACAAGTCTCGGGTCATAGCCTGATACTGATACTGAACCCTCTCATTGTCCCAATCCTCAAGTTTGTTCCTTTTTCTCATTTTCGAATTCTACAATGCAAAGGGTATACTCAAGGACCGTATCCTATAAGCCAAGAAGCCTGTTTTTCAGTAACCCTTCTTTTGCCTGCTCTTCTTCTTCCTTGAGACGCTTTTTTTCTGTGATTTCCATCGTCAGAGCAACTGCCCAGAAATCGCAATGATCGGAGATTCCGATTGATTTCCTGAAATGGGGTTCGCTTGAATTTTGCAGAACATCAAGGTTCGCCACTGGGTTCAGCCCTTTGCAACCAAAGCCCCCTAGATTCTATTGTTGATACTCTTTCTCTTTCCTGTCATTGTGACTCAGTGTTTCCTTCGCTTAATCACTAATCGCGTGCGTATGTTATTTGCAGGCTATTTGATGGTATTTGTAACACTCCAAACTTTCTATGTATTAAATAAGTAATTTTAACAGTTAGCAGAATTCTACTGTTTAGTGATTTTTGTGTACTGTAAAATTATTTTAAATATTCTGTCTGTATATTTGATCGTTTTGAGTGATTTGTTCCGTGTCAGGAAAATAATAATTTTTGGGCCAGAAAAATTTACGTAATTTAATTTTTATTGTTTAGTCTTAATTAATTTACGTAATCTGATTTGATATTTGTGAATTTTCTAATTTTTGTGATTTTATGTGTGATTTTTATTTTTTTACCATTTGTGGGCCCCGCGAGGTGTTTGTGGGCCCAGGTGGCCATACGTGGGGCCTAGGTAGGTCCCGCAAAGTGAAAAAAATTTCTACGCACAGAAAAATTTGTACTGTTTAGACGGAGACAGGGGATCTTACTAAACCTGAATCCAGAAACAATTTTAAAAAATTTCTTTTACTGTATTTTGTACTGTATTTAATTATTGGATGATAAAAATACAGTAAATATATTCTTTCATGGGGTTATAACAGATAAAAATAAAATTTTATACTGTTAAGTCAATATTGATGGTTTAGATATCCACCATCGAATTAATTACCATTGGAGATTTAATCTTGATTTAATCAACGGTGGAGATTTGATCTTAAAAGTAAATAGGATCAATTATAACCATTGGATGGAAATTAAATCAAGAGTAGAGATTTAATCTTATAAAAGACTATGACCATTATCAACCCTTGGATGTAAAGTTTGAAGGTATAATCTTGACCCTTCATTTTGGAGACACATCAAATGGCTAAGATTTAAAGAAGAAAGATCCAATGGCCTAGATTTTGTCTTCTAAAAATCAAAATCTACTTAAATCCTAACCATTGAATAAATCAATGGCTAGAAAGGCTTCAAATAATTGTTTGAAAAAATGACAATTTGCATGAATCATGCAAGGGGGGCGGTTTTGAAGAAGCAAGGAGAAAGGAGACAAAGTTAGTATAGGCTTTTTAAAATAAGGAAAATGATGAAGACAATGGTCAAATCTCAAGACAAGTTCCTATTGATCAATTAATGAAAGCATGTTTTTCAAACTTCACTTTTCATTTCTCTCCATGAAGGCCACGGCCATGCATAGTTTAGGATACCAAACAATTCATTTCTACACTTCACATTTTCATTTCTTCATTCTCTCACTTATGTTTCATGAACCAACCAAATGAAAAACTCCATTCTCTCTCCTTAAAGAGCCATTCGGCCAAGCACTCTCATCCACCCTCCATCACTCTTTAATTTCATACAACCTAGTTTCTTGAATCCTTACCTTATTCTAAACAACTTTCATGTTGAAGACTTTCTCTAAATCTTCCATCTTGAAGGACTTTTACTAAGATCAAGTTCTAGAGCTTTTGTTGGTGAAGAGTAAGGAAATTTCTTTCATTCTTTTCTTTTTCATGTTCTAAACCATGTTTGATCCATGGTTCCTCTTAATCAAGCTCAATATACTAATTTTCTTGCATTTATTTTATGTTCAAGAGACTTTTCTTGGTGGAGATCTTGTTCTAAATCCAAAGCAATTAGCTTTTGGAGTTCTTCAAGAGGTAAGAGAGAGATTTATCTCACCAACCAAGCATGGTGGTGAGAAATGGTTATATTTGATGGATGATGAATCCATGTGAGGATTCATATCCATGGTCATGTAACAAATTATTTGTGTTATGTGTTTTAATTATTTTGTTTATGCTTGATATACTTTGCATGAATTAATTGTGTATGCATGCTTAGTATGATTTTCACTTGTTTATATGGTATGCTTATAATATGCATGATGATATATGTTAAATATATTATGATGGATGTATGTTGAAATAAGTAAAATTTTGGCTCCAATGGCCAAAGGAGAGGTTCGATTTTGATGCCCAAAATTAGAGTTCATGTTGAAAATTTTTCAAGAACAAAGAAATTGATTTTTTGGGTCCTTAGAACAAAAAGATTTTTGGCCAAGACACCTCAAATTAGGTGTTCACCAAATTAATATTTTTATGAATAATAAAAATTTTATGATTTGAGAAGTAAAGGAAATAAACAAAAGGATTTTGGTTTTTGCAAAAGAGAATGCACACGTTTTCTTTTTAGTTATGTTGATATTAATTAATTTTGCATAGAAACAAAAATGTAATTCATTTAAGTTATAAGAAAAATCTTTCATGGTTCCAATGGCCATTTTTAAGGTCTTGATAATTTTAAAAAAAAATGTTTTGATGTTATAAAATATAAGAATTTTCAAATAAGGATTTTGAAAAGAGAATTAAAGTGTTGTCAAGTGGAATTTTTATAAATAAAAGAAAAAGGGAGATTGAAAGTGTTAAACTTCAAATTGTTTTCAAGGAGAATTAATTTTTGAAAGTGATTTAGAAATATAAAAGAAAACATTTGTAACTTAAATTTACTAACAAAGAATTTATTTATTGGATTTTGGAAAAACGTTAAGAAATTTAAAAGTTAGAAACGGTAATTAAATAAACTAAATGTGATTTTGTAAAACTAGATCAATAAAAAGTAATTTTGAGAAAATATATTAAGAAAAAGATTTTTTTGACTAAGAATAGGAAGAAAATAAAGTAAGGAATTATATTATTGTAAGAAAAGTCCAAAATAATATTTTTAAAGTTAAGGAATATTTTATGAAGGGTAAAAACGGTGAAAAATGATGATGAAAGAATATTTTTACGCACTTTAGAAAACAATAGAAAATTTTTACGCAAATTTTAAACATAATAGAAATGTTACAAATTGTTGATTACGTAATAAAATATGACGTGATTGTGAAAACGGGACAAAAATATTTTTGTGAATGAGAAAAGTGCGATAATGCAATCGCTGTTAATTATACAGTAAGCTTGACAGTTAAAAATACTATTTGAACCTGGTATGAGAATTTATATGATTTACCATTAGTTGGTAATTGGTGCATTACACATGCATTGAAAATGGTCCGATGGACTGGATATGGCTAATTGCCTAGGAGAAACGTACACCTCTTGAGTGGGTGCGATACGCGTAGTGTAGGTCACTTGTGGACCTTGGGGGCATCGGGGTGCGGGTTGCTCACAATGGGCAGTTGGTAGCTCTTCTGCACCGTGGGTTAGGCGATGCAACACACCGGTGATCCGGACCGAGACACTATTCTTAATCGAGATCTGACAAAGACTGTTGTGTATATGCTAGATGTGCAAGATATAATTATAAACACTTGGTCTGAAGCATGAAATACCAGCAGCTCTTTTCGATCAATTTCTCCGACTTGAGTATTAGCTTCATGGAGTAGGATATTGAGTCTATGTGCGCATGCATGAAACTGAGCATCTATATCTATATGATGGTGTTGCTGTAATTGCTGTATGATTTAAACAGTGATAGTGGCATAATGGTAATTATTATTTTGCACTATGATGATGGTATAATTGTGATCATGATATGATATTTTTGCATGATATGTTGTTTGTATTATCTCTGTGCTATCATGCTTGTATTGGCGTAGATAATCTCACATCTTTGTATGTATATCTGTATATTGTATTGATAATTGGGTGAAGACGTTGAGAAAGAAATGGTACAAGAAGTAGAAGAAGAGTTGCTTCTCACGACTGGGAACGCAGAATTCTGACAGTATGATGACAAGAGCCAGTTTCTTCGGATATGTACGTCTACAATTTCACGGAGGAGCTGGAGAATGGAGGACAAGTCCCGATGAGCGAGGACTTATTTACGAGGGATACCTGATTGTTAGAATTAGTAGAATATTTCATGGAAATTCATTTTTCTGTGTAACTATTTTAGTTCATGTTGAATTTCTGTTGCATATCAGGCGACACTGGGACACTAGGAATTATGTCCCAACGAAAATCAGTATAGTATCGTCAGCCCGGACACCTGTCTGTAGGGCTACTCGTCATAACGGATTTCTATCTGCTGAGGAATCCGAGGAGGACCCATCTAAGGGGTCCGCTGCTTAGTTAAACTTGGGCAAGTTTGAACTCTGATATGAACTAGGTGTGTAATTTATTTAAGTGTGTTTTAGTTTGAGACATGGGTCAAAATAAATAATTCCAACAGTACGTTTGTAATATGTATATGATGTAATCTATGTGTGAGGTTGCTATAATGTTTTATTTTCTGCTAAGTTTATTTTATGGTCGTCAAAAAAAAAATTGACTTATCTTTTTATTACAACGTCACCTTATATGAACTTGGGGGTTATTAAGTAACAAAAATGTGACACCCTACGGTGGGTGTTACAGTATTCCAGTTGATTGGTTATGATTTCCAACAGGTTCGAAACCCTAAATTTTTTTCTATAAATTTTTGCCTATAAATGGATTTCTGAATGCAAATGGTTTACGGTTTCTTAAGGTTGTGTGTTCTTTCCTTCATATTTTTTATCGTATATTGCATAATATTCATTTCTCTGTTCGTTCCTATTTTTCTATGTTTTATGCCTTTGCGTATTAATGCTTTGGACAAAATCATTTTGGTAAGGGAGTGTTGAAGGTGAAGGTTCACGTGGTTCGATAATGACAAAACTAGGCCTTTTGTTTCTGAACTGAGACATTGGGTTGATTTGCAGTGAAAGTCACTGTTTACATACTGCTTTCCATTTCGCTCTTCTCCCAACCCCTCAAACGTACTCATATCTCTAACCTTTATTTTCTCTGATATTACTTTTAGGCATTTTGTCAAGCAGTTTTTGTTCAAGTTTTTAATGGAACTTTTGCTTCAAAAGCTCATTAAATAGGGGAGGGCATGAGCACAAAATGTTGGTATGAATATATTTATAAATGGCTTTTTATAATTTATTTCGTTACTTTTTTATTTGTATTTGTGTAGTATGTCCCTACTCGCTTCATTCATAGTTGCCTCAATTTGAAGCTGAAAACAACAACTCTGGTCACAACAATCAATAGGAAGTGGGTGTGTGGATTCGATTTGGCAGCAACAGTGTTCTTTTAGGGGTGAGGGCCATCAGGGATGGTGATGGTGATGGGTATTGGGTGGTTGGGAGAGTGAGTTTAAAGTGTTTCTTCATCGGCCATTGGCGATGTTCTTCATGCGTATATTGCAAGTGAAGTGTTTTTGTTTCTTCTCATCTCTTAGACTTTTTTTGTAGGGATTCCATGAACAAGAAGAATGCCACTAGTGGCAAGAAGACTTGGACAACAAACAATTAGAGATTCCCTATTAATCTCTTTTGAATTTGACACATACTGGTTTTTTTTTTTTTGGCTATTTGAATCTGACTTAATTGGTGGATCTTTTATTTGGTAGTTCTTTAAAGACACATTTGCTTGTTTTTTGCTTGCACAGATCAGACATCCTCTGCCTTGGAGAGCTTGCTTGGGCCCTGTGTGTTTTTTGTGAGTTCTAGGAAATCCCCATATATAGATTGACTGAAATTGATGATTTCACATAGGTTGTGGTATAGAACTATGCAGATTGTAGATTTTGGAACTATCATAATATATACGCCTTCTATATTCTGCTTCATTATTCCACTTGAATTAAATGCTAATTGGCTTTAAAATAGGAATGTTTTAGAATTTTCTCTTTGTTTTTAGGCGTAATTCACCATTTTGATCAAATGTACTTTGATCTTTCTGGGATAGTATCTTAATTTTTAGGCAAGTTATGATCATAAAATCAACTCGGTGAGTATTCATCTCTTTTTTACAAATATTGTACCCCTTGCATTGAAATTCCATAAACCTTATTTCATAAACCCTTGGTCTAAGCATGGGAAATTTGTGGTCTTTAGTTTTTAATTTTTAATTTTTCAGTTTAATTTATCTTTTTTTTTTTTTTTTTGCAGCTGAGACTAGTTCCATGATTTGATTTTTATCTTTATTTTGTTAGCAGTATTTTTATCTAAATTTTTTCAATCATATTTTTTTAATTGGCTCCAGCCGAAACCACCAGCTATATATCTTATTTTGAAACTGAATTGATAAGATATAGAGAAAAAACTTGAGACTGAAGCTAAAAAAAATGAGTGATTCATGATTTCACCATGCAAGGTCATAATTCATAGTTGTATTAGCAGTGCATTATTTGTTAGACGTGATTTGATTGTTAATAGTTGTTGGAACTAAGAGAGAGTATGAGAAATATGGAAAGAAAACCAAAATGATTGAGATTGAGCTTGACATTGATGAGAAAGTTCATTTTCTTTAAAATATTTTGCAGACAGGCTTATTATTATATATTGATTATTGAGTCATTAATTGATTTTGATTATTTATTAATTTGTTTGTTTAAACAGTGTCAAGATTGAGTGTGCTCTATTTGGACCTTAAGTTGATGGTTTGAACTCATTCTTTGAATCTGAATATATTCAACAACATGTTGTCAATATTCAATTTGTAAAAGTGAAAACATTTAAGGGTCTTTGTTTTATGTACTCTATACAATTGATAGTTTCTGAAATCGTTGTTAAGTTAATTTAATTATTTACATTTTCCTTTGTCTGTTAACTATTGTATGATTTTATTTAATATTGAACATAGGTAAGACTGTGTTTCAGAATGTTATGTATGCAATCAGGATCCTTTTTCAATCCTGATTCCTAAGGTCACTGAGTTCAGGACAAAGTTAGTTTTTCAAATTTTATCATTGTTGTGATTTCAATAGGAATTAAAGATTCTGTGTTTAACAATTACCTTCCATGTAGGTTGCCTCTGTTGAGTGAAGAAAATTTTGATAAATTGTTTCATTTGTCTGATGCACCCTTAATTTAAATGGATGATTTCCTTAAGTTACTCCAAGGAAGTCTGTTGAGCACTTAAAGGGATGTAAAGAGGTGTTTTTGTCTTTCGAGTTACTTTTGTTATACTATAGTTCTTTTTTTATTTTTTTAAACATGTTAAGCTATGTCTTGATGGTTCTGTTATGTTGATATTTAGCAAGGGTTTTGTATTATTCTTGCAACAGTCAACATATTATCAAGGGTTCTAATTGGTGGTATACTGCATGCAAATGTAATAAGGAAGTTATTGCTAATTTTGGCATGTATTTATTGTGATGGTTGTTATACTCATATTGTTAATGATGTTCCAAGGTTTAATTTTTAATCCATAATTGATATTTCTGTCATTTCTTTTTTAACTATTTTTATGACTGTTATTTATACCCTTATAAATATTGACTTGATTTTTTTTTTAAAAAAAAATTACTATTTAGGTATAGTATTAAGTTAAAGGTTATTGATTAAACTGATTCTACAACCTTTGTCAACTTTGACCGATATGCTGCCTATCTTTTGAAAAGGTCTTGCTTTGAGATGATTGATCACTTCAATAAGATAGCTTATTAGAATTTAGAAAAGTTTATATTGTATTTAGTTGTTATTTTCTTTACTTAAATTTGATTTAATATACATTTTAATGTTTAATGTAGTATTGACCAAATTCTACTTATCCTCCTAAATTTGATATGTGGATTAAAAAGTCCTTTCTTTTTAAAGTAGAGATTAAGTTTACTACTTCTACCCAGTTTGAGTTTTCTTTTGGGGTCAGGCGTACTTGTGATGATCTTACTGTTATCAAACAATTCTAACTAGCACGATCTGCCTTTACTCCAAAAGAGGTTTAAATTCATAAGTCTATATTGTAATATGTGATTTAATTTTTTTTATGTTCATTTTGATTTTTAACTGACTATGTAGGCTGTTCTAACTCCTGGATTGTCTGTTTGTGAGATCAACTTGAGTTCTGAAATTCTTGAAGTTCAATCTAGAATGGCTAATGTATTTCCTCTTTATTTAAAGTCAATGTGGTTAATCTATTATGTTCATTTTTCTTTATTTGATGTTGTGTTTTTTACCCATGAAGGACTTAATACCAATTTTGTGATAGTGATAATTGCTTGGATTCTTAGCCTGATTGCTCTGAAGTTAATCCTACACATGCTAAGAGGTCTTCTAATGAGAGGGTTGGATCTGGAGTTGCTAAAATGTCATCTTCCAATATTAAGTCAATATTGATAAAGAATGATTGGAAGCATCCATCTATTTACTGTTTTGTTAACTTTTTGGAGACTTTTTTGTTATTCAGCTTATAGGCTACTTTTGTATGGACTATTTAATGTTTTTGGAATTTTGTATACAAACTTGCTGCATTCTGAACAGCTTTTAATTGTTGTTTTGTTGTTTTTTTGGAAAACTTTTTTGGTTATTTGGTTCTATGTTGCGTTTGTATGGACAGCTTAAGTAGATGGTGTTCCATGTTTTATGAAGACTTGGTTTATTTTGAACAATATGGTTTCAAAGGATCTATATGATATATGCATCATATTTTTATTGATTCATCCATGCAAGCAATAGTTGAAAAATTATTATATTGAATCAAATTTTAGTGAGTTTATTAACTTTTTTTTAAAAAAATTATTATTATAGATTTATCCTTTTATGTTAATTTATACCTTTTAACATGTTTGTGCAAGTATGTACATAAGCGGGATCTAAACATGGTCATGTCAAAGGTTTGTCATTTTTTAAATTATTTCAAGTAAGTCCGACATCATCTTAAGCTTATCAAACTATGTAAAAGTGGTATTTTTGCTGTCTCAAGAGTGTTGGTAATTGAATATGAGGAACTTTTATTGAAGTATTTGTTAGTAAAAGTTTGGTATAGTTTTAATTTCTTATATTGAAAGGTTTATGATTTTCATTTAGATTGTAGTTAATAGAATATTTCTAATAATATTTTGGCACAAAAATTGTACTCCATATTGAGTAATTTTAGGATGAATTGCTAGAACATCTATATACTTTGAGAAAAGGAAATTAAATCTGTTACTGCACTGAGTCCCCTAACTGCTAAAGCATGTTAATCTACTATGGTGTTATATGTAATTTAACTTATCATTATATACTTTTTTAGACTGTACTAAGCTATTAAGATTTGTACATACTGATTTTGGTGACCTAGAACTCATATACACAAAATGATGTGAATTGTTTAATATCATGGTTTCATTTCTTTGTTGGATATTGAGTCTAATTCACAATACCTTCGAAGTAGCCTAAATCTAGTTGCATATATGTCTACTTCTAATTAAATAATCTTGTGAGTTGTGTTTGAAGGAGGAAGAATTCTTATTTTAGACGAACATGATAATTTATGTCAAACAACGAAGAATGTTATTTACAAAGAAGTTTTTTAAAAGATTCGAGTATAAGGTAAATCAATTATCAATTATTGCTTTAATATTACTTATTGATTAATTATCAATTTATTTTCATCATTCCAATAATCATATTATATTTTGAAATCTTTTATCCTAACTCTATTCTTTAACTTCTGCAGCATGCTTATTTCATGATTTTTTTTAATATATACATTTCATGTTTCTCTGATATTTTGAAATCTATATATTTTATGTAAAAAATGAACACTAGCCCATTTGGTTTTCTTCTTAAAACTTTAAGGTAGGTAAATTATATTTTGTGGCAACTAAATATAATAATAAATTGTGATCTTTGTTTTCTAGACAGTTAATGAATTTTTTATATAAATTTGTTTAATAAAATTTTTATCATTCACATTATTAGTTTTATACAAAATTATAAATAATTTTAAAATTAGTTATATTTTTAAATTTAATTTAATAATTAAGATGTTTAAAATAATAATTTTTTATTATTCTGTATATTACACGAGTTCAAAATACTAGTAAGTAATTATATTAGAGTTGTGAAAGTAAACCAATTCCGCTCTCTTGAAGTGGCTCAACATGAGTTGGTTTGAGTTAACTCACTTTTTTTTTTGAGTCAGAATTTGACCAATTTGACTCAATTAGGTGAATGAGTGAATTATATAAGTAGACTCACTTAATTTAAAAATAAAAAATAAAAAAATTGAGAAAATTTATAAAAAAAATTAAAAAATACAGCAAAAATAGAAAATATATATATATAGAAAATACAAAAAAATATATACTAAAAACAAGTGACAAATTTAAAATAATATTTTATTTTGGGAAGGAAATCGGAGTACTGAATGTGGCCGCAAGTTTGGGTGGTGGCCGGTGGGTGGTCACTGGTCGCAACTTTGAATGGTGGCCAGTGGGTGGTGACCTGCTGTGGGTTGGTCGCAAGCTTGGGTGGTGGTGGCCTTCGTGGGTGGTCGCGAGTTTGGCTGTTTGGGTGGTCGGGAGTCAAGACTCATCTTTGTGGGTGGCCGGTGGGTGGGTCAGTGGGTGGCGTCGTGGCGGGCTGGCAGCTTGGGCTTCGGGATTCGTCTTCATGGTTTGGTGGGTGGTCACAATTTCTTCTGGTGCACAGGCGACGCGGTGGGCGGTGGTGGCTGGTGCAGTCAGTGATCCTAGAGAGAGAGTCAGAGAATTTATGGTTTCAAGTGGGTTCATGGGTCAGAGATGGACTTCGGTTGCGTTTTGATTGTTTAAGATTTTTTTTTTTTTTAAATCAACAGCCTCAAACCTGCTTAATTTGCGAGTAAGTGAGTCACGCCAAATTAGTCTGGGTCCTTGTAAGCCATTTTTTTACAGTCCAACCACCATTTTGAACGGGTTAAATGAGTCGGTTAATGAGTTGCGATTTACATTGACGACTTTATATATCACTATTAATGACACTTAAACTATTCTTTTCTTTTTCTACTCTTTGACTAATTGCTCAAATAATTTTGGGTTGATGATCATGATTAAGTAATTTTTTTTAAATGATGATTTCAAAATTTGAATGTTGATATTATAGATAAAATTTACCAAAAATCATAATCCAATTCTACTTAAACTAATCACTGTTAATTCTTTTTTTCTTTCCACATTACTTATCAAACCCAAAGCAATTTGCGGAAATATTAATTATTTTAATAAAAAAGGCCAAATGAAGGTCATTGGTAAAGGTGGTAATGGGTGCTTCTGAGTTGAGTTTGTCTATAACTTGGTTTATTAACTAATTATTTAATGAACTAAAATTTTTGTGTTTTTTATTTGAATTTTTATTTATTTATTAAATAAGGTGAGTTTGAATTTGTACATATTTGACTAATTAACTTAATATATATATAGTTATTTTTAATAATAATAATAATATTTTAATTTAATATATATTAGCATTTGATTCTATTTTTGTCTATCTACATTATTTTCTATAAAAATATATGTCAAAAAAAATATTAAGTTACAAATATAAGGTTAACTCATTGAATCTAAAATGATTACTTAATACAAGTAATGACATATCCACGAATATTGTTGAGGGTATACTCCATAATGAGATGTAAAATAGAATACTAGTATTTATCATACTTTTGATATTTCACTTGTATTGGCTTAAAATTAAAAAAAGAATTATAAGATATAAGCTAATAGTATCTCATGGTTTAGGTACCAGATACGGTATGTATTAAACACTACCACAACAATTTCAAAAATAGTATAGAATATTGAATAGAATAATTAAACTCTAAATCTATTAAAAGATTGCTTGGAAACATCTTAAAATATTTTTTAGAGATATTTTATAGTCCTTGTAAATATTTAGATACTTTAGAAGTTCAGTAAGATAAAATTCTAAAACCTTATATGAATAACACACTTGACTTCATCTCTATCATCCATTACCCTCCATTGAGGAGGTGAAGCAACTATAAATAAGTAAGGCCCAATTAAGCTAAACCATAAACAATTTCACACTTACTTCCAAACTTATTTTCCCTTACGGTCTAATGACTTGACTTTGTAGCTAAATAAAATGTTTGATATTGGTTCATTAAGTTTAAAGTGAATTGAGCTCGAATCAATAAGCTTAATTTTTTATTAAACCAAGCCTGAGTTAAGCCTGACTTGGCTTAACTTGACTCATTTTTTGTCCTAGCTATTGGTCTCGTCACATCCTATATCACATTACATTCTATTAATAATTCAATTTTGCTCATTGATATGTATTATTATTTTGTACTCCTCATAAGCCTCCATACCTTTGATTAAGGATAAAAGAAGGCATACATTCTATGGGTCACGTGGAAAGGTTCGTTTAACATGAACCTTGTACTTTAAGGACCATTGATAGTCCTTGCTAAATTCATCATCGGATATATTGAAAAATTAATAGTCGGTTACAAATGAATACCCACTACCTAGTAATCAGGTTAAAGGGAAAAGTCTATATTTCAGAGTGACCCATTAAATGTAATGTGTTATAAATGGAGAAGAAAAATATATATAAAGATCAAGATAAGAAGTTGTAAATAACAAAGAGAAAAATAGAGAGATCAAGACACAGAAATATGGATTCAAATTTTAATCATTTTCTTTCACTATCTATCTCAAAGGGTTACAATCCATGTCATTTTATAGAAGAAGCCTCCAATAGCTTCTTTAAGAAGCCTTCTATTAGCTTCTTCAACAAGCCTCTCATTAACTTCTCTAAGAAACTTCTCATTAGCTTCTCCAAGAAGCCTCTTATTAACTTCTCCAAGAAGCCTCTTATTAGCTTCTCCAAGAAGCCTTTCACACCAAATGTTATAACTACAAACCCTTACTAATGGTATCCTTTAAATCAAATTAAGGTAGTTATCCACTACATGTAAAATGTGCATGTTTTATAATACTTCCCTTTAGATGACTATACACTATGAATATGCCTCGTTAAAACTTTACTAAGAAAAACCCAGTGGGATAAAAACTTAGCGAAGGAAAAAGAGTACAATATTCATAGACAACTTCCCCTCAAAATATAACTAATTATGAAAGGTCCTTTAGTTGACGCATTCCAATGTTATACACATGCTTCTTCAAAATTGAAGTTGGTAATGCCTTTGTGAATAGATCAGCTGGGTTGTCACTTGAGCGAATTTTGCAAATATCAACATCGTCTTTCTTCAGGAGTTCATGAGTGTAAATTTTTTTTGGTAAAATGTGTTTAGTTCTATTACCCTTTATGTAGCCTCCTTTGATTTGTGCAATACATGTTGCATTATCCTCGTACAATATTGTTGGCTTATCATTTTCCTTCAATAAGCCACATGCTCCTTTAATGTGTTGGATCATAATTTTCAACTATATACACTCACGACTTGCTTCATGAATAACCAATATTTCTAAATGATTTGATGAGGTAGTAATGATTGTTTGCTTTACAGACCGCCATGAAAAAGCAGTATTTTCACATGTGAACATATAACCTGTTTGTGACCGAGCTTTATGTGGATCAGAAAGATAACCAGCATCAACATATCCTACTAATTTTGACTTTTCTCCCTTTGGGTAAAACAAACCCATATCAGATGTGCCACGTAGATAACGAAGAACATGTTTTACTCCATTCCAATGTCTTCGAGTTGGTGCAAAACTAAACCTTGCTAGAAAATTAACTACAAAAGCTATATCTGGTCTAGTGCTATTTGTAAGGTACAAAAGTGCTTCTATTGCACTAAGATATAGTATTTCAGGACCAAGAATTTCTTCATCATCTTCTTGTGGACGAAAAGGATCCTTTTTTACATCAAGTGAACGAACAACCATTGGGAAGCTTAATGGATAAGATTTATCCATATAAAATTGTTTCAAGATTTTTTTTATATAAGATGATTGATGCACAAAAATTCCACTTGCTAAATGTTCAACTTGAAATCCAAGACAAAACTTTGTCTTTCCAAGATCCTTCATTTCAAATTCCTTCTTTAGGTAGTCTGCAGTCTCAGAGATCTCTTCTGGAGTCCCTACTATGTTTAAATCATCAACATAAACTGCGACTATAGCAAATCCAGAATTCATTTTCTTAATGAAAACACAAGGACAAACAGGATTATTTTCATATCCATTTTTTAATAAATATTCACTTAAACGATTATACCGCATGCGTCCAGATTGCTTTAACCCATACAAGGATTTTTGAAGTTTAACAGAGTACATGTGTTGAGATTTTGAATTATATGCTTCAGACATCTTAAATCCTTCAGGGATTTTCATATATATGTCATTATCTAATGATCCATATAAATAAGTTGTCACAACGTCCATTAGACGTATGTCAAGTCCTTCAAATACTGTCAAACTAATCAAAAATCTGAAAGTAATTGCATCCATAACAGGGGAGTAAGTTTCTTCAAAATCTATACCAGGCCTTTGTGAGAAACCTTGTGCTACAAGTCGTGCCTTATATCTTACAATTTCATTTAGATCATTTCTTTTTTGTACAAAGACTCATTTATACCCAACGAGTTTGACATCTTTAGGAGTCTGGACTACTGGTCCAAATACATTATGTTTGGCTAAAGAATTTAACTCAGCTTGTATTACTTCTTTCCATTTTGGCCAATCAATTCGATGTCGACATTCTTCTACACTTTAAGGCTTAAGCTCATTATCATTGATAATTTCAGAAGCAATTGCATATGCAAAAATATTATCAACAACAATTTCATTTTTTCCCCTCATATTTCCAGATTTTAATAAGATCTCATAATTTACTGGTACCAGAACCACTTCTGGGGTTGCTTCCCTAGAAATATGAGGTTGTTGATCTATAGTGCTTTTGACCTCTTCAAGAGTGTCAATGACCTCTTCTAGAGCGTCATTTTGAAGGTTTTTCTTTTCCTTCCTTTTTCGAGGAACAGTGTCCTTTGCACCAATAAGTCTACCATGCTTCTGACGTGTTTTAGATTCATTGGCTGCCATACCTACAGGATGTCATGCAGGGACAATTAATTGTGCAGGAGTATTTGTAGCTGGCACATGTGATTTAGTGACCTTTTTAGTGCCAACAAAAATATTTGACAATTAATTTGCGGTATTCTACAAATAAATTATTTTTTGAACTTTAAGTTCATATTGATTTGTGCGTGCATCAAGATTGGATAATGTTGGTGTGTTCTAACAAATTTCTTGTGTTTTGGACCCTTTACCTTTTTCTTCCCCTAATGACGGGAAAGTTGACTCATCAAATTGACAATCTAAGAATCTTGCTCTAAAAAGATTATCAGTTAAAGGTTCAAGATTTCTAATGATAGATGGGGAGTCAAAACCAACATAAATACCAAGGCGACGTTGGGGGCCCATCTTAGTTCGTTGAGGGGGTGCAATAGGAACATAAACGGCACAACCAAAAATTCTAATATGAGATATATTAGGTTGTTGATCAAACACAAGTTGTAAAGGTGAAAACTTGTGATATGTAGATGGTCGGATGCGAACCAAAGATGCAATATGAACTATAGCATGTTCCCAAGCAGATGCAGGAAGTTTTGATTTCATAAGCATAGGTCTAACAATAAATTGTAAATGCTTAATAAAAGATTCAGCTAATCCATTTTGAGTATGAATATGTGCAACAGAATACTCAACACTAATTTCTATTGACATGCAATAATCAGAAAAAAAAAACTTTTGAAGTAAACTCACCTGCATTATCTAAACGAACTGACTTGATAGGATGGTCAGGAAAAATTGATCTTAACTTTATAATTTGGGTAAGAAATTTAGCAAAAGCAACATTACGAGTTGAAAGTAAACAAACATGTGACCATCGAGTGGAAGTATCAATTAAAACCATGAAATAGCGAAATGGTCCACAAGATAGATGGATTGAGCCACAAATGTCACATTGTATTCTTTGTAGAAAATCAAGAGACCCCAAAGACAATTTAGATGGGGAAGGTGTAACAATTAATTTACCTTGAACACAAGGAGTACAAAAATAATGATTAGGCAGAAGAATTTTTTGATCCTTTAAAGGATGTCTATGTGTATTTTCAATAATACGTCGCATCATAGTTGAACTTAGATGGCCAAGACGATCATGCTAGAGTATTAAAGTTTTAGGATCTGAGCACTTCTGGTGCATATAATTTGACTCAACCACCCTTATTTTTGCAAAATATAATCTAGATAAGAAACTTGGAAGTTTCTCTAATATGAACTTTTGGTTTGAAATTGTCGAGTAATATATAAATACTCTACAAGTCCCTCATTTTTTGTGTCAACATGATAGTCATTGCGACGTATATCTTTGAAACTTAGTAGATTTCTTCGGGATCTACTAGAATACAACGCATCATCAATATACAATTTTGTCCCATTTGGAAACATAATTTGGACTCTTCCAGAGCCTTCAATTACATTTGCAAAACTAGATATGGTATTAACATTAATTTTAGCTAATGTCAATTGTAAGAAATATTTTTTATCACGAAGAATTGTATGAGTTGTACTACTGTCCACTAAACATATGTCATCCTCTATTATATCAAGTTTATTTTACATTATCTAGCATAAAAATATATCTGTAAGAATTTAAAAGAGACAACAAACAGGAAATATGCAAATCATTGATATTCATATTATAAATAAAACTTAAATGAAAAATTTTAAATGATAAACTTCAAGATAACATAAACATAAACTTAACATAAACATAGACATAAGCATTTTTCAATAGTAGACATTTCCATCCTCAATAAAATGATCAATCTTGCCACTATGGTCTCCAAAAAAATCAGAAATATCAAAATCAACATTCATAGGAGACTCATTATCATGAGTAGGACGACCAACAGGTTCAGAAAAATTCACTTCAACATTTTTTCCCTTTTCTTTTAGTGATGTCTTATAAAGTTCAACTAGGTGTTTTGGAGTGCGACATATGCGAGACCAATGACCTTTTGTTCCACATTTGTAACAAATATTGTCATTATTTTTCTCTTTTTCAAGATTTCTCTCATTCTTGACCCATTTCTTTTGGTTCCTTTCAGCACATTTGCTTTTAAAACTTTGAGGAGGATTAGCACGGGTCCAATAATTTTTTCTACCATGACCCCTTTTACTACCATGACCTTGTCCACAACCTTGGGAAAATGTCACATTCACTTCAGGGAATGATGCTGAGCCAGTTGGACGAGATTGATGATTTTTCATCTAAAGCTCATTGTTTTGTTCAGCCACAAGTAAACAAGAAATTAGCTCTGAATACTTTGTGAATCTACGTTCTTGATATTGCTGCTGCAGGAACACATTCGAGACATGAAAACTAGAATATGTTTTTTCTAACATTTCATCAATAATTTTTTCTCCACATAATTTTAATTGAGAACTAATCTTAAACAATGCTGAATTATATTCACTTACGATTTTAAAATCTTGCAAACATAAATGAATCCAATCGTAGCGAGCTTTTGGAAGAATCACCATTTTTTGGTGTTCATATCTCTCATTCAGATTATTCCAAAGGGCTAATGGGTCCTTAATAGTAAGGTACTCCATCTTCAATTCTTCGTGCAAATAGTGTCGAAGGAAAATCATTGCTTTTGCGCGATCATGCAAGGATGCTTAGTTTCCTTCTTTTATAGTATTTCGAAGGTTCATAGCATTAAGATGAATCTCAGCATCAAGTACCCATGATAAATAATTTCTTCCAGAAATATCAAGAGCAACGAATTCAAGCTTCGTGAGGTTTGACATTCTAAAGACACTTAAAAAAATAAAAATTAGATGGATAACTAAGAATTTAAACAATAAAAATACTTTGATTATTCAACAAATTAATGATATATGTATAACACATGTTAAAGAAAATAATTTTGTTACCCTTATATATAAAAAGAAACTTGGAGGATTTAGTTACACTGTAAAGACTTGATCGTGCTGATAATGTATTATAAATAGAGAAAAAAAAATATAAATATCAGGATAAGAAGTTGTAAATAACAAAGAGAAAAATAGAGAAATTAAGACACAGAAACATGGATTCAAATTTTAATAATTCTCTTTCACTATCCATCTCAAAGGGTTACAATTCATGCCCTTTTATAGAAGAAGTCTTCAATAGCTTCTTTAAGAAATCTTCTATTAACTTTTTTAAGAAGCCTCTCATTAACTTCTCCAAGAAGCCTCTCATTAACTTTTCCAAGAAGCTTTTCACACCAAAGGTTATAACTACAAATTCTTACTAATAATATCCTTTAAATCAAATTAAGATAGTCATTCACCACATGCAAAATATGCATGTTTTACAATATAATGATATTATTTGCGCATAATATTATTGCAAATAACACCCCGTGCAACACCTAACTAAATAAATACGAACCTTAATAAAAGAACCCTTGGACAACGTAAAAAAATAGGGCGATGTAGCGGCACATAGTTAGCAGTGCGGCAAGCAACCTTATTGGAACAAGGCCGTAAAGGACATGGCGGTGGTATGTTCGACAATGGTGCTAGCGTAGCCACTGCACAGTGGTGCATTCGACTATGCTTGTAGGAACCCTCGACCACTGTAGTGGTGTCGATGTAGCCAACACTGGCCTAGTTTCTTCAACGACAAGCAATTTTATTAGAATTATTAATATTGATGAGAACAACTCTCGCAAAGTGATGAACGCTTCTCCTTTCAGTTTGGGTCAGATAGCATCAAATTGTTATCTTAGTTATAGAACAACTGAAAGATTTGTTAGTTGTGCTTTAAAGGTGATCCGGCAACAAACAGTCAATGACATTTTGTGGCTTATTTTTGAATCTGCAGAATATGATCAACTTTCTATACGATCTGACAAAGAATAAGCCATTGGTGGCTAATTATTGAGTAGAGTCCTCGTAGTCTCAAAGCCACATTTTTAAAGCTAATGTTTTGCTTCGGGCCCACTTCTCAAGAAAATATTAAAGCATTAAGAACGTTGTAGGTGACTGTAATAATTTAAAGCAAATATAGGCTCGGTAATTGCTAGGTAAATATGTTTGATTATGGTGGAATTATTGTATGGGTTGATAACTGAAAATTATGGCTAGTCAGTGGTGATTTTTGAGTTTGAAAATGGTGGCTGGTCAGACTCAATTGTTATAGGTAATTGATTTTTTTTAATTGAAGAATCAAAATGAAAATAAATAAAATTTAAAACTTGTGGTGAAAATATCAAAAGTTGAATGACTTTAAAAATAATAAAAAGTTACTCTTTTCTGCAAAATTTAAAAATACTATTGCTGATAAAGTCAAAAGTCCATCTGCAGGGTCCATTATAATACAACCCGATGTGTAAATAGTGGTAGTAGTTGAATAGAGGGAAGAATGGTGGATGATGATGCAACGAACTTGTATCAAATGACAAATATGGTTGATTAATTTGTCCTATTAAATAAAATATTTTCCACAACTCATAATCTTATTTAATGCAGTGTACGGCGCAATTATGACAAAGAGGAAGCATGCATAGTTGGATGTCTCTGGATTTTTTTTTTAATCTTTTATGTGTTCATACTTCATATGGACTTGAATTTACATTTGTTTGTTTGTGTAGGAAAAAAATAAAGCAATAAAAAAATTAAAATCTAAAATTTTTATAAGAAAAATTATAAATACTACCAAAGCTTCAATGAAAATAAATACAAATGATGTGACATGACAAAACGTGAAAGCGGGATATGTGAAAGTGAATTTTGAAATAATGCAACGGCTTACGATATAACACAATATCTTTTTTTTTTTTTTTTGGGTTGATATAACACTATTACCCCATTTGATACATATAATAATATAATATAAAATAAGATGATAAAATAAAATAAAATAAGATATAATTTTATATTTTATTTGATAATAAAAAAGATAAATTATCTAATTGTATAATACTTTTTTATAAACTAAAATATCCTTTAACATAAAAATCAAAATAATTAAAAAAAAACATTCGTTTATGAAAGAAAGTTCACCAGCTTCACTTTTGCAGGTTTCCATTCATTTTAGGCAAGCATGTTGAAAACGAAGGTGTCTTGCTCATACAATACCTCCTTGAAAACGAAGAAGTCGAGGATGAGAAACATGGGGACTTAGATTTATGGTCAAAACTAACATCTTCTACAGCCCCAACGTAACACATTTCGCTTTCTTTACGTTCTTAGAATTAAAGATAGTGCTAAGGAGGCTAGCTATTCGACTTTCTCGTGAAATGGGTTGCTTCACTTTTTGATTCAATTCACCATAAATTTTCAAAGCCCTCAACTTGGTCCTTGCAAAACCACCCGCTCGTTGCGGCTTCTATTGCCGTTGCATCTCTAAACTCCTGTGAAGATCCGATGGTGGCAAAGGTGGACGGCCACGTTGCAGATCTAGTGGTGGCAGAGGTGGACAGCCACGTTACAGATCTGGTGGTGGCAGAGGCGGGACGGTGGTTGTATATCCTGTGTTGGCAGGGGTGGACGACCACGTTGCAGATCCGGTAGTGGCAGGGGTGGACGGCCACGTTGCAAATTCGGTGGTGGCAGAGGCAAGATGATGGTTGTTCCAAGTGGTGGGGATGGAGTTCTAGGCAGAGAAATAGAGACTTGACTGAGAGGGATGAAGTTGAGGGGTAAGAGAGGAAAAAAATATTCTATTAAGTCTAATCAAGGGGTAGGGGAGATGATAGAATAATCAGGTTATAATAAGATAAAAAAATTTGACCTGATTTGACTATATTATGATGTTAAATCATCAAACACTTGATAAAGCCTGATAGTATTAGCAAGTTCTCCTTATCATGTCCACCAAACACAGCTTATATCTCTTATTTTGTGGGATGTAGCTTATTTTTATAATTTGTTAATATAATTGTATAACTTGGATTAGACATTAAGATGATTTGAAAAGTGATTAATGAGTTAGTGGTCTGATCATAACTTAAGCGGTTAAATTAAAAAATTGGGGTAAATAATAATTTTAAAAAAATACTATATGAAAAGATATTTTATATTAAAAAATATATGAAAAAAGTATTAATAATGAACTAAATTAACAATAATAATTATTTAATTTTAAATTTTAAAAATTAAATTTTTTAAATAATAATATAAATTAAAAAAATTAAAAGCATTATTCAACAATAGCATATGGTCTGCATTTCATCAAAAGGCTTTTTTTGATATTATATTTAAGTCTTCCAGGTTATCTTTTTGAAACTTAAAATATTAAAAACAAAGAAACATGAGTCAAACTCTCCGCGTAGGTCGGCGAGTTACCCGAGTTTGGTTAAGTTGTTAAGAAAACCAATTGTAACCAAGAACCAAACCAACGTTGAAGCTAGGTCGCGATTCTCCGGTTAGACTAGCTGGGTCAGTCTAGTTCATACAACTCATTTTATTACTAAAAAGATAAGACTCTTCTAAAATGAGCAAGTGATGATGTATCTACTATTAATGTTTAGTAAGTTAATATCATAATACACTTTGAATTAAATCAATAATAAATATATCCTTACTTTCTTTAACACTATATTTGGATAATAGGTAATGAGGGAAAGAGAAATAATTTTTTTTATTTGAGAGTTTTAAAATACATGGAAAGTGGAAGGAACACATGGAAAACTATTTCCCCTCTCTTCCCCTCAAATGCTCAACTTTTGTTCTCCTCAAACTTGAGGTGAAATAAGGAGAACACATGAGTTAATGAAGTTCGGTTCCGTTATTTTATTAATGTTCTAAACAAAGAGAAAGATAATGTTTCATTCCTTCCTTTCTCTTTTCGGTCAATCTCCATTTATTTCATTCTGTTTCATTAATAAAAAAGCATCTAAACACAATATAAAAACAAGCTCACATAAAATTTTTCCTTACTAAAAATAGGTACTAACATTCAGTTAACAATTTGCGCAAAAAAAAAATCAGTTAAATTGTTAAATTATTATTAATATAAATATTAATGTAAATTTTTAAGATTAAATTGGGTACAAAAAAGTTATAAAAAAAACCTGGAAACCTTTAATTTAGAAGTTTGGCACTACAATATGTTATGAACGCAAAGTGGCGATATCGGCACTATCGATCTGACAGTCCCAGGGTCATTTATCCGGTCATGGTCACTTGGATAAGATTCTTCGATAGCTTCTCTCCCTTTCATTTTTCCCTCTAAGACCTAAGGCTGAGCATAAGAATAAGTTTCACGGCCAGAGTGAACAAGGGAAGGGTCGAAGGGGCAATATGAGCAATCTTTCATGCGCATCTACTATTTCTTGGATTCCTTTGGTGCTGATGTTTGTTAAAGGGACAAAGTTAAAAAAAGTAAAAGAAACTTTGTCCACTGAAACAACGCAATGATCATGACTCTAACGACAACATCATTCATTATGATGAGAAGAGAGAGAGAGTCTTGAATTTTTTAAAGCAACTTTAGTCCACAGAACATGCTTAATTAATCTCCAATAGTAAACAAAACCTGCTAATTGTTTAAAAAAAGGTATAGAAATCAAAAGGCTAACAAAACAAACATGATCACGGTCGCGATCCGAGTAATCATGTTCCCAATCCAACTGTGACACGCTCAGTTTCCTGCCCCGGCCCTCCCTCCCCCACCTGTTTGGTTATTTATTCCTTTTTCTTCTTCTTCATTTTTTTTTTATGGATAAGAAACGAAAGTTCAGTTCAAACTGCAATCACAAAGTAAAACCACAAATTCCATATAATGAGTCGAACTATAGAAAATTACCAGGCGACTTGTTAAACGACATAATAAAATTGGTAATTGGTTTTCAACAATTTTGATCCAACACAGGCTCTCATGATCATATGATCAAATCGCCTAGTTGAGCCAAAGTTGAAGCTCAATTCAGTAGAATTAATCCGAATCCATCACTCGGTACAAATATGGTATTCATAATTTTATCATATTCTAGCTCATCGATTTAATGTTATTCTCCAGTACTTACGTCCGTCGACCACTGAGCATGATGAACGAATTAAAGGCCACAGAAATTTTATATTCTGAACAAAAGTCGTGCAGAAGAAATT
Organism: Ormosia semicastrata; assembly: GCA_029884595.1. Classification (NCBI taxonomy): domain Eukaryota; kingdom Viridiplantae; phylum Streptophyta; class Magnoliopsida; order Fabales; family Fabaceae; genus Ormosia; species Ormosia semicastrata. The sequence continues at coordinate 9,722,158 of JAQQTO010000046.1, read as the reverse complement.
GACAATTAATTGCACAATCTACCAAAAAAAGAAATTGACAATTGTACAAAAAATATCAAACGTACGGAAATCAAGCTTAATATAATTTATTTCATTACAAATTAATTATAATCATTCTTGATTATCTGTATATATTCAAAGGCAATGAAGATTACTTCTTAATTTCATTTATGATCTCCAAAATCACTCCAAAACATAAGCTTTGAACGCACAATTCTTATAACCTCCATATATAATATTATAATATACCACTTACCAAGAAAAGAGACGTTGATTTTGTTTGCTCAAGGCCTCAGAGGTATTTGTTTCCACTTGGACTATTTATTCTTCATGAACAAGTACTGCTTCACTCTTCTTCCCTTTACCTGTCCTTCTCCTGCTGGTGGTGCCAGTGACACCATCATGGCAGAGATTTCCTTCGTTGAGCATCAACGGCAAGTCGTTGGCATCTTCCCCATCTTCTTCAGTGGCGATGCGGATGCAAGAGCAACGATTTAAGGATGCAAAGAAAGCCATTGTGACACCATTGATGAACCACATGGCCACCCCATCAAGCTTTCCGCAACCAGAAGAGCCTTGGCTCGATGACGAGGAGTCCCGAACCCTGGACTCAACAGGATTTGATGATCGGAGACTGAAGAAGCTGCTGCAGCTGGAAGAGGTAGTGGCAGCCATGGAATTGATTAGCTAGCATCCACGTTGAAATGGTCACACCCAAAAACAAAGGAAGAGCTTAAGAAGCTTCAGGTTTCGTAGCTAATGGGCTCTAGCTAGGTTTAATTATTATTATTATTATTATATTATATGTTGGTTTCCGGCAACTATCATTACAATTAGTCAATTATAATTTGTGGAATTGCAAGCACATCTTTTTATTATTATTATTATTTTTTTTACACAACTCTCAATTTTACCGTTTATATATGTACGGACACACAAAATAATGCATAAAAAGATCAATGACATTAAAATAAAAACAATCTACATATACTCTATGTTGCGTTGTATCTTACAAAAAATACACGCTAGGTACGGCTCTTCTTTAAACTATTTCATAAATTTGAGCATAATTAAGTTATGTTGACAATTAATGTTCACTAATAATAACATCTTCTGTGGGGGTGTTACTTAATTACATTCTCAATATTCTATATTAAGATTCTTCTGTTAGATTATAATATATATCACTCTCACATAAATTTCAATCACAGTGGATTTAATTTCCAACAACTAAATTACATTGCGTATAGAACAAGATGTGGATGTGAAGGAGCTATTCTTTCTTAAGATTCATGATTGCCTTTCCTTCTGGATTTGTGATTTTGTTCTTGCTTTATAATTTAAAGTTTTTATTATCATTAAGTGGGCTTCCCAATAGGTAATAAAGTTAGGGATTTATAATAGTTTCTTGTCAGAACATAGCAAGACAATGTAAATGACATTTTTGCACACATAAAAAGTCACAGTTCTGTTTTTTTATTATTAAAATTATGATAGTATATTAAATTTTTTTATACAAATTTGCATTTAATTTAATTCAATATCCTTATGTAATTATTGTCTCATTTTATTAAAAGGTTAAAATGAGACACAGGAATATTACAGGAAATTGGTGGCAATTCCTTCAGAAAAAAACATTCCAATAAATTATATTTATATTATAATGTCAAATTTTAGGCGGGGGTTATAAAACTGTCAAATTTTAGTTTCGATGTTTAGTTTATCTCTCACCGTGGAAATTTAGTTTTATATAGGAAATTATAATTGTGGGTAGTTGTTTTTTATTTTGTATTAAAAAACTATAATAAGTTAAATGAATTAAAAAGTGAGTAAATTAATTATAGAAATAATTAATTATGAATTTATTTAATTTTTTTATTTTTTGAAAGTAATTAAATGCTATAATTAATATATGTCAATAGTGGACTTTGGTATCTTTCTCACTTACACACTAACCTATTACATTAATTATAATTAATTTTATTTTAAATTCAAAATTTATAATAATAATAGATGAAAAAATAGTTTGACTGGCATATAAGTGAGGATGTGTGTGTATTATTAAAAACTAAATACTTCATACTAAAGATAATAAAATCCTCCGAATAATATCAGTAGTAAGTGTGATAATTTTATGAGTGAGGATTGGCTTTCTCTTAAGTTGCGTTTGGTGTATCGTATAAGAAGAACCTGATAGTATAAGTTAATGCTATCAGATTTTATCAGGTGTTTAGTATATTTATCTAATAGTATAACGAAATCAGGTCAAACATTTTTATACTATTATAACCTGATAACAATATCCTCTCCCCCACCCCATGATAAGACCTGATAATATATCTCTTCTCACTCTACCCCTCACCTTCATGCCTCTCGCTCCAAGCCTGCATGGAACCCATGCTAGCCACCCCTTGCTTACCACCGCCAGTCACTAATTTCTTTGCTTGAATCTTTCTCTCCAACAAACCTCCGTGGAAGCTTAGATCTAGCCATGGTCGAGAGAGAAATGACTCCACGTGTGCTTGAAAGATGTGGAGTCAATAGATTTGAGGCAGCACAATCTGTTTCAGCCTTGAAAGATGGGTTTCTGGCTCAACACTTCGCCTCTGTGCACCTTGATTCCGTCACTGTCAACCTTGGCCCTTCGAGTCTCTTGGCCTATTCTCTTGACAAACAGAATCCCCTCCTCCCAAGGTGCACTACCCCATTCTTTTTTTTTCTTGAATATTTTCTTATAACTTTGGAGTAAATGAAAAACAAAAAGAAAACCCATTGTTCTATGTTGTTGATGTTAGATTTTGATAGTTCAATTTTTTTCTTTTCTTGATTTGGTTACTTTTGTTTTTCATTATCGAATGATGTTCTTAGAAATTTGAGTTGAAAAGAGATTAAAGTTGAAACTTTTAGGATAAACCCCTTTGATTTCCTTGAGGGTTTCTTGACCATTGAAGCACTTTTTTAGTATTATGTTGATAAATTTGATAAATTTTACCTATATATCGATGAGGTTATCTATTAATTAATATTTGGAATCATCTGAACATTTGGCTCTATCTTAAGATATTGACGAATTGTAATATCAACGTCTCATATAAGACATGTCTACATGAGTCGTTCTTTTAGTATTTTTATATCTTCTTTTTAAAAGATTTATTTTGTCTCAAATTATTTGATCTTTGAAAATATTGAAAAAAGATATTAATTTTTTAAATCTTGTCTTTATTTTTTATTACAATAACAACAATTAAGTTTTTTCTTATTAAGTGAGGTCGATTATATAGATCAAACGATATCATTGTGTCATATCATAAACTAAGTTTTCAAAAAATATCATTCAAATATAAATCTTGATAAATTTTACCTGTATATTGATGTTTGGTTTCTGATTGTATTTTTCAACTTATTCCAAAAATGGTTATATTAACTGTAAATTTGCACAAATCAGGGTAGATCGATGTCTTCTGGATTTCCATTGAAGAAGACTATTGTCATTTACAAAGGCTAGTTTAAAAAAAAATTAAAGGCAATATTGTCATGATAAATAATTTTATATACAATTAATTATTTTATATGATAATGATCAAACATTTAATAATATTAAAATTTATAAAATCTTTTATATTATTAATTTTTATTCTATTATTTTATATTATCAAATTTTATATTATCATGTATATCAAACACAATCTTATAATATTACACGACCAGAATTCAGATAGATGACTCTCTCTCTCTCTCTCTTTTTCTACCATTAAGATAAGGGTTAACATTTGTATCATTATATTATATATTTCGTCACAACTCACTAGGTAATCTTTTTTTATACATGTCCTTTTTCTTTTAAGAAAAGGCTGACATGTGTTTTTTTTTTTTTTTGGTTTTTTGGCCTAAGATAACATTCATCACGGAAATTTAGGAAGGAATCTAGTACCAGTAATAAATGTGTTAAAGATCAACTTGGAAACTGGAAAGCCGAGCCTGATTCAATTTCTCATCTTAAGGCTAGGTAGTTTTGCCATCCATTTTCTAGTACTGAAGCATCCCGAAGACAAAAAAAAAATGTCACTTGAATGCAGTGTGGTCTTGTGCTTGTAAGTTGAATGTGAATAGAATGGGTAAGAGGTCGTACTTCATTTGTTTTGGCATCTAGGCTCACTGAGCTTAGACAAAAGGCCCCACCTCAGGATGCCCCACCAGTACCCCAAGCCCCAAGGAGAGGGGGTAAAGGAGGAGGGAAATGGGGAATTGGGAGTTGCATTGGAAAGGGATCAATCAATGCCTCCCCACCGAGCATCCAATTATCCAACACAGCATATACCCCATCTGAGCTAAGGCTCATGTCCAAGATGTCGTACTTTATATAATATATAACAATAACAATGACAGCTACACTAATACACAATTATACACGAAATATTATCTTACACATTTTTTTATAATAAACTCATATTGGTAGTATTGATGTGTACTAATCATAATTTAGAAACGTAAACATGAATGTAATGAGCAAGGAAGGATGGAAATGATATGTGAAAGTAGTGCGTCTAATCATGGGTTACCCCACTGGGTCTACCCACCAGATATTGACCCCATCAGTATTGAGTTACATAATCTAACCCACCACCTACTCTCAAAAAAGGGACATTCTAGGCAATTGTTTTAGACAACCGAGCTGAATCTAACGTTCTACACGTAAGAAATGGACAACTATATATATTTGAAAAGGAAATTTTCTGCAATTTGATTTTTGGACGAAGACTGTAAAAATGGATTGCTAATGCGGATTTTAGAAGTGACAACTGAATTTGGACCCTGACCTTTCCTTTCAAAAGGGATTTAATCTATGTTTGTCACAGGTTCATGACTTAAAGCGCTCCCGCTCTGTATGAGTCTCACAAAACCAACATATTTTATTTATAAAAAAAAATTCAACATACATAATAGTTAATACATTGCCAATCTAAAAATATATCGTCTTTCTGCTAAACACTTTCTCATCTGAGCTGGTTCCTATTTTAAAATGTTATCGGATAATGTTTTTTAATAATTAAAATACAGACATTGTATTTATATTATAAATTTATGTAAGAGAGATGTCAAATTAAATTATATGTTATTATAACTTTTTCGTGAGATATAGAATAAATTTGTAAGTGAATTGAATACAAACTAAAGTACTTTAGTTAGACGAATAATGCTACTGAATGTTATCCATTAATTAATATTTGGAATCATCTGAACATTTGGCTCTGTCTTAAGATATTAACGAATTGTAATATCAGCGTCTCATATAAGACATGTCTACATGAGTCGTTCTTTTAGTATTTTTACATCTTCTTTTTAAAAGATTTATTTTGTCTCAAATTATTTGATATTTGAAAATATTGAAAAAAGATATTAATTAATTTTTTAAATCTTGTCTTTATTTTTTATTACAACAACAACAATTAAGTTTTTTCTTATTAGGTAAGGTCGATTATATAGATTAAACGATATCATTGTGTCATATCATAAACTAAGTTTTTAAAAAATGTCATTCAAATATAAATCTTTTTTAATCATTTCATTTATAATTTTTATTGGTCTCCCTCTGCCTCTAATTATTGAATTATTCTCCACTTAATCTACTCTTCTCACATAGACTTTTAAGAGCATTCTCCTTACATGTCCAAACCACTTAAGGTAAATTTCTTTTATCTTTTTTACAATAGGTGTTACCTATACTTTTCTCTAATGCATTCATTCACAATCCTATCTCTATTTTTTATTATCTCAATTAAATTTAATAATTACATTAATGGAATTGTAGAAGATGTGAGATTTGAGAGAAACAAAATATTAATAGAATAAGAGAAAAAATAATTTAGTCATATTATATTATATTTATCTATATATAAGGTTATTTAATAATATTTTTAATCTTTGTAAAAAATCTTAAAAAATAAATATAAAGGAATAGAAGTAGTTATGTACATGTTTGCATTGTAATAATTCAATAATAGGTCTTCATCAAAATAATAATAATAATAATAATAATAGTAATAATAATAAATAATAATATAGGGTCATTTAATAGTACTCAATGTGCATTGGTATTAGGAACTAGGAAAAAAAAAGTGTATTAGTATTAGTATCATAATAATGATGTGACCGAGAATTTTAACATACTATTGACAATTTAGTGACGATCTAGGCTTGACCCAATGATTTGAAAAAACTTGTTAAATTTATGTAGAGATGTTCTTTACTGAACAGAGTTTTTTCATGAATGTTTTTTTTTTTTCTTGTTCCTAGAGACAAAAAGTTTTATATTATAGAAGTATCTCAATTTTAATTTGATAATCAGTTAAAAATCTTAATTTTAAAACTTATTAATTAGAGATCTCATTTTTATTTTTATTACTAATTAAGAACCTCAATTTTAATAAAAAATATTTAATAATATTTAATAATTAAAATTTCTTTTAAGACATATGTCATACATTTTGTTCATATTATAAATTATCTTTATTTATTAAGTTAGATATTTTTGTCTTTTAAAATTTTTATTAATAAAAATATATTTTAATAAAATTAAGGCCCTTAATTGATAATAATAAAAAATTAATTTTTTAATTAATTTATCATAAAAAATTTAGGTTCTCAAATAATACTTTATTTTCTTTCGACATGTGAGGTTGATTTAGAAAGTTAATTCACCGTATTTGTCTCTTCCCTTATTGCAAAAAGGTGTATGCCTATCGATGCTAATATTTATTGCTCTATTTGTGAAAATAAAACAGAGGAATATGTTTAAGATTTTTGTCCATTTTATTAAAATTTATTAGCTTAAAGATAAACAACACTTCGTTATTTTGTTATATATTTTTTGCCCCCTCAACCACTGTTTTTAAAATTGATTGTGAACCAGTCATTATAGCAGTTTTAATTCTCCAAAAAAAAAAGAGCGGTTGAACAGTAAAAAATTAAGGAAATTAGTGAAAGCCAATAAATTGATCAGTTGAACCGGATGATTTTTAATGTAAATTTTTTAACTAATTTTTTTAGAAAAGAAAAGAGAAACTTATATGACTACAATATCAATAGTTTAACCACTAGTTAAATTAGTTAAACTGATTAAACTATGAATCGCTTATTTCACTGAATCAACGCGAATCGGTTTGAAAAACATCACCCTCAACATTCAATCCTTTTTAGAGCATATATCATCTCATTTTTATAGCATATATTGCAACTCCCTTATTAAATTAATAGTCAGATAGCAAAAATTCTAATTGATAGTATTACTCTTAATTTATTTAGTCATGATCATAATAATATTAGTGGATTTCCTCCATAAAAATTAAAGAAGAGTTTAAAATCAAGAGTTTGAGATTGAAAAATAGTAATCAAAATTGAAACAATAGTAAGTAAAGAAAAATAAAATTAGAATCATAAATGTTAATTTATAAACTCAACAACAGAATCATACTTTTACTTGCATATATCATAGTCGTTATTTAGTTAAAAATACATATATTTCTAATAACTCTAATATACATATATTTCTATCATTTGGATTTAGAATTCATACATGATTGATCTTAGTGATGATAACCATAATATATCATATGCTAATCTGAAAATATTATGAACAGAGTGAGAATTAAAAATTCTCAGTAGAAAATGAACAATTATAAAAACGTTTAAAAATATATAATGAGTTTCAGCTGTGTAATATACACAGAAAACCTTATGACAACTCAAGTATGACAAAAATAACACAATTTCATCATAACACAACGAATGCTAAATAAATCATACAATACAGTATTATATATTAACATCAGCAAGTTCCTCAAATATCAACAACAAAGTACCAATTATCAACAAACATCAACAAGTTTCTCAAACCTCAGTAAACAATTTCCAAACATCGACAAACATTAACAAATTCCTTAACGTCAGCAAACATTAGCGAGCAAGTTTCTCGTTACAAAGAATCCACCTTTTATTTTTTTTTTTCTTTCCATGTCTGCTTGTCTCACATTTCACTTGAAGACATTCACTTCTATAGAGAATCCACCAAATCTTTGGTATTAGTTTAATATCATGGCAACAAAGTCAAACATACTCATACTAATCAGACAGGTAACATAAAATGAAATTCATCTCTCTGTCTCTCAACGGTTAGGTGCAAATTTTTTCATGAATCACTTGCTTGTAATCACACACAAATATAAGCAATACAAACTACCAATATATCACAATAGATTCATCATATACAAGTCTATAAATAAATCATGACAATTAAATAAAATTCACGAAACTTAGAATCATTAAATTTAAATGTCAACACTTTAAAAGATCAATTATGCTTTAAAATTAATTTAATAATTATTTTAAAAGTCCATACTATAGTTCATAGTTGTCTAATCTCATTATAGTTCATAGTCTGTCAATTTCTCATCATAATTCATAGTTTGTAGATCATTATCATAATCCATAGTTTGTCTTGATCTTGATAGTGCATTTATTGCACAAATTTTCTTTTATTACAAAGGTCCAAAATAAATGTTATAAAATTATTCCTAAGCCAAGATAAATATAAGAAAGTTCATAAAAATCATGCACATATATTTATTGTACAATATAATTAAAAATATTTATTTAACTTAGATATTGAGTAATATTTTAATCTTTTTATAATTATTTTATTAGTCCCATAAAATAATCAACATTCAAATTATAATAATTCTAAATTTTATAAAATATTATAAACATTTTAAAGTCAAATAAATATTAAATTTTCATAACATTACATATATATAATAAATTTAACAACAATAATAATATATACAAAATATTAAAATAATAAATTAACACATATAAACATACTAAAAATCATGATTTTATTTTGTTTTTTTAAAATTCAATTCCCACCTCTTACAATTTTTTTTTTCTCTTTTCCTTTTATTCTCTTTCTCACTCTCACTTTTGCCTTCTTTCTTGCTACGGTTTCTCACTTTCACACTTTTTCTATCTTTCCCTCCCTCCTGTTTCTTCCTATTGCTCTGCCTGTTACGTCTCCTATTTATAACCAATTCACTTGGTTATAATTTGTGCACGTTGCACCACTTCTTGTGTTGTGCGTTACTCTCTCTCTCTCTCTCTCTCTCTCTATATATATATATTAATCAAAATAATAATTAAATTTAGATTTTTTTATTTTACTAATGATTAGTTTTAAATTTTTATATTAAAATAATAATAAATTTATAATTTTTATAAAATTTTTTTATAAATATCTTCTTAAATATATCAATTAAAATATTTCTAATTTTTATTGCTTAGATTAAATGCTATATTTTATTCTAATAAATTATTATTTATAATTTCATAAACTACTAAATTCTTATAAATTTTATCTAATCTCTCTTAATTAGTATTAATTATTGTAAAATAAAATCAAATAAAATATTTGAATTAAAGAAATTAAAATTTTATTTTTATAAAAATATTTTATGAAAAATAAAAATGTTACATATATCATTATCATATCATCTTTAGCAACAGTAATTTTATTTTATTCTGAATATGGATTCGACTCTAACCACAACGTTGGCTGCAGACCGTCTCAATTCTCAATTCCCATTGTTAGGATCTATAGGGATGTTGTTAATGCTGTTAGAAGTATAATTGTACGGATTAGTTTGTCGGGTCCGACCGAAAACTTGTGACTTGAGTTTTGAGTCGATCCAGTCTTTAGACAGTTTTGTTTATTGATTCGGTTAAACTTAGGTGACACAACAATTTGCCTGGTCGAGTTGACTTATATTGACCCGAGTTTTTTTTTTAATTTAAGTTTTAAAAAAACAAATTATAAGATTTAAACATGATATTTAAAAAATTTATGAAATTAAATATATTTTATAATTAGATCACATGAACTATTAAAAATATTATTGATTTTTCTAATTTATATTATTATTTAACTAATTTAAAGTTAAAAAATTAAAAATAAATAATTATCATTGTTAGTTTACTTATAACATTAGTATTTTTTTATATAACATTTTTTATAGAGTATTGTTTATATAAAATACTTTTCATATAATTTTTTTTATTTTTTTAACTTTATTTGAGTTTTCCAATTCAACTGTTTAATTTATAGTTAAATTATTGACTCATTAACTCTATCTTCTCATCGGACTAATTTTTAGTCCAAGTTATATAACTTTGGTTAGAAGGTCAATAGGGGAGTGGTCGACCAAAGCTAGATGACCACTCTTCAGCCCATGTGTTCAAGAAAATATCCAATTATTTAGTTAATGAAGTAGGCCAAGTCCACTATTTTTTTAAGAAAAAATAATATGAAAATTTGAATTTATATAATTCTACGAATTATTTGAATTATTATTCATTACTAATCCTGTCCTAGTGACTTTGTAGGCACCCTACTAATCCAATCTTAATAGAAGTAAACTGGGATCCTAAAAAAAATATTTTTCTTTTCTGATACATATCCCTAAAAGATTTTTACTTGTAATATTAACAGTTTTAATTTTAGAGTCGCTGCTTTAAGGAGAATTGTACTTAATCTCTAATCCTAATTTAAAAGTTAGTATCATAATAATGCATGTGAAAATACCTTGGTCAAGAAAAAAAAAAATAATACACCACCTTCAAAAGTCTAAGCCCACCGTTTTTTAGGGTCCATATATGCGTAGTGTAAAAATAGTCTTTTACAAAGTAATCAGAGATTTTTCAGTAAATACGTTACATTTTGAGTCAGTACATTAAGTCAGGAGTGTCTGTTATATGTCGAATGTCACTTTTATTTTATTAATTTTTTATTAAATAAATTTTAATTTATTTTAATCTAATGATTCAAATTAATTTATTTTAAAAAAATTAATAAAATTAGAATAATAATAGACACAAAAGAATAACAATAGAGATTCTCGTTATCAATATAAATATATATTTGAAAATATTTGTTTGGTGGACAACAAATCTAAAAATATTAAATGAGTGTCACTTTATATTGGTCTAATACATAATTTATATGATATATCATATCAACCTATAAAACTTTTTTAAATAACATGTACTGTATAAAATTTTATATATATATATATATATATATATATATATATATATATATATATATATATATATATATATATATATGTGATCTAAAAATTAGAGATAAAGACATTCTTAGGTAAGCAAGGTGTAGAATTAATTTTTTTTATTAAATTAAAAAAAAACATCATTTGGTTTAACAAAATATGTGGTGGGGTTTAAATTTAAGATTTTAAAAATATATTTTTATTAATTTAGGACACAATATTGATACATAAAGTATTTTTATTAAGAATTTCACTTAAAAATATATTGACATAAAAACATCATTTTTCCGTATGCCCCATGTATGCTATTTTATTTGTCTAATGGTCCGTTTGGTATGAAAGATATGATAAGATCTGATATTATTAGACTTGATAATATAAAACTTGATAATATAAGACCTGATAGTATAAAAAGTTCTAATACGTAAGAGTTAAAGATATTAGAATATTTAAAATTATAATAAACTTTTTTTATAAAAATTTATACATCAAAATTTAATCAGGCCTAATCCTACCTCTTAATACTTAATTAAGTTATTTATTATTTTAATGTACAAGAAAAATTTAATAGATAAACTTATACAATATAATATTTACATCAAATAACTAATAAAATCATAATATATTATATTACTTTATCCTATCAGACCTAATACGACGTATCAAACACGCCCTAACATTCTAAACAGAGACGAGACAGGAAAGGATAATTTTATTTATCGAATATACGCAAGTAATGGAATACGGTAAAACACTAAAACCTTTCCGAAAGACTGCATATTTTGATTCTTTTCACTCATAATGCCTAAATACAATGAATATTTACATAGATTTTATTTATCCAGTTGTGTAGATTAAACTAATTAGTATTTAATAATTTTATAAATTTTTGTGATATATAATTATTTTATATTAAAAATGATAATATATCATTTATTGATTAATTAAATTTACATAACTTATTTAGACAGAATCTACAGACATATTTCTTCCCAAATACAAAGTTGATCGTTAACCATGGCTAATTAATTGAACATTCAATTTAGAATCTGATGCTCTGGATTCTGCTATTAATTTTCGCACTGACCATCATAAAAATATTGCCAGAAACGGGTATAATCTAGGAAATAAAAATTGATGAGATTGTTAATAATATACTTTTTAACATTTATTTTATTATTAATTTATTTTATATACTTAAAAGAATTATTAAAAAATATATATTAATAATACTTATTTTTAAATTAATAATAAAATAAGTATTAAAAAATATTTAAAAAAATACCTTATTAACATTTCTTATAAAATATATACGAGCTGATGATCATCTCAATATTTAATTATATTTCATTAACTTCTTTTGTAATATTCTGACGTAATAAAATATGAGAGCATGATTATGTGAGTTTTTCATCCACTTTTTATTATAATTTTAGAATAGTATTAATATATACTATTTATATTTGTATTTATATATTCTTCTACACATTACGTATTTTTTAATTTTTTAAAATATTTTTTTATTTAATAAGTGAGAGATTAATCTCTAAATGTAAATCGCTTAAACAAAAGCCCTTTCAACATTTTTTTTATATATATAAATCTTCAGATCGAATATAAGACCACATATTTAAATATCTGAATTTTTTCTACTTAGATAAACCCATGTTAATTTTATAATATTTATAAGCTATTATATAATATTTTAAAGTATATTATAACTTTTTTAAATTGTTCAGATTATGCACATGAAGTATGTATAATTAAGGATCAAGATTCTCTATGTTGAATAACATGAGAGGATTATGTTAAAAAAATAAAAATATAATTTATTCTTCATTGGCTGTTAGGAAATACAAGTAATTAAAAAAAATATCACACAAATTACACATAAAATTTAACATAATTTAAATTAATATTACATTCACAGATAAATAAAGTCTACCATCATAATAAAATTACAAAATAATGTCTGTAACATTCTAGAGACGGAGATTTTTATTAAGAGACAAAGATTTTTGGGTTTAGACCCTAGACGAATCTGTTGTGGAGTTTACAGCTCGAGCGTGCCCGATATAAGCTTATTCCATTTCTATCTCACTTTGTCTATATAAAAAAATACTCTAGTCTCTGTCTTCCACTCTACACACACAATCTGAGTAGTGATAAAACTAATCCCAAAAAAATAAAGGCAGAGAAGTCAGTATGTCTAAACTGGCCACCATCTTCACCTTGTCTCTTCTCCTTTGCTTCGGCTTAATCTATGCCTCTCGTCCTAGTGTTGCATTCGACTCCATCTCTTCACTGCATGGGGTACGTACCTATCTCTCTCAATTCTGATTCACCTCCGCAAATTAGAATTTTGGGTGTGTTTCTTTTAAATTGTTTGATTTGTTTCCCGCGCACAGTTATAAACCTCATCATCATGAAATTTGTCATGTTTGATATTGTTGATATTTTGTTCACTTTGTATATATTTATTATTATTTATTATTGGGGCTTTGAGGAATTGCCATGTTTCAATTGAAGGATGTTGCGGCAGCGAAGGCAGAGTTAGATGATGAGAGTTGCGAAGGAGTAGACGGGAGAGAGGAATGTTTGATGAGAAGGACTCTAGCGGCTCATGTCGATTATATATACACTCAGAAGCACAAACCCAGAAATTGAAGATCATTAGTTGAATCACATGCATTCAGGATCCAAATAACTATACAATAAATGAATCAAAGATATAAATAAATAATATATACTTTTTGTATATAAATATTCTTATTTCGTTCATAAATATGCTTCGGTTTTAACTTTTCGTTTTTGTTTTGGTCTTGACTGAATTTTGCTTCTAAGTTCGCATATGTTCTGATAATTATTACATATACCAAAATTATTAAGGCAAGTGTGAGTTATAATACTTCTGCATACTCCGTAAACCTCTGGTTCACTACACTTCATGTTCAGATGAATCAGAATTTAGTGGAAGAAGTGGTTATCTTCTGAGGTTTGTTAGAGCCATGGGTCATCCAGGGTCCTGTTGAACCAATAATAAATAGTTTCAAGGTTTTCAGTCCAAAAAATAACAAAAGTAAAGGTACAAGAGAGAAAGCAGGCAAATTTCTATCCCTTCTGCTTTTGATGAATTTGTGAGTTTGAACTTGGCTCTCCTCCCATACCAAACAACAAATATGCTTTTTATCTGGCACGTACATGCCCGACTCACATATACAAATCTTTTGAGTACCTGAATTTTTCTTCAAATAATACAACGTTTTTCTCCCCGTGCATTTCTTAAACCTCTTCCTACATGAGCTGCTGTTATGAAACCAAAGGTTCGAATTCAATTATTTGGATCTTAATATTCATTGATGATTGACCCTTGGTCAAATTAAGAAGACATATCTCACTGCGACTGGAATAAGCCCTCTATAATTGATACCACAATATAAATAATCACTTTGATTGACATAATAACATATCTAATCCAACTCACTCCTGCTTGTGGATTAGATGAATTTCCTGTTTATTTTCGAGCCCTGAGCCCATAGAAGTCTCTGATGTGAACAGCCACTGTCGCTCACAAATGATAGAACTCCTCTGTTTTACTTAACAAAAGGGATGCTGCAAATTTGCTTCTTTTATTCTTTTCCCTTTTTTTTCCTGAAAAAATAAACCAATCTACAGGGGATAAAGGAATTAAAAATTTCATCAAGCTAATGATATGACTCAACTTGGTGACCGGGGGAGAAAGAAGGCACTAAATACCATGCTTTTTGAGTCAAACAACGTCATAGGCATGACCCAATGGTTCTCATGATTAAGAATATAATGCGTGTTTATAATAAAGAAAGAAAGAATATAATGCGTGTTTAGGACTATAGATAAAGAATTCCAACATGTAACATCCTATGTTTTCCATCCAAAATCCAGCCTTTGATGTAATTATCATCCTTTACTGTAGTATCTCTTTGTCCAACACAAATCTGTTGCTCAAAAAGTAAAAGCAGAGTATTTACACACCACCACCCCCCCCCGGGAAAAAAAAAGGAAAAGAGTAAAAGCAGAGTGTAAAACACGGCTGTGTTTGTTTGTCACCATGTATAAATGTTTTGGAAAATATTAGTCTTTTATTTCTTTTTAGAAATGTATTATAATTCACACTCTTTTTAAGAGTTGTAATTAAGTAAGAGAAATTGATAGAAAAAAATATGCATGATTAATAGTATAAGGAGAGATATAAAAAGTGATATAAAAGAAAAAAGTTGTAGAAAAATCAAAATTGAATTGTTTTATCCGAGAGAGAGTTCAATGCGGGCTTTTTTATCAAATTATCACTTGTGGTAGAACTATTTATCAAAATGTCAATTTTTAAATTATTTATTAAACTATCACTTTTTTAAATTATTTATCAAATTATCATTCTTTTGAAATTATATACTAAACTGTCATCATTTTATTCACGTGATATTTTTTAATTTTTTTTACCACGTAAAATACGTCAAATAAGATGATGCATCCATGAAGATTACGCCAATGCGCTAGGCGTAATTTTCATGGATGCGCCACCTTATTTGGCGCATCTTACATGAATTTTACACTAAATATGCCAACACGTTTGGCGTAACATGGCTATATATTTAGCCTCCCTCCACCATCCGTGACATTCACTTCATTTTTTCAATTCTCACTCTCTCTACAAATATTTTCTCGCTAAACTCTCTCAACTCTCTATCACCTAATTCATTTGACATTTGCTACTAGAATTAGTGTTTGGATCTCCAGTTTGATCATATTCAGATATTATTTCTTATATGTAAGTATTTATTATAATGTTTGAATTTTTTTGTTTATGATTTGTTGGTTGTTTTTTTATTATATTAATGTTTATTATACATTTATGTTATTTTATACGTATTTAGAGGTTTATATAATTTTTTCTTGACTAATTAATAATGTGATTAATAGGATATGTCTTGTGAATTATATGAACGTAAAATAATAGTATAAATATTTTTTCTTGAGTACTTGACATGGTTTAATTAACTAAATGTAGTTTAATTCAAATTAGTAGGACTTAGGAAGTTATTTGTATATAAAATAACAATAATATAAATTCATTGTTAGATGTACAATTTTGTTGTAATTGACACGTGTAAATTGATTACATATGTGTTGAATTGTTATTGTTCAGAAGTAGAATTCACACATGTAAATTAATATGTCCCTTTAATGTGCACATTTACTTCAATGAGACAATGTATGATGGTGAAAATGGTCTCATGTATCAAGGTCCTCCTCCTAGGCTTATTTTAATCACAACCAATATGACTTTGGATGCCTTAAAAATTAAGATTCATTCAAAGTTGAGGCTCCAAGCAAATGTATATGTGTCAAAGGTTGTCTATCGATGTCTACAATGCTACAATCTATAGAGATGGATAGATCTTCCATTAGAAGACGATGATGATGTAAAATACATGATAGATTCATTTTGTCAGACTTCGAACATAGCCTCGATGGAGTTGTATGTTGAGGTAGAAACAAGTGGGCATGAAAAGCATGTTGAAGCTCCTGGTGAAACAGAATATCAAGTTGGCCTTTCTAATCCAGTTGAACCATGTAGTATGATTATTATTGGTGATGCAATGGTTGAAGTTGATAGCCCACTTGTCAGAGATGCAGTATGGGACACAAGTGAAGATGAAGAATAGGTAGCTGAGGTTGATGATTCAGACACTGACATAGAGATAAAAAACTTTGATGCCGAAGAAAATTTACAAGTTCCATTATCGGTTGTTCCTCAATCTATGTTTATGCCTTCAGGCCCTGAATATGTGTTTGTGCCACCATGCCCTCAGTTTTCTCAGATCAATTAGGATGCATTGAGTAATCCTGATAACTTGCCTAAATTAGATAGTCATGGGACTTAGAGCATAAATGATGAATTCTATATTGACTTGCAATTTCCATTAAAAGTTGTTGTGAAATTGGCCCTTAAACATTATTTGATTCGCAGACATCAGAAGTACAAGATTGAAAATTCTGATTCACGAAAACTAACTGCTAAGTGCCCTAGTTTTAACAAAGGTTGTAATTAGAAAGTTAGGGCCATACAAAGCAAGAGGTCGAATGTGTGTCAGATTACTAAATATAATGAACCTCACAATTGCGTCAACCCAGTTGTGTCATTAGATCACCGCAAGTTGGACTCTTGTATGATCTGCTCTTGCTTTTTGGAGATGGTTAGAACAAAACTCAATGCACCTGTATGCTTAATTGTTGAAAGGATTTGAAGCCAATTCGGTTACCAAGTTTCATATCGAAAAGCCTGGAAGGCAAAATAATTGGTCATTGTGAAGGTTTTTAGGGATTGAGACAAATCTTATGAGATGTTGCACAGATGGCTAGCGGCCATGAGAAGAGACATGGAAGGCGCAATGGTGGAGTTGCAAGATGAGGAATGTTTTGTGTATAACCGACTTGATCGTTTGAAAAGAGTGTTTTGTCGATTATTGTGGACATTTAGACCATGTGTTGCTGGCTTTGATATTGTAAGCCCATTGTGCAGATTGACGCTACTTATTTGTATGACAAATACCATCATAAGTTATTGATTGCAACAACCCAAGATGGAGATAGAAAACATCTGCCAATTACATTTGTCATTGTAGAAGGGGAGACAAAGGATGTTTGGAGTTGGTTCTTAGCCTACCTTCGGGAACATGTCATGTAATAAGAGGGCTTGTGCTTAATATATGATCGACATTAAGGCATTTTACAATCAGTGTCAAATGAAAATCTTGTATGACAGCCGCCGAATGCATATCATATCAACTGCATACGGTACATTGGTTCCAATTTTAACTCTAGATTTCAGAATTAGTAGTTGAAAAAATATTTGATTATCACAGATATTTAAAATTTTCAACTTGTATTCTAATTTATTATACTAATAGTTAGTTCCTAATACCAACTCAATCCATTTGTTGTATCAGGGTATGAACTAATTGCAATCAAGTTTGATGCTAGGATAAAGAAGTTGGAAGCTACTACTGAGATGACAAATTGGATTAATGTGATTCCAAAAGAAAAATGAAGTTTGGCATATGATGGTGGCCGCAGATTCGGTCAATTTGTCAGAGTGCATCAACGAAGTGTTGAAAGGTAGGAGAAATCTACCTATAACTACATTAGTTCAGTTGACATATACCAAATTGGCAGAATACTTTGTCAACCGAAAAGATGAGGCGAATGCAAAAATGATGACAAATGGGCAGAAATGGAGTGATGACTTATTAAAGCACTGAAGAATCAACATGGTAAAGGCGAGCTCACACCAAGTTCGTCAGTACGATAGATAGAACACCAAGTTCATGGTTGAAGAGGCTTTTAATCCTGTAACACAACATGATGGAGTTTCTTATACTTAAAACCTAGAAGAAGGCCGATGTGACTGTGTGGTGTTTCAAGCATTTCATTTTTTATGCACTCATGCAATTGCTGCATATGCTTCTGTGGTAATTGACCCATTCCGATATGTGCATAGGTTTTACAGGATGGAAAGCATTTATAGAGCTTACGAGTTTGAATTTGAACCAATTCGGGCTTAACCATTGTGGCCTGCAGGTCCTGACATAACTTTGGTGCTTAATCGTGCATTGCTTATATTTAAAGGTAGACCAAAATCAACCCGACTTAGGAATGAGATGGATTGATGCGAGGTAGGTTTAGAACAAACGTGTACAAGATGCCATCAACCTGGACATAATTCTCGCACATGTCGTGCTGGTGAATCGAGTTCCTTGAGGGATGATAGAGTGGGGTCATCTAGTTGATCTAGGACATATTTTCATTGTCAGACTCTTGTATTAGCCAACCATCAATGTGTATTTTGGAGCCATATTGTTGTGTATTACTCCACTATGATGTTGTACTCGAGTATTATTAATATATGTTAGTTGATTATCAGCGTGTACTTCATTTCTCTCACATAATTTGATTCTTATATTGCTTTTAATTGTGTCTTCTTTTATACCATCTATAAAAAATATTATATATTATTTTTCATATTGTCACACTAATTGTTATTGTTGTTTGGCATACAACATGATAAATGACATTCCATGTAAACCCAGGCCCAGAGGACAGCTCAATTTTAGAGTTACAGGAGTATCATGTTTCTCAGCATGTATGGCAGGGACATGAGGACCAACACCTGCATGTTAGACGTACTCAGAAAATAAAACATATGGATCCCCTGCGCCGATTCTTCCATATCTACAATAGACTGGCTTCTTGGGGTTGCCCATATGAGTTATTACATCATTGATCACTCCATGATTACTACGTTGGTTGAGAGATAACACCTAGAGACACATACATTTCACATGCCTACCGGAGAGTGTACTATAACGTTGGAGGACATCAATATCTTATCGGATCTTCCTATTGATGGCAATGTTGTTACTAGCCTTACCCATCGGACTGATTGACTTGATCTATGTGATCGGTTGTTAGGGTTTGATCAGAGTCCGTCGCTCATATCGGGTGCACGCATTGATATAACATATCTGTGGCAGCAGAGTGTTACAAATGTCACTGACGATGATGATGATGATGAGTACGTGCAACAGCGTGCACGACATTACATACTTAGCTTGCTTGGGGGTTTCTTATTCATTCTGGTAAGTCTATGTACTTGATGTTCCTTCCGTTGTTGGAGGACTTTGCTGTTGTTGGGATATACAGTTGGGGGTTTGTAGTCTTGGCGTACTTGTATAGAGAATTTTGTAAAGCTACGTACTACAAAGCACACAAGATCAGAGGTGCTTGCATCTTATTACAGTATTGGGCATGGTACAAAATCCTTCGGCTTGCCCCTGCACTGGGTGACCATGTTGAACTTGATGTGTTCTATGGTGCTGATTGTGGTCATTTACGTCCATTAGGATGATAGTAAGCTTCTTTTCATATCATTTCTTTTCATTACTTTTCTCTACTACTTACTTTGCTCTATTTATCACTTACGTTCATAATACTTAGATTTACAAATAGGTGACGCAAGTATAAAGTTTTGAGTGATACTGTGACTGACGTACTTGAATATTATCGTCGGTTCTTTGACCAGCTAAAGAATGATGATGTATGTATTATTTTACATTCATTTGAATTAATTACTTATGTATATGATTTCTTGATTTTGTGTACATCTCATTTTGTAAATTATATGACAACCATACACAGATGAGAAGGTGACATCATTTTCACTTTTTTATGTGGCTGGTAGGGACATAGCACTAGCAGTGGCCCCTCTCATATGTTTTCATATTGTTGAGTGACACCAGCTAGACCAAGTGATGTGTCAGTTTGGTCTAGACCAACCTATACCATAAAGATCGCTCCAACTTAACAGTTTGCACTCAATTACACTGGAAGATAGGCGTGATGAGAATTGGCTAGCTACACATGTTGTTTACATAGTCACATGGGATAGTCGAGTGGAGAAGCTTGTTAGGGGAATCTCATTGCAAGCACCTCTCGCTTTGCATTTTGAATACATGTGTTGGTATAAAAGAATTACCAGATGTTGGATTTCTCCCATCAGTGCATCTATTGAGAATGTAGTAAGCTCTTCACCAATTCACCAGTGACGACATGTATTTTGTATTGATTATAATGACATATTTTATATCTATTTCTTAGGTGGATATTGTAGAGCATTGGTTTAGTTCGACTATTGACGTTGCTGCTCGAGAAGTTGCTGCACAAATCTTACATTCATTGTGGAAGCATGATCGCATTACAATGGAACATCTGCGTCCAATTCCAGATGACATTTCAGGGCCACCTGAGGAGTCTAGTTAACAAGGAACGTGGCGTCGAAGGAGGACAGGGTTAGCGAGCACTCGGACATGACTTTGACATCCCAAGGACTCCGGTTCTACAAGCCAACACACGACTTAACCTCCTACCACTGCTACCGCTCCAAATGTAACTGCTACATACCCAGCCACTTAGCTACCACCTACATATCACCCACCATGCCCACTATACCCTTACCCATCGTATCCTTAGCTACCGGGTTACCCATCATATCCTTACACACCACAGGATTACCCACTATATCTTTACTCGCCACCAGGTTACCTACTATACCCATCACAGGAAGGTCCTTCTTCCGATCCCTCTCACAGGCCACCACATTCTGATGCGGGCCTATCTCATTGACATGCAATTATATGTCATTAGTGTATCTAAGAATGTTATATTTAGGGATTTTGGTTAAATTACTATTGATGATTTTCTATTGTGATTTTGGTACCCTTATTGGATTAAACATGTTTGCCATTTAGCTTTTATTAATGATCTTGGTAACTATGGTTGAATTAAACAGGTTCATGTACTTTTGGGGAGGTCCAATATTAAGGGAAATTCTGTCAAAATTTTCATAGAATCTGAGTGATTGAACTTTGGTTGAATTATATTAAACAAGTTTATGCCCTTCTGCATTAACCAAAAATATAAAAAAAAATGTCACTCCTCAAAATTGGGAGGGTCATGATTGAGAGAGTACTCACCAAATAAACGTAAAAAATAATGTTTTTTTCTTAAATAAACATGCTGGAACAGACACAAAAAAAAGAAGAAACTTTTTTGACTTTACAATACTCTTGTTGTGACAAACAAATGAGTATGAGTTTGGTGTTATAGTGAACGTATACTACGGTTTATAAACCTATATTTTATAATCTTAAACCGAATAAACTTTGGTGATTTGCTTATGTTTATTGATGAATTTTACATAGATTTTTATCATTGTCTTCATTTTTGTAAATTGAATGAGATTTATCACATTTGGAGTGAAAGCATGCGAAGACATCATATTTTCGAAGTAAAAGAAGATCATTTTGGCTTAAACAGGATCCTGTGAGCGATTAAGGAGTTAGACACGGCTGTGTCTAACTTGCAAAACACTTATGTCTGATTTTTTAAGCGACATGACCGTGTCTAACTTAGAAAACGTTTCTATCTAATTTTTTAAAAAAGACACGGTCGTGTATGGATTGCACCAAGTTAAATGACGTATTTGCCTCAGTTACGCCAACACACTTGATGTATTCTACGTAAATACGTCATTACAGATGACAAATCCATGTAAAATGCGTCAAACATGATGGTGCATCCATAAAGATTACGCCTAGCATGTTGACGTAATTTTTATAGATGCGTCATATTGTTAGGTACATCCTATTGTACAAAAAAATTAAAAAATATCACATTAAATAAAAAAATAGCAATTTAATATATAATTTTAAAAGAATAATAATTTAATAAATAATTTTAAAAAATAATAATTTAATAAATAATTTAAAAATAATATTTTAATAAATAATTTTATCATCCATAACAATTCACTAAAAAAACAGTTCAATGCATCAACAATCGAAGTCCACCAAGAAAATGTAAGGAATCTAAGAAAATGTAAGGAATCTAATAAGTGATGTTTATGAAATTGGAAAATCATGACTCACGAGTAGATTTCTAATAACCATCTTTGACCAGCAATTGCTGCCTAACTTTTGGAAATGCGTGTGAACACAGACACTACCAATAACAAATTAATCGGCCTGTTCCAATGTTGAAGAATTCTTCTGAGTGAACTAACTTTTGGGAAAGAGATGCTAAAAGCCTAAAAGTATCCAACTAGTCTAGTCTTTGCTGTCTTTTTTTTTGGCCCGATACAACTGATCTAGTTTGATGGACTTTGAAACAAATAACTTGTTATTATAGGCTCATTATATTTAGATACATAAATGTATTACTTTTTTTATTTGAAAAGATCTATACTTAAATTTAAATGTATATAAATATTATTAATTAAAATTTATAAATTTTTATCTGTATAATTATTTATATAAAAAATAATTTAATTAAATTTATGTATAAATTTAAATATTACTAATTAAAATTTATATAATTTTAAATAATCAATTTCAATCGTTAATTTTTTAATTAATAAATCAATAATTTATTATTTTTATCCGACTATATATTTTGAAATCTGTATTAGAGAAACCCTTGAAACATGAGGCAACAGCTGAGGCTCTTCAAGCTCATCACATATAGGGAAAATTTTCCTAATCGATAGTACTAAAAAAGTGAGTATTTCTTTTATTTATATTTGTTAAAAAAACATTTTCAAAAAACAGGAAATTCATATGGTAATATATAATAGATATTTATTTGTTTAAAAATGAATGGAATAACTATATATTTTTTTAATCTCATGGTAATACTACAAAATTTCCCCACATCCAGATCCTTCAACGTACCTTAATCACCAAGATGAAGCGCCCAAACCAAATTTAAAATTCGGTGACACAGGTATAAAGTGGTTACACGTCCAAAGATGTTTTTCACTACCTAGCTGCCCAAAGGACGCATGTTGGCCCTTGCACACCTACGAATCTCCCCAGAATATAATCTATGATCCATTTTTCCAGGCAAATCCATAAGTGCAATGACAAATCCATATAATCTATGAAGCAAATTATAATTGTAATACTCTGAAAAGACAACCTCAGTGACACAGATTTACGAAGCTTTTTAACTGTTTAAGTCTTGATTACAGTTCAATCATGGCAACAGAAAAAACCAAACAAAACTAGAGCTCAGTCAATTTCAAAGAAAGAAGGAATCAAATTATAATCCTCTAGTCAGCTTGACAAAGAGTGGCACTGACATGTTCAAGAAACGCTAGAAAGAAGCAACATCTATCCAACTGGATAGTGTAAGATCATTAAAGAAAACTTCCAACCCTGTTGGTCCTGTACTGGAATCAATCACTGCCATGAAGAGAAGGCAACTGATCCGTTTTCAAGTGTTTTAACAGTCAAGAATGCTGAAGCATCACACAGAGAAAACACTCTGACTGTAATCACAGGCATTAAAGTGGTTAGGCAAGGTTTAGTTACTCAGAAAGTGTATCACTGCTTCAACAGGTGATTTAATGGAAGACTACTCACGATAAAGACTTGTTAATCTAATCTCCATAGAAACCATAGCAGAAAAAAAAATGCATGAAACATAAACAACAATGATTAATATATATTAACCATGATGTAAAGAATTTAAAGCATGCATATGCTTCTGATATTCTTGTCAGTGAATAACTAAGTATGCAGTTTGTTGCTCACAGTTATTGGCAAAACCCAAATCTCAAGCATAAAATCAGGAATTCTCAACAGAAAGAAATGGATTCATACTCAACCAAGACAGAAGCTAAACTCACCTAACTAGAACAATCTCAAAATTAATCAGATATATATACCCAGAAGCTCCAGTTGGCAGTCACAGATGACAAGATCAAATCTGCTAGATAATCTCAAATTCATAGACAAAGGAAAACAACTTAGTCAATCAATTATGATTGTCAATTTGTCATATTAAAAAAAAAACAAACAAACAAATGAACTCAAAACTGAGTTTCTTTCTGAAGGAGGAACAAGATTGAAAGGAGGCAAGGTTAAATTGGAAGACTAATATTCATATACTGCTGTAGAGGAATATACTTTAAATATTACAATGATCGAGCAGTTTACTTTGTTTTCTTTCCTAAAAGCAGTATAAAAAATTATTCCAATTTTCAGACATGTTATGTATGCATCCAGAACTGAAGCATTGTTAGTTTAAGCAAAAAAGACCAATCAAACATTTTTTTTTGGGGTATGGAAAAGAGATAACTTCAAGATTACAGCCAGAATTTTCATCCACTGAAATATGACCTCAATTTTAATACGTGGAAATATATATAGAGAGGTAAAAGAAATAATTTTGTTGCCATTATATTCCAACTGCATTACAAGTAAGGGTTTTGGCTAATAATCAGACTAAGCAGGCAAGATAATCCTACTACCACCCAGAATATGTAAATACAAAGCAAGACACAAGGTAAGAATAACTGATGACTTAGCTCCAACATATCTAACAACTTCCAGTCCTTTGTCCACAACCACATCATGAACTTTACTCAGACTCCTTTTGAACCCATCTGATATTCTCCATAACAAAAACTCCACAAATGACCTCACTGTTTCGAATGTCACTCTCCCAGTCACGTCAAGCACAAACCTTCGGTTGGCCGGCACTGACATTGTTGATTTAACCTGTTCAAGCCAGCCAGCATCCTGAACCCCACCAACCGAGCTTCCGGGTTTGGATTTCTGAAGTAATGCTTCTGGTTTCAGACACTCATCTTCAATTACAATTGGACCTTCACTGTTAAGAACAATAGAAGACACAGATGAACTCGAATTCGATTTTACACTCGGGTTTGTCCACACTTGGTGAGATGTTCTAACAAAAGTTTCTACAGCACCATTACACAGGGAAACCAGAATGGCCTTCACCTTTTCCTGGTGTTTGGGATTGGTCAATCCAGCAAAAATTTCATCAAAGTTATTGACATCCATTGTTTTGTCAAGAAAAACAGCAACTGCAGTGCTTACAAAAATTTGAACACAATCCCCTATGAGCTTCCCACACCTTTCATCACAAATCACACTCACCCATCCAGGTATATCCGAAGCCTCTGATTGAGCCCTTGCATTGAGTTTATCATCAACAGATTCAGCACTTGAGCAAAAACCCAAAACCAGATTCCTAGCAAAGCTTCCAACCACAACCGACACGAAACCGGTTCCGGCCTTGGAGAAAAGCCTCTCCAATAGTTTGTCAGAAAAGCTTGAAGGGTCTGCGCTGATTTCATAGGGATTATCGTTGTTCATCTGGGACTTATGCCCTTGCAAAATTCCAATCGTTAAGGCCTCTGAAACCCTAGCCAGCGACGTTGAGAACTCCTTCGATGTTGCAATTTTGGATAACTGCTTCAAACTGTTGGGGATTTGGTCCGAATCAGAAGTGAGGAATTGGTTCAAATCCTTGGAGACAACGGAAATAGAGTCTGCGGAATCGGAAACCAAATCGGCAAGAGAAACGAAGGCTCTGAGGAGCTTCATGAGGCAGTTCCTCTTGCGAGCCACAGAGGGTAAATGGTAGGCCTTGTAAGCGCCATAACCAGAGGCTCCGAATAAAGCACTTAGGAGAAGCCAATTTTTGTTTCTTCGAGAGAAATCGAGACCCTTCCTGAGAAGTGGAAGGTCCATAGAAAGCGGAAAGGAAAATCGAAACCCTAGAGTTTACAAATTAGAAACCCTAGGGAGAAATGAATTATAGGGTTTCAGCAGGGGTGGATGGATGAGATGATAAAACATCAAAGTGAGGTTAATTCGGGAAATGTAGTTGAAAGTTAGGAAAA
The DNA here is from genome assembly GCA_029884595.1 of Ormosia semicastrata. Classification (NCBI taxonomy): domain Eukaryota; kingdom Viridiplantae; phylum Streptophyta; class Magnoliopsida; order Fabales; family Fabaceae; genus Ormosia; species Ormosia semicastrata. Next base: position 9,695,737 of record JAQQTO010000046.1, on the reverse strand, counting down.
TAAATGCATAAGATGAAGGTTAGGAAAACGAAGAGACGAAGAGGGAAATAAATGCAGTTGTTGATTAGTGAGGTTGGCTGGAGAGAAATAGGAATCCGTCTGCTTTCTGGGAAAATAAAATGCAAATCTCACCTCTCTGATTCTGAATTTCTGATGTAGGAATACCAAATACAGCTTTGTTTTCTGTTTTTTAATTATTTTCTTTGAATTGATTTTTGAGTTAGCGAGCAGAGATGTGCACGGCAACGATCAAGAAATACCTGGCAAGTTTCGTTATGCACATGACATGGTCCGTTTTTGTTTAGATTTTTATAGGAAGGGACGAAGAGTTTTTCAGGTAAATGCCAGATACCGCGCCAATAAGGGGTTGTTGAACTGTTGAAGTGTCAAGTGTGGTCAATCCCATCTAAAGGATAATAAAGGAGAAAACAATAACACAACAATAAATAACTTGTTTATAATTATGCTATAAATTTTTATTAATGATTTGTTGTATACTCAAAATGGAAAAAATCTCTCCTCATCATGAACCTTTTGCTAATAAAAAGAAAAAAGAAAAAACTTGTTATTTGCAATACATATTTTCATATTATTTCTACCAACTAACTTAATTTATTTAGGAGTTTTTGCCTATGAAATACAGACATTGATACGAATACAAGATACAATATAAATATGGATACAGAGATATTAAATTTAAAAATTATAAGACATTAGATACAACATATATATATATATATAATTATAAAATTTAAGTAAAAATATTCATAATTCATTAATATTATTTCTATAATTTCAAGATTTATAATATCTTAATATGTATCATATGTATTAATATTTATTATCTAATAAGTATTTTTAAAAAATATGGAGCGATAATTTTTATTTATATATTCTAAAAAATATTTTAAACTAAAACTTCTCCTAATAAAACTAATTATGAATGAAGACATGTACATAAAAAAAATTAACTAGAGGAAATTTTGGTATGAAGCAAGCTTTAGTAACGACGAAATGAACAATTTAGTACAAGCAAAGGTAGAAGGAGTAGATGAAAATAGTGGTGCGTGAAAAGATAAAACTTAATAGTCTAATAGTGATGTATGAAAAGATAAAACTTAAAATATTGATGTGTGAAAATAGTGACTTGAGACATTAGTAATGTGATTGAGCTTGAGTGGGTTACGAGCTTACTAATTGAACGATAATCATGAAAACCATTTTAAAAAAATATTAATAGATCGTGTTCTAAACTTCTCCAAATGTGTCAAAGACGTATCCAAGCGTGTCCGAGAAGTATCCAAGCGTGTTTGAGACGTGTCCAAATTAAAAAATAATAATCTTTTTAATCGAATACATTATGACACGCAGGACATGTGTGTCGTACGGGTATCCCCATATATTTGACACGGACACGCCTCAACAACGACGTGTCCGTGCTTCATAGGTTTTTGCTAAAGAATGTTGTAAGTGTGTGTTTATATAAAAGATTTTGAAGAGAAAAAGTACATTTTAAAAAGAATTTAAAATTCTTATCATGAAATACTCTGTTAGGATATTTAATAGAATCATTTTAAAAATTTCAAGGAATTTTAATAGGGTATTATAATATTCAAAAATAAAGAATTCAAAATTCTTCATCAGGTAGAATTGTGAAAATTCCCTATTCTTCTTCCCTTTCACCACTGTCAACACACACTAGAAACCTTTATCTTTGCACCACCCAAACAACCATCTTCCTCTATCAAACTGCCTTCACCAAGCCGTCGCAAGCCACTGCCATTGCCATAGTCACCAACACCCTCACCCTGTTGAACCCTAATCGCGTCGTCATCCTAATCGGACCCAGCACTATTGCGTGCCTTTGCTGTCACTGTCGAACTTAGACCGTGCTGCCACACCTCATCTGACACGCCATCCTCGCGTCGCTGGTCTTCTCGTCGTCATCCTCGCTCCACCTCTATTTAGCCACCGTCTTGACCGCAACATCCAGTGACTTCTAAGTCCAAATCTAGACTTATGCATTTTTTGAGTTTTTTTTATTTTTTATTTTATTTTTATTATGTTTTACAAAATTTATAATAAAAATAGTGTAAATAAAGAGAATTTAATTATTTTGTCCAAATAAAAATTTAAAATACTAGATAATTTAATTACTTCATTCAAACAAAAAATTTATAAATAAAGGGAATTTAAATGAAGTAATTAAATTTTTTAGCATTTTAAATTTTCTTAAATTTTGAAATGTTCCATCCAAATACAACCCAAGGATATACGGATTCAAAATAATTTTTTTCATTATGAAAAGTAGAGTATTCAATGCATTAAAAATTAAAAAAACTCTACTTTTTATATAAAACTTTTATTTTGAGTTCCTTAACAAGCTTAAGTTAGAAAAAAAAACTTAATTCATTTAAATTTAGTTCAACTTTTTCCAATGAATTGAAAAAAAAACTGTAAAAAGAGAAATATTCAAACATTTTTCTTACAATTTTTTCCCTTTACTTGTCCAACAACTTGTTTAATGATTATATTTTCCTTTTTGGAAAAAAGCTTATTGAGTTTAAAATTAATTATTTAAAGATAAAACTACTTAATATTCTATCGAAACAAACTTCTTAGTATATGTTTAGAATACATTATTTATTAAAAATTTGATGTTAGATATTTTTTAAATAATTGAATCTTTAGCAATGATATTTTAAAAATAAGTTTAGAAAAGTTGATTTTTTGTTTGATTTTTATATGTTTAGAGTATATAAAGTAAATTTATTATTAAACATGAATATTAGAAAGGACATGAAGAGAGCAATGAGTTAACTTATCACTAGTATACTTCCGTCATAAAAACAATATAGAAAACAATAGTGCTATTTTTTGCGAAATTTTATTTCACAAAATGTACGAATGACGTGCTATGTTATTTTTTACACTCTTTTTGCATACGTATACATGAAACAGTTTTGTAGGTTTTAGTATTTTCCATATAAAATTCATTATTGAAGTGTCAGGACAAACTGCGAGAGTTCAACATCGTGTCACGGATAACGGAGAGCAAAAGCCGTCCAACGTCTGCGACAGAGGGATGCAGTTGGCAATTGCAGACTTCCTAAGAACCAAAATTGGATAGTTTGTAAATCCATTCTAACACTGCCAAAATGCAAAACAAACATGCATACATTTAGAATGTAGGTCATTGGAAAAAATAAAGGAACTTTTTCTTCTAATTATTAACCTGAGGTTTCTCATGAATTTAACCTATAAACTTTACACCGATTGGAGAATCCTGATGAGGTATATACTTAGAGGAATATCATTCCATTTGATCACTCAGTTTTATTCAAATAATCACTTTATTGTTTTCAAACACAGTTGACAGCAAGGCAATCAGGAGGACTACACAAAAAAATAAGAAGGGCACCCCAAACCCTACTACAACCGCCATAAAATACATGAGAAAATTCAAACGGCAAACAAGACAATTTATATACACTTCTTGCACCTATATGATGTATCTTCTGAAAGAGAGCTGTCCCTCTGATTGATGCATATATTCCATCCCACATTCTCGTTTTGGATCTCTGAAAAAACAGGGATCAAACATCAGATCACTGTCTCAGCTCCACTCTTTCTTTTCATTTGAGTTGTGTCCAAAATCAACATCCACCTTAGAACCCATACCTAGCCTTGCGGCAAAAAAAAAGTAGGGGAAAAAAGTGTAACAAGTTCGTTTCACAGCCTCAAATAACATCATGGCACTTTTGCAACTTTGTTGACCATTCATCTATGTGCAAAAGAATGCTTAAGACACCAGCACCCATGTTTTTCCGAACATCAGACAACTTTCTTTACTGTTCTTAGTTGTGAGTGAGGAGGATATAGTGGCCCTTAAATCACCACAATCATGTCGTCTGGATTGAAGTTTCATACCACCTTTGAACCTGTATTGGAACTAACAGGTTTAATGCCATAATCATCATCCTCGAGATCACTGAAAGATATGTCTTCTTCATTCACCACGGGGAGAGTTGTTCCACCATATCCCCCTAAATCAGAATCTTCCTCTGGCCATTCATCATCATCATCATCATAGTCCTGAATAATAATTTGAGAGGATCGACCACATTTTAGATCCTTGTTCTCAGTTTTAATAATTGGATTTTCCTCAATAACAGACTTATCAATGAAACGTGTTTCAGAACTTTCAACCGTGTGCTTCTCTGTCTCATAATCTGCTATCCTTGTTTCATATCCATATGTCCGATGAGGCATGTCATCAGAATAGGCATCATCTAATAAGCCGGGAGCAAAATCATCATGCTGAGCAGTGTCTCTTGAGTAGGCAGTGCTTCTTCTGAAGGATTCAAATTCGGGCTTCATTTGTTTATGCAACTCCTGCATCCACATTGCTCTGGCTGCCATGACCTGCAAATGTTAAAACTAAGACATTGGAAAAGTCCATCTACAGATTGAAGGTAGATGTAAAATACTAGCTGAAAGTAGAAGTGCAGGTAAACTTCAGGCTTGAACATTAGAGACAAATTGCTGATGATCACCAAATCAAACTAAACAAAGGAAAACAATTCAATAAACCTATCCAGAAAAGCAAATCTTCTTCATGGTTAAATTATAATAGATCCAACTCACTCCAATTTCAAACTTTTCTCTTTTGAGAATAGCTATAAACATTTCAATCAGGAAGAAGAACCAATTTCCTATCATAAAATCATACTCTTCTACATCTTCATAGTTAACAATTAAATTATCAACCATCCAATCACAATGAAAAAATAAGCATAATTATAATGAGTCAAGAAGAGAATAAAACAAGTAGAAACTAACATTGCTATCAAGGGGTTTTACAAAATGAGAAGAAAACAGAAAAAAGATGTGCTTATTGAAGCAGGAAATCATCAAAGAGACAGAAGAAGGACAGATGGATAGGGAATGATAACAAGTTTTTTAAGCTCAAATAAATTGCCTATCGGACATCTGCTTAAGTATTCTTTTAATAACAAATGGCAAGTAACAAAATCATACAGAGATAGAAATGGTATAATCTTGTTAAAAAAAACTAAAAAATCAAGCAGTGCATTGTCAGTTTGTCACCCTAGGAGCCAAGAAAAGAAAAACTGAATGCCTAAACTTTTAGAATCTAGAAATTCTAGAATGAAGCAAATTTGAATTATTGAAAAGGACTAGTACTCAAATATATAAGCCTTCTCAGCTGAAATGATCAAACTGCACTTCATACAAGGTTGAGCCTGTGTAGCAAGAACCAAAGGAATCAATGCAACACTAAGGTGAGTTTTGCACTTCATATTCGTCTGCCTATTTTATTATTTACACTGATTATTTATATTTTATAACTATAACCCCAGCCCACCATAGAGTACTTTGTAAATTGTAATACATTCCCCAGTTAATCATAAAGGATGATTGGTCATACTACTTCAGTAATTCCCAACTAAATTCTCAAAATATGACATTGAAAACCTATTTTCAAACTGTGAGCCTGCTCTTCCATCCAATAAAGAAACTGGAACTTTAATTTCTAATCCAAAGGGTACAGGCAATTATAATTATAATTTATAAAAAAAAATGGCGAAAACAATTTAAATGGACTTCATAAACAACATCTTTTAAGAGATCGCAAAATATGGTCATTGCAAGAGCAATGTGAAAGCCAAAAGCAAAAGCCCACGTAACTGACCTGGGGCGTAGACAAAATCACTGCATCTTGTTTATTAAGCCTTGAATGTAAAAGCACAAAATAGACTTTCCAGAAGTAACTTTCACTCATATGGCAAGGACACAGTTCAATTCTGAGCGCAGCTAATCTTGGAGCAAGTCTTTCAATGGCCACAGCATGCTGTTGTTGGGCGTCAGACATGTCAAAATCTACAAGTAGAATGTATCATGAGTTGTGGGCAGACATCCAAAATTCATCATAAGAGAAATTGCCAAATTGGAGCATGTAACATATTATCATGTGAACATTACCACTGTCAACAAAGCTACCTTAGATCAAAACCAACTAATACTAGTATATTATCTAAGTTATGAAGACATGTAAAATAGGGTGTAATTCAGCTTCAACAATGACTAGAAGCAATTTAAAATTGAAATGTGGAATAATCATCCTGTGATACGATCCAATAGAAAACGAGGTCAGAATTACTTCCTTCCAAATTCCAATGAGTGTAATATAAATGGTTCTATTCTATGCTCATATAATTGAAGAAGGAAATTTACCGTCCGGGTCATCTTCTTCGTCAATGGGAAAATCCAACCACGTCTCGGGATGCATGGCGATATTCATGGCGAAGGCCAACACCTCCTCTGTAATTCCAACGGCGCCTTCAACGCCACACTCCTCCACTTCCGCTTCCAGATTCCCTTCCGAATCCAATCCGATCGGGTCCGGTTCATCCATGCGGAGGTTTCCTTGTTCCATGTCCAAAAAGTCTCTCCGAAATTGATTGGAAATTGCAGCGTCATCCACTTGTTGTTCTTCATTTCCAGAAACAAATTGATCAGAGTCTGGCTCTGATTGATTGGAAATGAATGGATGGTCAGATTGGGAATTTGATGGAGGAGGAGCCAGGAAGGAGGCCATTCCCCAGAATTGGCGGGTTAGGGTTTGCTTGATTTCGTCGAGGTCCTCTTTGACTCCACGCCCTTGCGCTTCTTCTTCTTCTTCTTCTTCTTCTGATCCAAGTGCATTTTCTTGTGGTTGGGGCGGTTGAGGTTGATGATGATGTTGCTGTTGCGGGTAGTTTCTTCGAGGGGACGTAGTTGGAGTGTCAGGCACGATGTCCTTTTCATCGTCTGCGTCGCCATCGAGTCGGAGGGAGTTTGCCAGGGAGCGAGCCAGCCATGACATTTTTTTTTTAATTTAAGTTTGGGGATCCGTAGAATGTGACAGACGAAACGAAATGTTTATCGTTTTGAATCTTTTGATTGAGGAGGTTAAAGGGGGGAGGCTGTGACAAACAGGGTGGGATCAGGTGCTTTATGCACTACCGTGGTCCGTGGTCGTCTCCACTTTTAGACACATCGCTGTAACCAAGCAAACAAGAAGCGTTTTTCGCATCAAGTATGTCTTACATTATTTTTTATTTACATCTTTTTTACACTATTCGATATATTATTAATTATATTATTTATTATTATTTTTTCAATTAATTACAATTATTTAAAATAATATAAAAAATAATATTATTTTCCTTTTCGCATTCCACCTTTTACCGTCTTCCACCAACATTTACTTACTATAGTAATTTAAAAAAAAATTATTATTACATATATAAATATCATTATTAAAATTTATAAATATTTTGATATATACATTTATCTATGACAAAAAAGAGAATTGATTTAATAATTTTTTGTTTATAAATTTAAATATATATAAATATTATCAATTAAAATATATAAAAAATTTATATATATAATATGAATTATACTTATTATCTTATTTGACAAAATAATAAGTAATTAATCACAATTATTAATTTATTTAACAATAAATTAACTATTCTTATTTGCTGTAGCTTGGGTACGCTACCTTTAGGTGGAGGACGTGAAACGTTACCAGCAAACAAATATGCAAGAGTTGGACTTCGAATACGGACATCGACAAAATCGATCCGGGCACATGCATAAGATATAAGCATTTATATTCTTATATTAAATAATATATATATTTATTTTCATATTTTATTTAATATTTTTTATTTTATATTTTTTTATATTATTTTTTTTACTCAATTACATTTTTAAAATTAATATAAATAGTACTTACACTTCTTTTAAAAAGTGTAAGATAATTATTTTCTTAACACGATGCATTGAGCTACAAAATACAATCCATCTGCTTTCTGTTTTCGTGTTTTTTTTTTTTTTGATATTATGGTACATGAGTCGGTATTGAGCTACTAATATGGGCCAGAAGTTAAGGTTTGCTAAACACTAAAACTGGAGAAGACTTGGGCTTCTCTAATTTCCTATCAGGCAAGCACCAAATTTTTGGAGGTACTGCAGTATTCTTTGGGATTTAACGCAACAAACTTTAAATGAAGCTGGCAACTCTTTTGCTAATAAAGAACACTAATATTTCAATTTCAATTTCTATTTCTTTTTTTTAAACGATCTTTACATTTCTTTAATTACACTTGAATTGATATTCATACTTCTACAAAATTTATACATGTAATAAATTTCAGCTTTGGTAATTAAATTGGTATAGTATAAATATATATATATATTTTTACAATTGATATTCTTTACAATCGATTGCTTACGGCAGGCATAGAGACACAGCAGATGGGCCCAGTGTAGTCCCTGTTGCTACAATTGTGCTGGACACCTCCACGAAGAAACTACTCTACATGTGCTTATGGACTGCATCTATGCTAACCAAGTTTGGATTACCTTGGTGGAATTTTATTCCCTTCATCATGAGGATTGGTTCCGTATAAATTTGACTTCATCTATGGGTCATCTAGCACACTTTGAATGGAACAATGTGTTCAGAACTACTTGCTGGTTTCTCTGGAACTAGAGGAAAGGGGCGGATGGGAGATGGATAAAGGGATTCTGTTATCACATAGGTATCTGCAGTGCTCCAATTGCCGAGCTTTGGGGTATTATGATGGGTCTTGAGAAATGAGATGGCCTGGAGAGCAAGGTGACGCAAAGTGATAGTGGAAGCGGATTCCCAACTCATAATCAATAAGCTTAATGTTACAAAGCTGACACAATGGGAGGAAATGCTTGGGGTTAAGAGGATAAGATGGCTTTGCCAACAAGAGTGGGAAGTCAATTTTATTCACATCCTAAGAGAAGGGAATCAATGTGAAGACAGGTTAACTTATTGGAGCCTTCAGCAAGATTATAAGTTTATCAATCTCGTTATTCGTCTATTAAAAATACTTCAATTTTTTTTATTTCACTCACAAATTTATATTGTATCTCATAAGAATGTTATAGTCCCATATAATTTGATTTAACACTCTTTTCACATAAAAATACGGTAGAAGAAATGTTGAACGTATTTGATTTTGTAAAAAAAATGTTTTCCCAAGCTTATAGAGTTCGATTATCCACCTGCGGACCTAGGAATACTGTTGCAATTTTATTGTACTAGGGCAACCATACCCTGTCTTGTTTCCTTAGTTTCGTAATTTTTCTTTGGGCTTCGGCCTCTTCATGTACCAAAAAAAGTCTAACAGTTATACAACTATTATTTTCGTTTGTAAAACTCATCAATTGAGCGTGAGAATTGCCTGCAAAATTTTGAGATTGTACAATGAGCCCGCCCACACCACGGAAAATTTAAATATGAATAAGCATGCCATAAATTATGTCTGTTGTCTTGTCTTCCCTTCCTTTTAAATGACTACAGTTTTAAATAGAGATCTACAGACTATAGTGTCCAGATCTTGACCAAACCTAAACCCACCTGATCCATATTCTTTCTCATTGACCCATTAGCTTGTCTCAGAAAAATCATTTCTGTCCTGTCAAAAACAATCGCTTCATCTTAGAAGAATACACGTTACAAGTAAAAAAGAAAACGATAATGTTTGATCTCAATCAAAATATGTTTACCGAATGTTTATCCTAAGTTACTATTATATATAACTATAATATTTTTATGAAATGCAAAATAAATTTATAAATAAATTAAAAAAAATTAAACATATAAAAGTTAAACTAACAATAAAATTAAAAAAAATTATATGTAAAAGAAAAAAAATGCGAATGTCATCTATTAAATGAAAGATTTTTTAGTTTTATACAGTTTGGATAGCCTGTAATTTTTACCATTGCTATTAGAAAAAAAAAAACTCATCACCAAAAAAAAAAACTCGAACAACTGAGAGATAACTCCACCAAATCCTAACATACAGCGAGAAAAATTGAAAAAATTGTGGTTCAGTAGAAACTGGACCATTATGACATTATCATGTTCTATGATCTCACAACTCAGCTTCCAACAATTTCGATTTTAAAGGCACACAACGTTATCTGGTGGATGGACCAGCTTCAGCCTTCAAGATTGGCATCAAATCAAAGACAGCCGAGATGCTGATCTGATGCTGATCTGAATCACCAACCAACGCTAACCTACCAACTAGTTATATTATATTACGGTTGATTTGTAGTTGCTCTATGATAAAAATAGAAAAGAAAATCCGTATTTATGTATTTTACAGTTACACACTAAAATGGTACCAGGGAAAACAGAGTTGGCAATATTGAAACAGTGTATGAAGCTACGAACGAATTTCTCTTGGTTTTCATTGTATTGTTGTGGTAAGCATACACTTTGAAATTAAGATACTAGTAGAGTAATTCAGACTGCACATTTTCAAAAACTCAGCAGACATCTGCTTCAACACCGGGTTGCAACCACTCTGAATCACTAGAAGTAGCTTTGCCGCCAACCCGGCCTCCACAGCTTTTGAAGCACATTCTTCTGGGGCAAGCTTGTAGATAGCCCACAAGATTGACAATGCGAATTGGGTGCAGCTCTCTGAGACTCTCATCAACAACTTGACCACATTGGGTATAATGTTTGGACATTCTTTCAAAGCCAGTCTTCCCTCTGGAATCGTTGACAACACCTCAAGAATATAGAGTGCTATCTCTAAGCACTCATTATTCAAAGTAGGCAAAAGCTCAATCAATTGAGGCACTGTTCCTATGCTTACAACAGAGCTTCTAACTGATTCACGAGAACATATAATCTTGAGTAATATGAGTCCAGTTAAGACCCCAGTTGGGTGCTTCTTATCCCTCACTAACCTCAACAAACCAACCAAAAGACTCAAGCTTGAGACAACTTGTGTCTCGGAGCCATTCCCTTCCACCAACAACATCTCAATCAATTTGGCACAATTCATCTTTGTCTCAATGGTTCCCTCATTCATAATATCCACCAACAACGACACCTTTGCGGGGTGCATCAGATTTTTCTTCAACTCAGAACTTAAATCCAAATTCACAAGGATCCCAATGGCTTCGGACCCAACAACGTGGGAAGTGAAAGGACCCAATAAAGAAGAAATCAAAGCAAGCCCACCATTTTCTACAACAGTCTTCCTTGTGGACACATGGGAATGAACAAGTTGGCGAAGTTGTTTAAGAGCTCGAACTCTAGCTTGACCCTTTACCTTGTTGAGCGTGTCCAAGAGCTCCAAGGCTCTTCCTTGCACATCCTCCAACTTGTTCTTCATGGCCAAGTACTTTTGCGAGAACCAGTTAAGGATTAACTGGTTGAGAGTCCTGTTGGGCGTGACTGAATGGTCCCAAAGCTCCTGCATTGTTGTGGGACAAGTGTTGTGGCCGAGGGAGAACCATTTGAGGATATTGGACCTGTCGTAGGTTTGACCCGTGCAAAGGGTCACGGGGTCTTGCATTGGCTCCAGTGAGATTGGGCAGATAAAAACTGAGGGCACATCAACTGACTCCAGCTCCTCAATCAACATCTTCAGATCTAATTTGTCAGTGGTGCCACCGCCTACAACCACAGCTCCACTGTCCAAAAACCCACCTTTCACGGCGGCTTCTAGATTCACCACATCAAGCGCGATTCTCATCATCCCCTTCTCTTCTCCCGTTTGACGGCTGGTACAGAGAAGCTCAAATAAACTTTCAGTAGAACGAGAAGCAGGGATAAGAAGCGTGTGGGAGAGATAGAAAGGAAGGAGGAAGGAATAAAGAAAGGTAGAGAGAAGGAAGAAATGCCTGTCAAAGGAACAACTTTTATTCTCCACACTTGCTTTTTTACTCTCTTTAACTGTGATGATGCTTTCTATGGTCAAAAAGTAGTGCACTGCTTATTCATCATGAACAACATGATTGAGTCTTAATTTTCATCACCAATACCGAAGGTCCGATTCCGAAGCTCTCTTCCTCTTCAAGCTCCACAAAAAGTAAGATATTATCAACCCCAGGTCATCATGGGAATAAAAGAAAGGAAAGAACAATAATTTTGAGAAGAAGAACAAAATGACTCCTACAAGGCTAAAAGAACAGTTCCTGCAGCTTAATCTACCAAAAAATACAGATATATAGTTATAAGTTATAAGGAATGGGGGCAAACATGAAATAACTGTTGAACCGAGAAGGAAGAAGAAGCTGCTTTGTGTATTTGTGCTTCACTCTGCAGGGTAGAAATGTTTGCTTTTTTTAATTAATTTAGTATTATTTTCTTCACATAGTGACTGGCTACCGGCTCACCTTGGAGCCTTTAGGCGACCCTGCACCACACGTGCAGTCATAGTTTTAACTTTTGAATCAGTAACACTGTGCCGTGTGCTGTGTGTTTTTTTCACCTTCTTTTTTATCCGATAAAAAGTTTGATTCTCTACGTATGAGTTGGGGAGCTGAGAAGGCTCATCTTGAACTTGAAGATGCAACCTGGGACAAATAGTCAAAAAGGTTAATAGATGCCACCACACGAATAAATTATTGAAGAGTGTGCTGAAAACGACGTTGTTTTATGCATTCCATTGGTCCAAACTCCCATGAGTGAGACACTTTTTAATACTTTTTCTGATAAAATTTGGAAAACACTCTCTTTAGTCTTTTATACAGAGATGGCAAAATGGTCGATCAGGACTGATTATTTTCGAGCTGCATCAAGTATGTTTTAAATTAATAAAGTTAATATTTTGTTAATTTAGTCCAATTTATTGTTAGCTATGAGTTGGGTGAGTTGATCTATCAGTTCAATATATTTTTTAAAAGAATATAAATTTAATCTTTAAAATATTAAATTATAAAAAATAAAAAATTTGAGTTATTTAATTTTTGATTAATGATAAATAAATTAGATAATTAGTTTAATTATTAATTAAATTTTATTTTTTCAAAAAAATGATATATTTTTTAAGTGTATATTATTATATTAAAAAAATAATTAAAATTTGAACGACGATAATTCCTTACCCCATGCAGGTTAGCTCGATTTTGGACTGGACTAGATCAAGACGAGTGATATTGGATCAAATTAAGTTTGAAATTTATTTTTTTAACCCAATTCACATTTTTTGTTGGACTATTCAGATTGACTCATCGAACTCGAGTCATTTTAACAGTTTTACTTTCAAAGTTTTGAATTTTGAATAAATAAATGGAGCAAATTAAAAGATTATCTTTCTCTTTTAATTTGTTTATTTATGAAAAAATTGGCTTGTATTGTATATAAATTTTTTTTACCGAGCCAAAATTAATAATTATCTCAATTATTAATTAATTGAATAAAATAATATCCTTAAATAACCTTTTACTTGAGAAATGTTAGTAATATAATATTTTGAATATTCTTTTTAATATTTATTTTATTATTAATCTAATCTAAAATATATATTATTAATATTTTTTTAATAATCATTTCAAATATATAAAGTGAATTAATAATAAAAAATATTAAAAAAATATCTAAACGAATATATTACTAATATCTCTACCTTCTACTTATATTCTGCATTATCCATAGCATTAAATCCTACATCGATTGAAAAATTATTGCAAAAAAATTTAAATATTTTATATAGCCCAAAAAAACTCACGAGACTCCTTCTATGAAAGGCACTGTCGCAGAGTATTTATAGCCTATAGGACGGTCAACAGTTCAATATTATATTGCTTGTTTATCTGCACCAAAAATATTGCTTGTTTATTTCAACCAAAAAAATATATCGCTTGTTTATCTGCTATAGTTAATTAATATGATCCGAGTTTCATGAAGGAGTTGGATCACTAGTCTTCATCATAGCAAAATGCAACGGTGTTTAGCTTTCTGAATGTTAGTGATTGTGAATTTTAATGACAACTTAATAAATATATTCCCACACGATTCCATGATTTCGGTCGGTCTATATAATTTTCTCAGATGAATCCAGACTTGTTAGGCAGCGAGCATGCACCTTAATCCGTGGCTACAAAAAAGCATAAGCAAGTGCACGAGGGCATACCCCTTTTTTTGTTGCCATCAAAAGTGGTCAAAACGAACTATCGGAAAAGCCAAAGATGCCTATAAACAAAGAATGAATTCTAAAGAAAAGTAAATCTAGTCAAAAAATTTAGCTGGCACTTAGCCGAGGGCCAGAGGGTGCCTCGTACGAAGCTCACTTTCCAAGTTTCAACTTCGAAGTCCGGATACCTGCTGCCGCATCCACTACATAGAAACTAGAAAGCTACAAGCTTAGTGCTATAAGCCTATATATCATACACATTTAGATCTCTATTTTAATTTTTTACATCCTAGAATTTTAATTCACTTGATTTTTTTAAAAATTATATACTACTTTCTGAGATTAAATTCCATGGAGTGAAAGCAAATTCGATTAAGCTGGTTCGATTTTCATTAGTTTCGGCCTGGTTACTTTGGAGCCTTAATTCTTTTAAAGTATAACTCTTTCAAATTGTAGTTAACTCTTGAAAATTTTGCAATTACAACAACACACCACTGCATAGGTAGTTACAATTTAAGTCCATGTTTCAATTAATTTATTTTGAATTTTACAATTGTTATTAAGTCGTGTTCAAATGGCAATAATCAAATACTCAAATATAGATTCCACACAAAATATAATTTGCAGACAATGGATATATACTTCCCTTCAAGTAGCTTTTTGTTATTGGTACCATGTCCATGATCACTCCCCATCATTTATCCACAAAAAAAATGCTGAAACCAAGCTGACGAGTATGAGAATTAATTCTACTAATCTCACCTATTATTTCATCAAGTGCAACTTCATCTTTTAGTATTGAAGTATGAGACACGCCACCAATCTTAATCACTTTCAGGCTTTGATTTTTCTCATCTTCCCAGAGTGACTGAAGCGCCAACAAGCTCACCATGTTCACCGTTCCATCACCATCCCCATATGAAACTTCCGGTTGTTCATCAAAATCACTGTTCCTATAAAACAAACTCTCTGGGGTTCTCACTCCTGTCCCCATAATACAGGTTATAGGCACTTCTGGTGCTTCTATATTCTCTATCAAGGGTAGAATGCGAGTTTCATAAGGATAAACCCCATCGGGGAAACCAATGTCCTTGAGAAAATCAGTCATGTCGTGTGCTGAATAGCTTCTATTTTGAGTTATCACTAATGGTCTTTGACGACCAAATACTTTGGGATTGGGCAAAAGCCATAGGTTGCTCTCAGAGCTTCTCTGCTCACCTCTCACTATCAAAGGGTCCACTAGGGGCACTCCCAGAGTATTGCCAGATGCAAAGGTGAGCATTTCATCCATAGCACCACCCCATGGCGCAGAAAGAGCCACAAAGTGTTTAATGAATTTCTTGCGCCAAGAGGGTGGGTTTCTATTCAGGAGTTGGAGGACAAATAAACCTCCTAAGCTGTGGGAGAGAAGTATTACTGGCTTCCCGCCGTTGGAAGTGCTTGCTTCTTCTATCAAACTCTTAAGATCTTTCAGGAACTTGGAGCCCACTTGAGATGGGTGACCTTCAGATGCTAGACCATATCGAAAATCATAGGGAGCTCCAAACAGAGTTTCACCATCAATATAACCAAGCTGTTCTAATGAATCTACTAGGTTTGCCATGTATTCTGTGACATGCCTGTACATATAAGTGTATAAGATACCATTTATTAATTGATGATAAATTATATTATAAAAATAAAGGTAGACTAAATTCAACAATGTTACATACATATATTTACACATAACATTACCTCATATCTACAGAATTTTTGTCAGGAAAAATATAGATGGATACATAGAAACAAAATTGGAATTAAGACTTCCAAGATCAATGAATCACTTTCTTTTGAAAGTTATTTGCCCTCATACAAAGTTTGCTATCTGATCTAAGCAATAACACTTCCAGTATACAACGAAGCCTTTGTGAATTATGTAACTAACAATATTGAAGAATTCCCTCATCTCTTATTATTGTGTTTCTAGAAATCACTTCTTATAATTTGGAACAATGGGGTCTACTCTTTATAGACAATCAAGAGACATTATCAAATATATATGTTTCAATTAAAACATACTTCTATGAGAAGACATGTTCCTACAAGAATTCGTTATATATGACAAGTAATGTCCAAAATCCAGTAAAGGATGCCATTAATTACCTATACCAATGCATGCATACCTTGAGTCATGCAATGAAAATTTGTAAACTACCATAATTACAACAATTTTCACCGTCTAATTAAACTAGGCACATCTCGTTTTTTATACTTATTCACTCTGAGTTTGCCACATAAATAGACGTGAGAGATGTGTCTCTGAAACTAATGTGTATGAAGTATTTTTTGGCTAAATTAGTGGATCCACGTTATATCTATGTGTTTATTTGTGTGTTAGAATAATTTTTTAGGAGAAAAAAAATTCCCAGCAACAAGGGCTTACAACAAAGTGCAACAAACTAAATTTAATTAAAGGATTAACATATGGAGGAAAGATTTAAAATAAAGAATAGTACTTTGTTCACATCTTTCGATTACACATCACTTTATATTAAATATACAAAAATCAATTATAATCAAATAATAAAATTTGTACAATTAAGAGATATATTTGTAAATGTGTATATATATCATTAACATTATTTTAAAATAAAAGGGTGAACTTACTTGAGACGAGGATTGAGATAAAGAAGGGAGTAGGTGGAACCAAAGTGAGGGACCCGGGTCTGAACCCCGGGGGCATTGTAGAAATCATCGAGCTCTGGGTGGTAGTGAAGCGTCATGCGCTCAGCAAAGCATTGAGTGAAAGGAGCAAGTAGGACGCTGGAATCAAACCACAGCCTGAACCATCCATTCTTTTTCTTGACAAGAGGGTACCATTTGTCACAGAGGAAGCTGGAGGGCTTGTACTGAGAGCTCAGCCTGGCTTCTAGTTGGTTCCCTCCGTTACCAGGTATTAGAATCAACGGATGGAGATTGCTGCTCGCCCCACATGTGCACAGCAACGAAAGCATCACAAGCACTGTGACTGTGGCAACGCCAATTTTGAGACCCTGTTCCTTCATTACAATATCTCGTAAATCAAATAGATAATAATAATAGATATACCTAGTACTTACCCCTCTTTCAAAAGTTCCTGGGCTTTCGTTTTTAGTGAAGCAGCAATCCTATCCTCTGGATTAATGGATGGATGGGTTCGTGAGAAGCTTGGCATTTCTGCGTAGATGATACAAGGTAAGTACGTGTAAGATGTGGTGTGGTGGAGAATTTTTGGACTTGTGATGCCACGTTATCAGCGAATGATGGATTTCCCTTCATTTTTTGTTTTTGGTCAATGACTTCCCTTCATTGAAATGAATAACTTATTTTTTTACTTGAAATGAATAAATTATTATGTTTTAGTGAAACAAACAAAACCCAAGATTCGGGTTGGGCCTAACTTCAATTTTTGTTATTGGACTTGTTGGCTTGGGCTGGCAAGGCTTGTCTCCCTCCTAAGCTTTCGGCATAATGCCACAAAGTGCCTTTTTTAAAAAAAATTTAGACTTGCCAATTGGTTTTTTATTATTTTTTGGTTACATGTACATGGAGGGACCTAGCCCTAAGAAACAACTACTCTACCAGGAAAACAAACCTTAGCAATATCCTCATTTAACAAACATCTGCAACGCACTGGGGGAGCCTCCAACAAATGAATTCCAAGTTGTTGAGAATGGCCATAATTAGCCACTTGGAATACCATTAAGATAGATATAATCACAAAGAAAAACTAAAACACCTATAAAAGAAACAATAAAAACAAAATTAAAATTACAAAATTTGTCATTAAGATAAATAGATTTGAATAAACATGTTTAAAATTTAATAAATCTGAGTCATTTATTGAAAAAAATACATAATAAAGAAGAAAAAAAATGATGGAACTGTTAGTAAAGAAGGAGGACACAACTCCCTATTTTTGCACTCTCATCCAATGAGAGATACAACAAGAAAAAATAGAGGAAGAGAAAGATAGATTTTTTTTTTGGGAGGGGGGATTGAATATTAAATAGTATCGCATGACTTCAACCTCGTTTTTTTATTCATTTTTCCTCCAAAGAAATATAACCCTTCTGTTTCCACGTGTCTTAGTTAGGCTACATAAAAGACACCATATCAGAGAATGAAGATTCCATATCAGAGACTACATAAAATACACCAATTCTGTTGATTTTTGTGTCAATCATTTGTTGATTCTTAAAGTCAATTAAGGAATTATTTTTACCTAGTCTTAGTTAGACTACAGAAAAGACGTCTTATTTTGATATGGATAAAACTTAGTTTCTTTTTTCAGCAGCGTTATTTATCTAATCAAAATACTTTAACTTTTATCTAATTTTTTTATAAATTTATTCTGTATTTTATAAATAAAAAAATATAGTAATATATAATCGATTTGATATCTCTTTATATAAATATACGGTAGACATATGGTGAAAGTATTTAGGTTGGACAAAAATCATTTTCCTTATTTTTTATGTTTATTATATTTATTTCATTAATTAATATTTTTTCTTTTACTCTCTTATTTTTTTAAATGTATATATATTATAATTTAATTAATAGAATAAATATAATGAATATAAAGAAATAGAGTTAAGTTTTATTCTTTTGATATTTTACATGTTATTTTTAGTGATGAAAGATTCTAATTTATTATTTAAAGATAATTATATTTAATAATTTATTTAATGTTTTATATGATTATATGTTATTCAGAGTAGAATAAAATATATATTTTTTATATTGAGTTGTGTCCCATACTTCTTTGTATTAATGTGTAATGTGTTCTAATTATATTTTATTAATAATTTGTGTCCACCTCGATGGAGAAAAATAATTTGGGTAAGTTGAAATTTGAGTACTTCTTGACTGAAGACGGCTACAATTATTGGCATTTTGTAGTAGGTGATTTTACTTGTTAGTTGGAAAGTGGTAAAGAAATTCTATCTTTAGTAGTTGCGCCAACATGGGAAGGCTTTTATTTCTTCATGAAGAGTCAAGCCTCCAGGTTACAGTTGCTTTCAAGTCATCGAACGTTTAATTTTCATTCATAAAGGCGTGCTAATTCTTCTGAGTTCTTAATTAGCTGCCAAGTTATAAAAAGAAAAATAATTAATCCTCCTAATTTATTCTTCTAATAATTTTCTTAATTAATAAATAAAAAAATATTAAATATATTTTATATTCTCAAGATATTAATTATATTTAATTTTTATTTAATATTTTTTATTAAATAGTAAAAAATTATTAAAAAATATTTTAAAAAATATAACAAAACTCTTATAAAAGTGTTTTCCAATTGCACCGCGCGCCCTTAAGAAACGGGTGCCTACATATTAATTCTTCTGAATTTTATTGGTACTTTAATAGATTTCATATCTGGATTAGTTCTCAAATTTTTATTGAATATTAAATTTATAATAAATATTTAATAATATTTAATAATTAATGAAATACTTAACAAATCACTATGACTACCAAATTCTAAAAAATATATAAATATTATAGAAATCCCTAACTGAATATTAACTCAGACAGTAAGTTGACCACTTGAACAAAAGAAAATGATAGCTATGCATTTTGAATACAATTGTGTGATTTACATACCTTATTTTACACATCATTTACACATTAGATAATTTACGTGTAAATAATTAGTGATTAATGTGTATTATGTCGTGAATGAGAATTTTAATTAATGTGCAAATAATTAATAATTAAAGTACAAATAATTGGTAATTAGTGTATATTATATGATGAGTAGAAATATTAATCTAGCATAATTGTTATAAGAAAATGTCATCATAATATATGTCAATCACAAATTATTTATACATGAATCACCAATATATGAATGGTGTGTAAAAAAAAGTGTATAAATATACTTTTCTTTTTTTGGGTAAAGATCCTAATAGAATTTAGGTGAGGCCTCATCACTTGAGTAATGCCTAAGAGATCCCACTAAGAGGTTCAAAGAGGAGAGAAAGAAAATGAAAAAGAAATATTCTAGCAAAAAGTATTGAATTCCCTACCAAAAATTTATAAGTAAATGTCCCAACTACATGAGTTAGGCTCACGGGAATAAACTTTTTCTTTTGAATATAAAGATATGGCGTATTGAATAATTATAAACATTCTTAGTTCTCAGTAGTCGGGATGCCGTATTGATTGTTAATATTGAGTTAATGACAACAATGTATTTAATATCTTAGCTTAAACTTTCAAAAGTTATTTATTTTGGTCCGGTAATGATTAGTATTTTTCTCAAAGTGAAATTATAAGAAAATTCATGGATTTAAAATATGATCTGTTTTAAACTTGTAATCTCACTCCTAATTTAGTACCAGAACAGAGTTAAGATCAAGCGGTCTCGTTATTCGTCCACTAAAAATATTTTAATTTTTTTTCATTCTACTCACAAACTCATATTGTATTCTGCAAGAATATTATAGTCACATACAACTTGATTTGATACTTTTCTTACATAAAAATATGATAAAAGAAAAGTTAGACATATTTGGTTGTAAAAAAAATGTTTTCCAAGATTGAGTGTTTCAAAAGTATGCACGTATAATTTGATCAATCTAACCAGCAGCTGCAACTCTCCATGTCTGTGTTATTTCTTGGCGGAGGGTCGATGCCTAGTATTGTACTGTCAGTAGAGATGGAAACAAGTCAAGTCAGACCAGATTTCACTCTAAACAGGTCAGGCCTATGTTACAAATACCTGGTCTGAGCTTGACCTGTTATTTATCAAAAACCTTTTTTTGAACCTAACCTGACCTGTTTAAGAAGTCTGGTCTAATATGAAACCTGTTTAAAAGCTTAATTTATATTAAGACATTTAAATAGGTCAACAGGGTAAGAACTTCATTTAGGCATCAAATAGGCCTAAACCTTTAAATAAGCCTTGAAAGATTATTGAAAAAAAAAGAATATATTTATAAATAAATATAAATAAGTCGATCTAATAAGCCTAACAGATTTTATTGTGAAGTCAGACCAGGTTTACTAAATGAAACAAACTTTTAAAAAAATTTAAGTTTAACTTATTTTCTAAACAAGTTAAAGTAGATTAAAACTAAAATAGGTCAGACCACATACGCTTAATAAATCAGCTAACTTATTTTCATCCCTAACTGTCAGCCATACGTAGCAAATGTCGTATTTCTTTTAACTTGTTCGGCAGTTTATAAGGTTTATTTTTCTATGAGGTATTTTCTTTTTCCTTCTTTTGTACACTTAGAAAAAGGTTTAATATAAAATAGAAAAGGCTGAAAAGCGATATTAATACTTCTATATACGAAAACATGTGCATCCCCTTTCATTATCATATTTATAGTAATTATGACGGAAAAAAGAAAGAAAAAGTGCAAAGCAAGGCTGAGGAATTGTTCATCAATTAGCCTAGACTGAGAGAAAGTATGTTTTATATTTTGTTTTTATTCCATAAGAAAACAACTCTGATTTTTTTATATTTTTTATATCATCTTTTATATTATTTTTTCTTTCATCATTTTTTTTTACTTAATTATAATTATTTAAAAATAATATATAAAGTAGTGAATGAAAAAATATCTATGAACATCAATTTTCATGAGAAAAAGTCAAGAAAACGATGTTGAAATAATACCGGTCCTTCTAATCCAAGCCACCTTTTACTTCGAAAAAAAAAATTGAACAACTTCAATAATTAAAACTATATATAATAATAGAATACTAATAATAATAATTGAGGCTAACACGTTCCACGCCTTGATTTGTCTTTATCTTCAGGTTTCTTGATCCGGTATGCTCTCCATGCTATATTCACAGTTTCATTCATACCCCACCTTCATATCCCTAACACAGCCTGTTGCTGACCACTACAAAAAATCAACCCTGTCTCACACCCACCTGTGTCTCCTAGACTAAAGCACCTTCATCTGACTTTCTTTCAATTACAATCTCGTGTGTGCTTTTTTCAAGATTTCATATACTTCAACCCACAATCCCAATTGGTATTCTTTGTCCTCCCTTTTAGCAAATTATACACAGCTATATATTTGTCATCAAATAAAAACTCCCAGAAATTAAATCCTTGAAGGATGAGGAGCAATAAGGAACACAGCCAGAACAAGTTGGTGAGGATCATAACTACACCCATCAGAGTTCTGAGGAAAGCAAAGGACTTGTACGTGAGAAGCATAACAAAGTGCGGTATGAACATGAACTACAATAACCCAGTGGACGCTGCTGGGCGATTCGCGGCTTTGCCCAGAAGCTACAGCACCGTCACATCGAGGTCAGGGGATGGCGAGGATTTTGCTGAGCTTATGAGAGCAGCTTCTGCTAGGACTTTGGTCAACAGAATCGATGTGGATTTGGTTCTGAAACAACAACAACAACAGGCCACGGCAAATGAGCCTGTTGCATCAAATGGGTTGCCCAAGTCCACTAGTGTTGCCATGGGTCGGATTGATGAGGATAAGCCTTATGATTTGGGTGAGGGGGACGTTCTTGTTGAGCCCGATTCCTACCCAAGAAGTAGAAGCTAGCTGTTGGAAAGAGAAGTGTTGTTTTCTGAACCCTCGGATTCTCACACTTCAGGATCCAAACTCTCTTCAACCTAGGAATGCATTGGATTCTTCTTTTTTTCGGTCTGTCTGTCTGTCTCTCTCTCTCTCACTCTTTTTTTTTTGGATAATTGCATTCTTCATTCTGGTAATTAGATTTTGGGCATGTTTGATATGACTTTTTTTATCTCACTTAATAACTTTTTTACACATGAAAGTTGTTGCAATCATTTTGTAGTATGTTTGAATAATATTGCATAAAACTATTGATGTTCAAATTGTGTACGGTAATCGTTTTTGGAAAAAAGTTAATATTTGAGTTGTTTTATAAAAAGAGTTATTGAGATTATTTTTAATAGGAAGATTTAAATATTATTTTATTTTTAATTAAATATTTTTTAATTAATTAAATAATTTTTTTAATTATTTGATATTTATTTTGATAATTTGAAACATAAAAATAATTTTTTTATATCATTTAAATAAAATAAATTAATTTAAAATTATTTTTTAATTAATATATTCAAACATAAATTTTTTTATAATTGATTATAATAAAAAAAATTATATAATAATAATTATTAAAATAATCTAATTTTTATTTCAAAGACAATTAAAACTTTTCTTATAGGGGCCGTTAAAGTTTGTTAAGGTTTCAAAAGTGAAAAATATTAAACTTAAAAAGAATAATATTAAATAAAATGTAATTTTTTTAAGTTTAATATTTTTTACTTTTAAAATTTTAATAAGTGTCCTCGTTAAGAAATTTCTTAAATTTATTTGATTAGATTGTTTTGTAATTTGATTTTTCTTTCTGGGTTGTGGGTACATTGAAAGTAACGAGTCTAAAATTTCTTCTTTATCGCTTTTAGATTTCCGTTAATAAAAGGTGAATTAGAGGGTAAAAGAGAATAAATATGTATTTGTGATAGTTGTGAAAATTAAATTATTTTAATAATTAATTATTATATAAATTTTTTTGTTATAAATAATTATAATAAAATTAATTTTATGTTTATATATGTTAATTGAAAAATAATTTTAAATTAATTTATTTTGTTTAAATGATATAAAAAATTATTTTTATATATTAAATTATTAAAATAAATATAAAATAATTTAAAAATTTATTTAATTAAAAATAAAATAATATTTATATTTCAAAATATAGAATAATCTCAATAATTTTTTAAAAAATACTTAACTTTTAACTTTTTTTTAAAAGTTATTACCGTACAAGAGTAGAGCATCCACAGCTTTTTTTCTCTATTACTTAACCACATCATTGTCGGTTTGCAACAGTTAAAATATCAAAAAAAATTATTGTTCAATTAAATAAGTTGAACTAAACACGCTGTGGATATTAAACTAGTGTTATTAATTTGTCCGTCTTCGATGGAAGATTTCTGCGAGGAATGATTCAATTGGGAACGAAACAGAACGATAATGACAAAAAAGTTATTGTATATTTTGACAGGTGTAAGCACGGCAATTAAAGTCAAGGGATTCTTATATCTTCCTGTAGTGGATATTGATATTTATTTGAATAGCCACATATAGGCATTTTCTTCTGAGTAGTAGTGAAGTGTGTTGAAGTAGAGTGATTGATATTTATAAAGACATTTTAATACTTAAGTTAACTTGCACATAAGTAAAATTTAAGTAAAAGAATAATAATTATTTGTTGAAGGTGATTGAATATGATATTTATAGAGGATAAATAGTAATACATGTTTCCTTGATTATTATTGATGATCTCTATAAAATTAAAATATTGATACTATAATTATAAGTAATTAAAGGTAATTATGAACGTTATTATTACGTAAGATCGTAATTGATAGTTATAGATAATCATGAGATTCATTCACTATGCAAATCTCACAATAATGTTGCTGTTATCTAATGTCGTGGTCTGACATGCGTCGTGCTGAAATCTCAACAGTGTGACACGAGTGAATTCTTGCTAGGGTGTCAATAGCGGACTCCGACTGGATGTGTGTTGGGTTGACCCATGAGACTAATGTCTCGGATCACGGTTTAGAACAGCTACTCCCAACTTGATGCTTAGATGGGACAACTAAGTGTCAAGGTATCTGAGTTTGATAGGAGTACACGACACACAATGGACAAAGAGATCCTAGTTATAGTGTTAACATTGGATCTTGCGATGTTTTTTTCAAAGGGTCGAGGTTCGTGATGTGTCATTGTACTATTTTCGAGGTTAATGAATAAGGTTAGGATTTGAGTTGGATTGTTTTACTTATATCATTACTCCCCTGTTCGGGGTATGTAATAAGTTGCTCCTACGTGTAGTTTACGGGGTCTGTAGAGCGTTTCTTAATAGAAGGTAAGGACTTTATTACTCTTAGGAGTTTGATGTCCTTTTAGTAGTCTTTACACTGCAGTTAGTAGTAGTCTGTGCTTGATTAGGAACCGTTGCTTTGAATTTATTGGGAATTAAAATTGTTTTAATGAGGATGGCAATTTTCTGCTCCGTTTTCTATCTGCTCGCTGCCCATGTGACAAATCACAGGGAATGAACAATTAAACGTGATTTCGAACGTGCAGTTGCTTTACCTTTTTGGAAGCCAAACAGAGCACATGACTCCCATTATAAATATAGAATACTTACAGTGAGGTTGTCACTTGTTCCTTTCTTGTGGGTGTGTTGAGAGTCATGTCTTTTTCTAAAATCAACTTTCATTTCTTTTCCAAATTCTTAAAGGTGCTCCATTTATCCTTGCATGTTTTTCTGGTGGAGGCCTTTCTCTCCAGGCATAATGGCGATGTGTGGCTTGGTTGACACGTATTCGAGTAGCAGAAGCTTTTCTTTCCAAGCGTACACAGTAGCAGAATGCAATTTTGCACATACTGGAAAGTCTCATGGCTTCTGGCTTAGTTCTTGTGAGGCATGGAGGGGTTTCACTGTTCTCCGTCCTCCGCCCTCTTGACTGTTACCGAAGGTATTCACTATGCCTTGGGTGAGCAGGGGTGTTTAGGAGACGTGAGATTGTGAAGTTTTTTGCTCATGTTTCTCAAAAGGGAGATGTGTGCTCGCATCTTGAGGAACCGTTAAGGTGGTCATGGTCAGTGCTTGATCATCATCATCATCTCTGTATGCTACCTTCTTGGCTTCCATCAAGTGGCCACTCTTGGATAAGTGTAGCTTATAGGCCATTCTTATAAAGTTGATGATGTTTGGAATGTGAATAATAATTTTTTTTAAATATTCTATTTTTCATTGTCTTCTTCCTCCACTAAGATGAGTTTAATGATCAATTCCGATAATTTTGTTTTATGTCTCTTTCTCTCTCTCTCTCTCTATATATATATATATATAAGAAAAAAAGACAAACTAGAGCCAGGGCACCATGGCTCGTCTTACATCTTTAAAATTAAAGAGGAGCAACTTCAAAGGTGATTTAACTCTCAATTAAAGAATTTGTAAGAAGTACCACGCACACACATATATATATATATCTGTGTGTGTGTGTGTGTGTGTCTTGGCTGGTCTTGCGTCTTTAAAATTAAAGAGGAGCAACTTCAAAGATGATTTGACTCTCAATTAAAGAGTTTGTAAGAAGTACCATATATATATATATATAGGAAAAAAAGAGACAAACTAGAGCCAGGGCACCATGGCCCGTCTTGCATCTTTAAAGAGGAGCAACTTCAGAGGTGATTTAACTCTCAATTAAAGAGTTTGTAAGAAGTACTATATATATATATATGGGACATATCTAGTGAGAGAAATTTTTATTGTGAAAGGGTTGTGAACACCTAATTTTGTCCGGGGCGTTTTGTAAATAAATAAAAAAAAAGATAAAAAAAATAATCTTTCAACCCATTGGCCCATTAACCCGTAACCCATAAACCAACCCGTTAACCCATAACCCGTTAACCCACAACCCATCAGTTATCCTCACACTTAAACTCATCACTTATCCTAAACCAACCTATCCTAAACTAACCATAACTCATCCTACTACAAACTTATCCTAAACCAACCTTGACGGTTATTATCAAACCCATCCTATCTCAAACTCATCCTAAACAAACTTATCTTAAACTTCCCCTCACTTATCCTAAACAAACTCCTAATCACATCCTAACTCAAACACCTCGGTCTAATCTGTCCTATAAAACACCTAAACCACACACGAGAAAAGGCATCAAAACTTATACGAACCTATATTCGAACTTCCTTTTCGGCCTTCACATATACGCCACGGCCATATTACTTTCCATATTACGTAGCCTCCCATCCGCACAAGAACCATAACCACCCATCCTCTCCAACCAAACTCACAACCATTAAACCCACCATCTTCACCTCCAACTTGCCCATAGCCACCATTTACAACCACTCCACAAACACCCTTATCCTCCATAACCACTAACTTCCCTTTCACCATTCACAAAACCAAATCACCCTTATCACACCCAAGCCCTCATACCCTACCACAACCAGAATCATCAACCAAACACCACCACTTTCAACCTCAACCCATCCATCAACCAAACCACCCTCTTCGTCATTACCACCATCAAACCGTGAAAACACTACAAGCAGCCATCGTCCTCTGTTTTTGTAGCTCAACCCACAAATCGAATCCGTACTGCATCGAGCTTCTCCGGCGACGCTACCCCATTCTAGTCGCGTATCAATTGCACGTCTTCTCCTCACGATGGGACCGGCGACTTCTGCACCGCCATACCCGCGCAACGCCGCTCGTCGCCCACGTCGCCTGGACCACATCGACCCGAAACCAGATCCGCGACACTAGTTCTGCCCATCATTTCCGGGCCAGGATCACAGCTCCACTCAAGTGCAACTCGCTCACCACTGTGAAAACAGCCACTGTCCACCGCGTCAAACGCCTCTGCAACTTACCTAAAAAAAAATTGAAAATCCCCTCTTCACCTTTCTCTTTCGTAAGGCATCTATTATTTTTTTTTTGGATTTTTAGTTTCTATTTTTTTTAAAAGTTTTGGTTAAATGGGCTCATTTGGGCTGAAAAAACAAAAAAAAATCTAAAACAGAAGATAAGTAAAAAAAAAATTGAATGACAAGAATAAAATATAAAAAACATATAAAATAATGTAAACCTTTTTTTCTTTTAAGAAAAATAAAATGGATTAACTGAGTTGCGACAACTTGTTAATCCTATAGCACTTGTAATCATCTGAGTTGCGAAAGATGATTTATATTATTATATTATTATTATTATTATTATTATTATTATTTCAAATTTTTCAAGTTAAATCGTTAATTGATAATTTTAAAATAAAAGTTTTGTAACAAATTTGATAATCAATGGGTGACGTCTCTAGCGTGACGCGAGCTTCACCTATTTAATCCTTAATTTGAATAACTGAGTCGTGACGGCTTGTTAATTCAAATTTTTAAAGTTTTTAATAAAAGCAACTAACCCACAATTATTTTCTAAAGAACTACGTGACTTTGAGTTCCTCATTGCACCAGGAGATACGTAGGAGCGGGACTCTAATTCCGTCAAGCCAAAAAAATTAAATTTTCATAATTTATTTGTTTATTTCATATTTTTTTTTACAAAAAGGGGTAAAACGAATATTTTCAAAGATTATTAAGAATTTGCATAATTAACTTAAGGTACCGTCTTAGGACGGGTGTGTTAGGGGTGCTGTGGGATTAAGTTACCACCCTTTCCTACACATAACCGACTCCCGAATCCAATTTGGTTTCAAAGACTATCTTTTGTTGGGTTTTCCAATTTTTCCTAATAAAAAAATAAAATTGGTGGCGACTCCTAATTAATAATGTTTTAGTTTAAGTTGCTATCCCGCCGCGATTAATTCTGTCGCGACAGATGGCGACTCCACTGTGGATACTTGAGAGTCAAGCTTATAAAAGTTGGTTATGCAAAAATTTTGGTGATTTTTATGTGTTTGTTTTACCCTTTTTTCTTTTTATTATTTGATGATTTTTTATTATTTTTAGTGTTAATTGTTTTACTATCTAAACCTTAGGGTAGAAAACGTTTGGTGTTTGTTTTGTGTTTGCTTTGTTTTGCAGGATATGAGTAGTCTTTAGGATTGTAAAGGTTTATACGCTCCCTACACCCACCGCATCTACACATTATTCACACACATTCGAGTAGGGCCCTATACCCGGGTCTGAGTGAAGCCTAAGTTAAGTAGAGGTTACGTAGTGGTAGCCATTTTGGATGTACTTCCTGTTTGGTTATCGCGAAAACCTCATCTAGAGTGTGCCTTTTTCATGAATGTCCCACACCTAGTGGTTTACCCACTATTTCATGGTCAACATTCTGAAATAGGACTTGGCTCTAGAGACCTCTAAAATAGAAGAGCCACCCTATGGAAGTTCTCACGAACCAGAAAGACTCTTAGATCCTTAGGATAAAATTCCCAAGTTTAAGGCAACCCTATTAGGACACAAAGGGAGCCTACTTCTTTTTTCCTCATGCCATCCATTCAAAAAAAATAAATTTTAAAAATACATTTTCTTACATTTTCATGGCATTCCTAGCATTCTTAAAAAAAATCATCTTGCATTTTCATGTCATTCTTAGCATTTTTTTTATGTCTTGCATTTTCATGGCATTCCTAACATTCTTCAAAAAAAAAACATCATCTTGCATTTTCATGGCATCTTTAGCATTCTAAAAAAATAAAAAAATAAAAAAATAAAAAATGCATTTTCATTCCATGCATTTAAAAAATATTTTCATTTCATTTTATGCATGACATTAATCTCATTCATTTCATCTTATTCCTTGTATGATGTTACCGTGTTCAGCAACCATTGCGTGACTAAGGAAAGAAGACACCAATCAAACCTGTGTTCACAATACAAGGACTCGAACAAGGTTGCTTGCAGCAATGGCAGCTGAGAATGAAGGTAGGAACCTAAATTTGGAAGTAGATGAAGTGAAAGGAAGGGTGAGTGAGTTGACGGAGTCTCAAAGAAGAATGGAGGAAATGTTGTTAGCTATGAGGGAGACTCTCACCTTGATGGGGGCAGCTGGAAATATAAGAGTAACTGGGTCACATTCATACCCACTGAATATTACTTCCATGAGGACAAACCCGGGGTCACTTCTAGAGACATTACACTAGAGGAACCTCAAACACTTTGCATCAATAGTAATTCCTATTGGAGAATGATATCATTCATTGGAAGGTACTCAAAATGAGGTCTATGGTAACACCAAGTTCACGTGGGAACCACCACATATGTCCATTCAGATGCCAACTGGATTTCCTGCCAGGTAATGGGCACACAACTGTTCGAAATGATAAGATGAAAGAAGAGTGGATGGAAAAGATGGAGGAGCAAATCAAGGCGATCAAGGGTCCTAGCACCTACGGTCCCCTTGGGATAGAAGAATTGTGCCCTACTTGCTAACATTATCATCCCCAAGGATTTTAAAATCCCAAAATTTGTCAAGTATGATGGGAGCACCAATCCCTTTTTCCACCTAAAAACTTACATTACCAAAATGTCCATTTGGTCAAGGATTGGAAGTTCCTTATCAATTTCTTTCATGAAAGTTTGACTGGGCTCTTTAGAGTGGTGTATCCAACAGGGACCTCTCAAAAATCTCCTATTGGGATATAAGGCGAATTTGTTTATGGGTCATTGTCGGTTTAATGGGATACTGCCCCACCAGGGAGCAATTGGGAACATTACAAAAGAAAAATGAGGAGACATTCAAACAATATGCCCGAGAGGTGGAGAGCTCTCGCAACTCAAGTGCAACCGCTTTAACTTTGACAAAATGTGCTCATACTTCTTGGGGACTTTAGGAGCTCCTATATTGGGACAATGGTAGGTCTTGCTTACCAAGACTTTCTTTGAATTAATTGTCTTTGCTTGGAGAAAGGATCGAAATTCTGGTAAAGGCTAGCAAATTGCCAATTGGCAATAATGAAGGTAGTTTCAAGAAGGGGTTTCCCACTAAGAAAAATGAGCCAGAAGTGAGTTATCTGCAAAACCAACAACCTTCACAGCCTCGATATTCGTCATCCTACCCTGTATACCGACCACCCCCATATAACCCAAACACTTACCCTTCGCATCGTCCCATCTACCGGCCTAATCGCCTCTCCCATGAATGCACCTCAAACCCGGTACTCCAAATCAACAATGTTCCTCTCACCTCAACCATACGCTCCAACCCGCCTAACCTATAACCAATATCCATCTGCACCTCCACACAATTACACGCAACCTCGGCCAAACTTTCAAAATCAAGGTCGTTTTCGTCCCCAAGGCCTACCTCATTTCCCAAGATTGTCCATTTCAAATGCAGAGTTATTCCAAAGGCTCTATGATGCCCATTTAATTTCGGGGAGTCCTGTGCGTCCTATGAAGTCACCATTCCCGAGTTGGCATAACCCAAATTTGACTTGTAAATTTCACATGGATGCTTCGGGCATTCCATTGAAGACTGTGAAGCTTTTAAGACAGCAGTGAGGAAGTTAATTGCTTATGGGAAGCTTGATATCCAAGAGGAGGCTGGACTCGATATTGTCAATAGCCCAATTCCTAATCATGGTGGAAGGAATGGGGTAAATGCTTAGAATAGTTGATCAAGGAAACCTCATAAAGTTCAACTTAGTGGTGGTTCATAAACAATACCTTAGAGTCCTCCAACAGTGGGGAATTTCTAAACGAATGGTATTCTAATTTGTTTATCAAGTAGTTACCGTGAAACGATGGTTTAATTGTATCAACCCTATACTTGTTCGATCAATAAAATCATTTGGGTTTTGAACTTATGATAACTTTCTTGAAGCATTAGTGTAATGAATTTGCATGGATATCTTGTTTCCTTTCATTTTCATCACGTTGTCTTTCTTGACATTTATTCGCTTTCGTTTCTTCGAAGTGTTTTCCTTGTATGTGGATCCCATTGAACGCCAATTCTTGACAATTCTCAGTTTGGTATATGTCAGTAAGGTTCGTGCCTGCAAGTGCCTTTTGTAAAAAAGAAAAAGAAAAATAAAAAAAGAAAAAAAGAGAGCAAAGAAGTAATCACTTGGTGTGCACTATCTTTTTGTCTCCAAATTAAAGTTTTGAAAATAAACAATCATGATTTGAAAATGAAGACTGGCCATTTTTCTCTATCTTTTACAAAATTTCATCAGTTTTATCCCTCGTTATCCCTTTTGAGCTTGAAAATTTCTTCAATAAACCTTGGATAAGGATCACCCCTATACTAGGGGATAATACAAGACAAATGTTGATTATCGTGGTGACTATTTTGAAGTATAATGAAAAAGGAAGAAAAAAGTGAAAGGGGAAGAAGTAAAAAAAATGATGAAAAAAACAAAAAAAAAAAAAAAAAAGAAAAGAAAAAAAAAATAAATAAAGAGAGAAGAAAAGAAAGAAGAAAGAAAATAAAATGAAATGGGAGGAAATAGAGAACAATAAAAAAAGAAAGGTGTGCTTAAAAGCGCAAAAGCGATTCTGAAAGTTTAGTTTTGGTCAATGATCCTTAGTCTCATTCAACCCCTAAATACTTGTTTGAACCTTATATCTTTTCCTTCATAACCCCTAGCCTTGGCCACGTTACAAGCCTCAAAAAGTCCATTCTGATCAATGAAAGGTTGTTGTCATTTCGTTAACTTTAATTTTGAGACAAAGGTTACACTCATCTAAGTATCCAGTTCATCGCTCTTAAAAAAAAAAAAGGAAAGGCAAGGAAAAAAAAAAGACTTTCACCAGGGCAAGTTTCTACCATGTTCGAGTTGGCCCTACACTGGGACATTCTTTTCCCTAGTTTAATTTAACCTACACTAAGGCAAATCTTTTGGGCACTAGAGCTAGTTCCTGTTCTATTCAATTCAATCCTAAACTGGGGCAAATTTCCCTCTGGTTCAATTTGAGCCTTACACTAGGACAAGTGTCTACCCTGCTCGATTTGACTCTAAATTGGGGCAAATTTTCTTTTCCTTGGTTTGATTGACCAACATTGGGATAAATCTTTCGGTCACTAGAGTGAGTGTTAGCCTTATTCAATTCAATCCTAAACTGGGACAAATTTCTCTTTGGTTCAATTTGACTTGATGTAGATGTTCAGTAGAAGAAAATCCTTGGTCATAATGTCTAGTGAGCAACTAAAGATCGTTTTCATGAGGATCAAACCAATCTATCAAGGCAACTCTTCTTTGAGTCACATACCATCGTTTGTGTCTTATTCCATATGTACCATTTTGTGTTGTCAAACTTCCAAGGCCAATCTAGAAGTTGTTCACTTAGTCAATTCCTGTTCTGTTGTACTTTTGAATCCATGTCTATTTGTTACGTAATGCTTCAAGTAAGGTGAACATGAGTACAATATTATGATTTGACCATCTAATGGCAATTCCTTGATGAACAATTCAGACTGAAAAGAATTTAGAAGTTCCAATTAAAAGGAAAAATTATATCCCAGCGATAATTCAGAAACAAGAGGTACCTAAGCAAAAAGGGAAAAGAGCCCGTTAGACTGAAAACTCAAAAGGGCGGTTTAAGTAAAAACTAGGGCAAATAAATAGGAGAATGACCTGAAACCCCTTGAAAAGTTCACCAAACTGGGGCAAAATTTTTGAAGGATTAAAGAGAAGATATGAGTAATCAAGCAGTTGCAGAGAATCAATTGGATGAGAGACAAAGTTAAATACTGGAGTAAAATTTTCTCTCAAGGACTCAGCTAAGTAAGGGTTCATGACAAGAGATGATCATTTCATTTCTCAAAAGGAGAGTTGAAAGTGGATAACAAGGAAAGAGAAAGAGGAAGAAAAAGGAAAGAAAGGATGAGAACCGAAACGGGCTAAAGCACGTGAACGAAGGGTTTGATTGGTCAAAGTTTTCCAAAGTCATCCTTGGTTCAAATGATTTTTTTTATTTTTTATTTTTATTTAAAAAAAGGAAAATAAAACAGAAAAAAAAGAAAAAAAAGAAAAGAGAGAGAAAAAATAATAAAAGAAAAAGAAAATCTTTTCGGGCATCCCATTGTCTTTTAAATTGAACTCTAAAATTGTCATTTAAATTGAGGACTCTTGCCCATTGTCATTTAAATTAGGGACTCTGTTGCCCATTGTCTTTTTTAATTTCGGGACTCTGTTGCCCATTGTCATTTAAATTTTGGGACTCAGTTGCCCATTGTCTTTTAAATTTCGGGACTCTGTTGCCCATTGTCATTTTAATTTCGGGACTCTGTTGCCCATTGTCACTTAAATTCGGGACTACTTTGCCCATTGTCATTTTAAATTTCGGGACTCATAGTTGCCCATTATCATTTAAATTCAGGACTCTGTTGCCCATTGTCTTTTAAATTTTGGGACTCATTGCCCATTGTCATTTAAATTTCGGACTCTGTTGCCCATTGTCTTTTAAATTTTGGGACTCTTTGCCCATTGTCATTTAAATTTTGGGACTCAAAACCTATTGTCTTTTAAATTTCGGGACTCTGTTCCCATTGTCTTTTTCATTTCGGGACTCTGTTGCCCATTGTCATTTTAATTTCGGGACTCCGTTGCCCATTGTCACTTAAATTCCGGGACTCTGTTGCCCATTGTCTTTTTCATTTCGGGACTCTGTTGCCCATTGTCATTTTAATTTCGGGACTCTGTTGCCCATTGTCATTTAAATTTCGGGCCACAATTGCCCATTGTCTTTTAATTTTTGGGACTCAGTGTTACCCATTGTCATTTAAATTCCGGGACTCAGTTGCCCATTGACTTTTAAATTCTGGGACTTAGTTGCCCATTGTCATTTTAAGTTCTGTTGAGCGCATCGACTCCATGCATTTCATGCATTTTAAATTTTCGTCTTTTGCTTTTGAGTGCATCGATTCCTGTCTTTTACTTTTGAGCGCATCAGCTCCTATCTTTTGCTCTTGAGGGCAATCAGCTCCCTGTCTTTTGCTTTTGAGCGCATCGGCTCCTGTCTTTTAAGTTTCTATCATTGAGCGCATCGCTCTTTGCATTGTTTTGTTTCTTTTCACTCCCGAACAAAATTCGAGTTCATGTCTTTACTCGTTCCTTACCATGATAAAATGAAAAACTACGGTTATTCTTTTTATCTAGTAAGAAACAAGTAAAGAGGGGCAACTGTGAACACCCAATTTTGTCCAGTGCGTTTTGTAAATAAATAAAAAAAAAGATAAAAAAAAAATCTTTCAACCCATTGGCCCATTAACCCGTAACCCATAAACCAACCCGTTAACCCATAACCCGTTAACCCACAACCCATCAGTTATCCTCACACTTAAACTCATCACTTATCCTAAACCAACCTATCCTAAACTAACCATAACTCATCCTACTACAAACTTATCCTAAACCAACCTTGCGCTTATCATCAAACCCATCCTATCTCAAACTCATCCTAAACAAACTTATCTTAAACTTCCCTCACTTATCCTAAACAAACTCCTAATCACATCCTAACTCAAACACCTCGGTCTAATCTGTCCTATAAAACACCTAAACCACACACGAAAAGGCATCAAAACTTATACGAACCTATATTCCTTCCTTCCTTTTCGGCCTTCACATATACGCCCGGCCATATTACTCTTCCATATTACGTAGCCTCCCATCTGCACGAACCATAACCACCCATCCTCTCCAACCAAACTCACAACCATTAAACCCACCATCTTCACCTCCAACTTGCCCATAGCCACCATTTACAACCACTCCACACCACCCTTATCCTCCATAACCACTAACTTCCCTTTCACCATTCACAAAACCAAATCACCCTTATCACACCCAAGCCCTCATACCCTACCACAAACGGAATCATCAACCAAACAATTACCACCACTTTCAACCTCACCCATCCATCAACTAAACCACCCTCTTCGTCATTACCACCATCAAACCGTGAAAACACTACAAGCAGCCATCGTCCTCTGTTTTTGTAGCTCAACCCACAAATCGAATCCGTACTGCATCGAGCTTCTCCGGCGACGCTACCCCATTCTAGTCGCGTATCAATTGCACGTCTTCTCCTCACGACGGGACCGGCGACTTCTGCACCGCCATACCCGCGCAACGCCGCTCGTCGCCCACGTCGCCTGGACCACATCGACCCGAAACCAGATCCGCGACACTAGCTCTGCCCATCATTTCCGGGCCAGGATCGCAGCTCCACTCAAGTGCAACTCGCTCACCACCGTGAAAACAGCCACTGTCCACCGCGTCAAACGCCTCTGCAACTTACCTAAAAAAAAACTGAAAATCCCCTCTTCACCTTTCTCTTTCGTAAGGCATCTATTGTTTTTTTTTGGATTTTTAGTTTCTGTTATTTTTTTTTAACTGTTTTGGTTAAATGGGCTCATTTGGGCTGAAAAAACAAAAAAAAAAAATCTAAAACAGAAGATAAGTAAAAAAAAAATTGAATGACAAGAATAAAATATAAAAAACATATAAAATAATGTAAACCTTTTTTTTCTTTTAAGAAAAATAAAATGGATTAACTGAGTTGCGACAGCTTGTTAATCCTATAACACTTGTAATCATCTGAGTTGCGGACAAACGATGATTTATATTATTATATTATTATTATTATTATTATTATTTCAAATTTTTCAAGTTAAATCGTTAATTGATAATTTTAAAATAAAAGTTTTGTAACAAATTTGATAATCAATGGGTGACGTCTCTAGCGTGGCGGAAAACTTCACCTATTTAATCGTTAATTTGAATAACTGAGTCGTGACGGCTTGTTAATTCAAATTTTTAAAGTTTTTAATAAAAGCAACCAACCCACAATTATTTTCTAAAGAACTACTTTACTTTGAGTTCCTCATTGCACCAGGGGATACGTAGGAGCGTGACTCTAATTCTGTCAAGCCAAAAAAATTAAATTTTCATAATTTATTTGTTTATTTCATATTTTTTTTACAAAAAAGGGTAAAACGAATATTTTCAAAGATTATTAAGAATTTGCATAATTAACTTAAGGTACCGTCTTAGAACGGGTGTGTTAGGGGTGCTGTGGGATTAAGTTACCACCCTTCCCTACACATAACCGACTCCCGAATCCAATTTGATTTCAAAGACTATCTTTTGTTGGGTTTTCCAATTTTTCCTAATAAAAAAAATAAAATTGGTAGCGACTCCTAATTAATAATGTTTTAGTTTAAGTTGCTATCCCACCGCGATTAATTCTGTCGCGACAAGGGTGAGAGGAGTAGATCTTGACCATACAACCATACATGGATGATCAAGATTAAAAGTTACTTAAAGGTCACGTGACCACTTAAAAAAGTCACATGCATTTATGTTCTAATCTTGACCACTCATGTAAGATCCAATGGTCAAGATTCACTCCTCTCACCTCTCATAATAAACACTCCTCTCACCTGATACACATCTTATATATATATAGGGGACATATCTAGTGAGAGAAGTTTTTATTGTGAGAGAAGTAAATCTTGACCATACAATTATACATGGATGGTCAAGATTAAAAATTACTTAAAAATCATGTGACCACTTAAAAAAGTCACATGTATTTATGTTTTAATCTTGACCATTCATGAAAGATCTAATGGTCAAGATTCACTTTTCTCACCTCTCACAATAAACACCCCTCTCACTTGAATAAGATCTTATATATATATAAGAAAAAAAAAGACAAACTAGAGCTAGGGCACCATGGCCCGTCTTGCGTCTTTAAAGAGAAGCAACTTCATAGGTGATTTGACTCACAATTAAAGAATTTGTAAGAAGCACCAACTAATTTTACTATCCTTAAACAAGCACAATCCTAACTGTACATCTATAGTAAATATGTACCCTTGATTTATTTTAGTACTAAAAATACTATTTTTTCTAATTTTTTAAATATCCTAATTGAAAAAAAAAAAACAATTGAATCAGACCATGAAGGTGCCTTGCACGTGGTCTTATTTTGCTTCCCATCTGCTACATTCGAAGAGGGTCTTCTCCCTGTGACAATGCTTCAGAGAGGAAGCTGCCTCTTTATTATCAAATGAGCCCTTGGTGTTTGGTAAATGCTTCATAGAGGAAACTGCCAACTTTTTTCCGCTCGTTCTTTTTTCTCAAAATAGGGTGACAATGAGAAGCTAAACTCTCTCAAGGCATTGATTTTGCAAGATATATTAAACTGTCACATCAACTTCTATATAAATACTAGTATAACATTTCCTTGCAGCCCTCCACATATACTAAGCTACGACTAGTTCTAGGAAAAATAATTGCTACAGAACTGAGATTCATCGGTTTAGAACCTCGACCCTTTCCCTCGGCTCAGAACCTCGGGAAACAATTGCTTAAGAACTGATTCAATTGCTTGAACTTATTTCGTATAGCTTGACCGTCAGGATTAATAGCATTTTAATAGAAAGATTTATTGAGATATTAATTAAAATTTAGGAATTAATTGAAATAACTTTACAATTCAGTGTAATTATTTGGAAAAATATTAAATTTTAGAGTGATTTCGTACACTTTTTCCTATTTTTTCCCTGGTCAGAAATGTCCCTTTAAAGTTCTTCCGATTTAGCTGATTATGTATAAAATGGTTCTGATTCAAAAATGATTTAGGGATACTTACTAGGTAACCCTCGAACAGACGAATCTATAGAAAACAATGCTCAGATCCCATTTGCTCATGGAATGGGACTTATTTCCGATGAACTCTTATAAGGTAAATTATTTTTTATGGATATCAATATATCAGCTGGATGCCTGCATCTAAAGATGTAAGGTTTATTAGTATAATAATAAATTAAATCAATCTATGTGCTTGCACTTGCAGTCACTAAAGACAAGTTGTGGAGGAGAGTATCAAAATATAGATCCCAGTAACATAATGTGTACCAGATATCTTGAGGCTTACAAAAGTGTATGCAATGATAATAAATTTCTCATGTTATTTAATTTCTCTTCATGTTATGAATACTACATGTCTTTCAGCTGTGATTTTCAGTGTGTTTCAGGAATAAATATTCCACATATTTTGGAACCCCATTGCGTCTTTGTTTCTCCAAAACCAGGAGAACTAGTTGGCAGAAGATCTCTCGACGAGAAGTCTGAATTCTTACTTGCCTCCGAACCAGATCTTCCCACCATAGGATGTCGAGTAATTTCCCTTGTGTTTATTTTCGTAATATACAAATGCAAGTATCTGATTATCCCCGTAAAAAAAAAAAAGTATCTGATTATCAACTAGAGAAAAAATTCCATCTTGTATGGTAATATAAATTGATGTTTTAAAAACCAAACCGAAAATCTAGTAAAGCCTCTTAATCATGGTTCGATTGATTCAATTAGTCAAATTTGTGGTTGAACTATGATTGAATTGTGATTGAATCAAAAAATACTCAGACAAGAGACATAGTTAATTCATGGTCTAACTGATTTAATCTGTCGATTTGATCTAATTTTTAAAATATTGATATAAATTGTATTTTTAAGAGCCTTTTTCCATCTTAAACACAGTAATTTAGAAGACTTGGGGGCCAATAATATAAGAATCAGACATATATGAATTTATTCTTAGAACTATGAGTCTTTGGCTGCAGAATTATGGATATTTGCTTGCCTATTATTGGGCAAATGATGATACTGTTCGCGAAGCTCTTGGCATCCGTAAGGTATAATGATAAAACCTTAGGCTGATAGCATTGACATACTAACAAAAGTGTGACTTAAATGCACTACAGGGAAGTATAGGAAAATGGCAGCGATGTCTTTCTTTACCTTATACTAAAGATATTCAAAGCAGTGTTCCATTTCATGCGAACTTGAGTACTAGACGCCATCGCGCTCTAGTATACAGGTGAGGCAACTAAAATTCATAATTTGCTCTTTTGTTTTTGAAAAAAAAAAACTGATAATTTTTTTATGCATTTTATCATCCCAGCGGAGATCATGACTATAAGGTACCGTTTCGTGGGACTCAAGAATGGATAAGATCTTTAAATTATTCCATTGTTGATGACTGGAGGCAATGGCTTGTCCAAGGACAAGTTGCAGGGTAAGCACGTAGACACTATGACAGTTTATTTTGATTTTGAATCGAGATTATGCAACAACAAAAAAATGATTTTTGGAGTCTGCTTATTCTGCAGTTATCAAAGGACCTATTCAAACGGGATGACTTTTGCAACTGTAAAGGCAAGAAAAAAACTCTACTATTTTAATTCACAGATTGTTATACAAATTGACGTGTTGAAAATTCATGATGCCTGTGTTTGATTAATGTATTTGCAGGGTGGAGGGCACACTGCTCCTGAATACAAACCCAAAGAATGCTTTGCTATGTTTGACAGGTGGATATCTAAAAAACCGTTGTAATAATTAACTCTAGCTGTGGAGGAGAGAGTTGAAGTTCCATAGTTATTGTTTCCTTAATTAGTGTTTCCCTCTATGCTCCTCAAAGAATGACGAGACAGGCATTCAGAAACACTTGCCATGTACAGTTGCATGGTACTGCAGGGCAGCATATTGTAATAGTATTATTATTAGCTTGTGTTGTACGGTTGTTTTAAATTCCGTATTTATAATTATAACTATGATGAAGTTTTAATCTAGTAGACAAATTAATATTTATAAGGTGTTTAAATTAACTTGTTTTGATTTACTTTGGATTAATTTTTTGAGTTTAATTGATATGTATGGTTAGTATAAAAGAGTTATACATAGATATCTACTCTAATATTATTATTATCACATTATTCAATCATTAATTGAAATAAAAGCAACCAATAAGTGCTCATGTCAGTTAAATTTTAATTTTTATGTCAATCGAGATTGAGTCATAAGTTCAGTCCAAACGATTTTAAGGGTGTACCATTTGTATTGGCTAATATATTTAGAGAAATTAAAAAAAAATTTGGGTACATTATAGAAATCCCTCTGCTTTTAGGCGATGATGTTTTGCTTTTAGAAAAGCATAAAATCAGAATATTTTAAAATAAAATTTTTGAGTGAAAAGTTTTTTCAAAAATGAAATACAACAATAATAATTAAGTTTTTTCTCACTAGATGGAGTCAGTTACATGGATCAAATGACGTCATTGTGTTTTATCATAAACTAAGTCTTTAAAAATACTATTTAAATCTAAATCTTTTTTAATCATTTCATCTATAATTTTTCTTGGTCTTCTTC
Source organism: Ormosia semicastrata (assembly GCA_029884595.1). NCBI lineage: Eukaryota > Viridiplantae > Streptophyta > Magnoliopsida > Fabales > Fabaceae > Ormosia > Ormosia semicastrata. The sequence continues at coordinate 9,655,025 of JAQQTO010000046.1, read as the reverse complement.
TACTTCTAGTTATTGTGTTATTCTCTACCTAATCTACTCTTCTTACAAGGGCTTCTAAAGATCTTCTTATTACATGTCTAAACCACTTAAAGTGAGATTTTCTCATTTTTTTCACAATAAGTATTTCTCAAAAATGAAATAAATTAATTTAAATATGTTTTGTTGGTTTCACATTGTATTTTCATATCTTTTAAGTGCAAGATAAATCTACCCGAAAATAAAATAATACAGTTAGACCTTTTCTACAAATGATATCTCCTGTGCTAACTTATATTTTAGGCCTTCACCAGAAATTTATATTTTATTTAAACATATTTATAATCTTATAAAATGCAATAATAAGACTCTTATTTAAAAATTAAGAATTATATCACTTGATTTTGTTTTGTTTATTTATAGCAATATTTAATTGTGTAAAAAATAAAAAATTAAAGGGAAGAATCTTATTTTAATTTATTTTCACATATCAAGTGATTTTTTTAGGACAAAAAATTATTTTATTTTTTTTTTATTTTGTTTTTGGGTCCAATTTTATCATTAATGAATTCAAATCATTGTTAGCCAAAAAATTTATTTATCCAGAAAATTGCTAATGAATAATGTAATTAATTATATACAAAATCGATATTTAAATTAATAATAGTATTAATTGTCTCTCACGAGATTTGTATAATTTTTCTCTTTCTTTTTATTTTTAAAATTTTATCAATAATAAATTTAAATTATTTATCCATAATTTTTTATGTGTATTTATCCATAAAATTAATAGTTAACAATAAATTAATTGCTTCTTAAATTAATATTTGATTTGAATTAAGGCTCAAATGCATTTTACTCCCTAATTTACTATATTAGTTGTAATTTTCTATTTCCCCACTAATTTATAAAGCATAGTGCACCCTTAGTTAGCAATCTCTATCCTAATGTTTCCTTTTTTTATATTAAAATAATAGTTGTATAAATGGTCAAAATTTCCCTCTCTAGTTCAGATATCTTATATCTTTATATATATATACACGAAAGAAGTTTAAGGCCAATTTGAAAAGGGAGAGGGTAAATTTAAAGTTTAAATTAAACAAAATGACTTAGCTGAAATTCAATTTGAAAATTAAATCAAATAATTTTCAAATAATCTTAGTGTAACTTGAGCTATAGCTCTTAGACATATGTCTATTCTATATGTATATTATTATAATGTTAAAATATAGATTTAATTTCTTTAATATCTCACTAGTATCAACAAACTTAAAATAAAAGATCTCCTTCACTTATAGATATTGCATTAATGTAATGAAATAAAAAATTAAATCATATAAATATTGTAATTTAAAATTCTAAAAATTATTTATTTAGTTTTTCTTCCTACTAATATGTCCATTCAAGAATATAGGCAAAAAGAAAAAAAAATCTTACTATTAAGTGCTCACACAATACATATAGTATTTTTTTCTAAAATATCTCTCATCTAATAGGTGAGAGACTAATTTCTTATAATGTGGTTAAACGCTTAAGTGAAGCATTTTCAACGATATTATTTTCATACACATAAATTTCGAGATCGAATCCAAGATTACATACTTAAAGGATTCGAACTCCTTTTACACATACAACACGCGTTTTTCAATAAATATATTATTGTAACCGGCACATGCAAAACATTGTGTGCTATAAAAGATTTTAGGCGATATATATATGCATAGAATTACATGTGCCCCATGAAGAAATTAAGATATTGTAAGTTTGATATTAAACTAATTTATATTACGTGTCCCACGAAGAAATTATTTACTATACAAACTGAAGTTAGTCACCAAAATCACAATGCAATCAGGCTGTCAATCAAAATAAAATAATACCTTGTACCAAAATAATAATAATAATAATAATAATAATACCTTCATGGTATACGAGAGGGTTTTTTCTAATGAGATCATAAAAGCATCAGCATCGGTTTGGTTATTTTATTTTCTCCAGCCTGTTATAATTATAGGTCGAACAAATGAGCACAATGCCGAAATTCAACCAAAATGGCTACACTGCGTTCAACTTTTCGATGTTCTTTCTTCCTTGTATATGTTGTTGTTGTCGTTATTCTTTCACAGGTTTGTACCAGGCTTGCAGTCTCTCACACAACAGTCAAGTTTCTTCCAGGTTTTCAGGGTCCTCTTCCTTTCCATCTTGAAACTGGGTATGTTTGTCCTGTTGAATGCTGCTGCATTTGGCTTTATATGCACTATTCTTTTTGAGGATATTTCTTTGTTTACTGTAATTATTAATGGCCTTTATACGTAGTAAAAGTTGATGAATTTTTTGAAAGGTACGTGGGGGTGGGTGAATCAGAGGAAGTGCAACTATTCTACTACATTGTAAAGTTAGAGAGGAATCCTAAGGAGGACCCTCTCATGCTTTGGCATACTGGTGGTCCTGGTTGCTCTGCCTTCTCTGTCCTTGCCTTTGAAATAGGCAATGTAACGTTTCTTATTCTTTCCCTGGCCTCGCCCACTCTTCGATGAAAATGAATACTAGAATGATCGTTTTTGTCTCAAACCATTCCAGTATGCAACTGCATCTGAATCTCACCACTTTTAGATTAAAAAGTGGATGGTTATGCTCTGACTATAATAGAAAGAGCCTGAGGCATTGACATTTGGGCCTTTTTTGGTCCGAGGAATGCATTGATTATAAATGTACCTACAAAAAGTATTTGTTATTCAAATTCATACCTCAGGCCTTTCTCAACCATTTAAATGATATGATTTCTCTCATTATGTTTTAATTGAAAAACAAAAAATTTTCTTAGCTTATAGTGTTGTGTTGCTTGTATTTTTTCTCCTAAGAAGCTGATATTTCAAACTTGGTTTAAGGATTATATACTTATTTGACATTGATAAATGATCTTCTAGGTCCACTCTATATGAAGGTAGAGGAGTTCAATGGAAGTCTGCCTGCATTGGTTTTGAATCCAGACTCATGGACTACGGTTATTTTCAGAACTTGAATGAAACAAACCCAAATAATTATGATAAATTTTCAACTTAAAATTTCTTAATAGTATTGTAACGAATATTGGCATTATGATGATCTACTGTCAGGTATCTAGCATAATATTTGTAGATTTACCAGCTAACACTGGATTCTCCTACGCAAAGTCCCCCGTGGCAACTCAGCGCAGTGACTCTAAACAAATCCGCCATGGCCTTAAATTTTTGAGGAAGGTATTATATTCCACATAACCAATTTTGTTTGCTACTACCGCTACAATTGTTACTGTGTTAACTGCTTTCTCTCTTTCAATGGCTAATTGATCATCCGGAATTTCTCTCAAATTCGATTTACATTGGTGGGGACTCTTATTCTGGAATCATTGTCCCTGCAATTGCCCTTGAAATTTTGAAAGGTATGCATCGTTTATTTAAGTACAAGACAAATGGTACTTTGGTAGATTACTAAATAAATCATTGGTAAATTCTCATATCACTCTACATACTTCTAAAGGTGAAGTGTAGAATGTTGGATAGAGATAAATTCATAGAAACAATTCCTAATTTCTTAAATTTTCGTTCATATATAGATAATAAAGGATAGCTAAATTTTTTGAAAAAAGTTAAATACACATCACTTCACTTCACATTTGTTTATGTAGCAGAATTAGAATAATAGTGTACAAAAAATGAGATAAGACCAAATATAATCAAATGGTCAAAATTATAAAATGTGAAATAATGTGAGTGAAAGTGTATATAATTAGAATTACTCAAATTTTTAAGTTTTGGGTTTTTGCAGGAAATGAGGATGGTTTTGAACCTTCAATCAATTTCGAGGTTTGTCCTTGTACATATTTTTTTTGTTTCCATCCCTGCTCAGAAATGTCGTTTTAAACTTCTTCTGATTTATAGCTGATTATGTATAATGGTTCTGATTAAAAAATGATCTAGGGATACCTAATAGGTAACCCTTGGACAAACCAATACATAGATATGAACTCTAGGATCCCATATGCACATGGAATGTGGCTTATTTCTGATGAACTCTACGAGGTAAATTATTTTCTAAAGATATCAATCAGGTTCATGCCTACTTCTAAAGATGTAAGGTTTATCAGTACAAAAATAAATTAAATCAATCTATGCTTGCACTTGCAGTCACTGAAGTCAACTTGTGGAGGAGAGTATCAAAACGTAGATCCCAGTAATAAAATGTGTACGAGATAACTTGAGGATTACGACAGTGTAGGCGATGATAATAATTTTTTGTGTGCATGTTATTTAATGTTTTATTCATGTTATAAAAAAATACATATCTCCCCTCTGTGATTTTCAGTGTGTTTAAGGAGTGGCTGAGTCACATTTTGGAACCCAAATGTGTCCTTGTTTCTCCAAAACCAGGAAAACTAGTTGGCAGAAGATCTCTTGACGAGAAGTCCGATTTCTTACTTCCCTCCGGACCAGAGCTTCTCACAATAGGATGTCGAGTAATTTATTTTCTTCTTAATATCCAAATACTAGATTGTTTTAGATTTTAGTACTATTTAAAAGAAAAGATTCAAAAAATTTAGAGGTGTAGTTGAAGACTTACTTCGAGAACTTTAATAATTCTATTAGAATCAAAGTTATAATAAAGTTATCAAAATAATATTTTCGATTTGAAAGTTACCAAGATAGTAGTTTCAATTTAGTATCCAAAAATAATAATTTTGAGTTGAATCAAATGCTGAGACTTGAGAAGTAGTTACACTTGAAAATTTCTTAAGAAAGAAGCAAGGGGTCTTGACATTGGAGATTCAAATTTAAATTCATATAAGAGTATTTGAATTTGAAACAGAAGTTAAAATAATTATAAGTATAAGCTCAAGATAATATAATAATTGCTGACAGAAATTGAACAATTACTTATAACACAAAGATTATTAAGAAGGCACAGGTTGGAAGCTGTCACCCCAAAAAAAAAATCAACTTCTTATATATATAGATATATATAGTTTAATTTTGATCTACTATTAGCATAAATTTTTTTACATTATCAATTAATTGTACATTAACATATGTATGACTTTTAAAGTAATTATAACAAAAATTAAACATTTTTCATGATGTAGTAATAAGTAATTGAATGATAGTATAATTTTTTTTTTATACTGAGAGTGTATTAAAATTAAATCATATATATATATATATATATATATATATATATAACATTTAAATCCTTATTTATTTTTTATTTGGCCCACCACTCTTGATTCTTACTAAAAAAATAAACCACAACTGTAATGTTTTGGACTTCAGCCCATTTTTTAACGAAAAATACTGTAAATTGTGGTTGGCCCGCCCATTATACTAATTAGACTTGTGCTGCATATTAAAGGAAAAGGCGTGCATTCGTTAAGAGATCTTGGAAAAGAAGAGGTGAGTTTCACTCTAACGAAAGAAGGAGCCATTCTACCTTTAAGATTTGGAAATTTTCTTTATCTTTTCACTTTTCTTCTACTGAGTTTATTTATTTATTTTTACTTTGTTTTATATTTTACTATGTGTAGCTAAACCCATAATTAGAGTAATGATAGATTTTGTCTTTAGATAATATAAATTTGTTTTTATGCTTAATTCAAATTTGTATTTGATGATTCAAGTATTTATTTCTTATCTTAATACTTTTCTTGACTAGGCCACTCTTGAATTGATCTTAAAATTTATATATGATTTGAAAAAATTAGGTATGAGCTTGGAACTTATGATAAACACTACAATCTTTTCAATATCTAGGAATAAATGTTGTGTGTTATGTGACTTGATTGTGATTCCCTTATTTGTGTTAAAGTTTTCTCTAATTAGGATTAGATTAAGAGATTGATTAACTCTAACTAGTTTGAAGAAGATTAATATACCAAAAAATTAATATTGATTAATTTTGTGAAGTTTTCATGAATCTTGAAATATGACTTAGTTAAGTTAGACTTTGAGTTTGTAAAGAAAAAGGTTCAAGTGAAATTAGAACACTAATATTCTCATCTCAATAGTTTTCAACCCTTTCTTTTATAAGTTAAGTGTGTTCTAATTTTATTTATAGTAATTTCTTTGTTAATTTCGTTGTTATTAATTTTACATGAAATTATTTCTGTTTAATATCTTTAAAATTTTCTTTGACCTTACTTTATCATTATCTAAATAATATTAATTTAACAAATTTAGTAGTTCATACTTATAATCCATAAAAAATAATACACATTCATTCATTATATTATTTTACCATTTGATATCCTTGTCAAGTTAAAGTAACACAACCCAACTTCAACGAATCTACGGATCTTATAAGATTCCAATTCCATCGATCCCAGCTGTGAGGATGTCTCATTGTTGTCCTGAGATGTTGGACAAGTCTTGGACACCATGAGGGGAAGTGGTATAGCAGTAGATGGAGAAGCAACCAGGGGAGTGCGGGGAAAGCAGCAGGCGCAATGCCTCTTGAATAAACCACCAATGCCATGGCACCCGGACACGCACCGAGTTAGTTTTTTCTGCATTCGTTTTTTTTTTTACCCTCTTCCATATATATATCTGGTTAGCTCCTAGGGTTGGCACGAGATAGAAAATACAGAGGCAACAAATTAGGGATATCTTGAGAGGAAAAACACAAGAGAGACAAGAGATTGCTAAGGGGAAGGAGGACAAGAGAGTGAGACTGTGAGAAAGCTTGATAGGAGAGTGTTCCTATTGGAGAGCTTGTTCCCAAATCATTTGTAATCTTGTTCTAATCTTAGTGGAGGATCTCTAAATGCTGGATGTAGGCTACATTGGCTGAGCCAGGGTAAATCAAGTGTGTTACTCTTCTCTACTCTTCTCTATTTTGTTTTTGTGCATTCTTGGTATTGGTTTCTACACTACTTTCTCATTTCCGCATTGTGTGTGCTTGCTGTGATTGCTTGGGGTTTACTAAGTAATTATTCTACAACAAATTGGTATCAAGAGCTAAGGTTCAAGGTGGTCAAGTTGGGTTGTTTCTGTGGTTCGAACAAAGGTTAGAAATTTTTGCTCACCAAGTGTTTGAAGAAATTCCTGTGAGATGGCAAGCTCAAGTTCTAAGGTGGATATTGAGAAGTTTGATGGGACAAATGATTTTGGCTTATGGAAGATGAAGATGAGAGCTCACCTAGGCAATCTTGGACTCATTAAGGCACTTGAGGGAAAGCTCCCGGAGACCATGGAAGCGGAGAAGAAGGAGGAGGCGCTCGATAGGGCGTACAACACTTTGATTCTTTGCCTTGGTGACAATGTGCTACGAGAAATAGTGAAGTGCAAGAGTGCGGCAAAGGTGTGGTTGAAACTCGAATCTTTATACATGACCAAGAGTTTGTCTAGCCGGTTATATCTCAAGGCAAGGTTCTTTACATGGAAGATGGTGGAGGGAAAAGAAATTCAAGCTCACATCAATGATTTCAACAAGTTAATCATGGACTTGGAGAATATTGGAATCACGTATGATGATGAGGATAAGGCTTTAGTGTTGCTTCATTCTTTACCAAGGTCTTATGACACCCTTGTGGAAATTCTACAACATGGGAGAGAAACTATAAGTTTGAGTGATGTTATAGGGGCTATCAAGGCCAAAGAACAGAAATGGAAGAACGACCAAGGCGAGCATATGGGAGAAGGTTTGATAGTTAGAGGAAGACCAATCAAGAAAGATACAAAGGGAAAAGGAAAGGCAAGGTCCAAATCCCGGGGTGGTGAGAAAGATGTCAAGTGTTTTGCATGCCACGAGAAGGGACATTTCAAAAGAGATTGTCCGAAAAGGGGAAGGGATAAGAAGCCTCAAGGTGAAGTTCAAGCTGCCATTGTGCAAAAAGATGACAGTGAAGAAGACGCCGATGTGCTAGTAGCCTCTTCTAGCACTCAAGGCGGACATTGGATCATGGATTCGGGATGTTCGTTCCATATGACTCCAAACGGTGAGTGGTTTGAAGACTACACGGAAATCGACGGAGGTCATGTATTGCTGGGGAACAACAAACCGTGCAAGGTGGTCGGTATTGGTTCGGTGAGGTTAAAGACTCATGATGGAATTGAAAAAGTTCTATTGGAAGTGAGGCACGCCCCCGAGCTAAAGAGAAATCTAATCTCTCTAAGAATGCTTGATGATCATGGTTTTGCTTGGAAAGGTGAGAAGGGTGTCTTGAAGGTTACAAAAGGGTCGCTAGTGGTAATGAAAGGAGTAAAGGAGAGAAGTCTTTACATGTTTCAAGGGAGTACCGTAGTTGGTACGGCGGCGGCGGTAATGGAACCTAAGGAGAGCTCTTTGGCAAGCCTATGGCATAAACGGCTTGGTCACGTAAGCGAGAGAGGGTTGCAAGAATTAGATAAACAAGGATTGATGGGAAGTGAGAAACTTGGAGAGTTGGAATTTTGTGAACATTGCATCTATGGCAAGGCAACACGGGTGAAGTTTAGTAAGTCGTCTCATGTTACAAGGGAGACACTTAGCTATGTCCATTCGGATTTGTGGGGGCCATCATAAAGTGAGTCTCTAGGTAGAGGGAAATACTTCTTGTCGATTGTGGATGATTGTTCTCGGAAGGTTTGGGTATACATTCTAAGGAACAAGAGCGATGCACTCGAAAAGTTCAAGGAATGGAAGAAGATGGTCGAAATCCAAACCGAGAGGAAGGTGAAGAAATTGAGGACCGACAATGGGTTGGAATTTCTAAACCAAGAATTTGACCAATTTTGCAAAGATGAAAGGGTGGTAAGGCACAAGATCGTCCCCTATACTCCACAACAAAATGGGGTGGCGAAGAGGATGAATAGAACACTCTTGGAGATTGTGAGATGCATGATGATTGAAGGCGGGGCACCTAAAAGATTTTGGGGAGAAGCAGTTAACACGGCGGCCTATGTTGTGAATAGGCGTCCTTCAACGGCATTGGGATTCAAAACTCCGGAAGAAGTGTGGACCGGTCATCCGTCAAATTTTGAGAACTTGCGGGTATTTGGGTGTGTAGCTTATGCACACCAAAAGCAAGGAAAACTTGATGCGAGAGCAAAGAAGTGCATGTTCGTAGGGTATCCAGAAGGGGTGAAGGGTTACAAGCTTTGGTATGAAGACAGTGGATCTTCAAAGTACATCATTAGTAGAGACATGGTCTTTAGAGAGTCCGAGTACTATTGGCCTAAGGAGACTCAAAAGGGAGTTGGGGAAGGTGATATGGAGCAAAGTCATGTCAAAGACCGAACTCAAATTGAGGTGGAGCCTTTGGGAGAAGATAGTAATACAAGGGATGAAGACACGGATAATCAGGAGGGGAACTTGGAGGTAGAAGATCAAGGTGACGACCTTGAGAGATACCAATTGGCAAGGGACCGGATAAGGAGAACCCATAGAGCACCGGTAAGGTACGGATATGCGGATTTAGTTTCTTATGCATTGCTAGCTTCGGAAGATCTAGATGAGTCGGAGCCGAAGTGTTACAAGAAAGCAATGGAAAGCAAAGAGAAGAACCTATGGACTCAAGCAATGGAAGATGAGATGGAATCGCTTGACAAGAACCATACATGGGAACTTGTGCACAAGCCAAAAGATCAAAAGATTGTTGGGTACAAGTGGATTTTCAAGCGAAAGGAGGGCATTGAGGGGGTGGAGAAGCCAAGGTACAAAGCAAGGCTTGTGGCAAAAGGCTTTACGCAAAGGGAAGGAGTGGACTACAATGAGATCTACTCACCGGTAGTGAAGCATACATCTATTAGGGTGTTGCTAGCCTTTGTCACTCAATATGACTTAAAGCTAGAACAAATGGATGTGAAGACGACATTTCTTCATGGCAACCTTGAGGAGAGAATCTTTATGGCTCAACCGGAAGGTTTTATCAAGAAAGGTGATGAAGGAAAGGTATGCTTGCTTAATAAGTCTCTTTATGGCTTAAAACAATCCCCAAGATAATGGTACCTTAGGTTTGATGAATTCATGGAGAAAAACAAGTTTGTGAGGAGCAACTATGATAGTTGTGTGTATGTCAAGTGGGTCAAGGAAGGCTTGGGGGTATTTCTCCTTTTGTATATTGATGACATATTGATTGCTTCAAAGGACAAGGAGGAAATTCGAAAACTCAAGCGGCAACTAGGGAATGACTTTGAAATGAAGGACATGGGGCCAGCGAAGAAAATTCTGGGTATGGAAATCATTCGAGATAGAAGACGAGGTACATTGTTTCTTTCTCAATGTGGTTACCTTAAGAAGGTGTTGGCCAGGTTTGGTATGTCAGAGTGCAAGGCGGTGTCTACACCGTTAGCAAGCCATTTCAAGCTCTCCATCGAAATGTCTCCCAAGACTGAGGAGGAAATGAAGAAGGTGGAGTGGATTCCTTATGCTAGTGCAGTGGGTAGTCTCATGTATGCGATGGTCTGCACTAGGCCAGACTTAGCATATTCTGCAAGTCTTGTGAGTAGGTTCATGGGAAACCCGGGGAAGGATCATTGGGAAGCGGTAAAATGGGTACTTCGATATGTCAAAGGCGCTTCTGACAATGGATTACTGTATAAAAGGATGGAAGTTGATGGGGTTAAACTTGTGGGGTATGTTGATGCCGATTATGCAGAAGATTTGGACAAGAGGAGGTCCTTATCGGGATATGTCTTTACTTTGTTTGGGTGCACCGTAAGTTGGAAAGCTCAATTGCAACCGTTTGTTGCATTGTCTACTACAGAGGCCGAATACATTGCAATCACGGAAGGAGTAAAGGAGGCTCTTTGGTTAAAGGGGCTGGTTGGTGAGTTCGGATGTGTGCATGACAAGGTGGAGGTGTTTTGTGACAATCAAAGCTCAATTCATTTAACCAGGAATCAAATGTTCCATGAGAGGACGAAGTACATAGACATCAAACTTCATTTCATCCGAGAGGTGGTCTCCCAGTACAGTGTTAGTGGAGAAGATTCACATGGATGAGAACCCGGCGGACATGATGACGAAACCGGTGACAAATGTCAAGTTCAAGTATTTCTTGGACTTGATCAATGTCACTACCTTTTCTACATGACAAGGTGGTGATATGGTAACTTTCAGGTATCCCTATCTATATTTTTCTTTGTCAACTATGAGCCAAGGTGGAAATTTGTGAGGATGTCTTATTGTTGCCCTGAGATGTTGGACAAGTCTTGGACACCATGAGGGGAAGTGGTATAGCAGCAGATGGAGAAGCAACCAGGAGTGCAGGAAAGCACTTTGGCAGCCATGGCCTGATAAGCCAGCCGCATGGCCTTGGACACGCACTGATTAATTTTTTCTGTCAAGCTTTGTTTTATTTTACCCTCTTCCATATATATATATCTGGTTGGCTCTTAGGGTTGGCACGAGAGAGAAAATACAGAGACAACAAATTAGGGATATCTTGAGAGGAAAAACACAAGAGAGACAAGAGATTGCTAAGGGGAAGGAGGACAAGAGAGTGAGACTGTGAGAAAGCTTGATAAGAGGGTGTTCCTATTGGAGAACTTGTTCTCAAATCATTTGTAATCTTGTTCTAATCTTAGTGGAGGATCTCTAAATGCTGGATGTAGGCTACATTGGCTGAATCAGGGTAAATCAAGTGTGTTGCTCTTCTCTACTCTTCTCTATTTTGTTTTTATGCATTCTTGGTATTGGTTTCTACACTACTTTCCTATTTTCGCATTGTGTGTGCTTGCTGTAATTGCTTGGGGTTTACTAAGTAATTATTCTACAACACCAGCATTGAAAAAGCAGAAAAGGAAATCTGGTTGTGGGGCTGCTAAACTGTAAATCAACAATCAAGAAAACAACACATGTGACTTCTTATCCAGCTGATCCTTCGTGCTGGGATATATTTAATTGAATGATACTATATACACATTAGCATTGTACATATATTAGCACACATATAATTTTACATCTTTGTTATAATTCGTCTTATACACTTTTAATTCTGCCAAGTCCCGTTCATGTGAAGAGATGTGTTTTTTAGTGAAGTGCAAGACGTATTATATATTCACTAAATTATATATGGACAACATTAATATTGTCGATAAAATATAATTAATTAGTTTCTTTGATATTACACTTATTTAAAAGAAAAAAGAGTATACTGACCACTTAAGATTTGACTTTTTGACAAATTATAATCACGAGCTTTAAAATTAAAATTTTTATAATTAATTTTTAAATTTTAATTAATGTCTTAATAGTTTTTTGTTTAATTTGAATATATTAATTCACTAATAATAATATTACATGGTAACATTTTATTTATATTAATATTAATTTTGGATTGTTTATTAATTTATTTATTAAAATTTAATTTCAAAATATTTTATTTCTTACAAAATAAATAAAAATAAATTTATTTTAAAACAGTTTATTTATTTATTTTGTAATAATAAAATGTATTTATAATCAAATTTTAATAAATAAATCAATAAATAGTCTAAAATTAATATTAATACAAATAAGATATCGTTACATAATATTATCATTAATAAATTAACAAATTTAAATTAAATAAAATGATATATTGAGACATTATTATTTTTTCTTATTAATTTACATTATTTTATTATAAATAGAGAAGAGAAGCGCTCTATGATATTACACTATACAAGAAACTCTAATGGCAAGGCTTAGTTCGCATTATGGTGGTAATTCTAGAAGCATGTATGAGATTCTACTTGCCGTTGCCCTCGTGTTACAGATTTGCTCCCAAGTTGTAACATCTCGCTACATAGTGCAGTTCCTTCCTGGGTTCCAGGGACCACTTCCTTTTGTACTAGAAACTAGAAACTAGAAACTGGGTAAGTTAGACTGTGATTTCTAATTTAGTAAGATAAGAGATTCCTAATTTATGTTATGGCATTCAATTATTGACTGGAGTGTTCCACCCTGCGCCAGGTACGTGGGAGTGGGTGAAACTGAAACGGAGCAGGATCAGGATGCGGAGCTCTTCTACTATTTTAATCCTAAAAGAGGACCTTAATTCTCGAGCTTTGGCTAACAGGCGGTCTTTGTTGCTTTCGGATCATGGATTTTGAAAGTGCATTAGTTGATGTGGTGACAAAGGAGAAATTCTTAATTATAAATCTAAACATAACATGATAAAATAATTGAATTTGTGTCATCTGATAAAAGTTAGACCGTATTATTGAGAGTACAAAACAAATTCTCGTGAAAAAGATGACATGGACGTGAAAATTTATGCTAATTTGGACATACTTTAATGAGAAATGCTAATTGTCGTGAAAGATAGTTCGAGAATGCAGTATTTAAGGAGACTAATATACCTGTATCATTTTGTATAAACGCCTTTCTCGTTTTGATTTTAATAGTCTTAGTCATTTATCAAATTCACCCACAAAATATATTAAAGCTTCATAATTCATAAGCCAGGACATCAATTAAACAATTAGATGCTTATTGTCTCTGGCTGTTGCAGGTCCATTAGTGCTAAATAAAAATTAAGTTGTCATTATTCATTTTTTGTTAGTTTCTATTTTTGGCACTGTTGAAATCAGGCTATAGCAAAAAATGATCTACATGGAGCAAATCAATATCAGAATAACTCAAATATGTTGTATTTTTTAAATCGCTGTAGTGGCTGGTTGATCATCCGGAATGTCTCTCAAATCAACTTTATATTGCTGGCGACTCATACTCCGGCATTCCTGTCCCACTAATTGTTCAAGAAATTTCAAATGATACAACACTCACAAATGGATCAATTTGTGTGCCAAAGTTGAAACTATAAGCTTAAACAGTAGCTAATACCCTCTTCAGTCTTCAATGGTTGTGACAATTGACAAGTATAACATAGTATTCCGATGTGCCAGTGTTACTATAGATTGATCATTGATATGAGTATGCTGACGGTTGAACTTTTCTTCAAAATATCCTTACCTCTCAGGAAATGAAGGTGGTGTCCAACCATGGATAAATTGATAGATTTTTTTTTAATATGTGTGGACTAGCATAGTCACTAATTTTCTAAAACTCAGATTAATTGAATGTTAAATATTGTTGAGCATCTATTGATTTAGCCTATTTGTGATCAATTTTGTTATTGAGCTCTTATAAGCACTTAAACCCATGTGGATAATGTTATTTTGGGTTTGTGAGCCTTATGTATGAGTTTTCTATGATGGGTAGGTTAACACATATTGTAAACACAAGGAGAGGTCCCTATTCTCATCCTATATGTATTGTGGTTGCCCCATTGAGGCCACAAGTATTTTTTGCACATATAGGAAATGAAAATAGTTTCTCTCCTCTACACACACGCACCGTTCGAGTTTTCCTTTAAAGATCGGGCATAGTCGCGTTCATGTTTGTCATTTCCAGGTGATTCTATAACCCGATCTCTTGTATATTATATTTTATACATGCCATAATTTAGGGTTAAAATAGATTTAGGAATTTTGACATATCATTAATTAATTTGAAACAAAATTCATTCAATTGGTATCAGAGCCAATTTAATCCTAATTATAGTTGTAAATTTCTTCTTGTTGAGAATGAGAATTTTGGTCAATTCAAGAACATCTTTTTTTTTTCTTTTTGAAAAATTAATCAAAACCAAAAATTGATTTTGATTCCTATTGTTTGAAGTTTTGACATTTTTTCAATGCGTAATTTGCGTGTATTTTTTTGTGCAATTTTTTTTTCAACCATACAAGAACATCATTTATGATTTTGGTTTTCCTTAGGCATTATTATTATTATTATTATTCCCAATTCTGATTTTAGAATGTGCTCTATGTGCGCAATAATTAATTTTGGTAATTTTGGCGAATCTTAAATGGTTTCAAAGTTCTATGAGAATAGCTGTTGCGTGGTGTTAGAAAAATGTGTCATAACTATTTTTTCTTTGACTCGAATTATATATATAAAATTAGATAATCTCAGAACTCGCTTTTTGAATTTTTTTTGTAAAATTGGGCATGTTATAATTTTCATACTCTCACATGTGATATTCTTTGAGTGCTCAAATAATTTTTTTTGGTTGTTTTATGCTATATTGAAATTATTGTATTCTTTAGATTGCTATACAATTTAAATTTATGAGAGTTTGTTTAAATAATTACCAAAATAATTTTTTTGGATTGTTTTAAGTGTATAATATTGTATATATGTTGAAATTGCTGCGCTTTTATAAACTATTGTGCAAATTAAAATTCGGGAGTTCATTTAGTATATTTAGAGTTGTTTTGACTAATTTTGCTCCTACCTACTATTTAAATCGTGGATAAATATCTAAATAAATAAAGGAGTAGCTCCTCGTGTTCTAAGTGCGCGATGTCTCATCAAAATCATGGAATAAAATTTTGTAATTAATTCTCACGTAACTATGAATACTTTGGTATTGAATATTTTTTTTTATGATGCTTGGTAATTATTGAAATTATTTTCACTACATATAATAGACAAGTGTGAATTATAATTAAATTGATAATTTTGGATATTTTATTTTATATGATAAAGAGCATTGATATCGATAAATATATTATTTTGATGCCAAGAAATTCATGTTGATTGTATGTCCTTTATTGCTATTGAAAAATTATTTTTTTATGGAAGACTTATTTAAATAAGTTTGGGCACATTAAAATTTATTTATTTATACATATTTTGCTCCTCTTTAATTTTTTATGTTAATTTTATTAGTTGAGCTTGTTGAACTCCGTAAATTGTGCAATATAATATTGAGAGTTATTCTTGAAATAATTTTTTCGTTATAAGAGCATGATAATGTATCATGTGCTGCATATAATTATTTTAGTATTGGACATTTGTGCATTGACAATATTAAAGTGTTTTGATATATATTATTAAGAATTAAAGTACAATTGTATGTGATTAATTTTATTGTATATTGTGTCATTGCAAATTTAAATAAATTACTGTCAATGTGGCCATTATGAGAATATTATTTAAAATAATTTTGATTATTGAGAAATATTTAAGGCGATGACAAATTTATATTAAGTCATTATTATGGTTAAGTTTTATATATCTAGTAAGCTTATTTTGTGAGTCATTTGTGAAAGTTATATAAAGTTTTGGTAATTTGAATCCTATTAAATTAGCATTCACTTTTGTTGGCTCTACATACAATGATGGACAACAAACTATTTAAGGTTAGTTATAAAACTTATATGGTTATTGACATATTGTATAATTATATAAGTGGAGAAATTTGTTCTTAAGGTCTTCTTCTCCCTTTTCATACCATTTTTTTAACATTCAATTATGTATGAGAGTGTGAAAATTATCTGATTGATGTGGCATAAAAATTTTGGAACTCTATGAACAATTTTGTCATTGATTATTGTAATTTCTTATAGTTACATGCTCATCTATTGTAAGATCAGTATTATGTTTTGTAAATCTTGTGAGATCTTATTTCTAAGAGTTCAATTCAGAATATTTATAATTATTTTGAATATTTTGTATAGTTGTGAGCTCGTCTTCGCGGAACCAATTACGATAAAGTGTTATATTGTTAATAATATTGTTGTGTTTTCATTGAAAATTATGTTAATAATGCACTTACCCTATCGGTTTGTCTTTATTAATTTGATTTTTGATGTTTTGTTGAATGCATTAAATGATTATGTCCTTAGAGTTTTCAGTATCCTCTAGATACTAGCTTTAGGGACATGATATTTAATGGTTTATGGGAGTTTGCTTGTTCATTGTAATCTGGGACCCCTAGGCGGGATTATAATGATATAGCAGCTCAAATTGTTGTGATATATATATTATGTTACTCATTGTCAAGTGTTTTATCGAATTGAATTAAGCAACCTTTAATATTTGTATTGTTTTGTGAAAGTTGACGAATGAGATAATTGGGCATTCTGTAGCAATCTATTTTTTTTATTTGGATGTGTAATTTTGTTAAATAAAAAAAATTAACAATGTTGAATTGATTGCAATTAATGTTGGGTTGTGTAAGTAATAGACATACCCTTTGATGTGACATTATTTGGCATAATCATTTGTGTGATGGAGAAAATAATTTAAATTTTATTTTGAAAATCTTGAAAAATATTGCTTGTGCATAAACTATGAAAATATTGATTCAACTATTTTACTCTATCAAGTGGAAGAGACTTGTATATTGTAATTTGAGACCCTTAGGTGGGATTACAATGATGCAAGGGCTCTAATTCAATTAATTGTCCAACTAATTGAACAAGGGAAAACTAATACAATTATGGTTGCTTAAGTATAATAAATGTTTTAATGCATGATTTTCTCTAACTTTTGTATTTGTCATCGCTTTGTTGTTGCTTGTTGGGACCTATTGAGGACATTGTTGAGTCTCCTAAAGTATGTTATAATATAGTGAATTCCTTATAGTTGTCATGTTGTGTTGATATGTTTTAGTCTTAATAAGACATGTTGAAAGCAAAAACAATTTTTCTATTTTGTACCATTGTTTGTGCTGTATTAAATCACTAGTTTGTTGAATTTATTTTGTTATAAGTATTGTCATAGTAATTTGGGAAATATTATTTTGTCGATATGATAGTGATAATTATTTTCACTTAGTATCTTGAAATGATAAATTTGAATATTTCCTTTTATATTATTCAAATGTCAAAATCTTCAAAGGATTTTTTTTAGTTTTGCTAATTTTCTCAAAAAAAATATTGGGATTAAAATTATTCAAGTATTGTTGTGAAGAAAGTGTTCTTCCAATTATGGTTTAATTATTTTGTGAGGATTTTTTTTAAGTCCAATTTATTGTGTTGATTAGTTCAACTTTAAAATAAAAAAATAATTAAAAAAATTCTTTTGTCGATGATACAAAATTTATGATGAATACATTGAGTTAAACCTATTGTACTTATAACATTCACTTTGGGAAAATTTCCTTTCTTTTAGATTGAAGTAAAAAAATGTGTATATTTAATTCTTATGTATTTATATTTTGATTTTGTAAATTACCTGATACTCAATATGAATTAAAGCTTTTCGTTTCTTATAAGAAGAAAGTGATTTTGTAATTGTTGTTCTTTTGAAATACGTGTTAAAAATTTTGAAGTCTGCTATGTATGAAACCTAATATTAAAGGCAATTAAATGCCTAGGTGCAAGTTAAATTGACTTGATACGAGCTGTCAGGTATTATTGTTTAATATTGATTTGGATGTTGTTTACATCAATGAGTGTTGCCATAAGTAAGTGAGAACAAATTTGTTATTAATGTGTTTTGTACTAGTTATATATTGATGGCCAATATTGCTATTATTGTTATATGAGAGACAATATTCTATATTAAATTATTTCTATCATGTGAAAAATATTGGTGATCACATTTTATGTCTAAGGCATAAATACCTTTTAAATCATAATATATTGACAGATTGTCTCACAAGGTACATATTGTTATAAATTTTGAAATGTGTTTGTGTTCTTATTGCACATTAATGTTTACTATAGTGGGAGTTAGAGACTGTCTTTTGGTTATGTCCTCAATAGTTGTTACATATAGGTCCCATGTGCTTCAACTGCTAGTAATCTAATGTTGTGCTCAAGTGTGCATGTGTTTATTATTTTTTTTTTGTCATTGTGACACTTGGATTTTTTGAGTGAGTTGTTGAAAACTTGCAAGTGATCCCATAATACGTGTAGGACATTTGAGATTTTAAACTTACTCATATGTTGTTGTCGCAATCGTCCCAAAGGGCGCCGCGAAAATAAAAAGAAAAGAGAGGAAAAGACCTCGGGGTGTTGGGAGTCGCCACCAATCGCTTTATCCATTAAATGGAATGGTGCAATTGGACACCTGAGAGATGGTCTACGTTTCAGAGTTCATGGTTCAGGGGTTGATTACCGGTAGGGAAGGTATTAGCACCCTACACCGTCCATTCTAAGAACAGTTACCTATTTAATCTAATGTTATTTATAATATTAATTAAATTGGTCCTTTAAAAAAAGAAAGAAATAAATTTTTTATTTTTACTTTAACATGCTCCATTTTGCCAAGCATAATATCAAGAATGATAAATGACTAAGACTAGAAATGGGTGGCTAAATAGCCATTATTTTGAAACAAATTCTAAGTCTACAACATATTGTATAAAAGTGGTGAATTAAAATTTTATTTTTTGGAGAGAAGTAATTTTCAAAATAAATGGCCAAATAAAAAAAATGATTTCAATGAATAATTTTAATTCAAAGAAATTTGTTTAAGGTAAGAAAATTTTTTTTTAAAGTAAATGGCCAAATAAATCTCATTTGTAATCAAGAAAACTATTTTTAGGCACAATGAGATTTTTGTAGTAATTTTGAAAAAATATCTTCATGAAACATAAAACTTTAATTCACCACCATCATGATGTTGAAACTGTATGAAATTGTTCACTTTTATTTAAGAATTTTTTATATTTTTTAGAAAAAAGAGATTTTATTTTAATTTAAAAAAAGGTGTATTTTATTTAGCGAAAATATTTTAATTTGGTGTGAGAATTAGACCTCGCCAGGGCTCTCTGGCAAAATCCAATATAAAGCCTCAAGATTATCGGGAAGAGTATATTTGATCGGTGCTCGATCCTCTTTCAATTTTTCCGTCATCGGCCAGTTTTAAATTATCTAATTTACAATAATTAAATTAAAGTCACATATCAACTTCATAATAACAAACAAAATACTTAATATAAAAAAAAGTGTATTAAATACAAATAATGTAAACCCCAAATTAGTAAATACAAATCAATCCAAAATAATAAATAAATAAAATTAAAAGGAAAAAAAAACTAAAGATTAGAGGCCCAAACCGGTAAAAAAAAAAAAAGAAAAGGGCCCAAATGAGTAAAAAAAAAGAGAGGGGGCCCAAATTTATTCTACTTGAGCCTACAAAAAAAACTTGAACCTACGAAAAAAAAGAGAGAATTGAGCAACAAAATAAAAGAGATTTATAGTCTCGAACTATCAAAAAAACGAACATAAAAGAAAGAAGAAAAGGGAGAGGGAAGAACTCACGAAGCTCACGGTGGTGCAATGAGGGGTTCATACGGCCTGGGTCGCGGTGGTGGACGGTCTAGCAGCAGGGTCGCGGTGTTGGGCCAGACAGGTACAGATCCAGCCGGATCTGGGTTCATGGGAGGCGCAGCGACGACGATGGGATGGGGGCCAGCTCCGGGCGCTAGGTGCGACGAGGGTCAGGGGCCAGAGGCTAGGGTTGTTCCGAATCTAGCTTGCACGGGTTCGAGTCGCGTGAGCTGGGTGGCGTAGTTGGGCGGCGGCGACGGTCTGGTGCAGTTCCGGCTGGTCAACGGCGGTGTGAGAGTCGCACGAGCTGGGTGGCGCGGTTGGGTTCGGGCCGTGGTCACTCTATTTCTGGTTTAGGTGACTCGGTGGCGCAGCGGAGGTCCGTGTGGTGGTTGGGGAGGCCGTGCAACACAATGGCTTCACGTGGGTTGTTGGTTGTGGGGTGGTGAGCTTGAAGATTGGTAGTGAAGAAAATGATGAAGATGAAAGGGTTGTTGTGTCTTGTGGAGGGTGATTTGATAGTGATTGGGTAATTCTAATGGTTGGTTTGGGTGGTTAATGGAGGTGGCTTGGTGTTGGTGAAGATGGAGGAGGCCGAGATGGTCTTTGTGGAGGTTTGAAGATGGTGGAATGAACGAAGATTGGAGATGGGAGTGAGCGCGTTTTGAAATTTCTTGAAGTGTGGGAATTTTACTCTTATCCGTGTGAATTTTTTAGTTTGTGATTGCTCTGTGATTGTATTATCTTTCTGAATGGTTCATTCCTTTCCCCTGATTGATTTGTGTGTGGTTCTTATAAGGAAAAAAAAAAATATGCCAAAACAAATCTCTTCGATTTCTGATGATTAGAATGCAAAATGATTAAAACAGTTTGAACCTTGAGTTTTGGAATGAATGCAAATAAAGAAGAAAACCGTCGAGAACTTGATGATTGGAAAAAGAAAAGCGTAAAGCTTTTAATCCAATTCAATGCGGTGATTGTGGAGGCTAGGGTTGCGATGCGGAAGAAGGAAGTTGGGTTATGGGTTGAGAAGAGAAATTGGGTCATGGGTTGACCAGTAAGAACAAAGTTAGTGATTTTTTTTTCTTTTTTTTCTTTTTAAAAGAAAGAAATTTAAATAAAATAAAATAAATAAAATAAAAATGAAAATAAAAGAAAATCGACAAAATTGGGTATCAACAATTGTCAAGTCTTTTAAATGGTCATTATAGTTTTGTGAAGTATAGATTACTTTATTTGTGAAAATTCTTTTGTGGTTTTGTGTTTGCGATGACAAAGAGGAGTTGACTTATTGTAAAGTCTCATATAGACACTTGTAATCTCCTCAATTATGAATGCAGAGTTTGTGGTTGATAATGAAGTAATTTTTTGAGACTCTGTGGTTGATAAATTTTGTATAGATTAGCTTAATATTGTTTCTATTGTTATGACCACATTTTGGATAACTCTGTAATATTGTGTTTCTCTCTGTTTTGGTATTTGTGTCGTTGAAGAGAGATGGTGAGTTTCAGACTCACATTGAGTACTTTACCACAGAGTTGATAGTTCCACTAATAATGATGTTACCATTAGAGTATTTTGAAACTTTTGGACTCTAATGAGGTTGTTATTGTTGTTTTGTTTTGATATGTTGGATTAGTGGGAGAATGTACATTATAATTATAATTATTATATTGTCTCGAGACTCATTGAAATTATTGTTGCCATATGTTGTTGTTGTGCACACTTTTGTGATGATATGTCGTATTGTTGGAGACTTTAGTACTCGGTCTCGTTTTGTTATACTGAGATATTTTCTTTGAGAAATTTTGTTGAATCTCAATAGGCATCCTTGGTAGATGCCGGGGCCATTTTGTAGGGAATTGCACATTGATCACACTTTTGGCATGAAATTTTGTTATGCTTTCCCTTTGACCCACATACCATATTTTGTTAGGTCAGCGGGTTATAAGTATCTTGCATGTATGATATTAGTACTCCTGTCGAGTATGATTTTCTGCATTGTTGAGATGTTTGTAATTCCATTTTGGACCGATGGTTGGAAGTGCTTTCTCATAGTTGACATTCTTGTAACCACGTTAATCTGGAGAGTTATTTTGTTTAAAGTTAAGTGTCTATGCTGTCCAAGTGAGAGATTGATAGATTTTTTTTTAATATGTGTGGACTAGTATAGTCACAAATTTTCTAAAACTCAGATTGATTGAATGTCAAATATTGTTGAGCATCTATTGGTTTAGCTCATTTGTGATCAAATTTGTTATTAGACTCTTATAAGCACTTAAACCCATGGTGAATAATGTTGTTTTGGGCTTGTGGGCCTTGTGTATGGGTTTTCTATGATGGGTAGGTTAACTCATATTGTAAACACAAGGAGAGGCCTCTATTCTCATCCTATATGTATTGTGGTCGCCTCATTGAGGCCACAAGTATTTTCTGCGCATATAGGGAATGAGGATAGTTTCTCTCCTCTACACACGCACCGTTCGAGATTTCTCTTTAAAGATCGGGCATAGTCGCGCTCATGTTTGTCCTTTTCAGGTGATTCTATAACCTGATCTCTTGTATATTATATTTTATACATGTCATAATTTAGGATTAAAATAGATTTAAGAATTTTGACATATCATTAATTAGTTTGAAACAAAATTACTCCATAAATCTCCACGTTTGCGCATTTAAATTTAGTAATTTTCTTCCATACTGGGTATCCTTTCGGTGAGTTCTCTATGTATAGTGCTAAACAAAAATTGTCAAATGATATCTAGCTAGTCTTCCATTCACATACAAATGGGGTGCTCATTACTTTTACAGCCTCAGTAAAGTTGTCCTCTAATTGGACCAGGATACAACAAAATATTGCTTTTGTTAATTAAGTAGATTGATAAGGAACTGTTCTTTTCTTCAAGGATACCTGCTGGCCGGCGAATCCCGTAACAACAACAACTGAAGATGGTATATCAAACAAAAAAGAAACAGTAACTCAATAATTAGGCAATATCATTTTATCATGGCATTGGACTAATTTCTGATGAACTCTACGACGTAAATTTTTTTTTTGTTATTATTATTGTAATTATTATTTTAAACCCAAAGGGTGAAATGCTAACAAATTCGAATAATTTACTGAATGAACAGTCACTGCAAAAGAATTGTTGAGGAGAGTATTACAATATAGACCCCAGAAAAGTAATTTGCTTAAGAGATATCCAATCCTACCAGGAGATAAGCCAAGTATCCATCGCATTTTTTTGTCCCTTCTGTTTTTGTTATCCGGTTTTGACAAAAATACATTTTGGGATAACCTCACTGTCACAATCACAAAGCTGGTAGTTCATTCTTGTATCTCCTCAGTCTATTTCAGGAATTAAAACTGCTCAAATTTTGGAACCCTATTGCGAGGATGAAAAAGTCTTTTGGAGGAGATATCTTACTCATAAGCCCTCGATGTTTTTGAGTTCTCATCTCGCATTGCCGCCCTTAAGCTGTTGGGTAACTTTTCATTCCTTATTGAAGTAAAAAAAATTATATATATAAAGAGGTAAAAAAGCTGTCCTTAATAATAAAGTGAAATAAATAAATCTTAATCATAAAATTTTATGTAAATACTTAAAATCAGAACATAAAATTATACTTTAATTTTTTAATAATTATATAACTTTTCAAGTAATTTTTTATTATAACTATTTATGTAAAGTTTAATAGTGAAAATTGACATCTCTCCTAATTATTGGATCAAAGAAAATTTAGAGCATGCAATAAGTAGTCCATATCTCTATTATAAACTAATCCAGTAAGCTAAAACCACGCAATTTTCTTCTTTTTCCATCCCTATAGACTCATGCATATTTCCTATGTACCTAATGGGGCAACAATGATAATTTTCGCAAGGCACTGCACACTCAAAAGGTATAGTTAATGTATATGAATGAGTGTAATTTTCTCGAAGTGTTAGCAGAACAGCAAGCACCATATAATGTACATGGCTAGATGTGCTTCAGGGAAGTATAGGGAAATGGCAGCGCTGTAACTATGACATACCTTATAAGCAAGATATCCTAAGCAGCTTTCAGTATCATGTAAATCTCACCAGAAAAGGCGATAGTTCATTAATATACAGGTCAAGATTTTTATGCTTCTTGCTCGGTGTCTGCTCACATGTTTTCAGTTAGTATTAAACATATAATTAGTCAAGTGGCTTGATTTTCACAAGGCAATTAAACTTCATCTTTTTGGCAGTGAGGATCATGACATGGGATGGAGATCACCTGTCTCCATTTTCTGTCCCCTTCCCTGTCCCTCCATTTAAATTTTGACAAGTGTAAAATAAATTAAATGAGAAGGAGACATGTAATTAAGTTTAGAACACTTGTCAGAATTTAAGTGGAGAGACAGGGAAGGGGACAGGGAATGGGGACAGGTGATCCTCATCCCATGACATGATAGTTCCATTATTGGTGACTCAAGCATGGATAATATCTTTAAACTACTCCATCGTGGATGACTGGAGGCAATGGTATGCCAATGGCCAGGTTGCAGGGCATGCCCCTACCCTAAACTGGAAACTTGATATAACAAGGCTAGATTTATCTGAAAAGCTGAATTAATTAACCTTACGATTTGTTTATTTAATTTTTTGAACAAAACTTAACTCCAACATTTTCTCTACAACCCCTTTAATCGCCCTCTATTTGTTATTTTCAATCTTACTTAATTGAGTTATTAGACACATAAAGAGTGACTAAAAGAGTTGGAGGGAAATGGTTAAAGTCAAGTTTTATTCTAATTTTTAATAAATACACGAGGACTTATTCAAATCGGATGACATTTGCAACTGTGAAGATAAGCCCTGTTCTTCTACGATAACTTCACCTCATGCAACAATAGCCTATGTAGTTAATCATAGCAGTAGCCTATTTAATTAACTTCACTTATGTTCTCGAATGATATACTTACAGGGTGGAGGACATACAGCACCCGAGTACAGACTTGAAGAATGTCTCGCCATGTTCAGTAGGCAGATATCTAATAGGCCACTGTAGGAATACCCAGCTGAGTCAAGGTGATAATATACTATATCTCAACATTAAGAGCAAGATCACAGGGCAGTTTGTCATTCACTGATCCCTATTTCTTTTTTCATGAGTCATGATAACAGCAAGGGCATAGGAGCTGCATATTACAATTAAACAACTATTGGAATATAAGGATAGATAAAAAAACCCGATTTGCATGAATATGATTCATGAATAATCAGTTTTACATTTTTACTACATTAGAAATGCTTGTTAATGCATGCCAAGTTAGTTCGCACAAGAGTTTCACATGCCATAGAATCATCCCAAATCACATCAAGCCTCTAAGATAAAAGCAAAGGATACTCGAGGTGGAATAAATTGTTAAACTACATTGTTTAAGGATTACATACTTATGTGACATTAACAAATGATCTTCTAGGTCCTTTCTAAGTAAAGGTAGAGGAGTGCAATCGGGGTCTGCCTATATTAGTTTTGATTTTGAATCCAGTCTTATGGACTAGGGTTATTATCAGAACTTGAATGAAACATTCCCAAATAAAATTATGATCATTTTTCAACTTAAAATTTCTTAACAATATGTAATGAATATTGGCAGTATGATGATTGATTGTCAGGTATCTAGCATAATATTTTTAGATTTAGCTGCAAACAACATTGGATTCTCCCACACAAAATCCCCCTTGCAACTCACAGCTCAGAGACTCTAAACAAATCCGCCATGGCCTTCAATAGAATGTCGAGTAATTTCACAATCGGGGCTTCCCTTTTCTTTTGAATCTCTCTTTTTCTCACTATACAAGTACCTGATTGTTTAAATTCTTGCACTATTAACAAGAGGAAAAATTCCAGCTTGTATGGTATTAAATTACCTTTTTAAGAGGGAAATATATTGTCCTTTTCCTTATTAGACACAGAAATTTAGAAGGCCTGGAGTCGATGATATAAGAATTTATTCATAAAATTCTTAAGCTTAAAGCATTTGCATACTTACTGAACAGCAAGAAACACAAGTATGACTTAAATGCACTACAGGGAAGTGTAAGAAAATGGCAACGATGTCATAGATATTCAAAGCAGTGTTCCATTTCATGTGAACTTGAGTATGTATAAAGAGAGTTACGTGATATTAATCCGAAATGATGATGGGACTGTTAAGATACCTATATGTTGCAGTTAATCATTTTCTTTGCATTAGTAACCATTTAAACTGATGCCTACTTACATTCTTCCTGGGATCAACTTTGTCTATTGAACAATCCACTAGCAGATGTTCAGCTGCTCATCATCTTTGATGATGCTCGCCAAGTCATGCTTCCTCGCCGTTAGTTTCTTTCTGTCTTTCTTTCTTTTCTTCTCCTTGTAACAAAAAAAGAAAAGAAAAAATCTTCCTAGGATGTAGAAAGAGGATGGGTCTGTTTATGGGTTGGGTTCTCCCAACATGTACATTTTCACGAGTTTGTTGAGTCTAGAATTAGTTCAAAGTTCAAAATATCCAATACAACCCAACTTCGACGAATCTGCGGATCTTGCATGATTCCAATTTCATTCCAGCATTTAAAAAGGCGAAAAGATAATCTGGCTGTGGGGATGGTGAATAGTAATCAACAGTAACCACACCTATGAGTTGTTTTCCAGGCCCAACTGATCCTTTGTCTTACGAATATACTTTATTATATGTGGATCATATATATTATCTATAAAATATGTTTTTCTTTATTATATATAATTATAAAATAGTAAAAATTCCTTGAGCAGCAATTAGTACTACAGTTAAATTAACTATCAATACATATTTACTTTTAAAAGCAATTAGTTACATTATTAATAGTATATATAAATTAAATTCTATTAATTATTGATTTTATCGACAAATAACCTTTTTTTGCTAATAATAACAATAAGTTGAATTCACCATAACTAAAATTATTTAAAAAAGGTACGGATTTTTTTGTCATAATAAGTCACTAAAATGTCAAAATTATTTTATTTTATACTGTAAAAAACTTTTTAGTCAAAACTTTCATTTAAATTTTTTTAATTATGTTTTTTTTTATAACCAAAACAATTTGGCTTGAAAGTTGATACATACATTAATTAATTTCTCTAAATCTATTAAGCCGATGTAAGAGATGTACCCTTAAGATCATTTGAGTTTAATTTATTACTTAATCTCGATCGACACAAAAAGTTAACTCAAAGATAAGTTAAATAATTCAATTGAATTTTTCACATAACATGTCAAAATTAGTTTATTTTGGACTTAAGATTTAAATTTAATATATATTGATTATTAGTTTTTTTTTCTAAAAGCAAAACAGGCTTGCCTGAAAAGTTAGGAAATCAATTAATCTTATAAATGTACTAGGTTAATGTGGGAGGTGCTTTCTTAAGATTGGACTAATTAAAAAAGTTGACCTCTAAATATTCATGAGTTGGTTTCATAAGTTGACTTCTGGAAGCATGTTTGGTTGGGATTATTTCCCAACCAAATAACTTTTTTTTCGTAAAAAAATTATTTTAACAGTATTCTCACATGTTTGATAAAATTAGCTTTTAACTTTTGTACAAAATTTAATGTATTATAATTTTTTTTATAATGTTAAAAAAATTGAAACTTGTGATTCTAAATTATAGATTATTCCTTACACTTTGAGATGTAAATATTATTTTGTCTTTAATCAAATAATTTTTTTAATCATTTTATATCTATTTTAATAATTTAATACATAAAAATAATTTTTTATACCATCTAAATTAAAATAAATTAACTTAAAATTATTTTTTAACTAACATATCTAAACATAAAATTGATTTTATTATAATTGATTATAACAAAAAAATTTATACAATAATCGATTATTGAGATAATCAAATTTTCATTGCTATTCTAAACACACACTTGGTATTGATTGACCCAAACTTATTCAAAGAAAAGTACAAAATAAAATAATTCAAAGCTCTAAACACATAATAAATATTTGTCCCTTAAATTAACTCATTGTTTTATATATATATACACACACACACACGAAACGTATCTAGTGAGATGAGTACTTATTGTAAGAGGTGAGAAGAGTGAATATTGACCATTAGATCTTATATGAATGGTTAAGATTAAAATATAAATACATATGACTTTTTTAAGTAGTCACATGACCTTTAAGTAACTTTTAATCTTGATCATCCATGTATGGTTGTATGGTCAAGATTTATTCTTTTCACTCTCTCACAATAAAAATTTCTTTCACTAAATATGCTATGTATATATAATTTGAAATAATCTATGCAACACATATGTAAAATAATTAGACATAAATATAAAATTATATGAATTTTTGTTCTTATATTCTAGCATATTGATAGTCATGTATGCACTTACGTGTATATTAATTTACATTTTTTTTGTTAAGATAACAAATAAATAATAAAAAAGTATTTAAAATGAATTATAATTATATAGTGAGAAATGGGAAGTAATTTTTTTTCAGGAAATGATAAGTATTTAAAGACAGTTGTATTGAAGTATTTATTTGGAGAAAACTTAAGTAAATTTTTTTAGCCATTTGTAGTGTTATTTTCCAATAATTTGAAATTATGATATATATATTATTTTTTATACCTCATCTAAGAAAACTTTGAAAATGATATATATATTATTTTTTATCGTTCATCAATATACAGGTCAAGATTTTTATGCATCTTGCTAGGTGTCTCTGCTCACGTGTTTTCATTTAGTATTGAACATATAACTGGCCAAAGAGGCTTGATTTTCACAATGCAAATAAACTATATCTTGCTAGGTGTCGCTGCAAAGCATTGTAGCAAAAAATAGAGCAGTACAACACAACAGCTGTTTTTTAAGCCAATAAAAGTAGAAAGAACTTTTGAATTAATTTTACAAAATAATTATTTCAATAATAGACTATGATATTATATTTGATTATAATAAAAAAATTATATTTAAATATGCTAATTTAAAAATAATTTTAAAATAATATATTTTATTTAAATTATTTGAAAAATATATTTTTTATATTACATTACTCAAAAGATATGAAATATTTTTATATTATATAATATTTTATATTTTAATATTATTTTGATAAAAAAATAAAATAATTGATTTTTAAAAAAAAATCAATACAGCTAAAAATAGAGATCATTAAAAAGTTTTCTAACTTATGAATTTCTTTTATCACTTTAATTTTATCCAAATTTTACTTTAATCCACAAAAAATCTTTTTAACACATGAAAAAGTTTTTTAGAAAAAATAATTTTTACCAAGCACATGCCTATTTAGTAACTGTGCATGAGATCTTTTACAAATCTTAATTTGTATTTAAAATATATTTTAGAGATTTAACTATTAACATATTATATATATATATGTAGCATATTATAAATTTCAATTCTTAAAATTGTTAATATTCTATTTTAAAGTAATAAAAATAAATAAAAAATAATCTCTTAAATTAATTAGATTATGTGTAAAATCACTGTAAATATTAATTATTGACTTTTAGAAATAAATAATTAAAATTGACTTATATATTATAAATTTGAATACTCATATTTGAGAGTAAGTAATTCATCTTTAGATACTTTCTTCTTTCTTAAGCCATATTTTTCTTTATCTGATAGTAACAAAATGTATTTAGCTATTTTCTTTTTTGGTTAGTCACGTTAGCTTCTTAGTAAAATAAATAAATAAATGTTGCTTCTTGCTTTTCTTTTTTGTCTCAACCTTTGCTTCTTCATATGCATAGCATTATTATTTCTTATTTATTCTCTATTGGCTATCAAGATAATTAATTCCATATCAATTAATTGTCTATTTTTTTATTAATTTACTTAATCAAATAGGAAGTTTTCATGAATAACTTTATGCAAAACTTAATACGTACAATGCTTTTATACATGGTTGAACTAATCTAAAATATTTATCTTTTTTTTTTTTAATTTTCGGTTTCTCTATTACTTTAAAATAAAATGTTAACAATTTAAACAATTTCAATTCATAACAAGTTACATACATATATAACAAATTAAAAATTAAGTCTCTAAATTATATTCTAAACGAAAATGAAAACTTTAAAAAATCTCAATGCAATGCACGGCTGCTAACTAATTGTATTATAATTTGGTACCAAAGAAGATGGTAATTGATTGATATAAAAAAAAAATCAAGAACATAATTGATTAAGCAAATCAAATAGGACTTGATTGATATGGAATTGGTTAGAGAAATCTGTAATGAGAATTGATTAATGAGATTAGAAAATAAGGGGAAAAAATAGGAAGCAGTAATATTATTGGCGACTAACAAAAACGGAAGGTAGCCAAAGAGAAGGAATTGTGTTGGTAGCAAACAAAGAAGGAAACATGGTGAATAGAGAAAGAAAATACTCAAAAATATTATCTTACTCTCATAGTGTAAGGTATAAGGGTGATAACTCCGCAAAATGGAGTTATTGTAGCCTTAAAATGAATTAAAATGAGAAAGTTAAGTGCACTTTGTTCTAGTTTTAAATAGAATTATGCTTAAGATCATGAACTAATTCATATTTGACTATAGGCCAATTTCTACCTTGTTTATGTGCATTTCATGAAATTATTTTACCCATTCTTGATACCTAAATCTAAGACTTGTTATGTAATATGAATTGTACGTATCAAAGAAGAACAATATGGTGGATTTTGGAAGAAAATCTTGAAGGAAGAATAGCAAGGACTGAGCTTAAAGAACACACAATGGAACTAGAAGAAAATAAATGAAGTTGGAAAGCTAAAGATCCAAGTCTAGATGTAGAATTTCGACATCTATATGTGGAATCTTCACATTTAGACGAGTCTCCTGGAAACTATGCTACTAAGAGTCTTACATCTATACGTGGAACCTCTACGTATAGACGTGAAATCTTATGACCTGAGAAAATCTTGGAACCTATGAGCTCTACATCTATACGTGGAACCTCCACGTCTAGACATGGGAACCTGGCTTGGGAAAAATTATTGAATCTGCAAGTTCCACGCCTATACATGAAACTTCCATATATAGACATGGATTCCTGATACTCATTTCTTTTATGCGCGTGGCACACACATGACTTCATATAAATAGTTTTCTACAACCATTTTCGACACTTTTTCACATTCCATTCTTTCATATTTGCTTTCTCTCTCTTCATCATCTTCTTTCTTATTTTTCACCCATTGTTGAGGGCTTTAAGCTTCAATCCAAAGCTTAGGAAGTGAAGATCTCTCCTCTCCACCTCTATGACTCTATTGGTTCACTCTTTTTTCTCTCTTTTTCTTTTCATTTTTCAAAATGGGTAGCTAAATCTCCATAGCTAGGGGGAGGTCTAGCTTGACCCATAACTTGATGTAAATGAATTCTTGAATTAATCTATGTTTATTTCTCTTAATTGAGTGTTAATCTCTATTTTTAATACTTTTATGATTTGATTAATCGTAGATTGTTGTGTTGGATATTTTGTGAATTGGGAAATTCCTAATATTGTTTGTTTCTTGATATTAATACCATAATTTGGCAATATCTAGGAATGTGTATTGTAAATTATGTGATTTGTTTGAGAATTTTGTGCTTGAACCTTTCAATTGCATGAAATTGGCTAAGGAATCGATAATTTTAGGATAATTGCAATAGGGCTAATTCACCAAGGGGTTGAGTCTTAACTAACTTTGTGTATGCTTGCCATCAATTAAGGGAACTAAGCATAATTAATTAAAATTCATTGAAATTAAGTAAGTGTCAAGTAAAAATCGACCCTTAGCATATTCTTCCATTGACTAAATCACATTTCTCTTTTGTTAAAACTCACCAAAAAAAACTTTTAATTGTTTTATTTGTTATTTTCATGTTAATTACACACTTCTCATACAAATTGGTAGTCTAGATAGTGATACAACTAGTGAAATTGGTATTCAATATTAATTTATCCCTAAGGATGATACTCTTTCACTCACTTTATTACTTGTACGACTTGATATACTTGCCAAAGTCCCATCATAGGCCAGGCTAAAGAGAAAAGATAAAATAGAGAAAGGAAAAAGAGAATCTAGAGAAAGTTCTAAAAATGAATTGATGAATTGAATTGTGTATCTCATTCACATTATGATCTTCAATAAAATGTGCTATATTTACAATATATAGTGATACAAACTGATATAAGAGACTGTAACTAACTTTTTAACCACTTTCAACTAAGCTGATATTACTACAACTAATTAATAACTGCCATTAACTAATACTCTAACCTTTTTCTCTTACACATAGAGAGAAAACATTGTTAATAGAGAAAAAAGTACCTATTATCTTACTCTCAAGCGAGAGTACTTAATTTTATTAATTTCTTCTTTCTATTAGAGTAACAAAATGCATTTGACTACTTTCTCTCTCAGTTAGCCATGTTAGCTTCCTAGTAAAAAATAATTAATATTATTTCTTGCCTACACTTAGAGCTTCTTGTCTTCCTTTTTTGTCTCAACCTTTTCTTTTTTGTATGCATAGCATTATTGTTTCTTATTTCTTCTCTATTGACTATCAAGACAATTAATTCCATATCAATTAATTCTTTTATTTTTTTTTATTAATTTTCTTAATCAAATAGGAAGTTTCCATGGATAACTTTATGCATAAGTTAATACGTACAACGCTTTTATACATGGTTGAACTAATCTAAAATATTTATCATTTTTTTTTTGTTTCTCTGTTACTTTAAATTAAAATGTTAACAATTTAAATAGTTGAAAATTCATAACATGTTACATAAGTATATCATATTAAAAATTAAGTCTCTAAATTATATTCTAAAGAAAAATTAAAACATTAAAAATATCTCATGCAATGCATGAGCTACTAACTAGTTGTATTATAATTTGGAATAAAAGAAGATAGTAATTGATTGATATCCAAAATAATTTTCAAGAACAGAATTGATTAAGAAAATAAAATGAGAATTAATTGATATGAAATTGATTAAGAAAATATGAGAATGAGAATTGATTAGTGAGATTAGAAAATAAGGAAAAAAGTAGGAAACAATAATATTATTCGTGACCAACAAGAAAGGAAGGTAGCCAAAGAATAAGGAATTGTGTTGGTAGCAAACAAACAAGGAAACGTATTGAATTGAGAAAAAAAACACTCAAAGACATTATTTTATTCTCTTATATATAAAACATGGTTAATAGAAAAAATATATCTAAAAATAGTATCTTATTATGAAGAAAGAATACTCAATTTTATTATATAAGAATAGATTGCAAAGAATTTAGTAAAATTAATTTTAAAAAAAATAAAATAAGATAATTTCAATTTTGTTTGTTACCCAAAATAACAACTTTTTTATTTTTATTTGTAAATTATGTGTTTATATATATAAGAAAAAAAGAACTAAAGGCAGGACACCATGACCCGTCTTGCGTCTTTAAAGAAGAGCAACTTCAGAGGTGATTTGACTCCTAATTAAAGAGTTTGTAAGAAGCATAAAAAAGACAAACTAGAGCCTAGGCACCATGGCCCATCTTGTGTCTTTAAAGAGGAGCAACTTCAGAGATGATTTAACTCCCAATTAAAGAGTTTGTAAGAAGTACCACCTAATTGTACTCTCTTTAAAGAAGACATAATATATATATATATATATATAAAGAGAAAAAGACAAACTAGAGCCAGGACACCATGGCCCGTCTTGCATGTTTAAAAGGAGCAACTTCAGAGATGATTTGACTCTCAATTAAAGAATTTATAAAAAGAATCACCTAATTGTACTCTCCTTAAAGAAAAAATTATATATATATATATATATATATATAAGAGAAAAAGACAAACTAGAGCTAGGGCACCATGGCCCGTCTTGCGTATTTAAAGATAAGCAACTTCAGAGATGATTTGACTCTCAATTAAAGAGTTTGTAAGAAGTATCACCTAATTGTACTCTCCTTAAAGAAGAAATAATATATATATAAGAAAAAAAGACAAACTAGAGTCAAAGGCAACATGGCCCATCTTGCGTCTTTAAAGAGGAGCAACTTCAAAGGTAATTTGACTTCTAATTAAAGAGTTTGTAATTTGACTTCCAATTAAAGAGTTTGTAAAAAGTACTATCTAATTGTACTCTCCTTAAAGAAGAAATAATATATATATATATATATATATATATAAGGTGTCCAACAGTCGGGTTGACCCACTAAACTGGGTTTATTGAACCTAACCCATAAAATACGGGTTAGATTGGGTTCGCGAGTTAGGGTCTAGTTGAGAAATGCTTCAACTTACATGTGTGTGAATTGGGTAGCGAGTTAGAACACTTTTAACCCAACTCGCCCATCCTTTAAAAAAAAAAAAAAGTAGTCCACATAGAGTGTGCGTTTTGCTTGAAAAATGCCTTTAAGGTTCGTAAATATTTTCTCTAATATAATTAGGAACAATGTTAGATCATGTAAATAAACTAACAAATAGATGCCAAAGTAGGAAGAGAAAAAGGCATCGAAACCCTATCTATCTACTCCATCTCCACTAGCCCAATCACAGCTAGTAGTTCTTTATTCTCTGCAACTAGTCTCTGCAACTAGTTTTTCGCGGTGCAACTGTTCTCCCAAGCTCCCAGCGTTTGCATCTTGAGTCAGTGACCATTGCTTCTGCTCCTACCTGATCTCCCAATCCCAGAGATTGTGCTATCATTATGAGTCCGTGACCATTGCTTCTTCTCCCACTCGATCTCCTGGTCGTTCTTTGCAACTAGTCACGTCATCACATAACCACGCGTCCCTATTCCCTCTTGTGGCTTTTTCAGTTTTCTACACCACGCAATCCCAGTAGGTACGCCTTCTTCCTTTACTCTTTTCATGTAAATCTAGAACATAAGAGGGAGTACAGCTGAGTATAGTGCAGCTGCACCGTACAGGCAAGGAAGCTACAAGGGGCAAAGCAGGTAGCAGCGTTATGGGTACGAGTAGAGTGGACCGGCGATGAATGTATTATCGCTGGAGAAGAAGAAAAACAAGCTTGAAGTGTAAGATTGCACTTGTTAAAATGATTATAATTTATGAGCTTTCATTTAAATTTATTGAAAATGAAAACTTTAAAAGTTTTGCTCAAGTTATGCAACCTCAATTCCAAGTTCCTTCTAGACAAACTGTTAGTAGAGATGTTATGTAATTGTATGTGTTTGAGACTAATTTGTTATTTGAGTTATGACTGATTTTGTTTAATTTATTTTAGACTTAGTAAGATTTGTCAGTTATTAGTTTGTTATACACTTATTGACTTATGATATTTAGTTTATTTGAAATTGAGATTTATGATATTAATTTATTTGATTTTGTATTTTAACTTTTTTTAGGATTTTTTTAAAAATATACGTTAAACTCATGAGTTTGATCCAATCTAGCTCACTCTTAAACGAATCGAATTGGGTTAAGTTGAGTAAAAAAATTTCTTCGACCAACCAAACTAAACCCACTGCTATGATAAAAAGGTCGAATCTAAAAATATTACTAAACTAATTCACATATATATATATATAAAAGAAAAAAAAAGACAAACTAAATTCAGGGCACCAAGGCCTGTATTGTCTTTAAAGAGGAGCAATTTTAGAGATGATTTAACTCTCAAATAAAGAATTTATAAGAAGCACCAACTAATTGTACTCTACTTAAAGAAGAAGAATTAAATATTTTATTTGATGGTCAGTTGCTAATTTATTACGTGCATTTGCCATGTATAAAGCTTTTCATACCGGAGAGAAAACTTATAATGAGGAAACAGTAAAACAAGTAAATATGGTATTTTACTTAAATTTTTTCCTTTCATATAAATATCCGAATAAATAAATAAAATTTAAAGGTAAGCTTTGCGATATGGTTGGGACCCACGGTAATCTTCACAACCATTATGAATTTGCCACATGCCAACACTTATATCACTTCACCACAGTCAACCAGTAGTAAAAGATGAAGAATAGTAATATTTTTTTTTATTCTTTTATAAATATTTTATTTTATTATTAGTTTAAGTATAAATATTTTTAATATTTATTTTTTAATAATCTTTTCAAGCTTATAAAATAAATAAATAATAAAATAATTATTAAAATAAATGTTAAAAGAATATATTAATAGAACATTTCTTGGATTCTTCCTTTATTCAGTTAGCTTCTTTGTCACATCTCTCTCAAATTTTTTGCTTTGATGTCGCCAACAGTTGCCGATTTCGCCGCAATAGCTACTCGTGGTCCTATGTTGCCTTTCGTACTCAATTTGTCTTTTCTCCTTCTTGCTTCACTCTTCTCTGTTTTATACAGCAGATGAACTCATCCTCTTCTACTCACTCTTTTCTTTTATGTTTATATTTATGCAATTCTCTTGATGCACGTGTGAATGGAGGAAGAAGAAGAGATAGTAGTGATTGAAAGCTGGTAAAAACTCTCTGCGAACGACATGGCGGTTAAACCAAAACAAATCGAATCATACGGGTGACACAAACTTGGCCGGGTCGTACAGGTTAGAACGAGTCAGATGCACAACTAATCCAACATCTTGCTCGGATCGGCCAGGTGACCGGTTCACCAGTTAAACGGTCTGACCGGTAAGTTTGAGCCAAGTTTAATAACGATGTTCTCCAGTCACAAGATTATTTAGTGAGTTTTGTTAATGGTGTATTGAATCTCCACAGGTGCTTTTTTAAATAATGAAAAATAAAAATTTTTAAATAAAATGCAGATCACTTAATATATTGAAAACAGAACTTATAAAAATGTTTTTTTATACATACTTTTGATATTTATAGAATTTGGTGAATATTTCTAAAATAAGTAATAATTCTTATGTTAGGTATGATGAATTCTAATTAAGTCAAATTAAGAAGAATAGAAGAAGGTCGTCATATAAGTATAATGATCACCATTAGGAATGTAAATTAACTGAGTTATTCATGAACTATTCTAACTTAACTTGTTAAATATTTAATCAAGCTCATTTATTTAACTAAATAAACAAGTTTAAATTTTAATTTAAGTTTAATTATATAAATAAGTAAAGTTTAAATTTTATAAGTTCGACATTAAAATTTTGTGAATAACTTAATATTATATATATATATATATATAATATGTAGGCATAAATTACTATAATTAATAAGAAAATAAAAATTGTAGAATTGTTAAAGTTATTTGTCTTAATAAATTTTTATAAAAGGTTAATAACAAATATATACAATTGTTAATGAGCTCAATCTCTATGTATAGAGGAAGAAGATCATTTCATTATAAAAATATGTTGAACATTTTTAAGTGTTAAAGCTTATTTTGAATTTATTTTATTTGTAATGGTGTAAGGCTATAAATCTTTTATCATTTTATGTAATTAATTATGATAAAAAAGGTCTTTATTTCTATTTTGAATTCATTTTTTACTATAAAAGATGTTTATTAATTATTAGCTTAATAAATTTTAAAAATAATTATTAGCTTAATAAATTAAAAAAAATACTTTATGAAGAAATTTGATAAAAAGAAAAAAAATAATCAAGTCATAAACCTGTTAAACAAGTTGAGTCCAAACTTTTATATTTTTAAACAAGTTAAACTCAAGTTTCAAATTTGTCTCGTTTAAATAAATGAGTTAAGATTGAGTAGTTTATTTTTTTCACAAGTTAAGCTTAAACTTCAAATGCTCAGTTTGACTTGGCTCATTTACGTCCTTAATCACTACTTTTAACTTTATTAATTATCACATCCTTAATTTGTGTTAAAAAATATGTTTAAATAAGTAGTAAATATTTCTAAAATAAATAATGATATTTGTGTAAGATATAATAAATTTTAATTTTAACTCAATATATATAATAAAAAATATTATTACATAAGTAATTGAAATTATTACTTATTATTTTATTTATCACCACATTTTATAAATATGTAAAAAGGAAGTGTGAAAAGAAAATATCAAAAGTAAGTTTACAAATAATACGGATGCAAAAACTTGGGCACCAATTAAATGAACCCTTTTAGATATTATACGGTCTCCACTCTGCAGCTTGTTAGTTGTTAGGACAAACGAATGAGTGTGCCAAATTTCAAACAAAATGGCTAATCTTTTACGATGTTCAACTTCTCGATGTTCTTCTTCCTTCTTTGTATCTGTTCTTGTTCTTCTTCTTTCACAGGTTTGTTCCAGGCTTGCAGTCTTTCAGTCAACAGTTAAGTCTCTTCCTGGTTTTCACGGCCCACTTCCTTTCCATCTTGAAACTGGGTATGTAGCCATGTTATGTTAAAGGTTGTCGATCTATAAATATACTATTCTTTTGTTTTTTCCTTATGTTACAGGTGTCTATTAATGGGCTTTACATAGCAAAAATTGATGATTTAATTTTTTCCCCCTTGTCCTGAGAAGGTATATGGGAGTGGGTGAATCAGAAGAGGATGTGCAACTGTTTTACTACTTTTTAAAGTCTGAGAGGAATCCTAAGGAGGATCCCCTCATGCTTTGGCTTACTGGTGGACATGGTTGCTCTGCATTCTCTGCTCTTGCATTTGAAATAGGTAATACAACGTTGGGCTACCGCTAAATGGTTCTTATTCTTTCCC
This sequence comes from Ormosia semicastrata, assembly GCA_029884595.1. NCBI lineage: Eukaryota > Viridiplantae > Streptophyta > Magnoliopsida > Fabales > Fabaceae > Ormosia > Ormosia semicastrata. Next base: position 9,616,396 of record JAQQTO010000046.1, on the reverse strand, counting down.
GGCCTCGTCCATACTTTGATGAAAATGAATGCTCCAATGATCGCTTTTGTCTAAAGCAATTCCGTATGTCTGCACAACAAGCCAAAGTGCCAAACGATGTGGCTTATTAGCTTATATATAATTAACTAGTAACTAATCACTAGCTATCTCAACTAATTATCAAGTAACACAACTATATCTCTAATACTTACCTCATTTCTTGATAAAAAAAGTGGATGGTTATGCTCTGATCTAAATTTTTATTTTTTGGTCATGATTATGCTCTGATCTGATTATAATAGAAAGGCCTAAGGTACAGAGATTTGGGCCTTTTTTGATCTGAGGGATGTAGTGATCATCAAAATTCATACTTCAGGCCTTCTCAACAACTTTAAATCAAATGATATGATTTCTGTCATTTTGTTTTAACGATAAAACCTTTTATGTTTTTTTGGAGATTATAGTGTTGTGTTGCTCGTGTTGATCCCCCAACAAGCTGATATTTCAAATACACATGGTTTAAGGATTATATACTTATCTTACATTGACAAATGATTATCTAGGTCCACTCTATGTAAAGGTACAGGAGTACAATGGGAGTCTGCCTACATTGGTTTTGAATCCAGACTCATGGACCAAGGTTATTTCAGAACTTGAATGAAACAAACCCAAAATAATTATGTTAATTTTTTAACTCAAAACTCCTTTATTGGCATTATGATGATCTACTGTCAGGTATCTAGCATAATATTTGTAGATTTACCAGCTAACACTGGATTCTCCTACACAAAGTCCCCGTGGCAACTCAGCGCAGTGACTCTAAACAAATCCGCCATGGCCTTCAATTTCTGAGAAAGGTATTATATTCCGAACTTTGATATATCTTCTTAAATTATTTTTTAAATAATTTTTTTATTTAATAAAAAATATTAAATAAAAAATTAAATATAACTAATATCTTAAGAATATAAAAAGTATTCAATATTTTTTTATCTAATAATTAAAAAAAAATTATTAAAAAAATGAATTAGAAAAATTAATCATTTTTCTTATATTCTACATAACCAGTTGTTTGCTACTACCATTACAATTGTTACCATTTTAACTGCTGTATCTCTTTTTCAGTGGCTAATTAATCATCCAGAATTTCTCTCAAATTCGATCTACATTGGTGGGGACTCCTATTCTGGAATCATTGTCCCTGGAATTGCCCTTGAAATTTTGAAAGGTATGCAAGGGTCTAATCGTTTAGTTAAGTACAAGATTGATGGTACTGTTGGGTTACTAAAAAAAAATCATTGGTTAATTCTCCATTTTACTCTGCATATTTCTAAAGGTGGAGTGTAAATTGTAAAATGTTGGATAAAAATAAATTCTTTGAAAACAAATAGCTAATTTCTTATATTTTGTAATGTTGATTGAGATAAATAATTAAGAAAGGACGGCTAATTAAATTTTGGATGTTTGCAGGAAACGAGGATCGTGTAGAACCTTCAATCAATTTCGAGGTACACTTTAACACATTTTTTTTTGGAAAAAGTGCATTAAGCCATCCCTTATAATTCTTTTGTAAGTAGCAACTTTGAATTCTAAAATTGATCCAATTAATCTTAAACTTTAAGTAATATCTGAATGAACTTTTCTGTTGACAAGTTATTAACTCAATAATAATGAGTGTGTCTTTAGATTAGCTGTCAAAAAAGATTAATTATGAAAAAATATTTTAATAATTAATTATATGTATAATTAATTATTGTTATAATTAATTATAATAGAATTAATTTTATGTTTAAATATTTTAATTAAAAAATAATTTTAAAATAATCTGTTTCATTTGAATTATTTGTAAAAATTATTTTTTATAGTAAATTACTAAAAATAATATGAAATGATTTATTTATATTATATAATAATTTATATTTTAAGGTTACTTTGATAAAAATATAATATAATTAGCTTTTGAAAAAAAAGTTTTTGAATATAATGTTCAAAAATCTTGATTATGATAAAAAGCTTTTTAATCCATGAATTTTTTTTATCACTTAATTTTATCCAAACATCATTTTAATTCATGAAAAAGCTTTTTAACATCTGAAAAAACTTTTTTTGGGCAAAAATTAATCTTTACCAAACAAGTACATCCTAACTGTACATCTATACTAAATCTGAACCCTTGATTTATTTATTACTAAAAATAATATTTTTTCTAATTTTTTAAATATCCTAATTGATAAAAAAAAATTTGAATCAGACCATGAAGGTGCCTTGCACGTGGTCTTATTTTGCTTCCCATCTGCTACATTCGAAGAGGGTCTTCTCCCTGTGACAATGCTTCAGAGAGGAAGCTGCCTCTTTATTATCAAATGAGCCCTTGGTGTTTGGTAAATGCTTCATAGAGGAAACTGCCAACTTTTTTCCGCTCGTTCTTTTTTCTCAAAATAGGGTGACAATGAGAAGCTAAACTCTCTCAAGGCATTGATTTTGCAAGATATATTAAACTGTCACATCAACTTCTATATAAATATTAGTATAACATTTCCTTGCAGCCCTCCACATATACTAAGCTACGACTAGTTCTAGGAAAAATAATTGCTACAGAACTGAGATTCATCGGTTTAGAGCCTCGACCCTTTCCCTCGGCTCAGAACCTCGGGAAACAATTGCTTAAGAACTGATTCAATTGCTTGAACTTATTTCGTATAGCTTGACCGTCAGGGTTAATAGCATTTTAATAGAAAGATTTATTGAGATATCAATTAAAATTTAGGAATTAATTGGAATAACTTTACAATTCAGTGTAATTATTTGGAAAAATATTAAATTTTAGAGTGATTTCGTACACTTTTTCCTATTTTTTCCCTGGTCAGAAATGTCCCTTTAAAGTTCTTCTGATTATGTATAAAATGGTTCTGATTCAAAAATGATTTAGGGATACTTACTAGGTAACCCTCGAACAGACGAATCTATAGAAAACAATGCTCAGATCCCATTTGCTCATGGAATGGGACTTATTTCCGATGAACTCTATGAGGTAAATTATTTTTTATGGATATCAATACATCAGCTGGATGCCTGCATCTAAAGATGTAAGGTTTATTAGTATAATAATAAATTAAATCAATCTATGCTTGCACTTGCAGTCACTAAAGACAAGTTGTGGAGGAGAGTATCAAAATATAGATCCCAGTAACATAATGTGTACCAGATATCTTGAGGCTTACAAAAGTGTATGCAATGATAATAAATTTCTCATTTTATTTAATTTCTCTTCATGTTATGAATACTACATGTCTTTCAGCTGTGATTTTCAGTGTGTTTCAGGAATAAATATTCCACATATTTTGGAACCCCATTGCGTCTTTGTTTCTCCAAAACCAGGAGAACTAGTTGGCAGAAGATCTCTCGACGAGAAGTCTGAATTCTTACTTGCCTCCGAACCAGATCTTCCCACAATAGGATGTCGAGTAATTTCCCTTGTGTTTATTTTCGTAATATACAAATGCAAGTATCTGATTATCCCCGTCAAAAAAAAAAAAGTATCTGATTATCAACTAGAGAAAAAATTCCATCTTGTATGGTAATATAAATTAATGTTTTAAAAACCAAACCGAAGATCTAGTAAAACTTCTTAATCATGGTTCGATTGATTCAATTAATCAAATTTGTGGTTGAACTATGATTAAACTGTGATTGAATCAAAAAATACTTAAACAAGAGACATAGTTAATTCATGGTCTAACTGATTTAATCAATCGATTTGATCTAATTTTTAAAATTTTGATATAAATCGTATTTTTAAGAGCCTTTTTCCATCTTAAACACAGTAATTTAGAAGACTTGGGGGCAATAATATAAGAATCAGACATATATGAATTTATTCTTAGAACTATGAGTCTTTGGCTGCAGAATTATGGATATTTGCTTGCCTATTATTGGGCAAATGATGATACTGTTCGCGAAGCTCTTGGCATCCGTAAGGTATAATGATAAAACCTTAGGCTGATAGCATTGACATACTAACAAAAGTGTGACTTAAATGCACTACAGGGAAGTATAGGAAAATGGCAGCGATGTCTTTCTTTACCTTATACTAAAGATATTCAAAGCAGTGTTCCATTTCATGCGAACTTGAGTACTAGAGGCCATCGCGCTCTAGTATACAGGTGAGGCAACTAAAATTCATAATTTGCTCTTTTGTCTTTGAAAAAAAAAAACTGATAATTTTTTTATGCATTTTATCATCCCAGCGGAGATCATGACTATAAGGTACCGTTTCGTGGGACTCAAGAATGGATAAGATCTTTAAATTATTCCATTGTTGATGACTGGAGGCAATGGCTTGTCCAAGGACAAGTTGCAGGGTAAGCACGTAGACACTATGACAGTTTATTTTGATTTTGAATCGAGATTATGCAACAACAAAAAAATGATTTTTGGAGTCTGCTTATTCTGCAGTTATCAAAGGACCTATTCAAACGGGATGACTTTTGCAACTGTAAAGGCAAGAAAAAAACTCTACTATTTTAATTCACAGATTGTTATACAAATTGACATGTTGAAAATTCATGATGCCTGTGTTTGATTAATGTATTTGCAGGGTGGAGGGCACACTGCTCCTGAATACAAACCCAAAGAATGCTTTGCTATGTTTGACAGGTGGATATCTAAAAAACCGTTGTAATAATTAACTCTAGCTGTGGAGGAGAGAGTTGAAGTTCCGTAGTTATTGTTTCCTTAATTAGTGTTTCCCTCTATGTTCCTCAAAGAATAACGAGACTGGCATTCAGAAACACTTGCCATGTACAGTTGCATGGTACTGCAGCGCAGCATATTGTAATAGTATTATTATGTTAGCTTGTGTTGTACGGTTGTTTTAAATTCCATATTTATAATTATAACTATGATGAAGTTTTAATCTAGTAGACAAATTAATATTTATAAGGTGTTTAAATTAACTTGTTTTGATTTTCTTTGGATTAATTTTTTGAGTTTAATTGATATGTATGGTTAGTATAAAAGAGTTTTACATAGGTATCTACTCTAATATATTATTATTATCACATTATTCAATCATTAATTGAAATAAAAGCAACCAATAAGTGCTCATGTCAGTTAAATTTTAATTTTTATGTCAATCGAGATTGAGTCATAAGTTCAGTCCAAACGATTTTAAGGGTGTACCATTTGTATTGGCTAATATATTTAGAGAGATTAAAATTTTTTTTGGGTACATTAGAGAAATCTCTCTGCTTTTTAGGCAATGATGTTTTGCTTTTAGAAAAGCATAAAATCAGAATATTTTAAAATAAAATTTTTGAATGAAAAGTTTTTTCAGAAATAAAATACAATAATAACAATTAAGTCTTTTCTCATTAGATAGAGTCAGTTACATGGATTAAATAATGTCATTATGTCTTATCATAAATTAAGTCTTTAAAAATATTATTTAAATCTAAATCTTTTTTAATCATTTCATCTATAATCTTTCTTGATCTTTTTCTACTTCTAGTTATTGTGTTATTCTCTACCTAATCTACTCTTCTTACAAGGGCTTCTAAAGATCTTCTTATTACATGTCTAAACCACTTAAAGTGAGATTTTCTCATTTTTTTCACAATAAGTATTTCTCAAAAATGAAATAAATTAATTTAAATATGTTTTGTTGGTTTCACATTGTATTTTCATATCTTTTAAGTGCAAGATAAATCTACCCGAAAATAAAATAACACAGTTAGACCTTTTCTACAAATGATATCTCCTGTGCTAACTTATATTTTAGGCCTTCACCAGAAATTTATATTTTATTTAAACATATTTATAATCTTATAAAATGCAATAATAAGACTCTTATTTAAAAATTAAGAATTATATCACTTGATTTTGTTTTGTTTATTTATAGCAATATTTAATTGTGTAAAAAAATAAAAAATTAAAGGGAAGAATCTTATTTTAATTTATTTTCACATATCAAGTGATTTTTTTAGGACAAAAAATTATTTTATTTTTTTCTTTATTTTGTTTTTGGGTCCAATTTTATCATTAATGAATTCAAATCATTGTTAGCCAAAAAATTTATTTATCCAGAAAATTGCTAATGAATAATGTAATTAATTATATACAAAATCGATATTTAAATTAATAATAGTATTAATTGTCTCTCACGAGATTTGTATAATTTTTCTCTTTCTTTTTATTTTTAAAATTTTATCAATAATAAATTTAAATTATTTATCCATAATTTTTTATGTGTATTTATCCATAAAATTAATAGTTAACAATAAATTAATTGCTTCTTAAATTAATATTTGATTTGAATTAAGGCTCAAATGCATTTTACTCCCTAATTTACTATATTAGTTGTAATTTTCTATTTCCCCACTAATTTATAAAGCATAGTGCACCCTTAGTTAGCAATCTCTATCCTAATGTTTCCTTTTTTTATATTAAAATAATAGTTGTATAAATGGTCAAAATTTCCCTCTCTAGTTCAGATATCTTATATCTTTATATATATATACACGAAAGAAGTTTAAGGCCAATTTGAAAAGGGAGAGGGTAAATTTAAAGTTTAAATTAAACAAAATGACTTAGCTGAAATTCAATTTGAAAATTAAATCAAATAATTTTCAAATAATCTTAGTGTAACTTGAGCTATAGCTCTTAGACATATGTCTATTCTATATGTATATTATTATAATGTTAAAATATAGATTTAATTTCTTTAATATCTCACTAGTATCAACAAACTTAAAATAAAAGATCTCCTTCACTTATAGATATTGCATTAATGTAATGAAATAAAAAATTAAATCATATAAATATTGTAATTTAAAATTCTAAAAATTATTTATTTAGTTTTTCTTCCTACTAATATGTCCATTCAAGAATATAGGCAAAAAGAAAAAAAAATCTTACTATTAAGTGCTCACACAATACATATAGTATTTTTTTTCTAAAATATCTCTCATCTAATAGGTGAGAGACTAATTTCTTATAATGTGGTTAAACGCTTAAGTGAACGCATTTCTCAACGATATTATTTTCATACACATAAATTTCGAGATCGAATCCAAGATTACATACTTAAAGGATTCGAACTCCTTTTACACATACAACACGTGTTTTTCAATAAATATATTATTGTAACCGGCACATGCAAAACATTCTGTGCTATAAAAGATTTTAGGCGATATATATATGCATAGAATTACATGTGCCCCATGAAGAAATTAAGATATTGTAAGTTTGATATTAAACTAATTTATATTACGTGTCCCACGAAGAAATTATTTACTATACAAACTGAAGTTAGTCACCAAAATCACAATGCAATCAGGCTGTCAATCAAAATAAAATAATACCTTGTACCAAAATAATAATAATAATAATAATAATAATACCTTCATGGTATACGAGAGGGTTTTTTCTAATGAGATCATAAAAGCATCAGCATCGGTTTGGTTATTTTATTTTCTCCAGCCTGTTATAATTATAGGTCGAACAAATGAGCACAATGCCGAAATTCAACCAAAATGGCTACACTGCGTTCAACTTTTCGATGTTCTTTCTTCCTTGTATATGTTGTTGTTGTCGTTATTCTTTCACAGGTTTGTACCAGGCTTGCAGTCTCTCACACAACAGTCAAGTTTCTTCCAGGTTTTCAGGGTCCTCTTCCTTTCCATCTTGAAACTGGGTATGTTTGTCCTGTTGAATGCTGCTGCATTTGGCTTTATATGCACTATTCTTTTTGAGGATATTTCTTTGTTTACTGTAATTATTAATGGCCTTTATACGTAGTAAAAGTTGATGAATTTTTTGAAAGGTACGTGGGGGTGGGTGAATCAGAGGAAGTGCAACTATTCTACTACATTGTAAAGTTAGAGAGGAATCCTAAGGAGGACCCTCTCATGCTTTGGCATACTGGTGGTCCTGGTTGCTCTGCCTTCTCTGTCCTTGCCTTTGAAATAGGCAATGTAACGTTTCTTATTCTTTCCCTGGCCTCGCCCACTCTTCGATGAAAATGAATACTAGAATGATCGTTTTTGTCTCAAACCATTCCAGTATGCAACTGCATCTGAATCTCACCACTTTTAGATTAAAAAGTGGATGGTTATGCTCTGACTATAATAGAAAGAGCCTGAGGCATTGACATTTGGGCCTTTTTTGGTCCGAGGAATGCATTGATTATAAATGTACCTACAAAAAGTATTTGTTATTCAAATTCATACCTCAGGCCTTTCTCAACCATTTAAATGATATGATTTCTCTCATTATGTTTTAATTGAAAAACAAAAAATTTTCTTAGCTTATAGTGTTGTGTTGCTTGTATTTTTTCTCCTAAGAAGCTGATATTTCAAACTTGGTTTAAGGATTATATACTTATTTGACATTGATAAATGATCTTCTAGGTCCACTCTATATGAAGGTAGAGGAGTTCAATGGAAGTCTGCCTGCATTGGTTTTGAATCCAGACTCATGGACTACGGTTATTTTCAGAACTTGAATGAAACAAACCCAAATAATTATGATAAATTTTCAACTTAAAATTTCTTAATAGTATTGTAACGAATATTGGCATTATGATGATCTACTGTCAGGTATCTAGCATAATATTTGTAGATTTACCAGCTAACACTGGATTCTCCTACGCAAAGTCCCCCGTGGCAACTCAGCGCAGTGACTCTAAACAAATCCGCCATGGCCTTAAATTTTTGAGGAAGGTATTATATTCCACATAACCAATTTTGTTTGCTACTACCGCTACAATTGTTACTGTGTTAACTGCTTTCTCTCTTTCAATGGCTAATTGATCATCCGGAATTTCTCTCAAATTCGATTTACATTGGTGGGGACTCTTATTCTGGAATCATTGTCCCTGCAATTGCCCTTGAAAATTTGAAAGGTATGCATCGTTTATTTAAGTACAAGAAAAATGGTACTTTGGTAGATTACTAAATAAATCATTGGTAAATTCTCATATCACTCTACATACTTCTAAAGGTGAAGTGTAGAATGTTGGATAGAGATAAATTCATAGAAACAATTCCTAATTTCTTAAATTTTCGTTCATATATAGATAAGAAAGGATAGCTAAATTTTTTGAAAAAAGTTAAATACACATCACTTCACTTCACATTTGTTTATGTAGCAGAATTAGAATAATAGTGTACAAAAAATGAGATAAGACCAAATATAATCAAATGGTCAAAATTATAAAATGTGAAATAATGTGAGTGAAAGTGTATATAATTAGAATTACTCAAATTTTTAAGTTTTGGGTTTTTGCAGGAAATGAGGATGGTTTTGAACCTTCAATCAATTTCGAGGTTTGTCCTTGTACATATTTTTTTTGTTTCCATCCCTGCTCAGAAATGTCGTTTTAAACTTCTTCTGATTTATAGCTGATTATGTATAATGGTTCTGATTAAAAAATGATCTAGGGATACCTAATAGGTAACCCTTGGACAAACCAATACATAGATATGAACTCTAGGATCCCATATGCACATGGAATGTGGCTTATTTCTGATGAACTCTACGAGGTAAATTATTTTCTAAAGATATCAATCAGGTTCATGCCTACTTCTAAAGATGTAAGGTTTATCAGTACAAAAATAAATTAAATCAATCTATGCTTGCACTTGCAGTCACTGAAGTCAACTTGTGGAGGAGAGTATCAAAACGTAGATCCCAGTAATAAAATGTGTACGAGATAACTTGAGGATTACGACAGTGTAGGCGATGATAATAATTTTTTGTGTGCATGTTATTTAATGTTTTATTCATGTTATAAAAAAATACATATCTCCCCTCTGTGATTTTCAGTGTGTTTAAGGAGTGGCTGAGTCACATTTTGGAACCCAAATGTGTCCTTGTTTCTCCAAAACCAGGAAAACTAGTTGGCAGAAGATCTCTTGACGAGAAGTCCGATTTCTTACTTCCCTCCGGACCAGAGCTTCTCACAATAGGATGTCGAGTAATTTCTTTTCTTCATAATATCCAAATACTAGATTGTTTTAGATTTTAGTACTATTTAAAAGAAAAGATTCAAAAAATTTAGAGGTGTAGTTGAAGACTTACTTCGAGAACTTTAATAATTCTATTAGAATCAAAGTTATAATAAAGTTATCAAAATAATATTTTCGATTTGAAAGTTACCAAGATAGTAGTTTCAATTTAGTATCCAAAAATAATAATTTTGAGTTGAATCAAATGCTGAGACTTGAGAAGTAGTTACACTTGAAAATTTCTTAAGAAAGAAGCAAGGGGTCTTGACATTGGAGATTCAAATTTAAATTCATATAAGAGTATTTGAATTTGAAACAGAAGTTAAAATAATTATAAGTATAAGCTCAAGATAATATAATAATTGCTGACAGAAATTGAACAATTACTTATAACACAAAGATTATTAAGAAGGCACAGGTTGGAAGCTGTCACCCCAAAAAAAAAAATCAACTTCTTATATATATAGATATATATAGTTTAATTTTGATCTACTATTAGTATAAATTTTTTTATATTATCAATTAATTGTACATTAACATATGTATGACTTTTAAAGTAATTATAACAAAAAGTTAAACATTTTTCATGATGTAGTAATAAGTAATTGAATGATAGTATAAATTTTTTTTTATACTGAGAGTGTATTAAAATTAAATCATATATATATATATATATATATATATATATATATATATATATATAACATTTAAATCCTTATTTATTTTTTATTTGGCCCACCACTCTTGATTCTTACTAAAAAAATAAAACCACAACTGTAATGTTTTGGACTTCAGCCCATTTTTTAACGAAAAATACTGTAAATTGTGGTTGGCCCGCCCCTTATACTAATTAGACTTGTGCTGCATATTAAAGGAAAAGGCGTGCATTCGTTAAGAGATCTTGGAAAAGAAGAGGTGAGTTTCACTCTAACGAAAGAAGGAGCCATTCTACCTTTAAGATTTGGAAATTTTCTTTATCTTTTCACTTTTCTTCTACTGAGTTTATTTATTTATTTTTACTTTGTTTTATATTTTACTATGTGTAGCTAAACCCCATAATTAGAGTAATGATAGATTTTGTCTTTAGATAATATAAATTTGTTTTTATGCTTAATTCAAATTTGTATTTGATGATTCAAGTATTTATTTCTTATCTTAATACTTTTCTTGACTAGGCCACTCTTGAATTGATCTTAAAATTTATATATGATTTGAAAAAATTAGGTATGAGCTTGGAACTTATGATAAACACTACAATCTTTTCAATATCTAGGAATAAATGTTGTGTGTTATGTGACTTGATTGTGATTCCCTTATTTGTGTTAAAGTTTTCTCTAATTAGGATTAGATTAAGAGATTGATTAACTCTAACTAGTTTGAAGAAGATTAATATACCAAAAAATTAATATTGATTAATTTTGTGAAGTTTTTCATGAATCTTGAAATATGACTTAGTTAAGTTAGACTTTGAGTTTGTAAAGAAAAAGGTTCAAGTGAAATTAGAACACTAATATTCTCATCTCAATAGTTTTCAACCCTTTCTTTTATAAGTTAAGTGTGTTCTAATTTTATTTATAGTAATTTCTTTGTTAATTTCGTTGTTATTAATTTTACATGAAATTATTTCTGTTTAATATCTTTAAAATTTTCTTTGACCTTACTTTATCATTATCTAAATAATATTAATTTAACAAATTTAGTAGTTCATACTTATAATCCATAAAAAATAATACACATTCATTCATTATATTATTTTACCATTTGATATCCTTGTCAAGTTAAAGTAACACAACCCAACTTCAACGAATCTACGGATCTTATAAGATTCCAATTCCATCGATCCCAGCTGTGAGGATGTCTCATTGTTGTCCTGAGATGTTGGACAAGTCTTGGACACCATGAGGGGAAGTGGTATAGCGTAGATGGAGAAGCAACCAGAGTCAGTGCAGGGGAAAGCCTTTAGCCATGCCTAATAAGCTAGCGCCATGCGAGACTTTCAGTTTCACGCACCGGCTTAATTTTTTACTCATTGTTTGTTTTATTTTACCCTCTTCCATATATATATCGGTTAGCTCCTAGGGTTGTACGAGATAGAAAATACAGAGGCAACAAATTAGGGATATCTAGAGAGGAAAAACACAAGAGAGACAAGAGATTGCTAAGGGGAAGGAGGACAAGAGAGTGAGACTGTGAGAAAGCTTGATAGGAGAGTGTTCCTATTGGAGAGCTTGTTCCCAAATCATTTGTAATCTTGTTCTAATCTTAGTGGAGGATCTCTAAATGCTTGGATGTAGGCTACATTGGCTGAGCCAAGGTAAATCAAGTGTGTTACTCTTCTCTACTCTTCTCTATTTTGTTTTTGTGCATTCTTGGTATTGGTTTCTACACTACTTTCTCATTTCCGCATTGTGTGTGCTTGCTTTGTGATTGCTTGGGGTTTACTAAGTAATTATTCTACAACAAATTGGTATCAAGAGCTAAGGTTCAAGGTGGTCAAGTTGGGTTGTTTATGTGGTTCGAACAAAGGTTAGAAATTTATGCTCACCAAGTGTTTGAAGAAATTCTGTGAGATGGCAAGCTCAAGTTCTAAGGTGGATATTGAGAAGTTTGATGGGACAAATGATTTTGGCTTATGGAAGATGAAGATGAGAGCTCACCTAGGCAATCTTGGACTCATTAAGGCACTTGAGGGAAAGCTCCCGGAGACCATGGAAGCGGAGAAGAAGGAGGAGGCGCTCGATAGGGCGTACAACACTTTGATTCTTTGCCTTGGTGACAATGTGCTACGAGAAATAGTGAAGTGCAAGAGTGCGGCGAAGGTGTGGTTGAAACTTGAATCTTTATACATGACCAAGAGTTTGTCTAGCCGGTTATATCTCAAGGCAAGGTTCTTTACATGGAAGATGGTGGAGGGAAAAGAAATTCAAGCTCACATCAATGATTTCAACAAGTTAATCATGGACTTGGAGAATATTGGAATCACGTATGATGATGAGGATAAGGCTTTAGTGTTGCTTCATTCTTTACCAAGGTCTTATGACACCCTTGTGGAAATTCTACAACATGGGAGAGAAACTATAAGTTTGAGTGATGTTATAGGGGCTATCAAGGCCAAAGAACAGAAATGGAAGAATGACCAAGGCGAGCATATGGGAGAAGGTTTGATAGTTAGAGGAAGACCAATCAAGAAAGATACAAAGGGAAAAGGAAAGGCAAGGTCCAAATCCCGGGGTGGCGAAAAAGATGTCAAGTGTTTTGCATGCCACGAGAAGGGACATTTCAAAAGAGATTGTCCGAAAAGGGGAAGGGATAAGAAGCCTCAAGGTGAAGTTCAAGCTGCCATTGTGCAAAAAGATGACAAGAAGAAGAAGACGCCGATGTGCTAGTAGCCTCTTCTAGCACTCAAGGCGGACATTGGATCATGGATTCGGGATGTTCGTTCCATATGACTCCAAACGGTGAGTGGTTTGAAGACTACACGGAAATCGACGGAGGTCATGTATTACTGGGGAACAACAAACCGTGCAAGGTGGTCGGTATTGGTTCGGTGAGGTTAAAGACTCATGATGGAATTGAAAAAGTTCTATTGGAAGTGAGGCACGCCCCCGAGCTAAAGAGAAATCTAATCTCTCTAAGAATGCTTGATGATCATGGTTTTGCTTGGAAAGGTGAGAAGGGTGTCTTGAAGGTTACAAAAGGGTCGCTAGTGGTAATGAAAGGAGTAAAGGAGAGAAGTCTTTACATGTTTCAAGGGAGTACCGTAGTTGGTATGGCGGCGGCGGTAATGGAACCTAAGGAGAGCTCTTTGGCAAGCCTATGGCATAAACGGCATGGTCACGTAAGCGAGAGAGGGTTGCAAGAATTAGATAAACAAGGATTGATGGGAAGTGAGAAACTTGGAGAGTTGGAATTTTGTGAACATTGCATCTATGGCAAGGCAACACGGGTGAAGTTTAGTAAGTCGTCTCATGTTACAAGGGAGACACTTAGCTATGTCCATTCGGATTTGTGGGGGCCATCATAAAGTGAGTCTCTAGGTAGAGGGAAATATTTCTTGTCGATTATGGATGATTGTTCTCGGAAGGTTTGGGTATACATTCTAAGGAACAAGAGCGATGCACTCGAAAAGTTCAAGGAATGGAAGAAGATGGTCGAAATCCAAACCGAGAGGAAGGTGAAGAAATTGAGGACCGACAATGGGTTGGAATTTCTAAACCAAGAATTTGACCAATTTTGCAAAGATGAAAGGGTGGTAAGGCACAAGACTGTCCCCTATACTCCACAACAAAATGGGGTGGCGAAGAGGATGAATAGAACACTCTTGGAGATTGTGAGATGCATGATGATTGAAAGCGGGGCACCTAAAAGATTTTGGGGAGAAGCCGTTAACACGGCGGCCTATGTTGTGAATAGGCGTCCTTCAACGGCATTGGGATTCAAAACTCCGGAAGAAGTGTGGACCGGTCATCCGCCAAATTTTGAGAACTTGCGGGTATTTGGGTGTGTAGCTTATGCACACCAAAAGCAAGGAAAACTTGATGCGAGAGCAAAGAAGTGCATGTTCGTAGGGTATCCAGAAGGGGTGAAGGGTTACAAGCTTTGGTATGAAGACAGTGGATCTTCAAAGTACATCATTAGTAGAGACATGGTCTTTAGAGAGTCCGAGTACTATTGGCCTAAGGAGACTCAAAAGGGAGTTGGGGAAGGTGATATGGAGCAAAGTCATGTCAAAGACCGAACTCAAATTGAGGTGGAGCCTTTGGGAAAAGATAGTAATACAAGGGATGAAGACACGGATAATCAGGAGGGGAACTTGGAGGTAGAAGATCAAGGTGACGACCTTGAGAGATACCAATTGGCAAGGGACCGGATAAGGAGAACCCATAGAGCACCGGTAAGGTACGGATATGCGGATTTAGTTTCTTATGCATTGCTAGCTTCGGAAGATCTAGATGAGTCGAAGCCGAAGTGTTACAAGAAAGCAATGGAAAGCAAAGAGAAGAACCTATGGACTCAAGCAATGGAAGATGAGATGGAATCGCTTGACAAGAACCATACATGGGAACTTGTGCACAAGCCAAAAGATCAAAAGATTGTTGGGTGCAAGTGGATTTTCAAGCGAAAGGAGGGCATTGAGGGGGTGGAGAAGCCAAGGTACAAAGCAAGGCTTGTGGCAAAAGGCTTTACGCAAAGGGAAGGAGTGGACTACAATGAGATCTACTCAACGGTAGTGAAGCATACATCTATTAGGGTGTTGCTAGCCTTTGTCACTCAATATGACTTAAAGCTAGAACAAATGGATGTGAAGACGACATTTCTTCATGGCAACCTTGAGGAGAGAATCTTTATGGCTCAACCGGAAGGTTTTATCAAGAAAGGTGATGAAGGAAAGGTATGCTTGCTTAATAAGTCTCTTTATGGCTTAAAACAATCCCCAAGATAATGGTACCTTAGGTTTGATGAATTCATGGAGAAAAATAAGTTTGTGAGGAGCAACTATGATAGTTGTGTGTATGTCAAGTGGGTCAAGGAAGGCTTGGGGGTATTTCTCCTTTTGTATATTGATGACATGTTGATTGCTTCAAAGGACAAGGAGGAAATCCGAAAACTCAAGCGCTGAACTAGGGAATGACTTTGAAATGAAGGACATGGGGCCAGTGAAGAAAATTCTGGGTATGGAAATCATTCGAGATAGAAGACGAGGTACATTGTTTCTTTCTCAATGTGGTTACCTTAAGAAGGTGTTGGCCAGGTTTGGTATGTCAGAGTGCAAGGCGGTGTCTACACCGTTAGCAAGCCATTTCAAGCTCTCCATCGAAATGTCTCCCAAGACTGAGGAGGAAATGAAGAAGGTGGAGTGGATTCCTTATGCTAGTGCAGTGGGTAGTCTCATGTATGCGATGGTCTGCACTAGGCCAGACTTAGCATATTTTGCAAGTCTTGTGAGTAGGTTCATGGGAAACCCGGGGAAGGATCATTGGGAAGCGGTAAAATGGGTACTTCGATATGTCAAAGGCGCTTCTGACAATGGATTACTGTATAAAAGGATGGAAGTTGATGGGGTTAAACTTGTGGGGTATGTTGATGCCGATTATGCAGGAGATTTGGACAAGAGGAGGTCCTTATCGGGATATGTCTTTACTTTGTTTGGGTGCACCGTAAGTTGGAAAGCTCAATTGCAACCGGTTGTTGCATTGTCTACTACAGAGGCCGAATACATTGCAATCACGGAAGGAGTAAAGGAGGCTCTTTGGTTAAAGGGGCTGGTTGGTGAGTTCGGATGTGTGCATGACAAGGTGGAGGTGTTTTGTGACAATCAAAGCTCAATTCATTTAACCAGGAATCAAATGTTCCATGAGAGGACGAAGCACATAGACATCAAACTTCATTTCATCCGAGAGGTGGTCTCCCAAGGTACAGTGTTAGTGGAGAAGATTCACATGGATGAGAACCCGGCGGACATGATGACGAAACCGGTGACAAATGTCAAGTTCAAGTATTTCTTGGACTTGATCAATGTCACTACCTTTTCTACATGACAAGGTGGTGATATGGTAACTTTCAGGTATCCCTATCTATATTTTTCTTTGTCAACTATGAGCCAAGGTGGAAATTTGTGAGGATGTCTTATTGTTGCCCTGAGATGTTGGACAAGTCTTGGACACCATGAGGGGAAGTGGTATAGCAAACGGATGGAGAAGCAACCAGAGTGCAGAAAGCACTTGGCGGCCATGGCTGATAATAAGCCAGCGTCAATGGCGCCAATAAGCCAGCGTCGCGGCGCTTGACACGCACCAGCTTAATTTTTTCTTGTTTGTTTTATTTTTTACCCTCTTCCATATATATATATCTGTTAGCTCTTAGGGTTGTACGAGAGAAAATACGAGAGACAACAAATTAGGGATATCTTGAGAGGAAAAACACAAGAGAGACAAGAGGTTGCTAAGGGGAAGGAGGACAAGAGAGTGAGACTGTGAGAAAGCTTGATAAGAGGGTGTTCCTATTGGAGAACTTGTTCCCAAATCATTTGTAATCTTGTTCTAATCTTAGTGGAGGATCTCTAAATGTTGGATGTAGGCTACATTGGCTGAATCAGGGTAAATCAAGTGTGTTGCTCTTCTCTACTCTTTTCTATTTTGTTTTTATGCATTCTTGGTATTGGTTTCTACACTACTTTCCCATTTCCGCATTGTGTGTGCTTGCTGTAATTGCTTGGGGTTTACTAAGTAATTATTCTACAACACCAGCATTGAAAAAGCAGAAAAGGAAATCTGGTTGTGGGGCTGCTAAACTGTAAATCAACAATCAAGAAAACAACACATGTGACTTCTTATCCAGCTGATCCTTCGTGCTGGGATATATTTAATTGAATGATACTATATACACATTAGCATTGTACATATATTAGCACACATATAATTTTACATCTTTGTTATAATTCGTCTTATACACTTTTAATTCTGCCAAGTCCCGTTCATGTGAAGAGATGTGTTTTTTAGTGAAGTGCAAGACGTATTATATATTCACTAAATTATATATGGACAACATTAATATTGTCGATAAAATATAATTAATTAGTTTCTTTGATATTACACTTATTTAAAAGAAAAAAGAGTATACTGACCACTTAAGATTTGACTTTTTGACAAATTATAATCACGAGCTTTAAAATTAAAATTTTTATAATTAGTTTTTAAATTTTAATTAATGTCTTAATAGTTTTTTTGTTTAATTTGAATATATTAATTCACTAATAATAATATTACATGGTAACATTTTATTTATATTAATATTAATTTTGGATTGTTTATTAATTTATTTATTAAAATTTAATTTCAAAATATTTTATTTCTTACAAAATAAATAAAAATAAATTTATTTTAAAACAGTTTATTTATTTATTTTGTAATAATAAAATGTATTTATAATCAAATTTTAATAAATAAATCAATAAATAGTCTAAAATTAATATTAATACAAATAAGATATCGTTACATAATATTATCATTAATAAATTAACAAATTTAAATTAAATAAAATGATATATTGAGACATTATTATTTTTTCTTATTAATTTACATTATTTTATTATAAATAGAGAAGAGAAGCGCTCTATGATATTACACTATACAAGAAACTCTAATGGCAAGGCTTAGTTCGCATTATGGTGGTAATTCTAGAAGCATGTACGAGATTCTACTTGCCGTTGCCCTCGTGTTACAGATTTGCTCCCAAGTTGTAACATCTCGCTACATAGTGCAGTTCCTTCCTGGGTTCCAGGGACCACTTCCTTTTGTACTAGAAACTAGAAACTAGAAACTGGGTAAGTTAGACTGTGATTTCTAATTTAGTAAGATAAGAGATTCCTAATTTATGTTATGGCATTCAATTATTGACTGGAGTGTTCCACCCTGCGCCAGGTACGTGGGAGTGGGTGAAACTGAAACGGAGCAGGATCAGGATGCGGAGCTCTTCTACTATTTTAATCCTAAAAGAGGACCTTAATTCTCGAGCTTTGGCTAACAGGCGGTCTTTGTTGCTTTCGGATCATGGATTTTGAAAGTGCATTAGTTGATGTGGTGACAAAGGAGAAATTCTTAATTATAAATCTAAACATAACATGATAAAATAATTGAATTTGTGTCATCTGATAAAAGTTAGACCGTATTATTGAGAGTACAAAACAAATTCTCGTGAAAAAGATGACATGGACGTGAAAATTTATGCTAATTTGGACATACTTTAATGAGAAATGCTAATTGTCGTGAAAGATAGTTCGAGAATGCAGTATTTAAGGAGACTAATATACCTGTATCATTTTGTATAAACGCCTTTCTCGTTTTGATTTTAATAGTCTTAGTCATTTATCAAATTCACCCACAAAATATATTAAAGCTTCATAATTCATAAGCCAGGACATCAATTAAACAATTAGATGCTTATTGTCTCTGGCTGTTGCAGGTCCATTAGTGCTAAATAAAAATTAAGTTGTCATTATTCATTTTTTGTTAGTTTCTATTTTTGGCACTGTTGAAATCAGGCTATAGCAAAAAATGATCTACATGGAGCAAATCAATATCAGAATAACTCAAATATGTTGTATTTTTAAATCGCTGTAGTGGCTGGTTGATCATCCGGAATGTCTCTCAAATCAACTTTATATTGCTGGCGACTCATACTCCGGCATTCCTGTCCCACTAATTGTTCAAGAAATTTCAAATGATACAACACTCACTAATGGATCAATTTGTGTGCCAAAGTTGAAACTATAAGCTTAAACAGTAGCTAATACCCTCTTCAGTCTTCAATGGTTGTGACAATTGACAAGTATAACATAGTATTCCGATGTGCCAGTGTTACTATAGATTGATCATTGATATGAGTATGCTGACGGTTGAACTTTTCTTCAAAATATCCTTACCTCTCAGGAAATGAAGGTGGTGTCCAACCATGGATAAATTGATAGATTTTTTTTTAATATGTGTGGACTAGCATAGTTACTAATTTTCTAAAACTCAGATTAATTGAATGTCAAATATTATTGAGCATCTATTGATTTAGCCTATTTGTGATCAATTTTGTTATTGAGCTCTTATAAGCACTTAAACCCACGTGGATAATGTTATTTTGGGTTTGTGGGCCTTATGTATGAGTTTTCTATGATGGGTAGGTTAACACATATTGTAAACACAAGGAGAGGTCCCTATTCTCATCCTATATGTATTGTGGTTGCCCCATTGAGGCCACAAGTATTTTTTGCACATATAGGAAATGAAAATAGTTTCTCTCCTCTACACACACGCACCGTTCGAGTTTTCCTTTAAAGATCGGGCATAGTCGCGTTCATGTTTGTCATTTCCAGGTGATTCTATAACCCGATCTCTTGTATATTATATTTTATACATGCCATAATTTAGGGTTAAAATAGATTTAGGAATTTTGACATATCATTAATTAGTTTGAAATAAAATTCCTTCAATTGGTATCAGAGCTAATTTAATCCTAATTATAGTTGTAAATTTCTTCTTGTTGAGAATGAGAATTTTGGTCAATTCAAGAACATCTTTTTTTTTTCTTTTTGAAAAATTAATCAAAACCAAAAATTGATTTTGATTCCTATTGTTTGAAGTTTTGACATTTTTTCAATGCGTAATTTGCGTGTATTTTTTGTGCAATTTTTTTTCAACCATACAAGAACATCATTTATGATTTTGGTTTTCCTTAGGCATTATTATTATTATTATTATTCCCAATTCTGATTTTAGAATGTGCTTTATGTGCGCAATAATTAATTTTGGTAATTTTGGCGAATCTTAAATGGTTTCAAAGTTCTATGAGAATAGCTGTTGCGTGGTGTTAGAAAAATGTGTCATAACTATTTTTTTTTGACTCGAATTATATATATAAAATTAGATAATCTCAGAACTCGCTTTTTGAATTTTTTTTGTAAAATTGGGCATGTTATAATTTTCATACTCTCACATGTGATATTCTTTGAGTGCTCAAATAATTTTTTTTTGGTTGTTTTATGCTATATTGAAATTATTGTATTCTTTAGATTGTTATACAATTTAAATTTATGAGAGTTTGTTTAAATAATTACCAAAATAATTTTTTTTGGATTGTTTTAAGTGTATAATATTGTATATATGTTGAAATTGCTGCGCTTTTATAAACTATTGTGCAAATTAAAATTCGGGAGTTCATTTAGTATATTTAGAGTTGTTTTGACTAATTTTGCTCCTACCTACTATTTAAATCGTGGATAAATATCTAAATAAATAAAGGAGTAGCTCCTTAAGTGTTAAGTGCGTGATGTCTCATCAAAATCATGGAATAAAATTTTGTAATTAATTCTCACGTAACTATGAATACTTTGGTATTGAATATTTTTTTTTATGATGCTTGGTAATTATTGAAATTATTTTCACTACATATAATAGACAAGTGTGAATTATAATTAAATTGATAATTTTGGATATTTTATTTTATATGATAAAGAGCATTGATATCGATAAATATATTATTTTGATGCCAAGAAATTCATGTTGATTGTATGTCCTTTATTGCTATTGAAAAATTATTTTTTTATGGAAGACTTATTTAAATAAGTTTGGGCACATTAAAATTTATTTATTTATACATATTTTGCTCCTCTTTAATTTTTTATGTTAATTTTATTAGTTGAGCTTGTTGAACTCAAGTAAATTGTGCAATATAATATTGAGAGTTATTCTTGAAATAATTTTTTCGTTATAAGAGCATGATAATGTATCATGTGCTGCATATAATTATTTTAGTATTGGACATTTGTGCATTGACAATATTAAAGTGTTTTGATATATATTATTAAGAATTAATGTACAATTGTATGTGATTAATTTTATTGTATATTGTGTCATTGCAAATTTAAATAAATTATCTTGTCAATGTGGCCATTATGAGAATATTATTTAAAATAATTTTGATTATTGAGAAATATTTAAAGCGATGACAAATTTATATTAAGTCATTATTATGGTTAAGTTTTATATATCTAGTAAGCTTATTTTGTGAGTCATTTGTGAAAGTTATATAAAGTTTTGGTAATTTGAATCCTATTAAATTAGCATTCACTTTTGTTGGCTCTACATACAATGATGGACAACAAACTATTTAAGGTTAGTTATAAAACTTATATGGTTATTGACATATTGTATAATTATATAAGTGGAGAAATTTGTTCTTAAGGTCTTCTTCTCCCTTTTCATACCATTTTTTTAACATTCAATTATGTATGAGAGTGTGAAAATTATCTGATTGATGTGGCATAAAAATTTTGGAACTCTATGAACAATTTTGTCATTGATTATTGTAATTTCTTATAGTTACACATGCTCACCTATTGTAAGATCAGTATTATGTTTTGTAAATCTTGTGAGATCTTATTTCTAAGAGTTCAATTCAGAATATTTATAATTATTTTGAATATTTTGTATAGTTGTGAGCTCGTCTTCGCGGAACCAATTACGATAAAATGTTATATTGTTAATAATATTGTTGTGTTTTCATTGAAAATTATGTTAATAATGCACTTACCCTATCGATTTGTCTTTATTAATTTGATTTTTGATGTTTTGTTGAATGCATTAAATGATTATGTCCTTAGAGTTTTCAGTATCCTCTCGATACTAGCTTTAGGGACATGATATTTAATGGTTTATGGGAGTTTGCTTGTTCATTGTAATCTGGGACCCCTAGGCGGGATTATAATGATATAGCAGCTCAAATTGTTGTGATATATATATTATGTTACTCATTGTCAAGTGTTTTATCGAATTGAATTAAGCAACCTTTAATATTTGTATTGTTTTGTGAAAGTTGACGAATGAGATAATTGGGCATTCTGTAGCAATCTATTTTTTTTATTTGGATGTGTAATTTTGTTAAATAAAAAAAATTAACAATGTTGAATTGATTGCAATTAATGTTGGGTTGTGTAAGTAATAGACATACCCTTTGATGTGACATTATTTGGCATAATCATTTGTGTGATGGAGAAAATAATTTAAATTTTATTTTGAAAATCTTGAAAAATATTGCTTGTGCATAAACTATGAAAATATTGATTCAACTATTTTACTCTATCAAGTGGAAGAGACTTGTATATTGTAATCCGAGACCCTTAGGTGGGATTACAATGATGCAAGGGCTCTAATTCAATTAATTGTCCAACTAATTGAACAAGGGAAAACTAATACAATTATGGTTGCTTAAGTATAATAAATGTTGTAATGCATGATTTTCTCTAACTTTTGTATTTGTCATCGCTTTGTTGTTGCTTGTTGGGACCTATTGAGGACATTGTTGAGTCTCCTAAAGTATGTTATAATATAGTGAATTCCTTATAGTTGTCATGTTGTGTTGATATGTTTTAGTCTTAATAAGACATGTTGAAAGCAAAAACAATTTTTCTATTTTGTACCATTGTTTGTGCTGTATTAAATCACTAGTTTGTTGAATTTATTTTGTTATAAGTATTGTCATAGTAATTTGGGAAATATTATTTTGTCGATATGATAGTGATAATTATTTTCACTTAGTATCTTGAAATGATAAATTTGAATATTTCCTTTTATATTATTCAAATGTCAAAATCTTCAAAGGATTTTTTTTAGTTTTGCTAATTTTCTCAAAAAAATATTGGGATTAAAATTATTCAAGTATTGTTGTGAAGAAAGTGTTCTTCCAATTATGGTTTAATTATTTTGTGAGGATTTTTTTTAAGCCCAATTTATTGTGTTGATTAGTTCAACTTTAAAATAAAAAAATAATTAAAAAAATTTCTTTTGTCGATGATACAAAATTTATGATGAATATATTGAGTTAAACCTATTGTGCTTATAACATTCACTTTGGGAAAATTTCCTTTCTTTTAGATTGAAGTAAAAAATGTGTATATTTAATTCTTATGTATTTATATTTTGATTTTGTAAATTACCTGATACTCAATATGAATTAAAGCTTTTCGTTTCTTATAAGAAGAAAGTGATTTTGTAACTGTTGTTCTTTTGAAATACGTGTTAAAAATTTTGAAGTCTGCTATGTATGAAACCTAATATTAAAGGCAATTAAATGCCTAGGTGCAAGTTAAATTGACTTGATACGAGTATCAGGTATTATTGTTTAATATTGATTTGGATGTTATTTACATCAATGAGTGTTGCCATAAGTAAGTGAGAACAAATTTGTTATTAATGTGTTTTGTACTAGTTATATATTGATGGCCAATATTGCTATTATTGTTATATGAGAGACAATATTCTATATTAAATTGTTTCTATCATGTGAAAAATATTGGTGATCACATTTTATGTCTAAGGCATAAATACCTTTTAAATCATAATATATTGACGGATTGTCTCACAAGGTACATATTGTTATAAATTTTGAAATGTGTTTGTGTTCTTATTGCACATTAATGTTTACTATAGTGGGAGTTAGAGACTGTCTTTTGGTTATGTCCTCAATAGTTGTTACATATAGGTCCCATGTGCTTCAACTGCTAGTAATCTAATGTTGTGCTCAAGTGTGCATGTGTTTATTATTATTTTTTTTGTCATTGTGACACTTGGATTTTTTGAGTGAGTTGTTGAAAACTTGCAAGTGATCCCATAATACGTGTAGGACATTTGAGATTTTAAACTTACTCATATGTTGTTGTCGCAATCGTCCCAAAGTATTGCGAAAATAAAAAGAAAAGAGAGGAAAAGACCTCGGGGTGTTGGGAGTCGCCACCAATCGCTTTATCCATTAAATGGAATGGTGCAATTGGACACCTTTGAGAGATGGTCTACGTTTCGAGTTCATGGTTCGGGGTTGATTACGGGTAGGGAAGGTATTAGCACCCTACACCGTCCGTTCTAAGAACAGTTACCTATTTAATCTAATGTTATTTATAATATTAATTAAATTGGTCCTTTAAAAAAAGAAAGAAATAAATTTTTTATTTTTACTTTAACATGCTCCATTTTGTCAAGCATAATATCAAGAATGATAAATGACTAAGACTAGAAATGGGTGGCTAAAAAGCCATTATTTTGAAACAAATTCTAAGTCTACAACATATTGTATAAAAGTGGTGAATTAAAATTTTATTTTTTTGGAGAGAAGTAATTTTCAAAATAAATGGCCAAATAAAAAAAATGATTTCAATGAATAATTTTAATTCAAAGAAATTTGTTTAAGGTAAGAAAATTTTTTTTAAAGTAAATGGCCAAATAAATCTCATTTGTAATCAAGAAAACTATTTTTAGGCACAATGAGATTTTTGTAGTAATTTTGAAAAAATATCTTCATGAAACATAAAACTTTAATTCACCACCATCATGATGTTGAAACTGTATGAAATTGTTCACTTTTATTTAAGAATTTTTTATATTTTTTAGAAAAAAGAGATTTTATTTTAATTTAAAAAAAAGGTGTATTTTATTTAGCGAAAATATTTTAATTTGGTGTGAGAATTAGACCTCGCCAGCGCTCCTGGCAAAATCCAATATAAAGCCTCAAGATTATCGGGAAGAGTATATTTGATCGGTGCTCCGATCCTCTTTCAATTTTTCCGTCATCGGCCAGTTTTAAATTATCTAATTTACAATAATTAAATTAAAGTCACATATCAACTTCATAATAACAAACAAAATACTTAATATAAAAAAAAGTGTATTAAATACAAATAATGTAAACCCCAAATTAGTAAATACAAATCAATCCAAAATAATAAATAAATAAAATTAAAAGGAAAAAAAACTAAAGATTCGTGCCCAAACCAAGGTAAAAAAAAAAAAAAAAAAAAGAAAAGGGCCCAAATGAGTAAAAAAAACAAGAGAGGGGCCCAAATTTATTCTACTTGAGCCTACAAAAAAAACTTGAACCTACGAAAAAAAAGAGAGAGAATTGAGCAGCAAAATAAAATAGATTTATAGTCTCAGAACTATAAAAAACGAACATAAAAAGAAAGAAGAAAAGGGAGAGGGGAAGAACTCACGAAGCTCACGGTGGTGCAATGAGGGGTTCATACGGCCTGGGTCGCGGTGGTGGACGGTCTAGCAGCAGGGTCGCAGTGTTGGGCCAGACAGGTACAGATCCAGCCGGATCTGGGTTCATGGGAGGCGCAGCGACGACGATGGGATGGGGGCCAGCTCCGGGCACTAGGTGCGACGCGGGTCAGGGGCCAGAGGCTAGGGTTGTTCCGAATCTGGCTTGCACGGGTTCGAGTCGCGTGAGCTGGGTGGCGTAGTTGGGCGGCGGCGACGGTCTGGTGCAGTTCCGGCTGGTCAACGGCGGTGTGAGAGTCGCACGAGCTGGGTGGCGCGGTTGGGTTCGGGCCGTGGTCACTCTATTTCTGGTTTAGGTGACTCGGTGGCGCAGCGGAGGTCCGTGTGGTGGTTGGGGAGGCCGTGCAACACAATGGCTTCACGTGGGTTGTTGGTTGTGGGGTGGTGAGCTTGAAGATTGGTAGTGAAGAAAATGATGAAGATGAAGGGGTTGTGTACTGTGGAGGGTGATTTGATAGTGATTGGGTAATTCTAATGGTTGGTTTGGGTGGTTAATGGAGGTGGCTTGGTGTTGGTGAAGATGGAGGAGGCCGAGATGGTGCTGTGGAGGTTTGAAGATGGTGGAATGAACGAAGATTGGAGATGGGAGTGAGCAGTTTTGGGGCTGCTGAAGTGTGGGAATTTTTACTCTTATCCGTGTGAATTTTTCAGTTTGTGATTGCTCTGTGATTGTATTATCTTTCTGAATGGTTCATTCCTTTCCCCTGATTGATTTGTGTGTGATTCTTATAAGGAAAAAAAAACATGCCAAAACAAATCTCTTCGATTTCTGATGATTAGAATGCAAAATGATTAAAACAGTTTGAACCTTGAGTTTTGGAATGAATGCAAATAAAGAAGAAAACCGTCAGAACTTGATGATTGGAAAAGAAAACTGTCTGAAGCTTTTAATCCAATTCAATGCAGCTGATTGTGGAGGCTAGGGTTGCAGTAGCAGGAAGAAGGAAGTTGGGTTATGGGTTGAGAAGAGAAATTGGGTCATGGGTTGACCCGTAAGAACAAAGTTAGTGATTTTTTTTCTTTTTTTTCTTCTTTTTTCTTTTTAAAAGAAAGAAATTTAAATAAAATAAAATAAATAAAATAAAAATGAAAATAAAAGAAAATCGACAAAATTTGGTATCAACAATTGTCAAGTCTTTTAAATGGTCATTATAGTTTTGTGAAGTATAGATTACTTTATTTGTGAAAATTCTTTTGTGGTTTTGTGTTTGCGATGACAAAGAGGAGTTGACTTATTGTAAAGTCTCATATAGACACTTGTAATCTCCTCAATTATGAATGCAGAGTTTGTGGTTGATAATGAAGTAATTTTTTGAGACTCTGTGGTTGATAAATTTTGTATAGATTAGCTTAATATTGTTTCTATTGTTATGACCACATTTTGGATAACTCTGTAATATTGTGTTTCTCTCTGTTTTGGTATTTGTGTCGTTGAAGAGAGGTGGTGAGTTTCAGACTCACATTGAGTACTTTACCACAGAGTTGATAGTTCCACTAATAATGATGTTACCATTAGAGTATTTTGAAACTTTTGGACTCTAATGAGGTTGTTATTGTTGTTTTGTTTTGATATGTTGGATTAGTGGGAGAATGTACATTATAATTATAATTATTATATTGTCTCGAGACTCATTGAAATTATTGTTGCCATATGTTGTTGTTGTGCACACTTTTGTGATGATATGTCGTATTGTTGGAGACTTTAGTACTCGGTCTCGTTTTGTTATACTGAGATATTTTCTTTGAGAAATTTTGTTGAATCTCAATAGGCATCCTTGGTAGATGCCGGGGCCATTTTGTAGGGAATTGCACATTGATCACACTTTTGGCATGAAATTTTGTTATGCTTTCCCTTTGACCCACATACCATATTTTGTTAGGTCAGCGGGTTATAAGTATCTTGCATGTATGATATTAGTACTCCTGTCGAGTATGATTTTCTGCATTGTTGAGATGTTTGTAATTCCATTTTGGACCGATGGTTGGAAGTGCTTGCTCATAGTTGACATTCTTGTAACCAAGTTAATCTGGAGAGTTATTTTGTTTAAAGTTAAGTGTCTATGCTGTCCAAGTGAGAGATTGATAGATTTTTTTTAATATGTGTGGACTAGTATAGTCACAAATTTTCTAAAACTCAGATTAATTGAATGTCAAATATTGTTGAGCATTTATTGGTTTAGCTCATTTGTGATCAATTTTGTTATTAGACTCTTATAAGCACTTAAACCCATGGTGAATAATGTTGTTTTGGGCTTGTGGGCCTTGTGTATGGGTTTTCTATGATGGATAGGTTAACTCATATTGTAAACACAAGGAGAGGCCCCTATTCTCATCCTATATGTATTGTGGTCGCCTCATTGAGGCCACAAGTATTTTCTGCGCATATAGGGAATGAGGATAGTTTCTCTCCTCTGTGTGCACACACACGCACTGCTCGAGATTTCTCTTTAAAGATCGGGCATAGTCGCGCTCATGTTTGTCCTTTTCAGGTGATTCTATAACCTGATCTCTTGTATATTATATTTTATACATGTCATAATTTAGGATTAAAATAGATTTAAGAATTTTGACATATCATTAATTAGTTTGAAACAAAATTACTCCATAAATCTCCACGTTTGCGCATTTAAATTTAGTAATTTTCTTCCATACTGGGTATCCTTTCGGTGAGTTCTCTATGTATAGTGCTAAACAAAAATTGTCAAATGATATCTAGCTAGTCTTCCATTCACATACAAATGGGGTGCTCATTACTTTTACAGCCTCAGTAAAGTTGTCCTCTAATTGGACCAGGATACAACAAAATATTGCTTTTGTTAATTAAGTAGATTGATAAGGAACTGTTCTTTTCTTCAAGGATACCTGCTGGCCGGCGAATCCCGTAACAAAAACAACTGAAGATGGTATATCAAACAAAAAAGAAACAGTAACTCAATAATTAGGCAATATCATTTTATCATGGCATTGGACTAATTTCTGATGAACTCTACGACGTAATTTTTTTTTTGTTATTATTATTGTAATTATTATTTTAAACCCAAAGGGTGAAATGCTAACAAATTCGAATAATTTACTGAATGAACAGTCACTGCAAAAGAATTGTTGAGGAGAGTATTACAATATAGACCCCAGAAAAGTAATTTGCTTAAGAGATATCCAATCCTACCAGGAGATAAGCCAAGTATCCATCGCATTTTTTTGTCCCTTCTGTTTTTGTTATCCGGTTTTGACAAAAATACATTTTGGGATAACCTCACTGTCACAATCACAAAGCTGGTAGTTCATTCTTGTATCTCCTCAGTCTATTTCAGGAATTAATACTGCTCAAATTTTGGAACCCTATTGCGAGGATGAAAAAGTCTTTTGGAGGAGATATCTTAATTACTCATAAGCCCTCGATGTTTTTGAGTTCTCATCTCGCATTGCCGCCCTTAAGCTGTTGGGTAACTTTTCATTCCTTATTGAAGTAAAAAAAATTATATATATAAAGAGGTAAAAAAGCTGTCCTTAATAATAAAGTGAAATAAATAAATCTTAATCATTAAATTTTATGTAAATACTTAAAATCAGAACATAAAATTATACTTTAATTTTTTTAATAATTATATAACTTTTCAAGTAATTTTTTATTATAACTATTTATGTAAAGTTTAATAGTGAAAATTGACATCTCTCCTAATTATTGGATCAAAGAAAATTTAGAGCATGCAATAAGTAGTCCATATCTCTATTATAAACTAATCCAGTAAGCTAAAACCACGCAATTTTCTTCTTTTTCCATCCCTATAGACTCATGCATATTTCCTATGTACCTAATGGGGCAACAATGATAATTTTCGCAAGGCACTGCACACTCAAAAGGTATAGTTAATGTATATGAATGAGTGTAATTTTCTCGAAGTGTTAGCAGAACAGCAAGCACCATATAACGTACATGGCTAGATGTGCTTCAGGGAAGTATAGGGAAATGGCAGCGCTGTAACTATGACATACCTTATAAGCAAGATATCCTAAGCAGCTTTCAGTATCATGTAAATCTCACTAGAAAAGGCGATAGTTCATTAATATACAGGTCAAGATTTTTATGCTTCTTGCTCGGTGTCTGCTCACAAGTTTTCAGTTAGTATTAAACATATAATTAGTCAAGTGGCTTGATTTTCACAAGGCAATTAAACTTCATCTTTTTGGCAGTGAGGATCATGACATGGGATGGAAATCACCTGTCCCCATTTTCTGTCTCCTTCCTTGTCCTTCCATTTAAATTTTGACAAGTGTAAAATAAATTAAATGAGAAGGAGACATGTAATTAAGTTTAGAACACTTGTCAAAATTTAAGTGGAGAGACAGGGAAGGGGACAGGGAATGAGGACAGGTGATCCTCATCCCATGACATGATAGTTCCATTATTGGTGACTCAAGCATGGATAATATCTTTAAACTACTCCATCGTGGATGACTGGAGGCAATGGTATGCCAATGGCCAGGTTGCAGGGCATGCCCCTACCCTAAACTGGAAACTTGATATAACAAGGCTAGATTTATCTGAAAAGCTGAATTAATTAACCTTACGATTTGTTTATTTAATTTTTTGAACAAAACTTAACTCCAACATTTTCTCTACAACCCCTTTAATCGCCCTCTATTTGTTATTTTCAATCTTACTTAATTGAGTTATTAGACACATAAAGAGTGACTAAAAGAGTTGGAGGGAAATGGTTAAAGTCAAGTTTTATTCTAATTTTTAATAAATACACGAGGACTTATTCAAATCGGATGACATTTGCAACTGTGAAGATAAGCCCTGTTCTTCTACGATAACTTCACCTCATGCAACAATAGCCTATGTAGTTAATCATAGCAGTAGCCTATTTAATTAACTTCACTTATGTTCTCGAAGGATATACTTACAGGGTGGAGCACATACAGCACCCGAGTACAGACTTGAAGAATGTTTCGCCATGTTCAGTAGGCAGATATCTAATAGGCCACTGTAGGAATACCCAGCTGAGTCAAGGTGATAATATGCTATATCTCAACATTAAGAGCAAGATCACAGGGCAGTTTGTCATTCACTGATCCCTATTTCTTTTTTCATGAGTCATGATAACAGCAAGGGCATAGGAGCTGCATATTACAATTAAACAACTATTGGAATATAAGGATAGATAAAAAAACCCGATTTGCATGAATATGATTCATGAATAATCAGTTTTACATTTTTACTACATTAGAAATGCTTGTTAATGCATGCCAAGTTAGTTCGCACAAGAGTTTCACATGCCATAGAATCATCCCAAATCACATCAAGCCTCTAAGATAAAAGCAAAGGATACTCGAGGTGGAATAAATTGTTAAACTACATTGTTTAAGGATTACATACTTATGTGACATTAACAAATGATCTTCTAGGTCCTTTCTAAGTAAAGGTAGAGGAGTGCAATCGGGGTCTGCCTATATTAGTTTTGATTTTGAATCCAGTCTTATGGACTAGGGTTATTATCAGAACTTGAATGAAACATTCCCAAATAAAATTATGATCATTTTTCAACTTAAAATTTCTTAACAATATGTAATGAATATTAGCAGTATGATGATTGATTGTCAGGTATCTAGCATAATATTTTTAGATTTAGCTGCAAACAACATTGGATTCTCCCACACAAAATCCCCCTTGCAACTCACAGCTCAGAGACTCTAAACAAATCCGCCATGGCCTTCAATAGAATGTCGAGTAATTTCACAATCGGGGCTTCCCTTTTCTTTTGAATCTCTCTTTTTCTCACTATACAAGTACCTGATTGTTTAAATTCTTGCACTATTAACAAGAGGAAAAATTCCAGCTTGTATGGTATTAAATTACCTTTTTAAGAGGGAAATATATTGTCCTTTTCCTTATTAGACACAGAAATTTAGAAGGCCTGGAGTCGATGATATAAGAATTTATTCATAAAATTCTTAAGCTTAAAGCATTTGCATACTTACTGAACAGCAAGAAACACAAGTATGACTTAAATGCACTACAGGGAAGTGTAAGAAAATGGCAACGATGTCATAGATATTCAAAGCAGTGTTCCATTTCATGTGAACTTGAGTATGTATAAAGAGAGTTACGTGATATTAATCCGAAATGATGATGGGACTGTTAAGATACCTATATGTTGCAGTTAATCATTTTCTTTGCATTAGTAACCATTTAAACTGATGCCTACTTACATTCTTCCTGGGATCAACTTTGTCTATTGAACAATCCACTAGCAGATGTTCAGCTGCTCATCATCTTTGATGATGCTCGCCAAGTCATGCTTCCTCGCCGTTAGTTTCTTTCTGTCTTTCTTTCTTTTCTTCTCCTTGTAACAAAAAAAGAAAAGAAAAAATCTTCCTAGGATGTAGAAAGAGGATGGGTCTGTTTATGGGTTGGGTTCTCCCAACATGTACATTTTCACGAGTTTGTTGAGTCTAGAATTAGTTCAAAGTTCAAAATATCCAATACAACCCAACTTCGACGAATCTGCGGATCTTGCATGATTCCAATTTCATTCCAGCATTTAAAAAGGCGAAAAGATAATCTGGCTGTGGGGATGGTGAATAGTAATCAACAGTAACCACACCTATGAGTTGTTTTCCAGGCCCAACTGATCCTTTGTCTTACGAATATACTTTATTATATGTGGATCATATATATTATCTATAAAATATGTTTTTCTTTATTATATATAATTATAAAATAGTAAAAATTCCTTGAGCAGCAATTAGTACTACAGTTAAATTAACTATCCAATACATATTTACTTTTAAAAGCAATTAGTTACATTATTAATAGTATATATAAATTAAATTCTATTAATTATTGATTTTATCGACAAATAACCTTTTTTTGCTAATAATAACAATAATTTGAATTCACCATAACTAAAATTATTTAAAAAAGGTACGGATTTTTTTGTCATAATAAGTCACTAAAATGTCAAAATTATTTTATTTTATACTGTAAAAAACTTTTTAGTCAAAACTTTCATTTAAATTTTTTTAATTATGTTTTTTTTTATAACCAAAACAATTTGGCTTGAAAGTTGATACATACATTAATTAATTTCTCTAAATCTATTAAGCCGATGTAAGAGATGTACCCTTAAGATCATTTGAGTTTAATTTATTACTTAATCTCGATCGACACAAAAAGTTAACTCAAAGATAAGTTAAATAATTCAATTGAATTTTTCACATAACATGTCAAAATTAGTTTATTTTGGACTTAAGATTTAAATTTAATATATATTGATTATTAGTTTTTTTTTCTAAAAGCAAAACAGGCTTGCCTGAAAAGTTAGGAAATCAATTAATCTTATAAATGTACTAGGTTAATGTGGGAGGTGCTTTCTTAAGATTGGACTAATTAAAAAAGTTGACCTCTAAATATTCATGAGTTGGTTTCATAAGTTGACTTCTGGAAGCATGTTTGGTTGGGATTATTTCCCAACCAAATAACTTTTTTTTCGTAAAAAAATTGTTTTAACAGTATTCTCACATGTTTGATAAAATTAGCTTTTAACTTTTGTACAAAATTTAATGTATTATAAATTTTTTTATAATGTTAAAAAAATTAAAACTTGTGATTCTAAATTATAGATTATTCCTTACACTTTGAGATGTAAATATTATTTTGTCTTTAATCAAATAAATTTTTTAATCATTTTATACCTATTTTAATAATTTAATACATAAAAATAATTTTTTTATACCATCTAAATTAAAATAAATTAACTTAAAATTATTTTTTAACTAACATATCTAAACATAAAATTGATTTTATTATAATTGATTATAACAAAAAATTTATACAATAATCGATTATTGAGATAATCAAATTTTCATTGCTATTCTAAACACACACTTGGTATTGATTGACCCAAACTTATTCAAAGAAAAGTACAAAATAAAATAATTCAAAGCTCTAAACACATAATAAATATTTGTCCCTTAAATTAACTCATTGTTTTATATATATATACACACACACACACGAAACGTATCTAGTGAGATGAGTACTTATTGTAAGAGGTGAGAAGAGTGAATATTGACCATTAGATCTTATATGAATGGTTAAGATTAAAATATAAATACATATGACTTTTTTAAGTAGTCACATGACCTTTAAGTAACTTTTAATCTTGATCATCCATGTATGGTTGTATGGTCAAGATTTATTCTTTTCACTCTCTCACAATAAAAATTTCTTTCACTAAATATGCTATGTATATATAATTTGAAATAATCTATGCAACACATATGTAAAATAATTAGACATAAATATAAAATTATATGAATTTTTGTTCTTATATTCTAGCATATTGATAGTCATGTATGCACTTACGTGTATATTAATTTACATTTTTTTTTGTTAAGATAACAAATAAATAATAAAAAAGTATTTAAAATGAATTATAATTATATAGTGAGAAATGGGAAGTAATTTTTTTCAGGAAATGATAAGTATTTAAAGACAGTTGTATTGAAGTATTTATTTGGAGAAAACTTAAGTAAATTTTTTTAGCCATTTGTAGTGTTATTTTCCAATAATTTGAAATTATGATATATATATTATTTTTTATACCTCATCTAAGAAAACTTTGAAAATGATATATATATTATTTTTTATCGTTCATCAATATACAGGTCAAGATTTTTATGCATCTTGCTAGGTGTCTCTGCTCACGTGTTTTCATTTAGTATTGAACATATAGCTGGCCAAAGAGGCTTGATTTTCACAATGCAAATAAACTATATCTTGCTAGGTGTCGCTGCAAAGCATTGTAGCAAAAAATAGAGCAGTACAACACAACAGCTGTTTTTTAAGCCAATAAAAGTAGAAAGAACTTTTGAATTAATTTTACAAAATAATTATTTCAATAGTAGACTATGATATTATATTTGATTATAATAAAAAAATTATATTTAAATATGCTAATTTAAAAATAGTTTTAAAATAATATATTTTATTTAAATTATTTGAAAAATATATTTTTTATATTACATTACTCAAAAAGATATGAAATATTTTTTATATTATATAATATTTTATATTTTAATATTATTTTGATAAAAAATAAAATAATTGATTTTTAAAAAAAATCAATACAGCTAAAAATAGAGATCATTAAAAAGTTTTCTAACTTATGAATTTCTTTTATCACTTTAATTAATTTTATCCAAATTTTACTTTAATCCACAAAAAATCTTTTTAACACATGAAAAAGTTTTTTAGAAAAAAATAATTTTTACCAAGCACATGCCTATTTAGTAACTGTGCATGAGATCTTTTACAAATCTTAATTTGTATTTAAAATATATTTTAGAGATTTAACTATTAACATATTATATATATATATATGTAGCATATTATAAATTTCAATTCTTAAAATTGTTAATATTCTATTTTAAAGTAATAAAAATAAATAAAAAATAATCTCTTAAATTAATTAGATTATGTGTAAAATCACTGTAAATATTAATTATTGACTTTTAGAAATAAATAATTAAAATTGACTTATATATTATAAATTTGAATACTCATATTTGAGAGTAAGTAATTCATCTTTAGATACTTTCTTCTTTCTTAAGCCATATTTTTCTTTATCTGATAGTAACAAAATGTATTTAGCTATTTTCTTTTTTGGTTAGTCACGTTAGCTTCTTAGTAAAATAAATAAATAAATGTTGCTTCTTCCTTTTCTTTTTTGTCTCAACCTTTGCTTCTTCATATGCATAGCATTATTATTTCTTATTTATTCTCTATTGGCTATCAAGATAATTAATTCCATATCAATTAATTGTCTATTTTTTTATTAATTTACTTAATCAAATAGGAAGTTTTCATGAATAACTTTATGCAAAACTTAATACATACAATGCTTTTATACATGGTTGAACTAATCTAAAATATTTATCTTTTTTTTTTTAATTTTCGGTTTCTCTATTACTTTAAAATAAAATGTTAACAATTTAAACAATTTCAATTCATAACAAGTTACATACATATATAACAAATTAAAAATTAAGTCTCTAAATTATATTCTAAACGAAAATGAAAACTTTAAAAAATCTCAATGCAATGCACGGGCTGCTAACTAATTGTATTATAATTTGGTACCAAAGAAGATGGTAATTGATTGATATAAAAAAAAAATCAAGAACATAATTGATTAAGCAAATCAAATAGGACTTGATTGATATGGAATTGGTTAGAGAAATCTGTAATGAGAATTGATTAATGAGATTAGAAAATAAGGGGAAAAAATAGGAAGCAGTAATATTATTGGCGACTAACAAAAACGGAAGGTAGCCAAAGAGAAGGAATTGTGTTGGTAGCAAACAAAGAAGGAAACATGGTGAATAGAGAAAGAAAATACTCAAAAATATTATCTTACTCTCATAGTGTAAGGTATAAGGGTGATAACTCCGCAAAATGGAGTTATTGTAGCCTTAAAATGAATTAAAATGAGAAAGTTAAGTGCACTTTGTTCTAGTTTTAAATAGAATTATGCTTAAGATCATGAACTAATTCATATTTGACTATAGGCCAATTTCTACCTTGTTTATGTGCATTTCATGAAATTATTTTACCCATTCTTGATACCTAAATCTAAGACTTGTTATGTAATATGAATTGTACGTATCAAAGAAGAACAATATGGTGGATTTTGGAAGAAAATCTTGAAGGAAGAATAGCAAGGACTGAGCTTAAAGAACACACAATGGAACTAAAGAAAATAAATGAAGTTGGAAAGCTAAAGATCCAAGTCTAGATGTAGAATTTCGACATCTATATGTGGAATCTTCACATTTAGACGAGTCTCCTGGAAACTATGCTACTAAGAGTCTTACATCTATACGTGGAACCTCTACGTATAGACGTGAAATCTTATGACCTGAGAAAATCTTGGAACCTATGAGCTCTACATCTATACGTGGAACCTCCACGTCTAGACATGGGAACCTGGCTTGGGAAAAATTCTTGAATCTGCAAGTTCCACGCCTATACATGAAACTTCCATATATAGACATGGATTCCTGATACTCATTTCTTTTATGCGCGTGGCACACACATGACTTCATATAAATAGTTTTCTACAACCATTTTCGACACTTTTTCACATTCCATTCTTTCATATTTGCTTTCTCTCTCTTCATCATCTTCTTTCTCATTTTTCACCCATTGTTGAGGGCTTTAAGCTTCAATCCAAAGCTTAGGAAGTGAAGATCTCTCCTCTCCACCTCTATGACTCTATTGGTTCACTCTTTTTTCTCTCTTTTTCTTTTCATTTTTCAAAATGGGTAGCTAAATCTCCATAGCTAGGGGGAGGTCTAGCTTGACCCATAACTTGATGTAAATGAATTCTTGAATTAATCTATGTTTATTTCTCTTAATTGAGTGTTAATCTCTATTTTTAATACTTTTATGATTTGATTAATCGTAGATTGTTGTGTTGGATATTTTGTGAATTGGGAAATTCCTAATATTGTTTGTTTCTTGATATTAATACCATAATTTAGCAATATCTAGGAATGTGTATTGTAAATTATGTGATTTGTTTGAGAATTTTGTGCTTGAACCTTTCAATTGCATGAAATTGGCTAAGGAATCGATAATTTTAGGATAATTGCAATAGGGCTAATTCACCAAGGGGTTGAGTCTTAACTAACTTTGTGTATGCTTGCCATCAATTAAGGGAACTAAGCATAATTAATTAAAATTCATTGAAATTAAGTAAGTGTCAAGTAAAAATCGACCCTTAGCATATTCTTCCATTGACTAAATCACATTTCTCTTTTGTTAAAACTCACCAAAAAAAACTTTTAATTGTTTTATTTGTTATTTTCATGTTAATTACACACTTCTCATACAAATTGGTAGTCTAGATAGTGATACAACTAGTGAAATTGGTATTCAATATTAATTTATCCCTAAGGATGATACTCTCTCACTCACTTTATTACTTGTACGACTTGATATACTTGCCAAAGTCCCATCATAGGCCAGGCTAAAGAGAAAAGATAAAATAGAGAAAGGAAAAAGAGAATCTAGAGAAAGTTCTAAAAATGAATTGATGAATTGAATTGTGTATCTCATTCACATTATGATCTTCAATAAAATGTGCTATATTTACAATATATAGTGATACAAACTGATATAAGAGACTGTAACTAACTTTTTAACCACTTTCAACTAAGCTGATATTACTACAACTAATTAATAACTGCCATTAACTAATACTCTAACCTTTTTCTCTTACACATAGAGAGAAAACATTGTTAATAGAGAAAAAAGTACCTATTATCTTACTCTCAAGCGAGAGTACTTAATTTTATTAATTTCTTCTTTCTATTAGAGTAACAAAATGCATTTGACTACTTTCTCTCTCAGTTAGCCATGTTAGCTTCCTAGTAAAAAATAATTAATATTATTTCTTGCCTACACTTAGAGCTTCTTGTCTTCCTTTTTTGTCTCAACCTTTTCTTTTTTGTATGCATAGCATTATTGTTTCTTATTTCTTCTCTATTGACTATCAAGACAATTAATTCCATATCAATTAATTCTTTTATTTTTTTTATTAATTTTCTTAATCAAATAGGAAGTTTCCATGGATAACTTTATGCATAAGTTAATACGTACAACGCTTTTATACATGGTTGAACTAATCTAAAATATTTATCATTATTTTTTGTTTCTCTGTTACTTTAAATTAAAATGTTAACAATTTAAATAGTTGAAAAGTCATAACATGTTACATAAGTATATCATATTAAAAATTAAGTCTCTAAATTATATT
Organism: Ormosia semicastrata; assembly: GCA_029884595.1. Taxonomy (NCBI): domain Eukaryota; kingdom Viridiplantae; phylum Streptophyta; class Magnoliopsida; order Fabales; family Fabaceae; genus Ormosia; species Ormosia semicastrata. The sequence continues at coordinate 9,577,987 of JAQQTO010000046.1, read as the reverse complement.
CTAAAGAAAAATTAAAACAATAAAAATATCTCATGCAATGCATGAGCTACTAACTAGTTGTATTATAATTTGGAATAAAAGAAGATAGTAATTGATTGATATCCAAAATATTTTTCAAGAACAGAATTGATTAAGAAAATAAAATGAGAATTAATTGATATGAAATTGATTAAGAAAATATGAGAATGAGAATTGATTAGTGAGATTAGAAAATAAGGAAAAAAGTAGGAAACAATAATATTATTCGTGACCAACAAGAAAGGAAGGTAGCCAAAGAATAAGGAATTGTGTTGGTAGCAAACAAACAAGGAAACGTATTGAATTGAGAAAAAAAACACTCAAAGACATTATTTTATTCTCTTATATATAAAACATGGTTAATAGAAAAAATATATCTAAAAATAGTATCTTATTATGAAGAAAGAATACTCAATTTTATTATATAAGAATAGATTGCAAAGAATTTAGTAAAATTAATTTTAAAAAAAAATAAAATAAGATAATTTCAATTTTGTTTGTTACCCAAAATAACAACTTTTTTATTTTTATTTGTAAATTATGTGTTTATATATATAAGAAAAAAAGAACTAAAGGCAGGACACCATGACCCGTCTTGCGTCTTTAAAGAAGAGCAACTTCAGAGGTGATTTGACTCTTAATTAAAGAGTTTGTAAGAAGCATAAAAAAGACAAACTAGAGCCTGGGCACCATGGCCCATCTTGTGTCTTTAAAGAGGAGCAACTTCAGAGATGATTTAACTCCCAATTAAAGAGTTTGTAAGAAGTACCACCTAATTGTACTCTCTTTAAAGAAGACATAATATATATATATATATATATATAAAGAGAAAAAGACAAACTAGAGCCAGGACACCATGGCCCGTCTTGCATGTTTAAAAGAACAACTTCAGAGATGATTTGACTCTCAATTAAAGAATTTATAAAAAGAATCACCTAATTGTACTCTCCTTAAAGAAAAAATTATATATATATATATATAAGAGAAAAAGACAAACTAGAGCTAGGGCACCATGGCCCGTCTTGCGTATTTAAAGATAAGCAACTTCATAGATGATTTGACTCTCAATTAAAGAGTTTGTAAGAAGTATCACCTAATTGTACTCTCCTTAAAGAAGAAATAATATATATATAAGAAAAAAAGACAAACTAGAGTCAAAGGCACCATGGCCCATCTTGCGTCTTTAAAGAGGAGCAACTTCAAAGGTAATTTGACTTCTAATTAAAGAGTTTGTAATTTGACTTCCAATTAAAGAGTTTGTAAAAAGTACTATCTAATTGTACTCTCCTTAAAGAAGAAATAATATATATATATATAGGGTGTCCAACAGGTCGGGTTGACCCACAAACTCGCGGGTTTCAACCCAACCCAACCCATAAAATACGGGTTAGATTGGGTTCGCAGGTTGGGTCTAGTTGAGAAATGCTTCAACTTACAGTGTGTGAATTGGGTAGCGAGTTAGAACACTTTTAACCCAACTCGCCCACCCTTTAAAAAAAAAAAAAGTAATCCACATAGAGTGTGCGTTTTGCTTGAAAAATGCCTTTAAGGTTCGTAAATATTTTCTCTAATATAATTAGGAACAATGTTAGATCATGTAAATAAACTAACAAATAGATGCCAAAGTGGGAAGAGAAAAAGGCATCGAAACCCTATCTATCTACTCCCTCTCCACTAGCCCAATCACAGCTAGTAGTTCTTTATTCTCTGCAACTAGTCTCTGCAACTAGTTTTTCGTGGTGCAACTGTTCTCCCAAGCTCCCAGCGTTTGCATCTTGAGTCAGTGACCATTGCTTCTGCTCCTACCTGATCTCCCAATCCCAGAGATTGTGCTATCATTGTGAGTCCGTGACCATTGCTTCTTCTCCCACTCGATCTCCTGGTTGTTCTTTGCAACTAGTCACGTCATCACACAACCACGCGTCCCTATTCTCTCTTGTGGCTTTTTCAGTTTTCTACACCACGCAATCCCAATAGGTACGCCTTCTTCCTTTACTCTTTTCATGTAAATCTAGAACATAAGAGGGAGTACAGCTGAGTATAGTCAAGTACCGCACCGTCATGAGCAAAAGGAAGCTACAAGGGGCAAAGCAGTAATAGCAAATATGGGGTACGAGTAGAGTGGACCGGCGATGAATGTATTATCGCTGGAGAAGAAGAAAAACAAGCTTGAAGTGTAAGATTGCACTTGTTAAAATGATTATCATTGATGAGCTTTCATTTAAATTTATTGAAAATGAAAACTTTAAAAGTTTTGCTCAAGTTATGCAACCTCAATTCCAAGTTCCTTCTAGACAAACTGTTAGTAGAGATGTTATGTAATTGTATGTGTTTGAGACTAATTTGTTATTTGAGTTATGACTGATTTTGTTTAATTTATTTCAGACTTAGTAAGATTTGTCAGTTATTAGTTTGTTATACACTTATTGACTTATGATATTTAGTTTATTTGAAATTGAGACTTATGATATTAATTTATTTGATTTTGTATTTTAACTTTTTTTAGGATTTTTTTAAAAAATATACGTTAAACTCATGAGTTTGATCCAATCTAGCTCACTCTTAAACGAATCGAATTGGGTTAAGTTGAGTAAAAAAATTTCTTCGACCAACCAAACTAAACCCACTGCTATGATAAAAAGGTCGAATCTAAAAATATTACTAAACTAATTCACATATATATATATATAAAAGAAAAAAAAAGACAAACTAAATTCAGGGCACCAAGGCCTGTATTGTCTTTAAAGAGGAGCAATTTTAGAGATGATTTAACTCTCAAATAAAGAATTTATAAGAAGCACCAACTAATTGTACTCTACTTAAAGAAGAAGAATTAAATATTTTATTTGATGGTCAGTTGCTAATTTATTACGTGCATTTGCCATGTATAAAGCTTTTCATACCGGAGAGAAAACTTATAATGAGGAAACAGTAAAACAAGTAAATATGGTATTTTACTTAAATTTTTTCCTTTCATATAAATATCCGAATAAATAAATAAAATTTAAAGGTAAGCTTTGCGATATGGTTGGGACCCACGGTAATCTTCACAACCATTATGAATTTGCCACATGCCAACACTTATATCACTTCACCACAGTCAACCAGTAGTAAAAGATGAAGAATAGTAATATTTTTTTTATTCTTTTATAAATATTTTATTTTATTATTAGTTTAAGTATAAATATTTTTAATATTTATTTTTTAATAATCTTTTCAAGCTTATAAAATAAATAAATAATAAAATAATTATTAAAATAAATGTTAAAAGAATATATTAATAGAACATTTCTTGGATTCTTCCTTTATTCAGTTAGCTTCTTTGTCACATCTCTCTCAAATTTTTTGCTTTGATGTCGCCAACAGTTGCCGATTTCGCCGCAATAGCTACTCGTGGTCCTATGTTGCCTTTCGTACTCAATTTGTCTTTTCTCCTTCTTGCTTCACTCTTCTCTGTTTTATACAGCAGATGAACTCATCCTCTTCTACTCACTCTTTTCTTTTATGTTTATATTTATGCAATTCTCTTGATGCACGTGTGAATGGAGGAAGAAGAAGAGATAGTAGTGATTGAAAGCTGGTAAAAACTCTCTGCGAACGACATGGCGGTTAAACCAAAACAAATCGAATCATACGGGTGACACAAACTTGGCCGGGTCGTACAGGTTAGAACGAGTCAGATGCACAACTAATCCAACATCTTGCTCGGATCGGCCAGGTGACCGGTTCACCAGTTAAACGGTCTGACCGGTAAGTTTGAGCCAAGTTTAATAACGATGTTCTCCAGTCACAAGATTATTTAGTGAGTTTTGTTAATGGTGTATTGAATCTCCACAGGTGCTTTTTTAAATAATGAAAAATAAAAAATTTTAAATAAAATGCAGATCACTTAATATATTGAAAACAGAACTTATAAAAATGTTTTTTTATACATACTTTTGATATTTATAGAATTTGGTGAATATTTTTAAAATAAGTAATAATTCTTATGTTAGGTATGATGAATTCTAATTAAGTCAAATTAAGAAGAATAGAAGAAGGTCGTCATATAAGTATAATGATCACCATTAGGAATGTAAATTAACTGAGTTATTCATGAACTATTCTAACTTAACTTGTTAAATATTTAATCAAGCTCATTTATTTAACTAAACAAACAAGTTTAAATTTTAATTTAAGTTTAATTATATAAATAAGTAAAGTTTAAATTTTATAAGTTCGACATTAAAATTTTGTGAATAACTTAATATTATATATATATATATATATAATATGTAGGCATAAATTACTATAATTAATAAGAAAATAAAAATTGTAGAATTGTTAAAGTTATTTGTCTTAATAAATTTTTATAAAAGGTTAATAACAAATATATACAATTGTTAATGAGCTCAATCTCTATGTATAGAGGAAGAAGATCATTTCATTATAAAAATATGTTGAACATTTTTAAGTGTTAAAGCTTATTTTGAATTTATTTTATTTGTAATGGTGTAAGGCTATAAATCTTTTATCATTTTATGTAATTAATTATGATAAAAAAAGGTCTTTATTTCTATTTTGAATTCATTTTTTACTATAAAAGATGTTTATTAATTATTAATAAATTTTAATAATTATTAGCTTAATAAATTAAAAAAATACTTTATGAAGAAATTTGATAAAAAGAAAAAAAATAATCAAGTCATAAACCTGTTAAACAAGTTGAGTCCAAACTTTTATATTTTTAAACAAGTTAAACTCAAGTTTCAAATTTATCTCGTTTAAATAAATGAGTTAAGATTGAGTAGTTTATTTTTTTCACAAGTCAAGCTTAAACTTCAAATGTTCAGTTTGGCTTGGCTCATTTACGTCCCTAATCACTACTTTTAACTTTATTGATTATCACATTCTTAATTTGTGTTAAAAAATATGTTTAAATAAGTAGTAAATATTTCTAAAATAAATAATGATATTTGTGTAAGATATAATAAATTTTAATTTTAACTCAATATATATAATAAAAAATATTATTACATTAGTAATTGAAATTATTACTTATTATTTTATTTATCACCACATTTTATAAATATGTAAAAAGGAAGTGTGAAAAGAAAATATCAAAAGTAAGTTTACAAATAATACGGATGCAAAAACTTGGGCACCAATTAAATGAACCCTTTTAGATATTATACGGTCTCCACTCTGCAGCTTGTTAGTTGTTAGGACAAACGAATGAGTGTGCCAAATTTCAAACAAAATGGCTAATCTTTTACGATGTTCAACTTCTCGATGTTCTTCTTCCTTCTTTGTATCTGTTCTTGTTCTTCTTCTTTCACAGGTTTGTTCCAGGCTTGCAGTCTTTCAGTCAACAGTTAAGTCTCTTCCTGGTTTTCACGGCCCACTTCCTTTCCATCTTGAAACTGGGTATGTAGCCATGTTATGTTAAAGGTTGTCGATCTATAAATATACTATTCTTTTGTTTTTTCCTTATGTTACAGGTGTCTATTAATGGGCTTTACATAGCAAAAATTGATGATTTAATTTTTTCCCCCTTGTCCTGAGAAGGTATATGGGAGTGGGTGAATCAGAAGAGGATGTGCAACTGTTTTACTACTTTTTAAAGTCTGAGAGGAATCCTAAGGAGGATCCCCTCATGCTTTGGCTTACTGGTGGACATGGTTGCTCTGCATTCTCTGCTCTTGCATTTGAAATAGGTAATACAACGTTGGGCTACCGCTAAATGGTTCTTATTCTTTCCCGGCCTCGTCCATACTTTGATGAAAATGAATGCTCCAATGATCGCTTTTGTCTAAAGCAATTCCGTATGTCTGCACAACAAGCCAAAGTGCCAAACGATGTGGCTTATTAGCTTATATATAATTAACTAGTAACTAATCACTAGCTATCTCAACTAATTATCAAGTAACACAACTATATCTCTAATACTTACCTCATTTCTTGATTAAAAAAAGTGGATGGTTATGCTCTGATCTAAATTTTTATTTTTTGGTCATGATTATGCTCTGATCTGATTATAATAGAAAGGCCTAAGGTACAGAGATTTGGGCCTTTTTTGATCTGAGGGATGTAGTGATCATCAAAATTCATACTTCAGGCCTTCTCAACAACTTTAAATCAAATGATATGATTTCTGTCATTTTGTTTTAACGATAAAACCTTTTATGTTTTTTTGGAGATTATAGTGTTGTGTTGCTCGTGTTGATCCCCCAACAAGCTGATATTTCAAATACACATGGTTTAAGGATTATATACTTATCTTACATTGACAAATGATTATCTAGGTCCACTCTATGTAAAGGTACAGGAGTACAATGGGAGTCTGCCTACATTGGTTTTGAATCCAGACTCATGGACCAAGGTTATTTCAGAACTTGAATGAAACAAACCCAAAATAATTATGTTAATTTTTTAACTCAAAACTCCTTTATTGGCATTATGATGATCTACTGTCAGGTATCTAGCATAATATTTGTAGATTTACCAGCTAACACTGGATTCTCCTACACAAAGTCCCCCGTGGCAACTCAGCGCAGTGACTCTAAACAAATCCGCCATGGCCTTCAATTTCTGAGAAAGGTATTATATTCCGAACTTTGATATATCTTCTTAAATTATTTTTTAAATAATTTTTTTTATTTAATAAAAAATATTAAATAAAAAATTAAATATAACTAATATCTTAAGAATATAAAAAGTATTCAATATTTTTTTATCTAATAATTAAAAAAATTATTAAAAAAATGAATTAGAAAAATTAATCATTTTTCTTATATTCCACATAACCAGTTGTTTGCTACTACCATTACAATTGTTACCATTTTAACTGCTGTATCTCTTTTTCAGTGGCTAATTAATCATCCAGAATTTCTCTCAAATTCGATCTACATTGGTGGGGACTCCTATTCTGGAATCATTGTCCCTGGAATTGCCCTTGAAATTTTGAAAGGTATGCAAGGGTCTAATCGTTTAGTTAAGTACAAGATTGATGGTACTGTTGGGTTACTAAAAAAAAATCATTGGTTAATTCTCCATTTTACTCTGCATATTTCTAAAGGTGGAGTGTAAATTGTAAAATGTTGGATAAAAATAAATTCTTTGAAAACAAATAGCTAATTTCTTATATTTTGTAATGTTGATTGAGATAAATAATTAAGAAAGGACGGCTAATTAAATTTTGGATGTTTGCAGGAAACGAGGATCGTGTAGAACCTTCAATCAATTTCGAGGTACACTTTAACACATTTTTTTTGGAAAAAGTGCATTAAGCCATCCCTTATAATTCTTTTGTAAGTAGCAACTTTGAATTCTAAAATTGATCCAATTAATCTTAAACTTTAAGTAATATCTGAATGAACTTTTCTGTTGACAAGTTATTAACTCAATAATAATGAGTGTGTCTTTAGATTAGCTGTCAAAAAAGATTAATTATGAAAAAATATTTTAATAATTAATTATATGTATAATTAATTATTGTTATAATTAATTATAATAGAATTAATTTTATGTTTAAATATTTTAATTAAAAAATAATTTTAAAATAATCTGTTTCATTTAAATTATTTGTAAAAATTATTTTTTATAGTAAATTACTAAAAATAATATGAAATGATTTATTTATATTATATAATAATTTATATTTTAAGGTTACTTTGATAAAAATATAATATAATTAGCTTTTGAAAAAAAGTTTTTGAATATAATGTTCAAAAATCTTGATTATGATAAAAAGCTTTTTAATCCATGAATTTTTTTTTATCACTTAATTTTATCCAAACATCATTTTAATTCATGAAAAAGCTTTTTAACATCTGAAAAAACTTTTTTTGGGCAAAAATTAATCTTTACCAAACAAGTACATCCTAACTGTACATCTATACTAAATCTGAACCCTTGATTTATTTATTACTAAAAATAATATTTTTTCTAATTTTTTAAATATCCTAATTGATAAAAAAAAAATTTGAAT